>CM040926.1:27625568-28375568 GCA_023029165.1 Gobiocypris rarus | reverse complement strand
AAACAATGACATATACACCCCGCGGCACATACTCATAATAATACTTGCATGCATTTCTTTTCTCCCTCCTTCCTTTATCGCTCTTGCACGCTCCCCACACACGCGAGGACCAACACTGGCTGTCTGTCGGATGAGAATTAAACAAATGTATCAGTGGAAGCTGGAGAATATAACGCCCCTGGGACTTCATTTACCTCCCGCATATTCGCGGGAGTTTGTCTGCGTTTTACTGCCCCACATAATCTACAGCATCTCCTCTACTCCAACTCTCCAGCATCCACGACTAGCATTGAGCTCATTATGAGCGGCGGGGTGAATTCCACTGAACGTCCAAACCCTGCAGTTCCTCCCACTTCTCGCTAAAGGCTAGCATGCTTTTAACTTTGAGCGCTCATTAATAACGCAGGCAATGCCATCTGTTTGTGCTAGGCTTTTGTCTTGATTGTTAGTTGACGTGTTGCTAATACAGGCCAGAAAGGTCACGTACAAGAGGCCTCTTTTGTTGTTCTATTTGGAATTGCTCTCACCCGTTGTGTTAAGAAATCATTAAAAATTGAAAGGGAGAATGCTGGAAGAGAGAAAATGCATATGTTTTGGACATTATTAATATTAAATAATCATGTTTGTCTCCTAAATTGAGAGTGACTAGCACCACAATATCAGTAATTAGATGAATTATAGATGGAGGCGGGATGGGCAAGTGGCCGTCTGAGTAAATGGAATTGCCAAACCCAATTATTTATTTTTTAAAGTGCAGCCCCATTAGGAGTGTCACTTCAATGTCCAAATGGCACCACTAATAAAACTGCAACTAGCACTTAACCGGTTTAATTAATAGTAAGATCATTAATATTAGAATTAGTGGGCATTACACACCGCTCACACTGAGCAATGTTTGACAGTGGCAGGCAATGCAAGTCTGCTGGCGACAGGAGCATTTTTTGGATGAAGTATTCTCATTACTGAAAACTCTACACTGAATTCAGTGTAAATACAGTAATACAACATGAATTCAACTTTTTTCCCACCCAGAATACCTGCTTACCGACAGACTTCTTGGTATATAAAGTTTACACGTTTTCCAATTACATTTTTATGAATTCATTTTCTGAATTTTCTGAAATTGTATGTTATGCGTTGGCGCCGGTAGCCTCGTGGGCCGTTGGCTTCGCCAAGTGTAAATAGCGACTAGATTCTATTTACACTAAGTGAAAATAACATTTTCTAAGCGATAGATGATATTTACACTAAATGCAAATAGCTGTAGATGCTATTTACTAAGTGAAATAGCATACTAAGTGAAAATAGTGATATATTCTATTTGCACCATGTAAAAGTAGCAGTTCTTTGCAATATGTGTAAATAATAATTAGATGCTATTTATACTTTATTTTGACAGATACATATTATATGCACCCCAGTATTGTTGTACATTAACAAGATGCAATAATAACTTTTAAAATTATAAAAATTATTAAATGGATGCATCCTTAATGGGACAATAAAAGCCCTCCCTACACCTACCCCTAACCCTACCCAATAAATACTTTTATTTTTATTAAACATTTCGTTAGGCACTTTATTTCCACTTTTAGAACATTTTCTTAAAGATCGGCAAAAGGCAGTTTCAAACCTGGGTCGGTCGCGTCAAAACCTAGATTCTTGAGCCTTAAGCTTCACTGACTACAAGACCTGAAGATGTTGAATACATGTTTCTTTTTAAATCTTGTTTGGCCCAACCAGGCATTGTTAGACGAAGCTAGTGCAAATAGCACTTGCCAACAAGACACGCTATTTGCACTTGGTGTAAATAGACACTCTGTACAAATAATTGCATCACACAATCTGTGTTATTTCAACAGAATATGGTGACAACTGGCCACAAAACCCTCATGACAGCGCTCAGACCAAAGCACACATTAGCGACATGATACTTTCCGCATTAAAAAAAAAAAGTTGTATTGGCCCTCTGTAATTTCACAGCTGGACCACCAATCACAGACAGAGCTGAAAGCATTAGGCGTAAAATCCTAATATGGAGTAAACAGACATCTACAACACAACACAAACTGGCATATTAAAGGGGTTATTTCCTCAAAAAGATTGAGATGTTAATTGTCATAATTTCAAATGACTAAAATAACATTAGAACTAATGACTTTTTATTAAAAGCTATTATTTAAAAGATTGTAAATATAATTTAATACTATAGTAAAAACCTGACGGTTCCACCCTGATAAAGCCAAAAATTGCCAAAAATAAATCCTTATGTTATCTTTAAAAAATAAAAAATAAATCTTTAAACAAAAGAAATTGTATGTTATGCCATGAGATGGCAAATGAGCATACTAACCTATATCTCTCTTGGAATGCAGACCTTTTAATTTGCGTAAGTGTCAGACTCAGCATTCATGTATTTATTTATTTATGAGTGGTCTCTAACAAAATAATAATTAATTTACATAAAGCAAACCACTAAGATTGAATTAGTTTTACATATAATATTAATGTTATTGAAATACAGCTTGAAATAACTCAATATCCCCTAGAAAAACTTGTTCTACTTTCTCTTATATGGACAAGAACCAACTCATTAAGAGTCACTTTTCTGGGAATCAGACTACACTTGTTGCACTGTTTTTGATTCACTAAAAAGAATCAGTTCATAACAGCAATTCCATTGGGAATTGGACTACACTTGTTGCACTGTATGTTTGTGATTCACTAAAATTCACGGTTATTTTCTTTTAAATGGAATTTCATTCTTATTTGCTTCTGAATAAGAAACATACTTATGATACATTTATGTATACAGGTATTCCAATGCTTCTGAGACTGCCAGGAAGTATCTATCAGCTGCTTTATATGTCATTAATGATGTATTTCTACATTGACTGTGAACCACGTGAAGCTTCAACCCCTCCAGTGTGTCTTTTGACAGTAAGATAACATTTCACCACAGCACATCAGCCTCTAATTGGACCCGATAATTAGTCCAAATGAAATACTCATGATATACAGGCACAACTCTGCGCATGTGCTGTGTCAATCAATCAATCAACTTTATTTATATAGCGCTTTTACAATGACGATTGTTTCAAAGCAGCTTCACAGTGTTAAACAGGACAACATTGCAACAAAATTTGATTTGGCTAGTTTAATTTGGATAGTTTATAGAATTATATATGACCAAATTAATAAATTCTATTTGTATATTTAGTTGAGTAACTTGGATCATAATTTGAGTGTCCCCAACTGAGCAAGCCAAGCCAAAGGCGACAGTGGCAAGGAACCAAAACTCCATCAGGGCATGATGGAGAAAAATAAACCTTGGGAGAAACCAGACTCAGTCGGGATGCCAGTTCTCCTCTGGCCTATTATTAACAGTGTATAATTATTACTCTGGCAACCTTGCAGGTCTTAAATCATATTAGATAGGAATATTCGAAATTTTGGGTATGACGACGAGACGGGCTCATTTAGGATGGCGCGTCGATTACACAAGAATATGAATACTTGAAAGATCGGAGTTATTGCGCCGAGACGGGTTAATTGAGGATCACGCCCGTGAGGCGAATTCAGAGGAGACACTAATGGACACGGTCTCAGCAGACACTCCAGGATGAGCTGGTCATGTCCAGATGCAGGTCCACCATCCGATCCGGACACGGCCTGATCCGCCGACTGCAGTAAACCTCGGGATAAACAGAGAGACTAACATTAGTGTGGATGCCACTCTTTATGATGTAACGAGTACATCAGGTGTTATGGGAAGTGTTCCCGGTTCCGCTGACCTAGTTAATGCAGCCTAACAATCAGTCATTTGATTTGAATAAAGAAAGTTAAAAATGTTCTATGTGTATGCCATAGTAAAGAGATGTGTTTTTAGTCTAGATTTAAACTGACAGAGTGTGTCTGCTTCCCGAACAATGCTAGGAAGACTGTTCCAGAGTTTAGGTGCTAAATAGGAAAAGGATCGACCACCTGCAGTTGATTTAGATATTCTAGGTATTTTCAACTGGCCAGAGTTTAGAGACCGCAATTGACGTGGTGGAGTATATTGCGTTAAGAGCTCGCTTAAGTACTGGGGAGCTAAACCATTTATTGCTTTATAAGTAATAAGCAAGATTTTAAAAGATGTTTAATAGGAGCCAGTGCAGTGTTGACAGAACTGGACTAATATGATCGTACTTCCTGGTTCTAGTAAGAACTCGAGCTGCTGCGTTTTGGACAAGCTGGAGTTTATTTATTACGAGCAGGGCAACCACCCAGTAGAGCATTACAATAATCTAGCCTTGAGCTCATGAACGCATGTACTAGTTGTTCAGCATTTTGCATTGAAAGCATGTGACGTAATTTAGATATATTTTTAAGATGGTAGAATGCAGTTTTACAGATGCTAGAAACGTGGCTTTCAAATGAAAGATTGGTATCAAAGAGCACACCCAGGTTCCTCACTGACGACGAGGACTTGACAGAGCAGCCATCGAGGGTTAGACAGTATTCTAGGGCACTCTTTGTGGAGCTTTTCTGTCCAATAATTAAAAATTCAGTTTTATCTGAATTAAGTTGCAGGAAATTACTATTCATCCAATTTTAATATCAGCTATGCATTCCGTTAATCTTGTGAATTGGTAAGTCAGTGAATGCTGTGTGTGAATGCTACAGGGCAAGCAAATACAGGATATAGAGATTCCACTACTGCTCCCCTGATCCAGCTCTCTCTTGGGCACACCTGAACTCTCTCACCAGCATAAGTTTGCCTCAGTATATAAATATGCCTGAAGTGGTCAAGAAATAGTAGAATGGCACCTCGCCAGACTAGTGCAAGTGTTTTTCTCGGGAAACAGTTCCCTAAGTGGAGAGAGGCCCCTGGGCCTAGTTCCTCTGAGACCACCAGGACCACTAACGGGCACAAAACGAAGCTGACAAACACCCGGAGACAACTGCCTCGGCTAGTCGGCTTTAAACAAAACATATTACTAATTCAAGAGAGGTTTTCATATGTACATTGCGTACTGGAAATATAAAAGACCTGGTGGGAGAGTGTTCAAATTATCAGATAAACAAATCAAACTGATTTCCACAGACACCTAACTTCCTTTACGTATGTTTGTGTAATAATTCAAAGAGAAACCAAGGCTAAGAGGAGCAAAGATACCCAGGCTCTGTTTACAACTGGTGTTAAGATGCGTTTTGGTCAGTTGGATCACAAGTAGATGAGAGAGACATACACGTTTACACCTGGTATTTAAATCCATCTCTTTGTCCTGATTTCTTCAAAGGGAAGGTCTATGGGCAGGTAAACGTATGGGTTTTTTTCAGATCTTTCGGTCTAATGGATGAAATAACCTTGCGCAATTTACATATGAATGCAAAAACATACAGACAGCATCAGCTTTTGTTTCTGCGCTGACAGCCGCAAGACGACGCCGGACGCTGCAAGTTCTTATTGTATTAAGCATCGTCCACTTGTGATTTGACATACCAAAATTTATCTTAATACCAGGTGTAAACAGGGCCCTAGATCAGGGGTTTTCAAATGTTGCCAACGATCCCCCAATATGATTAACCAAAAATCATTCAAATATGCTGATTTGGTGCTCACATTTCTTATTATTATCACAGGTGAAGACAGTTGTACTAATATTTTTGTGGAAACAATGATAATTTTTTTTTCTCAGGCTTTTTTGATAAATATAATGTTTATTTGCATTTATTTGAAATTAGGGGTGTAACGATACACCTATGCCACAGTTCGGTTCATATCACGGTTTTGGAGCCACGGTTCGGTTCGGTTCTGTTTGCTGTGGAGTCATGGTTCATGGTGGGCACCAGGAACAATAACACTAGATTCACTTTTAAGTTAATAATAACAACAGCAATAATTTAACTTTATACATTTGCTTAATGTTTTCTTTAGAGCAGTTAGCATACCTGAGTAAACTAAAATGAAATAAATGTCTGCACTGTAGTCAAAAATAATCTACTCATTTGACCATTTAACATGTTTTTTTTATTTTTTTTAAAGCACATTTATTTAATAAAAATTGATGACTGTAGCCTACTTAACAAACATAAATTAAAGATATTAAATAGCAGTTTTTGTTAATACTATAAGCTACTATAGTTAATACTATAGCCACCACACTATTTAATTTTTTTTAATAACAGAGTGGCATTTTCTGGTTATGGAAACAACGTTACCATGGTGAATACTTCACGAACTGTTAATGAAACATGAAAACTGCTCCTGATAAACAGAATGAACATCATACCAGCATGCCTTCCCAGCTAATACACGTTGAACCAGTTACGTGATGTATTGGTACTTTACTTTTACTTCATGAATTTCACATTGGCATCGTAACGTTGCATTATCGTAGTTTCTCTTGCGCTTATATAGGCCTACGGCGTGATGATAGCGAGTGTGCGCTATAGAGCACAGTATAACGACTTTCAGGACATGAAAGCGGTTTTCTGAGGTGAGAGATTTTTTTATTTTGTGACAAGCTACGAAAATGACGATGTTGCTGGGACTCCAAGGTAGCATTTTGCTTACCTGGCTAAATGGGGAAACTGGCTCTTTGCCCTTCCTAGAAGCTTGAGCGATCGCCCAAGTCACGTGACATGCACTTGGAAGACAAAACAAGTTAGTAAATAATATTATTATAATGATATTTAGTAAAAATAAAATACAGCTCTTATTAGTTGTTAAAAGTGTACTGATTACTTTTTAATCTAATGTGAAGGGGGAAAAAAAGTGGCATAAGGTGAAGTGACAGCTGAACTGGGGCAGCTGGGGCAGGGAGCGTTCGGTTCGACATGACAGTATCACGGATTTTCGGTTCGGTTTGACTATCGTCACCCCCCTATTTGAAATATTTTAAAAAAGTCTTTACTTTCACTTTTGATAAATTCAGTATAGCATATGGTACAATATAGCATTAACACCTGTTTACACAGTGTTGAAAAAACTATATATGATGCAAAATTAAATATTTGGCTTTATTACTGCAAAAATTCTGAAGCCAGAATAAAAAACTAAAATTCTGACTTGAGACGTATAGCACTTTTCATAATAATGTTCCAGAGCAGTTTACACTGTCCTAAAAATACATTTTACCAGAACCACTACAAATTACAAACCCCAGTTTCTAAACCCTGGCCTAGATTTAAAAAAAGAAAGAAAGGGTGAAAACATCCATAGGAAGAGCAAGGTTGACATGAGTAAAACAGTGCAGAAAGCCATGGACAAATTGAGAAATTAGGAACGCATGGTAAAGACTCTCTGAGGACCAAGCTTTGAGCCGAGACCTATTACAACACATGGCACCAGACAGCTGTGCTGGTAATTATCATCTATATGTTTAGCAGACGCCCTCATTGAGGGCAGCGTTCATGGCTTCTGCCTCCACCATTTAGCCAACCTATTTACAGCCCGCGGGGTTAAGAGGAAAGAGATGGGATATCAACCTGGGATTTGAACCTAAAACCATCTTGTGTCAGATCTCTGTGTGCAGTGCAAGTAAATAAATCTTGCAGTGAACAATGGATTACTGTTGTTTTAAAACGCACAAGTGACAATATTGTCGCCTCCTGCTGTGTCACATTGTTTTTATGTATTTGGGAGCTTTAGATATAAATGAGTATGTGAGTCTCAGTTCTCCATTAAAGCCTGTGGTGTGACTAAAGCCCAGATGTGGCACTGATGCTCGGTTGCATCCAGAGGTGCTTCACCAGTCTGTCTATTGTTGAACAGCTGCACCCAACCATCTGCTTCACCTCTGTGCTCACCCGCTCTCTCCCATTCTCTTTCACAGAGAGATACACAGACTGCCTATCACAGACTGCACAGAGGCTTTCTGACAAAACTCAGAGCTCATTAGGGAAAGTTAAGCAAGTGGTCCTTCACAGAACACACTCAGGAAAAGACAAAGATGGTCTTAAAGGGATAGTTCACCCCAAAAATGAATATTCTGTCATAATTTACTCACCTCTCCATCTTCTGTGGAAAACAAAAGGCTTCTCTTTTCCATATAATAGAAGTGAATAAGGACTTGGACTGTCAAGATTCAAAATAACAAAAAGCACATATCATAAAATATGAACTATATTCCAAGTCTTCTGAAGCTGTATGATAACTTTATGTGAAATGTAAGTAATTAATTATCCAATCCAGTCTTGATCATTTTGAATCATGCATGAATAATTTCTGGTTATAATTGAATCAAATGATTCAATGAAGAGATTTGACCCTATGGCCCTATCATACACCCAGCACAACGTGACGCCAGGGACGACGCAAGGTTTGTTTGCTAGTTTCAGCCTGACGCAGTTATCATTTTCACGTCTAACACCACATTGTTTAAATAGCAAATGCTCTCAAACCCATCTGTTCACCCTGAAAACGAGGCAAATTCCGCCAATTAACGAATCCCCCATGGTGTAAGTGCACCTGGCTTTTAAAGGGAATGGGAGATGACACTTTGATTGGTTTATTTCACATTATGCCCAAAACACACCCATGACTCATTAAGAGACTCAGTACAACCTTTTTTGGACCATTCGCCTGGCTTTTTCCATCATAAAAGTAGCAAAAGTGGATTCGGACAGGGACCAAAAGGTTAATTTGTTCAACAATCTGATGAATTTACCAAGGTGAGCTAGATTGGCCAACATTTTGGTTTGTTCCTCACATGGCTTCAAGAAATATTTTGAAGCTTGACAGCCCCAGCCTAGAAAGTAGAAGAGAACCCCCCCATCCTCCCTGGGCACCATAAAGGAATTACGCTTAGGGCACCAAGATGGCCAGCAATTGGACTGCTTATACATAAGGATGAGGGCTGAGTACAAGAAGACAATTTTCATTTATGGATGAACTCTAAAAGTGAAATCAAGAAAGAAGAACGGAAAAGGAAAGAGAGAGAAAGAGTGTGTATGAATGAATGCCTATGGATTATCTGGTGATGACATCATGGTGGAGGAAGAAGAGGATGAGGAGGAGGGTAGGAACGTTCACTCCAAACGTGGCTAAAGGTGCATAACTAGGCACTGGCCGTCAGCTCATTATTCCCTCCCTTTTCTTTCTCCCTTTTGAAGACAGGCAGGATTTTTTTTCTACATAAAAGTAAACAACATTGCCTGCAGGCACAATTTCCCTGGCAACACAATAAAATGTGCAGTGAATTTATGATGGTCATCCATTAGCTCTTACCAAGGAAACATCACCCATATCTGTCGTCCATCATTCTAATAGAGGGTTAATGCACCAAATTTACATAAAAAAGTCATATTGTCTGCATGAATTATTTACACCCTCAGCTGTTTTTTTTCTTCCTTTCTTTCTCTCCCTCGCTTTCTTTTTTCAGCAACTTGGGGTTTTGTGTTGGATTCTCTGAGAAAAATCTGACAGCAAGAAGGTGGCCATGTCAACTTTCTCCCTTTTCTCACATCAGACAGAAGAACACAAGAAAGTCCTGCATCTCGCTTATGGCACAATTAAGAGCAATTGTTTGGAACTCATGTTTGAAACAATTTAGCTAATTATCTAACAGAGAAACCTTAAAATTCCATCAGTGCATGAATACAAATTTAGCTAAAAAGAAAATAAAAAGTGGATTTTTTTGACTAAAGAAAAAAGTCTTTATCATAACATCCAACTGTACAGATTGGTCCTATTAACCATAAACAAAGAAAAAAAAAACCCTACACGGAATCCCCTGATGTAACTCATTTCATAAATGCTTGTGTGGGGACATGAATTGTAATACTGCCACTAGGCCCTTGGGATGAGCTTTGTGATTGAGCAATTATTACAAGCTCAATTACTATCATCACATTATCACTGCTAATCCATCGGTGTCAAAGACGTGGTGCGCGGCTCATCGTATCTTCACACAGCCTTTCCGCCACTAATGAAAGGCACTAAACCCCTGCCAACTGACTCATATGAACACCCCAGTGCCTGTGCCCTCCCCTCCCTGCGCACTGTAAAGTTGTCGCTAGGATGAGTGCTTCCATTTTTTATAATTTCACCTGACAGCACTACAGGCGTTTCTGGCGAGCAGCGCTAATTTCTGACATGCCTCAGCAGACAGAGACTCGATCATCCGGGTGTCATCAGACAGACACGCGCAAGGAAATCAGACAGGACAGAAGTAAAAACGCTGTTTTTGTGTTGAGTTTGGATGATAAAAATGCTCAAGACTCACTTCAGAATATCGAAAAACTGTGATTTTCATGAGAATTCTATAAACACAACATTCTTACACATAATAATGGAAATTACATTTTTTATGTTACATTATTTCGCAGATGTCAAATAATGCTGCTCTTTTGAACTATGTATCTATGAATCAAAAATAATCAATTGTATTATATTTAGCAGCACAACTGCTTGCAACATTGATGATGATAATAAGAAATGTTTATTGAGCACCAAATCAGAAAATTAGAATGATTACTTAATGATCATGTCTAAATTTTCAGTAATAATGCTGAAAGTTTGGGGTTGGCACTACAGGAATAAATAATATTTTAAAATATATTAAAATAGAAAACAGTAAATTGCAGTAATATTTCACAGTATTGCAGCACCGTAAAAACTAATTTGTTCAGTTTACTTAATTAAATTGTGCAAACTCATTGCCTTAATTCAATTAAGTAAGCATTACTTAATTCTATTAAGTTGATCTTACTTAAATCGTTTAAGATTTGTCAACTTAATTCTATCTGTGATCTGAGGAAGCGTACTACCAGAGTGCATTGTGGCATGAATAAATTAATTGCTTCATTTTTACTATTTTTGGCTTTATTTTAACATTTGTCTTTTGTCAGTATAACCCCAATAAGGAGAGCAAATACACTTGTAAAGGTCTTATTAATAATAAATAAATTAAAAATTAAATTTAAAAAATCCTTGTTACCATTGCTGTGTTTTGCATGCTGAATGTTGAAGTCTGTGTGTGACTCGCGCATGGTCAATTGTTGATGTCACAAATATAGAGGGATTGTATCAACCCAATTAAAAGGTTATACCATTAATATTAGCAAGACATTTTTTAAATATCATTATCTGACATGAAATATAATTATGTTATGTATAATATATAACATTTATTTATTTATGTATTACTTCCTTTCCTTCGAAATCAGTTAACTGTGATTTCTTGTTGCAATGCTGCATTAATAGGAAAATTACAATAATATGAATTAAGTTCCAAGTGCCGAATCAAAGGGAACACTAATCACAATTATGGTGAGAGGAAGTGGAGGAAATTTGTGAAAAGTCTATTAAAAATGGCCCTGCCTCAAAAACACTTTGCCCAACCACTGATTTTTTTGGTTTGGCAAAATGGTACTCAAACCAGTCAAGTAATGTTAACTTGGGTTTTCTAAGTAACAAAGGTATAGCATGCATACTACATTTTTTTAAGTAAGTTCAACAAATTATTGGACATTAAGTAAAGTTTACTAAAAAGTCTTAGTAAGAACAACTGTTGGTGTTACAGTGAGTTTGTAAACTACAACAGTACATGTTGTAACTTTCTTTACTCTGTCGGACAAAAAATAAGAGAAATTCCAAAGAATATCCTTGCCACTTTTTTTTTTTAATGCAATGAATGAGGAATGGAGCTGTCAAGCACCAAAAAAACGAGTATAAACTAGTAAAAAAAGTATAAACTAGTAAAGTGTAAATAAAAGTATGTTAAAAGTGGTCAATATGACTTGTCAGCTGAATTCCCACAATAGCGTTTTGTGCAGAAAGGAAACAAAATGTAAGTTATTATTCACTTATAGTCAGATTTGTGAAAGAATCATTCTTTGAATCAGATCTTTTCAATGAACCGGTTGATACAGTTCACAAAATTGAATGATTTGTTCACAACTAATTGAATCGATCACAGCTTTAAAATTGGAATATAGTGTAGTGAATCGTATGGTGTACTTTTATGGTGCTTTTGGGCCCTTTTATTAGATGTTACTGAAATTCTCTTTCTCTCTTTGTCAATTTGTACTTCTCTAATACAGTGAGGTGGCTCTCCAGAGGGCCTTGTGTGTTCTTGCTGTAGAGCTGTTTCTCTCAGCTGGTTAGGCTGATGGATCACATTCTCCCTACATAGCTCCATTAATCGCCATCTTAAGGAGCTGCAGTGCTGGACTGGGATCTGCCTGGTCTAAGAGCAGGGTCAAGGTCACAACCTTCTGTTTAACCCTACCGACCTCACCACCCCCAAATACCCCTCCAGTTAGCAACATCAGTATAAGTTTACTGTCTGAGGCACCCACTCTTTCTCTCTTCTCTTCTCTCTCTCTCTCATAACTTTTAATTTGGCTCTGAACAATTGAATAATCTCACCTAACATGGACAACACACAAAAAGGTTGCCTTGTAAAAACAATAAATACCTTAATAAATAACTCTCATGGAAGGGGAACAGTATTGAAACCTTGCAGGCAGAACTGGTACTAAACAAATCAGAGGCCTGACGTCTTCTAATGATCCAGTTATGTAATAATATTGCTGTAATGGCACAGTACATGCTTCATAAATTACAAAGCCACTAAAACGGCTTCTAAATGGTATTTGCATGCTCACCACCCATAACATAAATTTACATACAGAATGGTGACTGGAATTGAAAATCAACTTTGATCCACCCTACTAATGAACAATTACAAACCTGGTGCTCTCAGGCCCTGATTTGCATTCTAAGAGCCAGGCAAAAATGTTACTGAGAAGCATTTATCTCCTTCTGCAGAGAGAGCTTGTAATTCCTGACAGCCGGGTCAAAGTTTCTGTTTAATCTAGATCGTAATTTTTAAAAATCTGCCGATGAAGTGAATTTTAATAGAATAAAATATAGCCTATTTGAAGGAAACACTAAGAGAAGACACCTACGATATAGGAAACACATGTCTGAGATTTTGAGTTATGGCATGTCGGGTGGATCGAGGAATGCACGTAACGCTGTGTTTGTTGGAAAGCGGTCTGCGCACGGCACCATCAAAGGCCTGCCATAAGGCCAGGTGCTTCTGAGGTGAAGAATAAGCCCCAGGGTATTATGTTTTACCCCTGCATATCAAAATGCCACATGCTGGGTCCAACTTATCTTGCGCTAAAAATGAAGCTTTGTCAAACATTCTCAGATTCAGGATGTCTGGCTGTATCTCGGAGATTGGACATTAGTTAAACGTCTGTTTGTATCATATCAGAGTAGAAAAAAAAGAAAGTTTAAAATAAATAAATTCACATTATGAGATGTATTCACAGATATGTTACAAAACATGTTTTTTACTCATGAGGTGGTAGGCCTATACAGCAAGCCTATATTATATTTAAAAAAAATATTTTTTATTTTTAAGAAATTAATACTTTTATTAAGCAAGCATGCATTAAATTGATGAAAAGTGACAGTACAGGCATTTATAATAAGTTTTTTTCTTAAAAGAATGCTGTTCTTTTGAACTGTCTTTTCTTAAAAAATTCTGGAGGATGGATCTGTTTTCACAGTGTGTGTGTGTGTGTGTGTGTGTGTGTGTGTGTGTGTGTGTGTGTGTGTGTGTGTGTGTGTGAAATAGAAAAAAAAGCAGGTAATGATAATAGATAAAAAACTTATTGCAAATTCATGTTCTTTAACAGCCACATGCACACAAAAGCTGAAAGTTATAAAATCTCTAAAAACACAACACTCAATCTCTAAAAAAAAGCAATATGCAGTAAGGAAAATAAAACCGTACTAACTTTGCAAACCAGATTTTTAGTGCCTTAAACTTTGCCAACCACCTTTACACCTTTAAAATGTATTCAACAGTGAATGACGCCTAAAAGATGAGTTGCTGAACAAATGCTTTTAAAAATATTACTGTGAAAGTGAGACTTGTTTTGGTAACCTCTTTCAATAAAACACTCGAGGTGTCGTTTCTGGCATTCACTTACCTCCAATGCCTCATGTGCTGCGAGGCGTCTTCCTCCCTCCATCGATCAATACTTACAAATGCCAGCATCCTCCTGACTAATGTGTTTGTGTAATAATATCTGTATCACACACAAAGCTGTTTGTCACACACACAGATGCACACAAACACAGAGACATGCAGTAAAGCAATAAATTAATCAGGAGATTAAGTGGAAAAAAGCCATTGATTTTTTGTTGTGTGCAAATAGGCATGAGCGGCGAGGAGCACTGAGGTGGAACAAGCTACAGTGTGTGTGTGTGTGTGTGTGTGTGTGTGTGTGTGTGTGTGTGTGTGTGTGTGTGTGTGTACTTGAATAATAAATGAAATGCTTCTAGTGATAGTTACCCATATTTTTATGTACTGCTTTTATTTGTAACTTTTCATAATTAAACTAATCCCTTAGTCAAGTTCACCACCGTACTAAAACATAGAGCTTAATATAGAATCTGTATGGAGGATTTGGATCAAACATACCAACTCATGCAAACACATCTTAATCATGATTTAACTTGATGTAAAGCTGAGTGTAAATTAAGCCTACTGGAGCTAATGAAGTTTGCTTAATAGCTTCTGTTCCTGCTGCAAAGGTCTCACCTTTCTCCACCAAGGGCTGATGTTAGGGAAAGGAGGGGTTTGATTTCTTTGCCAACTGGCTCATGTTCCATGGGAAAGCCAGCCAGCATCATCCCAGCGTGATACAGCCTGGCCTGGCAGAACTCCATACATCCTGCAGACACCCCACCCACCCCTTTACAACAGGAATCCACAAGTCCTGCTGCACTGTGAGGAACCAGGCCAAAGATCCAGTTTACATCTGGTATTAAGATCCATTCAGGCAAAATACAAGGACTGTTCACTAAAAGTGCAGTCACATTCATGACATTTCATGGCTAAAAAGGTCCATTGTACATTGTCATTAGTTTAGATATGACACAAGTTACTTACCACCCAAGCAGCTTCGAGAAGTGCATATGTTCAAAAACATCCATCTATCGCATGTACATAAATAAAGCAGCGCCGTGGAATGTAAAAAAATAGAGTAACGCTTTGTCACTTAAACCACGTTCAGATTAAGTTGCAGTCTGTAAATTTTTTTTTGGTTAAAAATTATCCAAAGTCTATTTTTGAAAAAGAACATAACCAGCCATCTCCCTACTTTAGCCCGGTTCACAATGGTAAGCTTGTAATAATGTGTTATAATTTGAGTGATACTGGTAGCTTTCCACGGCGCTCGTCTTTGTGTCATTACGTCACGTCTGTATGGAGTCCTGGCTATTAGGACTAGTAGGCTAGTAGTCGCATGTGCGAATGCTCAAGGAGGCGGGTTGTTTGTGGTCTCTTACAGCAGCTGCCTGGAATATAATTAAACTCGTCATTTTGATGGCGGTTTGTAATCCAGAAAGTTCAAAACGACTATCATCGTTGACAACTGGTGCGCTGATAGACAACCCATATAACTCCGCAAATAACTGCAATTTCAGGGATCAAACAGAGATGGCATCAAGGTAAAACTTGCGGACTCTTTCTGCAGACGAAAACAAGAAAATATAACCGCATCGCATTTGGTTCATCGGACAACAACGAAAGACGGCCTGCTCACCTGTTACAATCATCCACTGCCCAGAAACAACTTAATTTTAAAACAAATTAAGAGGCCGTTCACACAGAACACATTTTTGCATTTCATTGTGATATTGATGTCTACTGTTGTGCTGCCCGGTCTCGCGGACTAGGATTAAACCTCTAAATTGCATGTTTGAACTCTTTTAACTGAATGCAACTTGCACTAACATATCTTAAACTTTTGTTTTAAGATGCACACCAGTAATGTCTTTTTTTCAAAGGCACGTTTATAAAAGCTACTTAAACATCCTATTAACTTCAATATGCTATTTAACTGAGGCCTTTACTCATGACTTAATTTAAACCGCGTCTGTGAAACCAGCAGGCCCCTGTGTTTTTTCCTACTCAACTGCTCGCATCTCAAATTTTTTAACACAAAAATGCCTTCTGTGTGAATGGCCCCGTAAAGATACATACATACAAACATACATAGCTACACCTAAGATTGAAAAAGATCAACATGCTGGATAGTTTAACTGTTAGGAAACATTCTTCATAAATTTAAATTGGGTTACCAACATTTTTTTAAATATGGTGTAAAATTGATATTGTACGTGGTGACACATCCAGAGATTTCATTTGAAATTCAATCAAAAGTGATCACATCACATTTGAGATGCATGTTACTACCAGGCGCAAGCTGTAATTTATCTGACCATTTGCAATCAGATCACCTAAAACGGAGCTTAATATCTGGTGTAAATGAGCCCAATGGCCTTCTCCTTGTTTTCTTAAATATAATGGTACAACAACAAAAAGCCACAATACATATCTGATTCTGCATTTCTCAATCGTAGTCATAGCTTTATCATACAGGTCACCATGTCATTCATATGAGTACAGCCTTGAATCTATTGCAGGTCTGATATGCAAATGCAAAATCCCACAATGCATTCTCACGCAATGTGTGAGCGCAGTGCCTGCCGACCTCCGGATCCAAATGCTTCTGAATGTGAAACGCTCATTCTTTTCTGTATGGTTTACCCTCCACGTCCTGATGGCTTGCCCTCTCCGTCACTCCACGTTTTTATATGCCGCATACATTTCCATGCCTTCGTTTGCAGAGGCCACTGGGAGTGGAGGAGTGGGAAGGGGGCAAAGTGGAGCGAACATGTGTGGAGGAAAGTGACTTAAACAGCTCCTTCTGTACTCCATTCACCTTCACTGACCGCCACAGAACACACACGCACACACTTGCTTCCGTTCCTGACCTTACAAAGCCATCACTGTTGGGGGCAAAGGTAAAGCAGATGCAATCGTCTCATTGCTATTCCCTCAACAAAAGAGTGCGGATGAATAAACAGTGTCCATCAGGCGGCCGGAATATAGCTGAGTGAATGAGGTGTTTGGAAAGGGGTCAGGGAGAGGTGACTGTAACCATGTCAGAACCACAAGTGAGCCCATCGGTAGTCAACAGGTGGACAGATGGTGCAATTGGCCTGAGACCTCAACAACAAAAACTTTTTGATACTATCTTTATTTACAACAACTTCTGCATCTTTTTAGCATTTTCTACATTCGTTCCACAAGGATTCGGTTCTTCTGAGACAGTCACTGTCTTTTGTTTAAACCAAAGCTGTCTTTCACTCTCTTGTGTGCTCTTCCTCCCATAAACACACACCTGTGCACTTCCTCCCTTTCTGCCTTGAGTGATCCAGTCTCTCTCTGTGACAGGAGCAACGGAAGTGCAGTGCTTGAGACAGCAGATGGTGGCTTACCTCACTTGACTCAGGCACCTGCCTTATAAAATAATCATAGAAAGCATACGTACATTCAACAAATGAAACGTTTAATCATCTAAAACATCCGAACCCACGCACAAACCCGTAAAACTCCATCTGCATATGATCCTGAAAAATTAAATCTGTTTATTCTGTTGACTGAGAGCCATCAATTATATAGTGAATGTTTCAATTAGAAGCTTTGCCGTGTAGCAACATGGAGTACAGGAGGGTCCAGAGTGTTTAAAAAACAATGGAGTACAGATATGGACCGGTTTAGTGACAAAGGAGACTTGGAGGATGTATTTTAGTTTGTTTGTGTTTGTGTGTTAGTGTGTGTGTGTGCAGCACCTAGGTTGTGGTGCTACCTGCAGCAGAATCCTGATTGGGTTTGTTAAATAATGCATGGCTCTGAGGACAGGCCTTTGATAAAGTGTAGCACAAGAGCCCATGCATAAACAGCCACCATATGCAGAGGAAATTGATGGAGGAGATAAACTCCTTTCTGTGTGTGTGTAAGTGCCAGTCTGTGTGAGTATTTAACTGTATCAAGGGTGTATTTTTATGTGCAGGTTTGCATGGGCATCCTACATATCACCATAGAGGCCTAAATAGTGCTTTGGTATGGTACAAATGATGAAATCAGATGGGGAAAAAACATGGTATTTTGACATATACCACAACACTTGATAATTAGCATATCCATATTTACATTAGACTTGGTAGAAAAATGCATTCAATTAATCAAAAGTGACTGAAAAGACTTTTACATGGTCCCAAAAATGTTCCATGCAAAAATGTATTATGGTTTCTGCAGAGAATAGTAAGCAGTACAACATTTATAATGATAATAATAAAAGTTCCTTGAGCACCAAATCAGCATATTAAAATGATTTCTGAAGGATCATGTGACATTAAAGAATAGAGTGATGATGCTAAAAATTCGGCTTTACTATCACAGAAATAAATTATATTTTAAATAAAATATATTAAAATAGAAACGCTGTTTTTAAATTGTATATATATTTCACAATATTGTAGTTTTTACTACAGATTTTAAACCTAAACTGAGACAACAAATGTATAAGCTTTACAAGTTTGTCTGAGTATATGTTTATATATAAATGTAGGGTTGGTATGATATTTTTATGGTTTTGAAAGAAGTGTCTTATGCTCAAAAATTTATTTTGATCAAAAATACAGCAAAAAAAATCACTTGTTAGTATGTGTATTTTACATTAAAAGGTATAAAAACAATAATGGCCTCAAGAGTTGCATTTTGAATACTGTGTATGTGTTTAATGATATACTGTCGATAACAACATAATCTTTTATATGCACATTTATATGTCCTATGATGGTATTCAGGATCTGTTTGTGCAAGTGTGTGAGTGTGTATTTGTGTGTAGCTTTGAGCAGGTCTGTGTAACTGTAGTGGGTCAAGGGCCTGTCGTCAGGGTCAAGGACTGCTTTCTACATGCGAAGATGCAGTGCTTTCTGTGGATCTGAAGAAAGAGCCGCTATCATCATAAACAGCCTGTGTATGGAGATACATGCAAACTAGCCTCTATCTTAGTCCGCCCACCTTATCACAGAACAGTGTCACCCTGATCTCATCGGCAATCATCCTTCCTTTTTTTCATCCTTCCTTTTTTAATCTGTCTTTTTTTTCTGTCGTGTAGTCTGTTAGTTCATCCCTGACTTTTTTGTTTTGTTTTTGATTTCCAAGCGTTACGTGACCCCCCATAGCCCCCAGCTGAGCCCCCCCATAGCCCCCAAAATGTATTTACATCAAAGCCAGTGTTTACTTGCATTAAGTTATAGATCCAACAGGACCTTAAGCATGCATTTTGTAGCCTGATTCTCTCAGTCTCCTTACACAACCCATTCTCACTCCCAAGGTGTCAAAATCTGAAGCATGGTCAAGTGCCTTCAACGTCACAATGAAGACGTTAAAGGTACCCCTAGGCGTCACTGTATCTATGCGCAGGGTGCTCCATTGATTTCAATGAGAAACCTCTGGCGTCATACACAGACGTGTTGGGCATGGGAATGTTATTGTCATGGTGAAATTATATACTGAGTTATGATTTGTTCCATTATGACATGTTGGAGTTAGACAGGGTAAACCCAACCTGATCTGCCAGCGATTTGATTTCGCCCTGCAGCTCAGGCTGGAAACCTGTACATTACTTTAACCTGCTTCTGTTACACATTTGCTGGAACCCATCACAGACTGGCTTATCCACATGGCGCGCTATTGGTGGGTTTAACACAATGACGGATAGAGCGATAGATTGATGCCCGTTGATCACACCTCTTGTGGTCTGATTGGTTGAAGGACTATCCAACTGCGTACAGAGTAATTTGAATTATGCTCATTGATCACGCCTCTTGTGGTCTGATTGGTTGAAGGACAATCCAAACTGTACAGAGTCTTTTGAATTATGCTCGTTGATCACGCCTCTTGTGGTCTGATTGGTTGAAGGACAATCCAAACTGTACAGAGTCTTTTGAATTATGCTCGTTGATCACGCCTCTTGTGGTCTGATTGGTTGAAGGACAATCCAAACTGTACAGAGTCTTTTGAATTATGCTCGTTGATCACGCCTCTTGTGGTCTGATTGGTTGAAGGACTATCCAAACTGCGTACAGAGTAATTTGAATTATGCTCGTTGATCACGCCTCTTGTGCAGTTGAAAATACATATCAGACTCCCCAGACCAATGTTCAATATTAAAGGAACACTCCACCGTTTTTAGAAATAGGGCTTTTTCAACTTCTTTCCTACATTTATGTGGGCAAATGAATTTTTGTCTCAGTGCATGCATTGTTTTAGTTTGGCAGGGTCGTCGCTAGCTTAGCTTAGCATAATGAATGGAATCCTATGTTGCCAGCTAGCATGTCCCGAGTAAAAGTGATAATAAAAAAAACACCTATTTAATTATTGTGGCCTGCGTATTCACAACGAGTACAAATAGCGATGCAGATTAAGACCAGGCGATTTCCTTGGCAGATATTAATTTGAGACTATATTATGGGGACGCACAGGCGAAGCACTGCTACTTGGGCGCAGAGATATCACAAACACATGCACAACATATGCCGGTATGTTGACGGATGTTTGGGGATTTCGTACATGTTGCGGGATATCTCTGTGCCCAAGTAGCAGTGCTTTGAAAAAAAAATCCCTAAAATCGATTAGCGTCTCTATCCGCCGAAGATCATGCACACATTCAAATTTCAAAAATTGCTGCCCGAAAAAACGTTATGTCAGATTTCATAGTAAAATTGCATTGGCTCTCGTATGTCTCGTGACCAATTGTTTTATTACGTCTGCTTTGAATGTAAAATGTCATTGGCTCTTGTGTGTCTCGTGACCGACTGTGTCATGCTAAAGAGTCAGGTGTATCATTTGAATGAGATAAGAATGAGTGCGTTCACGGAACAGCGGGATCATCATTTCAGCAATTAAAACATTAAGATCAACTCTGTTCTTTACATGAAGATATCGTATGACTTCAGAAGACTTGGAATGCAACATGAGTTAATACTTATAGTTATAGTTATATATATAGTTATACTGTTTTTGGTCAGTTTTTTCAATAAATACCTGTGACTTTTATTTGCCTGTTTATATTGTTTAGAAGTGGGTAGGTTTAGGTAGGAGTTGGGTTAGTTGCTCCAAAATATAAATGTAGCCTATAAATCATGTCTGCTTTTACAAATGCAAAGAATTAAATGCGTCTTGATCTGACGCATTGGGCAAACAACTGAAATCAATGGAGTACCCCGCGTGTTAATATAATGATGCCTAGGGGTACCTTTAGTGTCTTCATTGTGACGTTGAAGGCACTTGACCATGCTTCAGATTTTGATGCCTTGGGATTGAGAATGGGTTGCCTTACAATGCACCCCTACACCTACTCTAATCTCCTTTCCTGCCCTCCAACCAATACACACCCAAACCATAAACAATAAAAAATATACTGGGGAAAAACAAACTCTTTTGTGTGTGATACTTCAGCTTTAATTTATCTAGACCATTAATATTTCAACTTTCTTCTCTTTTCTCCGGGTGGACACAGTGGTGGCGGGTGTGCTGAACCGTCACACCCTTGTTGTTTCAAAGGCATAAATATTTTAGCCTGCTTTATTGGAGATCCTTGTTTCACATCCCAAAACCTCGGTGGCACAGAGCACACAGACTATCACACATTACCTCTTTGCTCTCGTCTTTCCCCTTCTGTCTTCGATCTAAATAATCTCCTTGAGTGTTTATTCAACGGGTTATTTTGGCCCTGTGGGCTTTAAAAAAGTACCTCATTAATTTAATTTGTGTACAATGTCCAACGCCACATCTTTTTTTGTAACATTCTGTGATTTCACAAACAATTACATCATATTTTTACACTTTTTGCAAAAAAAATTGAGCCTGCCTGGAAATGATGCACAAAAACACATGGCAAATATGATATTTACATACATTTTTTTACTTCACACTTCACATTTCAAGCTCTTCACTGACACTGTCCTGTCCTTTGTAAACACACACACTTTAGATTTTTTTGGTTTTAATATTATGGGTAGAATTTGTTGTGGTTGAAATGATGGTATAAAAAAAAAAAAAAAAAAAAAAAAAAAAACAATCTGTATAAATCGACAAATCATTTTCACAATTAATATCTGAATGTTTTACGTCTTTCTTTATAGCAACATAATTGTAAAAATGCTATAATTTTATAATGTATTTTCATAGTTACAGATCAAAAGTCTTTCTGGAACAAACACTTACATAAAAGGGATTGTGCTTTACAATATGTAACTAACATTAACGAACAATGAGCAATACATCTGTTACAATATTAATAATTGTTAATAAAAATACAACCGTTCTTTGTTAGTTTTTTTTAGCTCAGGTCCATTAAATTTAATAGATACAACTTTTGATTTTAATAATGTATTAAATTGATTGTAAATGTTGAAATGATCATAGTCTAAGATTAATATATGCTATATATTAAAAGATTTGGTCATTGTTAGTAGTTAGCCATGGTTAACAAATGGAATCCCATTGTAAAGTGTTAAATTAATAATCTAATTAATGATGAAGGCCTAAAAAGTTACTAAAAACCTTTAAAAAGAAGAACAAAAGGAGAGCTTTTTTTGTTTGTTTGTTTTTTAATCGACCCCTTGTACATAAAAGATCCTAGAAGTCTATTTGTGTAGGTCATATCAAAGGACACAACGCGTTTTCATCCGTAGAGTCCCAGCAGAGCTTTCCTTATTCAAATGTCCAATCTACTCTCCTCTCTGCTGAGTATTTACTCTAATAGACCTCCAATGAGGCGTTGGGAGTGAAGCATCAAACACAAGTTCATTAACCTGCCGCTTTTCTGAAGCATCTTTCTTTTTCCCTCACCTCGGTAATGCGCTCTTCCTGCCTGCCTCAGTCATTACCTTTCACTCTGATGTGTGTGGATGTGATTGCATGATTGTGTACGTGTGCATGTGTGTGTGTGTGTGGTTGTGTCTTAGTTACATCTTACCATCACAGTGTCTTGGTACGCATACGCCCACACACGGTGCATAGAAGTGAGGACGTTAGAGGTGATCTTCGGTAGGCAAATGGCAGCTACGAAGGAGCCTTTGACTAGACAAAATACACTGCCAAACTCAACACACATACACACCCAGGAGGAGGGAAAACACAGAGCAATAAGCAATTTGAAAAGTTGGAATTGGATTTTGCAGAGAAGGAGGAGGCCGTGCCCGATGGAGCACATGCGCACATGCGAACCTGACGGGAAGCCATATTGAAATGCGCACTGTCTCCGGGGCACTTATACACCCCTGAGATTTTTTTAAATGCAAAATGGGTTGTTTTTGCCCACTGACCCAATCACCTCAGCCAAACTCCAATGTGGCCCCACCCTTCCCTGGACACCCCCTCCCCGTTCGCCGAGGACTCTCTTCTCATTTGCCTATTCATTTAAAAACACCAAATGCCCACTGAGATCCAATATGGGGCAGAGGCAGGGGGCTCGAACAGGCCCACAGCGGGGTAGAGCCGTGAAAGAGACGGAGAAAAGGAACAGAACAACCTGGCTGCGAGGAAAAGAAAATAAGGGAGAGAGGTGGAGGATGACCCGGCGTCATGAGGAAACATCTTCAAATGTCTATCTCTCACCATCTCTCGCTTCTCCTCCCTCATCCAGCTTTCAGGCTGGTGGGTGGCGGGTTGATTGGCTAGAGCTGCCTGCTTTGCTCGATGGGTCCTGTACGTGAACGGACCATTCTCACCCCCTCTGTCTTTCTCTCTGTAGATGGGAATGTTATTAAAAGACCCATTCTCACACAAAACTGGTACACAAGGTCAGATAAAGTCCACTATACATGTTGCTTGAAACACATTAAAAGGCCAAACAGAGGTTTAAAATGAAAAGCACAGATCAGTTTAGTGCTGATAAGAGTGTGAGTTACTGTAGGTGGTGTAAAAAGCATTGAGAAATTATGTTTAAGTGAAGTTTACACTTTGTGTTGGTTTGAAGAACACTGAGAAAGAAAAAAGCGAAGAGAGAGAGGGAAGAAAGAGGAAGATTGTGTTATCAAATCATGTAGCAAACGCCTTGATTAACGTAGCAGCAGCACTAGAACATGGTGAGCAGCCAATCACATTCCTGTCGGTCATAATCTGGTAAGCAAGAACTTTCAGTTTATTGGTAAAATTTATCAGTGCATGAATACAATGTTTTTTCCTGACAAACATCAGCATGTCTGTCCATATTAACAGTATGGCTTTGGTAGCATATTTGAGGAATGAACTCATCTCACTAGCTTGATTTAATGTTCTTTACCACCTGAAACACATGCGCTCTCTTAAAACAGCTTATATTTTCTCATTCTTGCTCATTCTCTCTCTCATCACAGAAACACACACATGCACAAACAGGTTATTAGGGCTAATTGCAGAGGCGATGCTGCTCTCTTCCACAGTACAAGCAAAATCAAAGTGGAGCTTTCCCTCCTCCTTTCTTCTTCCTTCATGGGCTACAATATGCTTGTTCCCAGACCTCTTGTTCTAAACACTTCAAGCGTCTGGTGACAATGAGGCTAGTTGTGCACCTCTTAAAATGCAATAATCTCCATATGAAAAGAAATGCATTGTAAACGGCTCTCTCCATACATTAAAAGTAAAGTGTTTATGGTTAGCATCATCTTTTAAAGACTTATAAACTGCCAACGTATGCCAAGCAAGTCTCCGCGGCTAATCCATGCAGAAATGCAGCCGTTAGCACAAAAGGGCATCCCATAGTGAGGAGTATATGCAAAAATCACTGCCACATAATAGCCTCTATATCCTTAGGATATTGAGAGTGAGCCACCAGTGAATACAAAAGGAGTTGCCCTACCAATGGCAAACCTGGCGGTCACGCGTCCTGGCTAATGCTAACATTGGGGCTTATGGCATGAGGCTTGGAATACCTGTACCCCAGGAGAGATAAGCGAGAGCCGCGTTCAATCCGCTGCTAAGCCAAGTGTCCCCAGTGAGATGGCTCACCTATTGTCTATGCTCCTTATCATAATGTAGGCCATGTTGTCTTCCCTATTTCGCACCGACCATTCAATTAGCCCCCATTTCCATAGTAATTGAGGCAAGCGTTGGAAGGGTCACCCATGACAAGGGGATGAAAAGTGCCCGACAAGACTTTTTTTAAAGGGCTCTGTTCGAGCTGGCACGCAGGCAGGGTCTTCAATGATGTCTTTCTTTTTAGCAGTTGTTGGTCTTGTTAAGAGCACTAGCGTAGCAGTTAGCTATTTTTATGCACTATGTTCTACTTGTCAGGTGATGTTATTTTTGGATCGTACGGTTCAGTATTAAGAAGGCAAAGTATATTTGTGGAAAGGTGAAATAAATTCTGGTTTGAGCTACAGGAGCTGTAATGTGCTGAGTATATGACAGCACATGCTAGCACCGTTTGTATCTCTTATGCTAGTGGATATCAACTACAACATTGGATATTACCTGCATTTTCTTATTTATTAGATTTGACTGTCTGATTATTGAGGACATAAAAGTTGTGAGGAACATTTACTTAAATTACCGCAGCAGCACTTCAGTGTTAACTCAAAAACATCTGGATTTTTATTCTGTCATCATTTACCATCATGTCCAAAACTTACTTTCTTCTGTGGACCAATAAAAGTTTTGAGAAATGTCTCAGTGTTTTTTGTCAAAGGTCACCAAAAAATGTTTGGTTACCAACATTCTTCACAAATTCTTCTTGTGTGAGAAGATATTTTGAAGGTGATTGTATGATGACAGAATTTTTGGGTGAAAAACCTGTTTAAATCTCATCTGAGTCATTTGAATATTTGCATATTCAAATGTGGTGTCTCAAGAACCAATGACATTTAGCATAACTGAGGACAAATCTGATGTGACATGTATTGGCATGCCATATTATACTCAAATGTGAAATTTAAGCTGCGATGAAAGAGATTTTAGTGGAATAAAATTTCATCCTTTTTATGATATTCTATTATGAATCCATAATAGCAGTGTACAGACGTTTGGGGGGGCTTGACACCTGATTCATTTTCATTGTATGGAAAAGAGCAGCGCCAACAGTCTGCTAAACTGCATCTTTTGCGTTCCACAGAAGAAAGAACATAGGGTTTGAAACGACATGTGTGGAAGTAAATGATGACAGAATTTTCATTGAATTAGTCCTTTAAAAAATGATGGTATGTCCTGGTGTGGGCCTAAAGACTGACAAACCAGTCAATGTAAATCCCACATTAAACACAAGCCTGTCACATCTTCTAGTGTCTTCTCTTTTTTTCATTTAACCGTCTCTGTCACTTTCTCAATCTGTCTTTCTGTCGCTTTCTCTCTCTTTCAGAGAAAGAGTCACGCTGTCATTACTAGAACTTTGTTTCGCTGTCTTTCTCTGTCTCTTTTTCTGTCGTTCACTCTCTGTCTCTATCTACCTCTCTGTCAGAGATGGTGCCAATAACACTGGCAGTCAGTGCCAAGCTCTTATGTAGTTTTATGTACACCACCCCTGTCTGGCACGACGTATGACTGAAAGAGAGAGAGGGAGGAGGAGACAAATAGAGAGAAAAGGAAACAGGGGATTGCATGCAGATGCAAGGCCCTTCTCGTTTACAAATATGCAAATAGTGTTGCCTTTGTGATATGCAAATGAGAGATTACAGACCGCTAATTAGGGTCAAAAGAACTGTTCACGTCAATTAGGGGGAATAAAAAATGATACCCCGATCGGCTGGCCCTCTTCCCTCCCACCCCTCCACCTCCTACTCTTGCCGCTCACCCCTGCCATGGATATCCTTCCCTTTTGTCTTAAAAACAGGAACAAAAATGAGGACCAATAAAAGAGACATTAACACAGGGGGCGCCGAGCATATGCCTTCAATCGGCAATCTTTTATAAGATCAGTCCAGCTGCACCTCTATTGAGAGCCTCCTCCACCTCTTCTCTCTCCTTCTCCCTGCTATGTACCTGTCGGACGCGGTTGCACGAAGAGTGAGGCCTGGATTTGCATTCTAATGACCCCCCCACCAACCCCACCATCTTCCACTCCCTTTGCCTGGCCCCTGAGAGGCAGCCCCCTGCATCACCCAGAGATCAATTAGAGCAGTCCCACCGCCTGCCGCTGCTTGCGCCAACCTCCTCTCTCCCCTCGCTCCTCACACTTTACCTTCCCTCCCTTTCTGTTCTATTCTGCCCTCTCGTTCCCTTAACATCCATCCGTCCCTCTCTGGGACGTACTGCTGCTCAATTGCTTCCCTCTCTTTCTACCGATGCCCCATGCGGTCTTTTCGCTCTCTCCTTTTCTTTTACACTCAAATATCTACTCAGTTGTTCCTAAAGCTAGTAAGCTGCCATGCTGTTTACTGCCTACATAAGCAACATCATAACTGAATTGGACCTCATTCGCTCTACATATGCTACCAATAAAAAAATTGCACTCATCATGCAAAGCATTGAGCAAACTTTACTTCCAATGCTGGTCTTGAGGTACCCCTAAAACTGCACATTTTGCATGGTTTCCTTACTTAACAAACCTAATTCAACTGGCTAGTAGAATCTTTATGTCATGAAATTGGTGTTTAACATGGGATATATCACACACACGCACGCACGCACGCACACACACACACACACACACACACACACACACACACACACACACACACACACACACACACACACACACACACACACACACACACACACACACACACACACACACACACACACACACACACACACACAGGATGTGAAGTGACACAAGTCCCTGACAGTAAACTAATGCCCCGTTCTATTTCTGACATACTCCGAGCGCCTGCGCTACTTATAACGCAAAGCAATTTTAAGTGGATTCGCAATGGTTGCTTTGGCACATCCAAATGATCCAATGATTTGTGCTGAGTAATGAGCTGCTGAAAAAATAATCAATCAATAAAAAAAGTATTCATTCATTCATTTTAAATATATTAAAATAGAAAAATGTAATAATATCATAATATTACTGTTTTACAGTGAGCATATAAGAGACTTCTTTCAAAAGCTTTAAAAATAGTAACTTTTACAAACTTTTGAACGATAGTATATATATATAGGAGTGTACCTATGCTGCTCAAAATTGCTGGTGCTAAGTTTTGGGACAGAACGTTTGTCTCTCACTCACGTCCTGGGTTTTTTAAAGCTGACTGTCTGTCAATGTCCTCTCCTTTGATATCCTCCAGAGAGTGCTGAGAGCGGGAAGGTAACCCCATTCAGTATTGGCAGCAGGTCTGCAGAGCCACAGCTGGATCCTTCCTACAACCCTCCAGTCTGCAAATGTGGCCTCTTTCCCACCTCATCCCCTGCCAATCACAGGGCCAGCCAACCAGAGGATGAGCGGCAGATCTGGGCTTTACATAGATTTCTGATGCCACTGATCCAGCCGATCAGTTAAAAAAAAAAACAGAAGCCCCTCTCAGTCCAGCAGTCCCAGTGTGCAATGCTGATTGTCAGGTTGTTTAAATGCACAGTTGTGACAACTCATGACAGTTAAGGAAAAAATCTAAATGGGCAGATTGAAAAGGACAGGTGGTAAAGAAAGACGTGGGTAGAGAGAGCGGGTGAAAAAATGGGGGAAGTGAAGGGCAGATTAAAAGGTCAGGGCACAGAGCAGTCTGGTCTATGTTTGCTCCCTCTCTCTCTGTCTCAGGTGCAATCATTATGGAGGTCTGGGCCGCGGGTGTAGAGGTCTGCTGACTATGGAGCAGCTTCCATTAACAGAGTCCCAACACTCCAGCACTGAGTAGCTCTCAATTACTGTCTCCCTGCCCGCGCAGACTCCAGACACACTGTCACCGTGGAGAGAGAAAGAAACCAACAGAAAGTGGGATTATATGTATAACAACTGCTCTAGATTGACTCAGACAGGCAGTGTGGCTGCCCTCTCAATTGCATCCACAAACAAATAAACAAATGTTAACAAGCAGTATATACGTGCAAGAAATATTTTTTTGGGGAAGGATGGTATTATTAGACATAAGGCCCAAAGGTATGTATAGTGAACACATGAAAGAATAGTTCACTCAAAACAAACAAAAGAGAAAAAAAAAATGTCATCATTTACTCATCATTACTAGTCATTCCAATCCTGTATGATTGTCTTCTGCAGAATGCAAGTGAAGATTTTAGGCACAATGCACTAGTTACTTTTTTCTATAAACTTAGAATGAATGGAAAATGTGATTTTTCGGGCCTCAAAAATGATGCAAAGCACCATTAAAAGTATCGTAAAAGTGGTGCTTAAATGCATTATACTTTAAGGTGACCAAACATCCTGTTTTCCCAGGACAAGTCCTTTCCTGGCCGTCCTGGCTGTTTTTTTATAAAGTGGTGAAAATGTCCTGGTTTTCATTATTTTCCATTGGGCCATTAAATTGACCGGCACTCGAGTATCATTTGAGAATCACACTGCCGGGCCGAGTGTCCTGATTTTTGGTAATCAAATTATGGTCACCCTATTATACTTGACATTTATGAAGTCATACAACAGCCTTACTGTAGGTGAGCTATTTTTTGAGAAGTCTTTATTCCCTGAAAACGTTAACATTCCGTAGTTCTCCATGGCACATTCATGAGAGAAGGGTCATCTTTGATTTGTGCATGAATCATTCATTTGAGTCACATCTTTTTGATTCACTCAGTTGAAAAAAAAAGAATGATTGAGAATGAACAATTCTCGAACAAAGCTATCACATGACTTCAGAAGACTTGACATATAGCTCACAAGTCAAATGGACCACTTTTATAATACTTTTTTTGGTGATTTTGTATCCTTTTTAAAGCTTGAAAGCTCAAGTTCCTCATTCATTATAACTAGGAAAAAACATGCGTGGTTTTGGAGGGAAAAAATGAAATGAGTAAATGAAGGAGAATTGGGGAGAATTATGTGTTTAATTTTGTTCACATAAAGACACAATATAGTGCTCAACAGATTCGAACTGAGGGTGAATCAAACCAACATCCTAATGAGAGGCGTCTTCCTAACTGCAAAGGTGCAGTAGATTTCAAAATAAGTTTACAAACTCAGATAGAGAGGACTAAAGAACTAGAGTGTATCTCAACCGCAATCACTAGCCAACTGCATGGCGAATGAACAAAATCGTTCTTAGTCCAACTGCAATGGATCAGACAGATTAGCCTCCAAGTTGTGAAATTTCCCCTTAGACTCAATGACCCCCATGGCTAAGGATTTGGGCCTGAAAGGGGCCATGATGGGGGTGTCGGGGTGTCACCGTGAGGATTAATGCTTCCCCACCCCAGCACACACGCACACACAAAAACGCACAGATTTCTCCCTCCTCCTAATGATCTGTGAACCTCAGCTCTTCTCCTGCTTCCCAGCGCCTGTCAATCAAAGTCCAGATGGAAAAAGGAGGTTTTGGGGTTAAGGAGGTGGAGTAGGGCATGCTGGGAGGGTCAGGGAGGGGGGTATGTGTGTCTGAGAGGGTGGTCATCATTCACGGGCAGCAGGCAGTTCCCAGTGCATTGATACGGCCGGCCAGAAGACGGGGCAAGGGAAGAAATAGTAGAAACCGAAAGCACAAAAATGGATTAGCATAACAGAGCCTGTCTCGTTAAAATGAGCATACCTCCCCTTCCCTGACACGTCTCCTCTGTGAGACCTTGGGCTGCTGCATTTTCTACTTCCACTTCTGCACCTTCATCAAATACTTATTTGTTTAAAGAAACAACTGATAGTTGAGCTCACAAATCATAAATTACGTATAAATGAATATTAAATAAACATAAAATGAATGTAATGTGAGCCACTAAGCACACATAGGAAGAAAAAACACAAATGAGACATCTTTAATATCTCAAATGCTTCTCTTAGCAGAAATGAGATGAAACCAGAGAATAAAAACCCTGTTTCAGAAAATATATCAACATATTTTAGACGTTCTAAAAGTCAAAGATGTCAATATAACCTCAAATCTTTCTCATCAAATTATTCAAAAGCTCTAGTTTTACTGCATTTCAACAATTGCCTCCTGTTTCTATGTTGATTTCTCCTAAGGAGATACATTTAACAGAAGGTGAAAGACATCTCTACAAATCACATTCTTTATGAGTCTTTTTACATCTGTAGTATGCACTAACTGCTTCAGTGAGGCTTCATGGAGCATACCAGCAGGAACAGGTGTCATGCTGGTCATAAGATGAGAGAGATCAATAGAACTGCTGATCATCTCAATCGATCTGTGGGCCTCCAGCCGATAAAATCAATAAAGCATATGTATGCCCGCATGCCAAATGCTCCCTGCCTGATCCCTTACCATGGATCGCTTAAGCTCCAATATGTCCGCCAGGAAGACATTCTTAGAGTGGTTTCTGGATGACTCTGATAAATACATACCGTATATCCTGTTTGGTTTGTTTTAAACCTCAATATATTCCAGCCAAGAAGATCTACTGTAATTATGGTGATTATTTACACAAACCTTGAATGTGACATAATAAAACAGTCCTTGCTGAATGGGAAATTCTACCTTAAGCCAGGTTCACACTGTACAATTCTGGCCACGATTTGGCCACGAATCCTTAAAGATTCCTCTGATCCTAGGACAACCTCTGAAGTCTTTGATAGCTAGTTTGACATGTTTGTCGACAGCTGATTAATAACCATTGCGATCAAATTTTACCGCAGTGTCAGATTTTTTGAGCCTCAATCCTGGCTTCTCCTATGACAACTGTCAAATCAAAAACCAACAGGAGCGAAGAACCCGCTGACGCCATTAGTGAGACAACAACATACCACCACTTTCTCCACACACACTTCTTTGTTTCTTTTTTCCACAGTTTTCATTTTTAAAGAAACGCCTTGATCAAAATTAACGCTGGAGATTGTTTTTGTTTGCTAGACATAATTTCCCGCGTGTAAATGCAGTCACTGAATGTGTCACGGATGGATTGAGAAAGATTTGCGAATGATCCATGAGCTTCAATGGAAGCAAGAACATCTGACATCTGTACAAATGAGTCACATGATGAATTAGATTTTAAATTACATTTCCAACCCCAGATTTTTAATGTGTTCTTAAACTTTTGGACCCCACTCTATATGAAGATTCATGTACAGTACCATTTGAGTGTTTAAATAAATGAATACTTTTATTCAGCAAGGATGCTTTAAAACGTGGGTCGTTACAAAAATGAACATTTTATTTAAAATTAATATTTACTTTTGAACTTTCTATTAATCAAAAAATACCAAATATGTCTTGCGGTTTCCACAAAAATATTAAGGCAGCAAAACTTTTTTAACAGGATCATGTGACACTAAAGACTGGCGTAATGATGCTGAAAATTCAGCATAGCCATCACCAGAATAAATTACATTTTAAAATATATCAAAATAGAAAACTTTTAAATTGTAATATTTAACAGCGTTTTGATCAAAAAATGTAGCATTGGTGAGCATAAGAGACTACTTTCAAAACCATTAAAATGTGATCCCATACATTTAGGTATTGCACGACAGAATATATAAGTCTGGTAATGCGGTCTAACTTTTCCAAATTTGAATTCTGCGTTATGTAACCCAGTTTACATCAACCATTCTGAGAGACAGTAAATAATCGAAAATCCTGACTTTGGATCAGATTTCTTTCCTACTAGTAAATCTTACAAATATGCAGCTTAATAAATCGACTAGGTTGAAGCATTAAGTATTCCTAAATCCACTGAACCCTAACAGGGGTGAAAGCTAAATGCCAGCAGTACAGCACAAGAGTCCCCTAAAATTCTGCCCTGACCCTGGGATCCTCTCACACACTCTCTCTCCCCTGACCACGGCTCTTTGTTTACTTTCACTCTCCTTTAGCTAGCTCTGTTGGAGCGAAGAGTGAATGGTTGAGGTATTGTCTCTTCCTCATGACCCTAGGTGACCTCATTCACAACCCTCAAAAACACCATCTGCATGATCCAACAGTCAGGGGCCAAAGGAGGGTGGGTGAAGAGGTGGAAAGGTGACAAGAGCTGCATGATGTAAGAAAGTAAAACCAGTCAAAGAGGATGGAAATGGATGAATGATAGCCTGATGACTGATTGGTTTTGAACAGACAGCTACAGAAATGCATTTCTTTGGTCTCTATAGTGTTTTATCAACCATATATAGTTTATATTTTTAATTTATAGACTAAATTATATTTTACTTAATTTAGGGACCAATTTTACCCTTATAAATAAGCACTGTGATGACATCAGATGGTAAAAGCTTTGATATACTGTATACGTACGGTACTGAATAATTCAAATTTAATGGCATTCACAAACTATATTTAGCCAAGTTATTAATGTGCTACATTTCCAAATAGCATTCTTAATAACACTCATCTAAAGTTTTTTTTACAGTGATGCCATAAAAGAACCATTTTGGGTTCTCCAAAGAAACTTTTAGTGAAAAGGTCTTAAAAGAAACACTATAAAGAACTGTTTGTGCAATGGAAAGGTTCCACTGATGTTGAAGGTTCTTCATGGAACCATCAATACCAATAAAGGACCTTTATTTTTAAGAGGATCCATTTGCATTTTGGTTGTAGTTTTGGCATGTTATTGTTAGTGTATCAAAAAGCATTCTTTGCATTTTCCATTCAGTCATCATCTCTTATTCTCTCTCTCACTCTCTCGCTCCATCCGAGGTAGAGCATTCCAGGAGCCAGCCTGCAGCAGGCTGCATGTGCGCAGGAGGCCGTTTTTCCCATGGGGTTGCAGGTGAAAAACCAGGACTCTCTCAGCGCCTGCGAGGGACGCCATCTGTCCCCACAGCTTCGTCTGCGGGCCCATCATCCCCACACACACACACCCAACCCCCACTGCCCCGACCTTCTCCATCTCTCCATCCCTCCATCCTCACTCCCTCTCTCCCTCACCTCATGCCAGCCCAGCAGGGCACATTACCCTGGAATGCAATTCCCCTCTTCACTCCTCTCCTCATCTGCTTTTTTAATCTAATCTACCATCATCGTACCGTACTACACAAAGCCTTTGCAACACAGTCAAATTCTAATGAAGTTCGGGGCCAGGAAAGTGATGCTGTGTTCTTGCCAGGTCCTGCTCAGCTCCAGCCTGGTCTACAGTAACAATGCACAACCTCAGCTCAAACGTAAGCAAAACAGAAGTTTGTAAAATGCTGACTGCCAGCGATGTAAAGTACTTGAGTAATTATACTTCATTTATGTGCTTAAAAATGTGTACTAGAATACTGAAACTGAATAATTGTAATCTTACTCAATTGCAATAAATTATACTTTAAATTATAAATTCATTTAGATCTCAGATAGTCAAGATATAGTTGAATTAAGTCGAAGTTTTGCAGCTCATCATGAGTTCAATAATAAATTGTGCTTTAGTTTACAAGCTGAACAAATCACATACACACATATGTGATCCTGGACCACAAAACCAATCATAAGTCGCATGGGCATGCTTGTGGCAATAGCCAACAATACATTGTATGGGTCAAAATTATACATTTTTCTTTAATGACAAAAATAATTAGGATATTAAGTAAAGATCATGTTCCATGAAGATATTTTGTAAATTTCCTACCATAAATATATCAAACATTAATTATTATTAGTAATATGCGTTGCTAAGGACTTTATTTGGACAAATTTAAAGGTGATTTTCTCAATATTTAGATGTTTTTGCACCCTCAGATTCAAGATTTTCAAATAGTTGTATCTCAGCCAAATATTGTCCTATCCTAACAAACCACACATTAATTGAAAGATTATTAGTAAGCTTCCAGATGATGTATAAATCTCAATTTCAAAAAATTTACCCTTATGACTGGTTTTGTGGTCTAGGGTCACACACACACGCACACGCACGCACACACACGCGGACACACACACGCGGACACACACACACACACACACACACACACACACACACACACACACACACACTGTTTGTTTTGTGAAATGTGGGACATTCCATAGGCGTAATGCATTTTATACTGTTCAAACCGTATTTTCTATCCCCTACACTGCCCCTGCCCCTAAACCTACCCATCACAGGAGACTGTGCAGTTGACTTTCTGTGAAAAAACCTCATCCTGTGTGATTTATAAGCATTTTGAAAAGTGAGGACATGGGGAACGTCCTCATATTTCACCCTCTTTTGTAATACTTTTGTCATACCCATGTCATTATACACATTTGTAAAATCCAGTAGAACTGTCTCCAAGATGCTTGATGAGACCTACCTGCAAAGCTACCAGAAAAACCTTCAGAATGTGCAAGTGTACCTACGATTAAAGCTGTTTTAAATGCAAAGTGTTCACACCAAATATTGATTTGATTTAGTTAACAGAAGTTAACTGATAAATAACATCTATTATTTTGAAAGCATCCTCCCTTTACAGCGTTTTTACACAAGTGCCTAAAACTTTTCACAGTATGGTACCTTTGCAGATAGATTTCTTCAAGCGTTTTGCCGCAGTTCTTCTGAATTTAGTCTGTCTCGGTTTTTCCTGTTTCTTCATGTAATAACAGACAAACTGGCGCATACCGGCTGTTGTCAGACTCTTTGTGCATAGTAGATTATTACAATTAATAGCAAAAACAAAGTTCGGCAGTGTAAGCTGATATTTCCTATTGACACTACAGCAAAAGATATAAATAACTGGCTTAAACCTTTTTTTGGTGCACAATTGTTTTTTTATAAGCTACATTAATTCTAAGTTAGATTTAATTTTAGATTTTCACTCAAATATGTTCTTGGCTACAAAGACTTTGATAATCCTGATAATTATCAATACAATTTGAACTATTTATTGAAGATTGGTGTATTTAGCAATAAGCCACTTGAGTCTATATGTTACAGTGATTTCACCACAGTTTTGTGCCTAAAAATCCTAAACCCTGGTCAAATGGATGAAGTTCACTGGCACTAGTGGCTTTTTGCAGTAATGCAGTCCACAGGTTTATGTTAAATACTTTTTTGAGATGAAAACAATGAAGCTTGTACAATGACATTTGTAACGTCTCATCGTAAGTATCGGTCGAGTGGATGTGCTCAGCTGAGTTGGTGCAGAAGCAGGACATGGCTGTGCTAACGGTCAGATGGTCCGTGCCAGAGTGAGAGAGCACTTTCACGTGGGAACCCGGCCACTGCGCGCAGACAGACAACGCAGGGGCAGCTAAGTGTGAAGCTTCCAAACTGTCACTTACGCAGACAGCCTCCCTCCCTCTGCCTGTCTCTCTCTCTCTCTCTCTCTCTCTCTCTCGTCACACTTTATCCATGGTCCCTCACAAAAACCAGACAAGCACACAGCCACGCACACTCGTTCTCGCCATATAAACACATACACACACACACAAATCTCACTGCGTCAATCTCCAGACATCACTGATAGACAGGAGGGGGAGGGAGGAAAGAAAGAGGAGGGAAAGAGAGACAGAAAGCGAAAGACAGAGGAATGAGTTCCTGACATCCTGCAACTTATTCTTTTTTATGTCCCTCCATCAGCTGAAGCACAGAGAAGATAGACAGAGACACAGAAACCGAAAAGGGAGTCAAAAACGAGAAGACGGTGAGGAAAAGGCCTCGACATGAGACAGAGAGAGTTTGAGGGACAGCACAGAGAGCTAAAGTGTCCCCATTCTCTCAGTGACTGGGCGTAACAAAGCGGTGCAGGCGAGCAGGACGGCGGAATGGGAAGACAGTGGGTGGCGGTTCGCTGGGGCCCCTGTTCCTCCGCGCCTCTTTGGGGTCACCCTGCCGGTGACCCCACCCTGATTGTTTCCCTTGGCTCTGTCAGATCCCATTGTCGCTGACTGGTTTAATGGGGAGAAAATAGAGGAGGGGCCGAGTGGGCAGGGAGACGCCCCCTGGTCTTCCTCTGCTCTGAGAGATCTGACTATTTGACCTAAAAAAACAAATTGTCCAAATTTTGGACAGAAGAAATTAGGGTAGGGTAAAGGGGAGGAGATGCAGAGCGCCCCCATCAGACGGTGCAAATTATGAAGAGGGAGGTTACATGACTCTCATTAAGGGATAGTTACCCAAAAATCTGTATTTTTGTTACTTTCTGTAAGTTTCTTTCTTCTGTTGAACACAAAAGAAGATATTTTGAAGAATGTTGATAACCAGACACTTGACATCACCCATTGACTTCCACAGTATGAAACAAAATACCATGAAAGTCAATAGCTATCGTCAACTGTCTGGTTTCCAACATTCTTCAAAATATCTTTTTTTGTGTTAAACTTCCTTTTTTGGGATGGAAAAACATGATGGTATGTAAATGATGATCATTTGTGGGTAAACTAACACTTAAAAATGCACATCCATCCATCCATCCATCCATCCAGTAAACAACTTGTATGCAGTTATTAGTGAATGAAACCCAGTTTTGGCCTCACTATATTCCCCCGTCTCATTGCTAATATTTGTGGACAGACATTGTTTATTTATGCATGAACTGTCTAATGTGTTGATTGTATGACCCATATTTCTCACCCAAATATGAGTCATGCATTGTGGCTGCTATGAAAACATCAAGCAAACTTATGTATCTACTGCTAACCACCTGTGACTCAAAACTCATTTGTTTAACTTCTGTCCAAATTGTTTTAAGCCCTGAGGAGTCTTCATCAGATCAATGATGTAAGCCTATCCATTGCGGCAGTTCCTTGAGTCAAATACCTGAACAGCAACCTCTAGAAAGGCCAGTGGGCTCTTAATTGAACAAATGGCTTGCTTAATTGATCATTGATTTGTGATCAATAGGGTACATGTGTTCTCGATCTTTACAAGCAAGTGATTGAGAGTGAGCAATAAAATCTGCCAGGTAGTTTGGCAGTTGTCAATAATCTCACTTCCTCTCTGTAAAGCATACAACAAGAAAAAGAGAGCGAGATAATAGAGATTGTTAGAAAGGACCAGAAGAGTGTTTAGAGTTACAATAGCCTCGTTTTGTCAGGACTATACATGTTGCTTTCGACATGGGGCACAGCTGAGTGCTTCTGGTGCCCTGCAAGCATACACACACAAACAAACACACAGGTGTTGGTTTCAGAGTGGCACGGGTCCACATGGTGTGGGGTATCACTTGGGTCCTCAATCTCCACTCCAAGGAAAACATCAATGGCTCTCTTTGATCCCCCACTCAAGGTCTGTCTTAAAAGGGCCATGGACGGATGGAGAGATGGGGGAGACACTCCACATCAGTGGGCACGGCCAGCAGCCTCAGGTACCTTCTCACCACACTCGTACCATCCCATTAAATATGGAACACAAAGACAAAGGAGACGGGATTGGGAGCAAGCACAGGGGGAGGTGGGGGGACAGCACTCCATCCCTTTGAAGAGCAGAGCTGATGAGGAAACACACACAAACACACACACAGCTGACAAACAGGTTCATGGCAAAAAGGTTTTTTAAACGGTCCTTTGCATTTACGATCTTGAATAAACTCCAGAATCACTGCGGTAAAGGGTGTCACTTTGCCACTCTGCCCCGAGAAAGCAAGTTTGACACACAGCTCGACCCTGAAACCAGCTCAGAAAGTGTGATTGTGATAAATTGATGTGTATATGAAACTTCAGAAATCAAAAAAACTATAAAAAGTAACAAAGATAGATTTTACTGTGAAAGACTTTACACAAAAACTCAAATAAAACAGTGCAGTGCTTGACATGCACCATGCAGAGGGTGCAGTGGGTTCAAAAATCAAATTAAATAATTATTTATAATATTAATTATTATTTATTTTAACAAAACAAAATTAAAAGGAAACAGGTCAGCGCTTGATATGCACCATGCAGCGGGTCACACAATTGTTTTTCCATGCTGTAAAATATAATATAAAATAATAATAATAATAATAATAAAAGGGGATTTTCACATATTATACACTTTAATGTCATATTCATTATCCTGTAAATACATACAAGGATCCTTTTCATTTTCTTATAAGGGAAAATTTAAAAGAAAGCACTCTATACCTTCCTTTAGCATGTCTATGTCCAGGGCCTGTGGTCAGTGTGGGCTGGTCAGTCATTTCATCTCCATCTGTGGGGGATCCATCTCCTACAGCTCAAGCCCTTCCATTTAGCTCTGCCAAAGCGTGAAACATTCGGTCATTATATGTGTGCAGGCTTGTGGGGAACGTGGGAATCATTGGCATCCCAGTGGCCAGTTGGAGTGAGACAATACACACTCAAGATTAGATCTGTTAAAAGAACATGACAGTGTCGCTTACACACACAACTGCACGCATATATACTGGACACACTTCAGATGAAAGGAAAGGGGCACAAGCATGTACTAATGAATTTTACTGAACATTGCCACTGGAGAGAAAAAGAAAAGAAATTGAACACACATTGGGATACGTTTTCACAATGGAAACTTTCACAAAACAGTCTAAGGAATTTCATTTGATCTGAAATAAAATGGTAAAATAATTAGAAAACCAATCAGTTGATGGAATAGCAAAATTGTAATTGTATATGGTATAAAAATAGCATAAAACTGCAACATAAAAAAGCATGTGACAACCTGCCCCTGTGTGAAATGTAACTTAAATTATTTAGTTGGACCACTGCATTATATGTTAAAATTGAATTCACACAAGCTAGTTCACTAAAAAGCTTGTTCATTTACTTACCCCCATGTTGTTCTAAACTTGACTTTCTTTCTTCTGTGGAACATAAAAGGAGATATTTTGAGGAATGTCTATTTTTTTCCTATACAATAGATGTCACTGCTAACTGAAAGTACCAACATTCTTCAAAAAATCTTCTTTTGTGTTATATAGAATAATGTTATACAGTTTTGAAATTGCATAAGGGTAAATTAATGATTACATAAGTTTCATGTTTGGGTGAACAATGGCTTTAATTTTGTATTTTAAACTATATGTTTGAAATGAACATAGCATTTGAAACTAGCAGGTCAGGATAAAGGTGCCAGGTTGGTTTAGAAGATTATAGTGGGTTGGGTTACCACACACATTAGGTTACCATGTTTTATGAGGACTCTCCAAAAATGTAATGGATTTTATACCGTACAAACTGTATATTTGATTCTACCCCCTACACTAACCCTACACCTAAATCTACCCACTACCCATCACAGAAAACATTCTGCTATTTTCAAAAAGGATAATTCTGTATGATTTATAAGCTTCTTTCCTCATGGATACCAAATATATGTTCAAAAATACTTCTTTGTATAGGGACATTTGGTCCCCATAACATAGGAATTACTAGGACCCCACACACACACACACACACACACACACACACACACACACACACACACACACACACACACACACACACACACACACACACACACACACACAAGCTGCTAAGACAGCAGTGAGCCCCATGTGGCTGCAACCAGTAACTGCACACTCTCACAGAGAGGACCATTACTCTACCTGTTTCCTTTCCTCTAAAATATATTTTATTCCTTATTCTAGTATTTGAAAATACTGAATTACATTCATTATCAATATTTTGGTTAAATATATATATATATAAAAAAAACAAAAAAACAAACAGATGGAAGGTTATCTACATTTGCCTGTGATGTGAAACCCTGTGACCGCAGACAGTATATCTATCAGTACCAACAATCCTTTCCCCCCCAATCACTCCTTCCTCTTTTCTTTCTCCTCACCCTCTCCTGACTCTTTATGCTGATCGCGACTCCCAACCATCCACGCAAACACACACACACACACACACACACGCAATGGCGTCTCCCCAGGGGCACAGGGGAAGGGCAGGGAGGATGGAAATGAATTCAGCGATGTTGCAAGTGGCAACACGCATCTGCATCTGTAATTAACCCCCAGAACGACACACTGAGCTCCCTACTACATCCCTCCATTCCTCCCTCCCTTTCTTTTCTATCTCTCTCATCCTCTCTCAAAGGCTTTTTAAGAGATGCTTGGTGGGCCAATTAGGGTGAGTGTCTGTGTGTATGTGGTGCATGTGTGTGTGTGTGTGTGTGTGTGCGCGCGCCCTGGCACATCTTGAGTGTGGAGGAGTGTATGTTTGCATGAATTGATCTTTAAGTGGGAGTGTGTGTGTGTGTGTGTAGGTGTGTAAAGTGGCATCTCTTTGTGTCTGGGACCGGGCACATTTGCGTGTGTTTTAGCGTTCCCTCAGGCCAGCGCTGGTTGCGCTCTTTGCCCGGCTTGTGTTTGATGACATTTCCGTAGGGAATATCTCTGACATCAGAACGCTAGCCAAAAGCATGCCATGTGCCCATTTTGATAGCTTACACGGTTATCTATCAAACCGAAGTCAGGATCATCATCAAATCACGTACTGACACATTCACACCAAAACGTATAAGTCCGACTCTGTGGCAAAGTTTAGCAGGTAGGGTCGACCACGGAGAAGGAAGGGACAGTGTGCCTCCCTCCCGTCGAGTGAATGTGATGGGGAAGGTTGACGTGGATCAAGAGGGACCCCCTGGGTGAGGTGCGGAGGAAGGAGAGGAGAGGAGGAAAGGGTAGAGAGGCCCACCTTCTGTCTCTTTAGAGGGGTGCATCACTGTGTGGCCAATTAGCAACGGCCAAGACACAGGGGCTAAGCACACAAATGTAACCAGAAACACACCGCATTTCTCTCTGTTGAAAAAGCTCAATTTTCAGTTTAATTTCAACTTTGAAATAGTTTTACATAAGGTTAGTGATATGTGGTTGACTCTGAAACTACAAGTAATGTAATGATCTAGCTGCAGTGCACTGTAAAATTTTTAAAGTAAGTTACCTGGTTGCCTTAATTTTGAGTTAATTGAAATTAAAATTTGGAGGTAATGCAATTAACATTTTTCAGAAATGAAAACATTATTTAAAGATTTTGTAAAGATATTGTGTGTTTTATTTGTTATAATGCAGTGAAACATGCCAAATTGTGCTATTTTCATGATTTAACATAAACAAATTCAGATACAATAATATTTTGAGATTCTATTCATTAAACCAATTTCCTTCATTGTATTAACTCAAATTTTTTATTTAAATGAACTCAAAATTAAGGCAACCAGGTAACTTGCTTTTTTTAAGTTAAACCAACAATATCCTTTTTACAGTCAGTGTGTGTTTTTGCGTAGTCAAGCAGTCCTTATATCTCTGTCCACAATGTGTTTATATCTAATATTTGAAGAATTAAATACACAAGTGTGTTGTAAAATAAAAATAAATAAAAATGTAACTCTAGACATAAAATATAAATAAGTATATAATATATAATTAATATAATATAAAATAAAATAAATAATAATAAAATGAAAACAATAAAAAATGAAATAAAATAAATAATAAAATGAAATAAAATAAAATATAAAATAAAATAATCACTTTCTGACTGAAATCAAACTTTTAAACACACTTATTCCGGTTTTCCTGTATGCAAATAAACCCTCTCTCATCAAGAACCAATTTTCAGGTCTTTGAGTTGGCTGTATGGTTTTTGGAGATGAAAAGTTTCTTGAAGTAGAGGTTCTATAGCAAAGGAAATGTGAGGCCCTCAGGATTCTTCGAAGCAACAGTAAGATGTTTTTCTAGAGAAGCGATGATCTTAGAAAGGTTCTTGTTTGGCAGTGGGCTGGAAAACCTTTTGGAATCTTTATTTTTTTTTAAGTGTATAAAGAAGATTTTGCTGATAGTTATCCTTAGAGGACCAAATAAAAGCTTTATAAGTTTATGGACTGTCAAATGGAAGAAGCTCAAAAAGAAAATACAAAAGAAACTTTCTTAAATAGGCAAAAGCAAGAGGGAAAATCCTTAGAGTATAAGATCCTCCTTCACCTTCCTGATGACTTTACACACAACCCTGGACATGCATTATAAATGAACAGATAATTAACGCGTGCCGTATGATAAGAAATATTAGCACTATAAGGGGAGCATCTGCCATACGCACAAAAACAGGGGCACTGTGGGTAAACAGAAAGGACTGTGGGTAAACAGAGATGACTGCGGGTGTTCCCTCACCCCTCTCCTGATGGTGGGGTGTTGTGGCATGGAATATGATGGAAAATGTGGCCTGTGAATAATGCATTACCCTGTTGGTCAACAGTTCCTGATCTGCTTTAAAGAACGGATGACTTTTTGCTATTATGAGATTAAAACCAGCCCACCTTTGTCTGCAAAAAGCCACGGCACCACAGAACATGTCAACACTGCGATTCTGCCTGTCCACACATGAAAGTGCAGCTGCAGTTCAGGATGGCGTATTATTATTATGTGTGTGTGGTGGTGTTATCAAAGCTTGTGTGCATGAAACTGCTGCCCTCTTAGATATTAAATTTTGCCAGTTTTTTATTTCAGTCAGACACAATTTTAGTCATCTCACTCTGACAGCCCACCTAGACAAGAAGAGACTATACGACAAACATGTAAACAACCAACCAGTTTTATTTTTATGTGCAATTTAAGTGTGTTTATTGGAAATAGTTTCTACCACAATAAGAAACTGGAAAATAAAAAAACAACTTTTTTGTCCATAAATGACTCTAGAAGTAAGCACAAACAATTTTACAGGAATATCTCAACAATAAATAAATATAAATAATATAAGTGAACTATACAGTTTGTGGATATCTATATCACACTCATACTAAAAAAGTGTGCCCTTAAAGGGATAGTTTGAATGAAAATTAGCCCATGATTTACTCGACCTCAAGTCATGCTATGTGTATTTGACATTCTTCTTTTCAGACGAATACACTCAGAGTTAAATAAAAAAATGTCCTGGCTCTTCCAAGCTTTATAATGGCAGTTTTGAAGTCCATAAAAGTGCATCTATCCATCATAAAACTGCTCCACACGGCTCCGGGTAGTTAATAAAGGCCTTTTGAAGCGAAGCAATGCGTTTGTGTAAGAAAAATATCCATATTTAAAACTTTACCAATTGTAATCTCTTACTTCCGCGTTCAGGAGAGACCAGTTTTCCAGCGTATAATGTATGATGCAGGCGTAGCTTAAGCAGTGACAGTAAAAGAAATAGACACAGCGACCCCATAGACTTCAGCAGAGAAAAGTGAAGTCAATTAGAAGCACTCACTTCCTAATGGCTGTCATTTTGCATAGTATTTATTTATTTAAAAATTTTATGTTAAAGATTGCCTGCGAGCTTTTATATAGACCTCCTGTCTATATGGGTCTATACGGTAATTTCTCTACTGTGCGACAGAGCGTTGCGTGGTTATGACGCAATTGTTAGCCTATTTTTACAAAAACGTCTTTTATGGGCCGATAGTGTAAGATACAAGGTAATGGAGCCTTTTATACATTGTCGTGTTTCTTTAGAAATAACAATGGACAAATGGAGTCTTTAAATGCCTCAGATGTAAAGTTATGTACTGTCAAAGTGATGCCAAAATGAATGGGAGTCAATGGAATGCTAACAGCAGGTGATGGCTTGGTTACCAATGGCTGCCCCTATGGTGGGTACGCTTTCCGGGTGCTGGATAACCCCCTTGAGCTTAAGTTCCAGTGACGAACGCGGAAGCACAGAGGATAGAGCAAAACAAAACTTGGTTCGCGCGAGAACTAGCATATTCTCACCAGAGTGTCCTACGTCATACTCTAGAACGGCAATCTCTTGTGAATGTGCGTACCACAGTAAGCGGAAGTTAGAGATTAAAGATCCTAAAATTTTTAATATGGATATTTTTCTTACACAAATGCATCGCTCCGCTTCAGAAGGCATTTATTAACCTCACGGAGCCATGCAGATTTATGGATAGATGCACTTTTATGGACTTCAAAACAGAACTTCCATACACTGCCATTATGAAGCTTGGAAGATGGAAGTTTTAATATAACTCTGATTGTATTTGTCTAAAAGAAGATTGTCATGTACACCTAGGATGACTTGGTGAGTCGATCATAGGCTAATTTTCATTTTTGGGTGAAGAAGATGGAAAAATCCATAAAAACAACAGGGAATGAAGATGGAAACAACAAAAGAGAATATTCAAGGAGGTAACAAGGTATCCCCGTTTGTACAAATGTGTAGATGATGCAACCATGTGAGTTGAGGGTCAATGGATTATACTTAGAAAACTAGACGTAACCGGTAATTCCATCTAGGTTTACTGTATGTGTGTTTGTCATAATGCTTCAAGGGATAAGTCTACAACAAAGTACACCAAAAGTAAACAAATAACTTTTGATGTTTGCCAGAGATTTAGCACACAAAAAAAATGATACTCAAAAAAAAAAAAATGAAATCACATTCAAATAAACACATATTTGCAGCCTATGAGGACCAAAAAGATGTCAGTGACCTGCTGTGTTGTATATCTTAATTAGAGCTTCTCAAATGACGACAGTCACTGACGTGAAAAGAACACAAATATAATAAAACGGAGCAGGGAATATTGCTCTTAAGTGGCTGTGCTTTTCCACATGAGTAGCTTTAGTGTGACATAAAGTCCCTGCTTGAGTCCTCTCAGGTATGTGTGTGTGTGTGTGTGTGTGTGTGTGTGTGTGTGTGTGTGTGTGTGTATGTGTGTTTGAGCGAGAAAGAGAGACACGGGTAGCTCATCCTCACGTAATCATTCCTCAACTTAATCTCTGTGTAACAACGTTAGCTCTGGTCTGGCAGAGAAAGTTAAATATTCACGATACAAGGCAATCTACTCAGTGTTCAAACAAAGTGCCCTGCCAAGTTCAGCCATGTATGTAGAGACTCGCTGAGAGAGAGAGAGAGAGAGAGAGAGAGAGAGAGAGAGAGAGAGAGAGAGAGAGAGAGAGAAAGGATCTATTTTATTATTCACATAAGGCATAATAAACCAGGGCTGCTCGGTTAGCACTTAAACTCCCAGCGCTTTAGTGGTTATCCTTAATGCGACAGCACTGATTTGAGCACATCCTATTAATAGTCCAAGGGTCTCATCTTAATGCAAGGATCCATGTTAATAAGTACTATTAATAGATCCACATCTCTTTTTCTGAGCCTGTTGGATTTAACGACATTTTCACGTGTGTGTTTTACAGTAATTGTGTGTGTAGTTTTAATATATGAACTATGAGGTGCGTGTGTGTGTGTGTGTGTGTGTGTGTGTAACACTCGATCTCCAGCTGCATGCGGGCCCTGCTGTGTGCAGGCATCAGGATGCCGGCCAAGCAGGAGGGAGTAAGACATGGATATTTAATGGCCAGGGACACAGATGCCCTTCACCAGAAAACCTCCCAGCCTTTGATTCCCACATATTACTGGCTAATGGAAAACAAGACCAGCATTTATGCTTATCAAGCATAATTAAAAAGGCCGGTTAGTCTACAAGTCCAGTAGGATTCATCCACTTCAGTGATGGGATTCAACGTTTCTAGATGGTCACACTGAATATAGGTCTTCACATTTACATGGCTACTTAAAAAATACTGTTAAAAAGTTTGGGGTCAGTAAAAAAAATAATAGGCTACTTTTATTCAGCAAGTATGCATTAAATTAACCAAAAGAGGCAGGGAAGAAAAGCAAATGCAGTATATGCAGTACACTGTAAAAAGTGATCAGTTGACTTAACTTAAAAAAGTGAGGAAACCTGTTGCCTTAAAATTACAAAGTAATAAACTTCATGCGTCAAATTCAGTAATGTGAACTTGACAATTCCACTTATATTTTTCAATTATGCATACGTTTATTTACTTAAGTCAACTGATCACTTTTTACAGTGCATATATTAATATATATATATATATATATATATATATATATATATATATATATATATATATATATATATATATAAAACACACACACACACACACACACACACACACACACACACATGTTGTGTTTCCATGTTTTATGGGGACATTCCATAGGCGTAATGCATTTTATACTGTACAAACCGTATTTTCTATCCCCTACACTGCCCCTGCCCCTAAACCTACCCATCACAGGAGACATGCTGCATTTTTACTTTTTCAAAAACATCACTTAGTGTGATTTATAAGATGTTTTCCTCATGGGGACCAAAAAATGTCCCCACAAGGACAAAAATTTGGATATTGCCATCTTTGTGGGGACATTTTGTCCCCATACCGTAGGGATTACCAGTCCACACACACACACACACACACACACACACACACACACACACACACACACACACACACACACACACACACACACACACACACACACACACACACACACACACACACACACACACACACACACACACACACACACACACACACACACATTGTTTTCAATTAATAATAATTTTAAAAAATCAGCATATTAGAATGATTTAAGAAGGATCATGTGACACCGAAGTAATAATGCTGAACATTTAGCTTTTCCATAAATTAAAATAGAAAAGTTGTTTTAAAATCGAAACACTATTTCACAATATTAATATTTTACAGTATGTCCTGACCTTTCAAATTCATTACAAAATATTAACGCCCCCAATATTTTGAACAGTACTGTAAATAAATATATAAACACAAAATACTTAGTTGCCAGTAACAAGAGTCAAATATACAGTTTAATGGTCAATATAGAGATATATCTGACTACAGAATGCAGTGACTGAACGATCAGAATCAAGTATTTCCCAACGATTCACTACTTGGAGAGAAAAAGACTTAAACTGACAAATAAAAAAAATAGCTTACTATAAAAGGATTTATTAATCAAATCACAATCTTGCAATTCCCTTTATTAGACATTAGTAAAAACAAAAATTGAAATTAATATAAGATTATTATTTTCTCATACATAATATGGTAGTATGTTTGTATAATCCAGCCAATCATAATGCTGGGATCTATAAAAACACTCGAAATCTTCCAGCAGTCCTCTGCCACCCGACTCAAACCTTTAATTTCATAATTAGGTCCGGTGGGGAAACTTGAGGGAGTCTGGGTTGAGTCTCACGCTCAAGTAAAGCCTGTTTATCCTTTCCCTCATTCCTTATTTATAATATTATCATATGGACATGCAGACTTGTGAAATCAAAGCAAGAATGTCATGTCCTTAGCGAGACACACTGAGTTATTATAACATTTATTTATTTCAATTTAATACAACTGAACTGTGTTGAAATTTCCACAGACTCAAAATCACAGTGTTTAAACTGTCCTATTGTTTTAAATACCTTATGTTTCTGTAGCCAAGTGACAAACAGGGATGTGTGTGTAAGTGTGTGCGCACCCACCTCTGTGTTGGGCAGGTGTGTTTAAAGAGGTGTGTGATTTCACTCTACATATTTTGACACCTACATCTTCATCTAAACAACATATATACAAAAAACACACAAATACACTCAATCACAAAATGATTTTCAGAGCCTCAATCTCTTTTGTTCTGAATCTCATTTCATTTCTGACTTTAATTTCTAGTCACTTCATCAGACTCACATAAAGCATCAAAGAAACATCACTATCAGTGCCCAAGACGTCTACGATTCCTAAAGACATATTTATAGGCGTTTAATTGAGGAAGGTAGGCCGCCCACACTGTATATGACACCAGAGTTGTTTTGTACTGCTGGGGTATTGTTTTGTCTGCGACTCGTGATAAGGGTAATTTGTTTGGTAGGTTTAAAGAGGAGAGATAATGTTGCTATAATGAGAAGGCTGACTGAGGAAATGTACAGTGTGGCAGAGAGGTAATTTGTAAAGATAGCCCACATTCTGTCACCGGTTGAGAGGAAGAGCTGGCTCTGTGAGGAGCTCTGTGAAATGAATGTATGGGGTTAGCTTGCGCACACACAAGCACACATGCGCACACACACTAAAGATCATCAGAGGTAATGCATTCTTCAATGTCTCTCTTGCTCTCCGTCTTTATATTATGTTTTTACACACACACACACACGCACACACGACGACACACACACGCGACGCACGCACACACACGCACGCACGCACGCACGCACACACACACACAAACACACACACACACACACACACACACACACACACACACACACACACACACACACACACACACACACACACACACACACACACACACACACACACACACACACACACACACTTAGTATGATTTACAAAAAAAAAAAAAAACACAAGGACAAGTATTTCGGATATTGTCATCTTTGTGGGTGGGCACATTTTGTGCCCATAACGTAGGGTTTACCAGGCCCCACAGACGCACACACGCACGCACGCACGCACGCACGCACAAACACACACACACACACACACACACACACACACACACACACACACACACACACACACACACGCACACACACACACAAATAAATTAATACTTATTCAGCAAGGATGTGTTTCATTGATCAAAAATTATGGTAGACACATTACAGTCTTAGACAATATTTCAATTTCAAATTGCTGTCCTTTTAAAGCATCCTAAAACATTATCACAGTTACCGCAACAACAAAAAAACATTAATAAAAATGTATATATAATAAATTAGTGTCCAAATGATGTCCAAATCAGCATATTAAAATAATTTCAGGAGGATCATTTGACAAAAATCTGAAGAAAATGATGAATGCAGCACTGTCAGATTAGATGAATTGGAGCATGTGCATGTGCGTTTGTTTATGGCTGTTTATTGATATTTGTTTAATCATAATCATGACTCTTACACAGGAGACTCTGAAACTGGCTGCTTCATTGGGCCGTCACATAAAACTGACAATTGTACTTTACGTAAAAGACCAAGAGCAATTTGTCACTTCCTGCCACGTCATAACAAGGAATAGACTTAATTTCACGTTACTTAATCCAGTTCCAAATAATTTCAAGCGTCAGAATACAAAATAAGTAAAACCACCCAAAAAAATCTGTCAACAATGACTTAACGTTTCTTCATACCAATCTATCATATGGATTCATAAAACAAGGAATATAGAGCATGAGTCATGTGGACCACTTTTAAACCATTAATTTAAGTCAAAGATTGGTGCAATTGTTTTTGTTTTTGTGTTTTCTTTTTTCCGTCCACAGCAGATTTTGCGGTAAAAATTCCCATTAGAGACAAAAGAGCTTTATACATGTACTATAATGCGAGAGCAACTGAGAAAAGATCCATCTCAATGTGCGGATTCAAACACACAATTAATAATCGCTGTTACCGCCACCCGCCTACCGCTGACCGCACTGGAGCAAAAACAAATGTTGCGAAAGGCACATCGGCTCCCTCATTAATTTGAGAGTAGGGTCATTACTTGTTTGAGGCAGAGTGCATTAGTCGTGTAGACAGAAAGGAGCAATGATGCGGCCCACCGCCGTCGGGGGGATGAGGACGTTTTTTCCCATTTTTAAACTTAGACAGGAAGTGTGTATGTGTGTGTGTGTGTGTGTGTGTGTGTGTGTGGGGTGATGGTTGTGTTGATTTTACAAGGAATGGTCAAGGATGACCTTTCGAGCCAAACTGCCTTTGCATGAGAGATGTAAAGAAGGGGTGAGGGGCAATTGATGCTGTGTCTTGAATTTTATTTATTTATAAATTGGGCATACGAGCATAACCAAATTTTCTTAATTGAATTCCCAGTATAAGCTGTTAAAAAAAACTAACCTCGTTAAATTTATTGACAGGGCAATGAAATAAATATCAAGGGGCATGTGGGGGAAGTGGGGAGGGTTCAATCCATGGATTTTTTATTTTATTTTTAAATGATAACATGTCCTACTCTTCAAAGCAAGTCTCTCTCTCTCTCTCTCTCTCTCTCTCTCTCTCTCTCTCTCTCTCTTAGCAAATTAGGGAATAATGTGAAAAAATGCTTAGCACACTAGAAAGCGAGCCCATGCAGACAGGGAAGTGGGTCCCTTGAGGGTGCCACAGAGCCCCACATACATAAATCTAAAGCCAGATGCAAACAATCAATTTTCAATTTTAATTATTTACAATGCCCTGCCAGATAGAGGCATTCATTTTCCTTCTCTGTCTGGATTAAAAATTAAAAATTAGGAGATTAATATTTGGCAGAGTGGGCAGAAAAGGGCTTCCCCGTCCAAAATTTTTATTAGTACCCCTTTTTACTCTGTGTGACTGGCACGCCAAACAGAGCAATCGATAACTTAATAAATTCTCACTGACCCCCTCTGTTGGCCCCATGTTTATACATTCACAGACACACACACACACACACACACACACACACACGCGCGCGCACACGAGAGGTGTTTCAAAGATGGCCGCCGAGTGAAATCATTGTCTTAAAGAAACGTGGTTCAGACCATGTTAATGTTGAATACCCAATGTTCGGAAACTGTGCTAAGGCGAGTCTGAGGGGATAGAGAAGGGGAGGGGAAGGCAAATCCATAGTCGGAGACTTGTGCTTACATGGGTAAAAAATTATAATAATAATTTGGCCAATCACCATTGAGTATTTCACTTTCAGCGTTTAAGAGAGTTGAGAATAGATACATGGCAGAGGAGGCTAGCCTCTCTTGGTATATCAACCAATCATCGAAGAGGCATAAATTACGTGATATTAGTCTGAACTGCGTATGGAGAGTAGAGATATTGAATATTTGATCACAAAACAAATTTACCAAGTTACCATTCAAACAGCAGCTTCAAATTATAAATGAAGGAAGACCCCACACCTAAGATGGATATAGGCAATCAGCTTCACTTAACAGCTGAACATGCTCTTTTAACATGGACATTTAAAAGGACAGAAGATTTTTGCTTCAAGTGATAGGCTATTCGGGTGAAATTATATTTATATTGTCTTGCTGTATGCACTTTAAAGCAGTTAGGCAAAAAATACTTGGGAGGGGATCTGACCATTAAAATGTTGTGTCTCCATTTTAAAACCCAGTTGCAGCCACTGGTCCTCATAAACCATACAAACACACACGTACACACACACACCTTTACGTTGAATCCAGTGAGAATATGAATCTGGTTGTACTACCATGGAGATGAAACAAAAAGATACGGAGTGACTGAGTTTAGGGCTGAGTCGGGTCAGATCACAGGGTCTTGTTTACAGGCCAGGTTCAGTCTCAAATTAATGCCTGTGCAGACATCTAGCCCTGTAGCTGCATAGAAGGACAAAATCACAGCTATGAAAACATTGCCAGCCAGTTAGAGCAGAAAAAAAAATTCTAAAATAGAGGAAGAGGAAGAGCAAGAGAAAGCCACTTGAAATCCAGCATCAAGAAGCTGCATACCAGTAAAAAGAAGGGGGTGAGGCTACAATGCATAGGCCGTCATACTAAACGAATACAGAATCCCTGAATACAGGAGTGCAGATAATGAAAAGCAGAAACTGAGAGAAATGGGATGTTAATTTGTTTCTTCCATTCTTCCCTTTGCTTCTTTATATTCTTCAATGTTTATGAGGAGCTACAGCTAAAACACAAAAACACATGAGTATTTACTTAGAACTTTCATTAATATTTTTATTATCAGGCTGAACAATGATTTAGATGTAGTCACACCATGATCGTAGCCGTAAGGAGAATTTACACTTTTGGGTTTAGCAAGCGAACTTGCAACAGTCAAGCTTATTGGACAGAGCAGTACCCCTGTAGCTGTATTTGACCTTTGACCTCAGCGAAAGCAAGGGCCATAGACACCTGTGCAGCAGGAGGAAAAGGTCTGACCTTCTGTGGAGTCATTCTCTGAAGTCCGCAACAGTAAAGGTCAAGAGGTTGACCTCCGCTTTGGCAGGGTGACCCCCCATGATAGGCCACTTGACCCCGCTTACTGTGGAGTCCACTGGGGCCCAACCACCTCTTGGCTACTGCGGAGTGCCACTGACAAATGAGGTCAGGCCAGAAGAGAGAGATTTATGTCTCTATTCACACAAACACACACACATAATAGGCTCCAGGTTTGTGAAGTGCAGAGGTGTATAACCAACTACTAATACAGCAAACTATGAGAGAATGTGTGTGTATAAGAGTAATGGCTCCACTGTGATTAGGCTACAGGAAACAAAAGTAAACAGGATTTAGCGTATAGTTCAAACTTTCTGCTAATTATTTTAATCACAAACATTCCAAAACCTGGAAACTTTCTTTCTACTATATGGAACACAAAAGAAGATATTTTAAAGAACATATTTATGTAAAATACAATATTCTACATACCGTGAAAGTAAAATGGTGTCATGGACAATACAATTAATCAACTACACACTTAAAACTTGACATACCTCACACACTTAAAGGGATAGTTCTTGTCACCAAATATCTTCTCACCCTTAAGTCTTACTCACCCTTGCTGTTCCAAACCTCTATGAGTTTCTTTTCTTCTGTGTAAGAATGCTGGTAACTAGACAGTTGATGGATGATCCCAATCACTTCCATTATAAGGAAAAGAGCAGCAAGCACATTTGTTCTCTTTTAGTGTTCCACAGGAGGGAAACAAAGTCATTCAGGTTTGGGTGAACAATTCAGAATGTTCATTTTGGGTGAACCATTTAGGGCGCCTGGAGATAATTTTTCAACATCTTTCCAACATCTAGTTCGAGCTCCAGCAGAGCCACAGCCAACATTTCTGTAAATATAAAACTTGGAGTGAGTGAAAGTAGAATGGTGGCGCTCTCCATCAGGCACGTCCCAGAGCTCAAGGTCAGAGCAGTCTGGAGCTAGATACACAATCGCAACAGCGTACCTCAACTACAAAACACACACACACACACACACACACTTCAGTTTGCAAAATTAGCGACTAGGTAGCAAATGAACAATAGCTGTCCCGCTCTAGCCACGTCCGCTCGCTTATTTATTCTTTTAGCCCAGCTAAGAAACATATAAATAAATAAATATACGCACATATCAATCTATCTCTATCTTCCTCGCTCTCTTCTTCTCTTTAAAGTGATGCTGTGGGCTTTTACCGGAATGGTGCTCGGGCACGGGGATCATTTATAACCAAGCGGCGGTGCTAATGCAGCTTCCGCAGCTAGCCCGATGTTTTATTCATGGGCTTTTATTATTAGGGCCCCACTTAAAAAGGTGAGCCTCCGCTCGGGCCTAGCCGGTCCTCCTCACCCCACGTATCTATCACCCTGACAAGAGCGTCTTCCTCTGGAAGTCTTTCAGAAAACTTCAAACAGAGAAGCTATTGATTTTTTTTTTTTTTGCCCAGCCCTCCTCCTCCTCCTCCTCCTCTCCCCACACCTCCGTCACTACCCTCCACCTGGGCACCAGCATACATCTTGTCTGAGAGTTTGAAAAGAGAAAGAAAGGGAGTTAGAGAGAGAGTCTGGAACTGGCATAATGAAGGCTAGATGGCAGGAAAGTTTGGCTGTTGTTTGTTGTTTGTGTGTCTGACCTCAACGGGAACTCAGAAGTGCATAAGCAAAGAAGGGATGCATGCATTTAAATTTGACAAATTGAGGGACTGAGTTGCATTCAAGGAATTATATCAGTCTACTGAAAGACATGCCCTCGTATGAATAAATAGACTTTGAGTTATCTTATACACAGGCTTGGGTAGTAAAAGAATACTTAAGGAGCATTAACTGGCCTTTTATCACACATCCACAGCAGTTTCACATAAAAATAAAATGTATAAATACAAATTAAAATTAAATAATACATTTAATTATTCAATGAAAAAACGATTTAATATTATAAAATGATAAATAAGATAAGGTTCACTTACAAGAAAAGTCAGAAGCTACAAATGCAGAAATGCCACATGCATATCCCCCTCATTCTTCAAAAGAACGAACTGTAGCTAATGCCTGGCACACGCACAATTAAAAATGTAATTAATAATACAGTTAGAGGTCCATTCAGATGAGAGAGGACACAATCTCTTCTTTGTAAACGCTTCAGCTTTTGCCAACAGTGGAAAGTACCCTCTGTGCTCGTAATGCAGTCTTTATTCAGTATGAGAGATAACTTTGTTTCTTTTATACTGGTCACATTTCCTGGAAGACAGCGCTGATTATTGCTCTCTTTATCTTTTAAGCTATTAGTCAAAACATTACAATGGATAATTCTTGGCCTTTTGATGGTGCAATTAATGGTTTCCATTACTTTTCTCTGAAAACTGGAGTATTTGATTAAATCACTTCAATATTATCAATATTTTCTAGAACAATGGGGGTTAATGAGGACAGCAAGGTAGAGCAGTGAAATGGTTAAAATGTTTTTTTTTCCTGCTTTGGATGGACAGGGAGATGGAGATATGTATCTTTATTTTCCATTTCGTTGAGCTTAGACAAGTCTGTTGGTTATTTTCTCCTCCTCCCCTACAGACAGCAAAACAAAATAAAACCCAGACAGACTGACACAGAGCTGAACAACTGTGAGGAAACACTTCTGTTCCTCTGTTCTCATTTATGAGTTGCTAATGCTTTATGGGCACTTTATGGGCATAGAATCTAATCAAACTCATTTGCCACAACACCAATTGGCGACAATGGATCAATCTTTTACTCATTCAGGTACACAACTATTTTATTCAGAAAGCTATTCTTAATCTTACAGTGACGCAATTCAGAAAGCAATTCTGTAACCACAGTAACAAATTCTCAATGTGCAGTATGAGGGATTGTGTTTATAGGGCGGGTTCTACCAAAGTAGTGAGGAAACTAGATTTGGTCACGAAAAACAAAACAAACTCTGGTTCAATAATTTTTAGACATGTAAAATCATTAGACATTTTCTCACATTATCACAGTTTATTCGCTATAGTTTAGAAAATGGCAATAAAACATGACAATAACTCAGAGTTAAACTGTGCCAGAACAAATTCATCTTCATTATGTCAGATAACTTTGATAGAAAGGTATGTAATGGATTACAATAAACCAATCAGCTGTCAGCTGTTAAATTTACGTATATAATGCCGTCAACCAATTACCAAGCAAAGCTTAATTTTGTTCAGTCTGTGGTGTAAAAGGTCACATTAGCAATTAAAGAAAAAACACTTAAGCAAAACATGGTCATGACAAAGTGTCTGAATAATTTTGGTCCCTAATTTTTATAAATTCTAATGGTAGTCCACTGTATGAAGAATATTTGGGTATAATATGTCACAGTTTACTTTATTGTGCTATCCTCACATCAATGAACTGTAGTGTCCTGCACCCACTAGTAAAATAAATAGTCTGAAAATGTTTTGGTTTGACTGTATCTTACATATCCATTTGTATTTTGTGTGTGTGTGTGTGTATACTATGTGTTTGACGATTGTTGTCATTTTTTCAAATAGTCAAACTACAGCATGCAAACTTCCTCAGATAATGAAAAGATAAAAAGGTGTCTGCTTAATAAAGTGGATTAAGATTTTGAATGCCAGTGTCAGAAGTTTCTTTAAACTAATTTAGCTTTTTCTTAATTGGCTTTTTACTCCATTTAGAGCCTTTTTTAGTAGTTAAAGAAAGAAACTAAATTAATTGCCTACACGTCTGTTAGGATATCTTTACAGCAGAAAACATACTTTTCCTTTTTTCCTGTTGTTCACCTCCCAAAGACGCCGCCTCCGGCACCTTTCCTCCTTCAGCATTTGCGTGGCACATCTGTTTTTTCTGCATTTGTTTACCAGAATGACAATCTTTAGTCTCTTGTCTCTCACTTTGGACTGAGGAGGAAGTGTTTATAGACCTGTGCTTCTCGCAACTGGTAGCAAGCACCCCTATAGGAGCATAAATTAGCGCCCATGCCAGCAATGCAGCCGTCCCTGGGACCCCAGCGAGAGGTATCAATATGGGGCGTAAAGCAAGCTGCGACCCTGATTGTGGCAGGCCAAATGTTCCGACAGAGATGTAACCTTTTACAGCTGTTAGACCTTCCCACCCCACCACCTTCCCATAATATCACACCAACACAATGTTTTTTCTCTCACACGTTTTCTTTTCCTCACTTTCTTCCAACATTTTTTCGTCTCCCATCTCATACGCATCTCATGCGCAAGCCCTCTCCGCATCTGATTAATTGTATGAAAATTTGATGCAAGACAAAAACAAGGAAAAAACAAAGGTGAGAATGTAGACAAAAGAAAGTAGGCAGAAGGAGAGGGGTGAACAAAACACATGCAACACCAAACAAATGCACACCCATTAATATTTCATTCTAATTGAAATATTCATATGTATTGCCGTGCTGAGACCTTTCATCAGTCCTTTGAGGGGTGGGGTACATGGGGGAAAGGGCTGAGAGGAGGGCTGGGTATTCCACTACAGTGGGTTTCAACTCTCAAATGTCAACCTGATGTGGCACGACAGGGTAGAAGACAAATACCCAGGAGCTCCAACTAATGCACAACAGTCATAATTCAGTTATCAAACCCCTTTCACAAAAATATGCAGATATTACTCACATTGTTTTTTGTTAACCTAAGGACAGTGGGTTATGTACAAACAAATCCCCAAAAAACTTGCTAGGATTTCACACAACTCCTAAAAATGTGCTCTAGAGTAATAAATCAATCCAAACAGGAATATGTACATTTGAAAATAAAAAGTCTGTACAATAATAGTGAGAAACTTTCTGCTGATTTAAATGTAACAAAAACGGAGGTCCCACTTTATATTAGGTGGCCTTAACTACTATGTACTTACATCAGTAATTTTTGTGTTCATATTGTATTGCAAAACACTTTTGCTGATATCGAGGTGGGATATGGATGAAGTTAGGGACAGTTGTGGTGTAATTATAAATGTAATAACAGAAATTAATTACAGATGCAATTACATGCAGGTATTTAAAAAATTTAAGTACAATGTAAAAACATGTATATACACAATAAGTGCATTGTATCAAATTATTAATTCAAATGTTAGTACATAGTAGTTAAGGCCACCTAATATAAAGTGGGTCCGAAATTGAAAATTGAAGAAAATTGCCATATTATAATGATTTCTGAAGGCTCAAGTGACACTGAAGACTGGAGTAATGGCTGCTAGAAATTCAGCCTTGCCATCAGAGGAATAAATTACAATTTAAAAATATTTTTTATTGTTTATACTCTAATACATATATAATGAAAGGTGGACATAAAAATAGTAAACACAAGTACAACATGAGTTAATGGTAGTAAAGTAGTTCAGTGAGTAAAAAAAACATTAACCATGATTTGCTCCACTCCTCCCTTAATTCCTTGCTATAAAATACAAGGCCTCATCATTTTAGTGGAACATGAGCAAGTAAAATGACATGAATTGTGGAGTAGTGTGTCAGTAGTTAATCAGGCTGTGATTATGGACTGCCACTGTAGACACAGACCAAGTTTATTAATGCTGAGCAGACGGAAAGTAAACAAAAGAAGCGGCCTTACATTGTTGTTTATAATGTATGTGTCAGGATCTTTATGAGGTGTCTGGGTGGCTCAGTGTTTCCCCTCTGTGGCGTTATACCCGACATGTCTACCCATGGTCCCTTGAGGTGGACTGACTGTATGAGGTAAACGCATCAGGAAAAATCAATGCCTCTTCTTCCTTTAAGTGCTCAATATTTTTTGTTTCTCATCCCTTAGCCTTAATTCGATGCACCAATCAAAGGTAGCGTCATGTCTAATTTTGGCCCTGGGACACTTGTTAGTGTTGTGACCTCATCTCAAAGAGGGGGGCAACGGGGCCATCACTCCCGTTTGACCTCCCCCTCCCTTTCTCCACCCGAGTCCAGAGTCTCCCGTGAGTCAAGGACGAGAGTAATTGACATGAAACTTTCAAAAATGAGTTTGGCCACGTGTGCCACTTACGGATGGGCTTCCCACCACTCCGCTGGGATCATTTGTTACTCAGCCCTGATTGGTCCTGACAAAACAATACCTTAAAAACTCACCAAAGTAAATTATGGGCTTGGTAAATGGCCAGGGGGGAACGGCGGCCGGGGCCCCGGAGCTTTGGCGTACCGCCAGGCGCAAAACAAAGTAATGCGCTTTTGATATTAATAACTGAGATGATATTGATCCGTGCTGTGGCAGAGCCCTCTGCGAGGCATTCGAGAACGGCCCGAGGACGGCTCCTTGAGGCACTTCCACTCTCCCTGCTGAAAGCCACTTCTCCAGTGGGGCCATTTCATTTGAGTGTCTTTAATTACATGAAATGGATTCCATGGGAAAGGGATGGGGGGAGGAAAGCACATGATGGAGAGAAGTGTGCTGGGGGAAGTCACTTCAGCTTCCAGCATCACTGCACTGTCAACGGTCATGTCCATCTCATCTGCTTTCTTTTTGTTCCCATAGATTTTTGCTTCTGCACTCAATAATGCAACGCCCTTTGTTTACAAATAGATAGAAAGAAGGGGGAAAAGAAAAGGCAGAAATCATGAGACATCAAGGGCATGCTGAAACAGAGAAGGGCAAAAAAATGACCTAATCGTATCCTATCAGTTAAACAAAGAGTTTGTCAAACAAATACTCAAATCCTGCCTATATTATAAAGTTGAAATATTAAAAGGACAAATACATTATACAATTACCATTATGATAATGATTTTATTACATTTATTTATGTATTTTTTATATTTTAACTGTATAATATTATGCATATTTCTTTGTTTCACAGAAAAAAATCATTCAAATTCTTATGTCACCTAAAAGTCAATTTTCAGTTTAAAGCAAAAATCGCAAATTAAGTAAAAGACTGAATGTATTTAAAGATAAGAATGCATAATTATCTGCCACCACGTGCCACGTTTTACACATGTTTAACTAGAACAATTATGCAGCTTAATTATCAAAGATGCAGTATATATTGTATTGTGAAGTTGAATTCACAAGACACTCGACTGAAAAATTTACACAGTTTACACAGAACATTCCTTCTAACAAGAGTGATTTTTGCAGGAGAACAGATGAGGAGACAATATTACAATATGATGCGTAGTCCACAAGCAATGAAAGAATGATGTAATGTTGAGATATATGGTCCATGGAATGACTCTATTAATTCTCCCGCTCTTTACAAAGGCTAATTCTTCATAATGTAAATAGACTGTGTTTGCATTAAATAATTAGCAAAGTCTTGCTAACTGTTTAACAGTGGTAGGAGAAAAGCTGTGACTCACTCCAGACAGTAAAAGCCAAAGCCAAGCCCTCTGCTCTTTCTTCCTTTTTTTCTCTATTGTATGTGAGGCTGCTTTGCTCCATAATTTACGTTTTCATATTAATTATGTTTGTACTGTCCTAATGAAAGATAATAAACAGAACACAACACACAACACATTTGGAGAACATTTTTATATAATTTAACGTTGGCATTGTCCTTAATAGACACAGACATCGCTTTCTAAAGCAACTAGTGGAACAAAATGACCTGGAGACAAACGAAACAATAATGAAAGGTCTAATGGTGATCAACCCACTTTTTAAAATATATTTTTTAAACCCACACAATCTCAAAAAATCTTATAGATCTTAAATTTTGATTGGTGTGTGTGTCACTTTAATGTATTTAATGCATTCTTGCTGCATATATGTAGACACATACTGTATATACAATTAAAATGTAATAGGCAGATAATTGAACAATAGCAAACCTTTTAGGTACAATACCATTATTTAGATATAATACAATTACATTTTAACGTTTAGGCTTAGAAGTTATGTAACACTTCAAAACCAGTTTACAAGCACCAGAAAAAAGAAGAGAGTGAAACTATTATAATGTAAAATAATGTGATGCACTGAATGCATGAATTGTATTACTCTATAAACCTAAAACAATTTATAAGCATTTATATGCCTCTAAAGTTGTTAATGCATAAAATACTTACAAAAATGTAAGATTTACATTTATGCATTTTACAGACACTCATGGCAGGCATTGATGGTACATAGGTACAGCAGTAGATAGTAAATAGTTAATAAACAGTACCAGTAAAACATGTGGGTTGTCCTGATACTGTACTTCAAAATGTAACAGTGTAAAAATTGCCACAAGTAACTGTTCAAGATCCATTGGTAACTTATAAAAATAATATAATATTTGTTTAAACTGTCACTACCGTATATCCCGACACTAGCACATTAAGATAAGCTATGAAAAAGAAATTATGTTCCTCTGCCTCTTTCTGGTTAAATAATGTTTATAGTAATAGTTAGTGCTATGCAACTTTCATCAAAAACTATTACAAAACTACAGCAATGTCATGTCATTAAATACGATAAACAGTGATTCTGGAACAGATCTGCGTCTTCCTTATCCCGTTAAAAAACATTACAGTATGTAACCATTTTCCGTCTGTTTGAAAAAAAAATTTGCCTTCAGGCAGGTGGCTATAAACATGTTTGCTAGCCTAACGTTACCTGCTGCGAAATTACACCATTTTTGTAAAAGACAAGTAGAGCTATTTTATCCAGTGTAATTTATCACTAACCACTATCTTATTTTATTTTATTTTTATCCTCCTCTTCCTTTCTCTTGTTTTTTTTTTCTTTCTGGCTTTTTGAAGCATAATTCCGCTTCATGATGACTGCTGAGGTTTTGTATTTTGCCGGCAGCAAAAATCACGTGTTTGGCTGGCTGCTGTCAGCGACTACAAAGAGGTCCTCCTGTCCCTGCTGCTGAAAACCACCCCCACAGCATGATGCTGCCACCACCATGCTTCACTGTTGGGACTGTATTGGAAAGGTTATGAGCAGTGCCTGGTTTTCTCCACACATACCACTTAGAATTAAGGCCAAAAAGTTCTATCTTGGTCTCATCAGACCAGATAATCTTATTTCCCACCCTCTAAGCAAACTCCATGCAGGTTTTCATGTGTCTTGCACTGAGGAGAGGCTTGAGTCGGGCCACTCTGCCATAAAGCCCCGACTGGTGGAGGGCTGTAGTGATGGTTGACTTTCTACAACTTTTTCCCATCTCCCGACTGCATCTCTGCGCCACAGTGATCTTTGGGTTCTTCTTTACCTCTCTCACCAAGGCTCTTCTCCCCTGATAGTTTGGCCGGACGGCCAGCTCTAGGAAGGCCAGCTCATCCCAAACATCTTCCATTTAATGGTTATGGAGGCCACTGTGCTCTTAGGAACCTAAAATGCAGCAGATTTTTTTTGTAACCATGGCCAGATCTGTGCCTTGCCACAATTCTGTCTCTGAGCTCTTCAGGCAGTTTCTTTGACCTCATGATTTTCATCTGCTCTGACATGCACTGTGAGCTGTAAGGTCTTATATAGACAGGTGTGTGGCTTTCCTAATCAAGCCCAATCAGTATAATCAAACACAGCTGGACTCAAATGAAGGTGTAGAACCATCTCAAGGATGATCAGAAGAAATGGACAGTACCCGAGTTAAATATATGAGTGTCACAGCAAAGGGTCTGAATACTTAGGACCATGTGATATTTCAGTTTTTCTTTTTTAATAAATCTGCAAAAATGTTTTTTTTGTCAATATGGGGTGCTGTGATTATGATTACTTATGCCTAAACATACCCAGTCACTTTTTCCTTTTAACATGGGCTCACATTCTGACAATTATTGCTAATTTTGTCCTTTATAAACATATTTTTTTTACAATCCATCCATCCATCCATCCATCCATCCATCCATCCATCCATCCAATGCCATCCAGACTCATTCAAACCAACATCAGCACCTTCCACATCTACTCCCACAAAACCTGCAAGAACAAAACAGAGAGAGAAGGGTTGTGGGGTCATCTTGTGTGTGTGTGTGTGTGTGTGTGTGTGTCTCTCTCTCTCTCTCTCTCTCTCTGTGTGTGTGTGTGTGTGGACATCAAATTTGCCTTCAGTCACATCATGCAGACTCACACTTACATACACACAAACACCTTGAGATACTTTCCAATATATATGCAGAGAGAATTATGTGAAGCAACAGAAGTCCTGCCAAGCCAGGAAAAAAGCACAAATCTAAATAAATAAAGAAAGAAGGAAATCAAGGCATTTTTTTTTCATTGTGTAGACATTAAATATTGAGTTACTGATGAGCTGGAAGGTGTGTGTAAATGTTAAATAATAGAGAGGCTAGATGCATCTGGGTGAGGGGCTATAGAGGCCTGATTCCTGCCTCAGTCTAATGCATTATTAAGGGTGTGGGTGTGTGTGTGGGGGGGCAAACAGTAGGTAGGTAGGTGAGGATGGTAGAGAGGGGTCAGAGGAAGAGTAGCCATCCCTCCTGCACCAGACAGACGACAGATGAAGCAGAAAACAAAGTGGGCATGCCAGGAGGTGTGGGGGGCTCAGGGTCAAGTCAAGAGGTTCCCCCATCTGTCTCGTTCATATACCAGGAAGTCTGATTCACTAATCACATGCCTCGCCTCATATATTAAGAGCGACATGGAGATTTGTGTACTTGAGGCACGGCAGCACTAAAACACAGCAAACCCTTGCAGACTGAATTTTCAACAGACTTACCCCAGATGTTTTTGTTGTATTTACAATTGTTGCCTGTCAGGTTGTATGATATGACCCAAGTGAGGTCTCGAGTAATGCCCAAGGAAGACTGTGGGGCAGTAAAGGTCATTTATGATTGTACAATATACATCTTAGCTACATTGTCAGAAACAATATCAAGGGCAGTATAAGATACACCTGTGTACCTTATCTCTATCTATAAAAGGGGCATATTATGACCTTAAGGATGCATTTTAGTACATTATCTTTAGCGGTAGTAAAGATACCAAAGGTGTAACTTTAAGGGGACTGCCTCGGTCACAAGATAAATGTTAAGCTAAATGAATATTCTTATTTTTTTTTCATGGTTTAAGATTTAGGCCTCAATGTTGACTAGATGTTTTCATTAGTCCAGATCACACCCTGACATGAAGTAGTGCACATACAAAAACCCTTACAAAAAACAACAACAACAGCAACAACTAACTTTCAATTTACAAATTTGAATTTAAATTGACCACACATTACAGGAAGATGAATTAGAATGACAGGAAGAGGAATATACTGTACAATACGCTGTACTGGAAGTTGCAATGGCCACTGAGGATGAATGCAGAAACGATTCAGTTTAATGATATTGTGAGAAATCTTGAGAAAGTGTCCCACAATAGGACAAAGCAATATTGATGATCCACCTTGGATCTTTTAAATATGCTAAAAGTGTTTAAAGCTTCTGAAAGTCATTGTTAAAGCATTATATTTGAACACATTGGGGCCTGTACGAAAATGTTATGTTTACTGTAGTTTATAACATATACTATACTATATTATAATTAGTTGGGATTGACAGTTCATAGAAATATGTTACAGTTTGCTTTGGAAGAATATTACTGTGTGCAGAAAGCTTGTGTAGCACAGATTTTTAACTTAAATGATTTTAGCAAATGACTATAAAATAAATAATAAATAAAATAATAAAAAAAGAGTGAAAAATGTAAGGGGGTCTGAATACTTTCCATACCCACTGTATATATATATATATATATATTTATGTATGTATAAACACACACTCTAAAAAAAAAGATGGTTCTTTAAAAGGTTCTTTACACAAAGTAACAGTTCTATTTCAAACCGTATCGTCCTGAAGAACCCTTTATATGCTGAAATGGTTCTTTGTGTTAGAGTTAAGGGTTCTTTATTCCCACCTTTTTAAAAGCAGATATATTGGATTTATGATCATATTGCTATATTTTTTAAATGATTACTTATGCCTAAACATACCCAGTCACTTTTTCCTTTTAACATGGGCTCACATTCTGACAATTATTGCTAATTTTGTCCTTTATAAACATATTTTTTTTACAATCCATCCATCCATCCATCCATCCATCCATCCATCCAATGCCATCCAGACTCATTCAAACCAACATCAGCACCTTCCACATCTACTCCCACAAAACCTGCAAGAACAAAACAGAGAGAGAAGGGTTGTGGGGTCATCTTGTGTGTGTGTGTGTGTGTGTGTGTGTGTGTCTCTCTCTCTCTTTCTCTCTCTCTGTGTGTGTGTGTGTGTGGACATCAGAAAGCTTGTGTAGCACAGATTTTGGGGGGGGATTTTTCTTACACTCAGAATTTGCAGCTCAACTGAAATTCAACAACTGAATTGGAATTTAAAAAACAATCATACAATTCAAAATACAATTCATTTTTGAATGGGGCACACAGCTGGAAAGAGGTGAGGAAAAAAAGTTTCATGTTCTGAAAAAACAGCAGGCAAAAATTCATTTGTGAAAGGTGGTGGCACTCATTTAGGAAGCACTGGTTATGAGTTCAAAAATTATCTGAATGTACTAGAAGGTGGCAGTGACTGAGAAGGACACACTTGGGAAAGGAACTTGCATCTTAAATAAATAAATGTTGAAAAAGTGGCTCATTTGATGTTGCCTTGTGCTGCCTTGGGCCAACACAACGCAAAGGAGCATGGAGGCGGGTGTTTTGGGGGAGCGCGCCACCCCCCCGAAGAGGTATGTTGAAGTGGGGCGTAGGAAGACGGAGGTGGGGCAGCAGTGTTTACAGGATGGCAGTAGAACTGCTGTTGTCCCCATGGTGGAGATGACAGTAAAGAAGCTTCTAAACTGAGAGAGGGAGGAGCATTTGACACTGGAAAGTCCCTTAGCAGCAAGAGAACTGCTTGAAGTTTGCTGTGAGGACAGTAAAACACAGACACAAATAAACTCAGAGACAGAAGTCGCAGCTGACATCATGGGTTTGTGATTCACCGTGAAGTATCTTTATCAAATGTCATTTATGTATACTGATGCCAAACATTATCCTCTGCACTACTGGTTCTCACATGGAATTGCCTCAGGACCCCAAATTTTACAATGGGTATAATATATAATATAATAATATAATAATATAATATAATATAATATAATATAATATAATATAATAATATTTGGAGCTAATAAATAACAAACCACATTATGGCTGGAACAAGCCATGTTCTTTTTTTAGTACCTGGGGTCATATTTTACTTTATATTTTAGCATTTAAGCATAGTCTTGTTCAAGTTTTCAAAGATGTTATGTAATATGTTATTATTGTCATATGTTAAACAGCAGTCAGACTAGACAGCAAATCTAATTAATTTAATTTGCATAAATTAATTTGCATTACATTACATTACACGACCTCTTATCAAATAATACATTAGTTAAAACAATACCATCACAAAACAAACTTATCTATTATTGATACAATATAGTTGAACAGATTTTAAAAAGAAAGAAGGCGCACCAGGTTCTGCTTACCAAAGCATGGACGATTCCTGACGATATAGTAAAGTTTAAACACATTCACATAAACCTTATCCTACTCAAAGTGGGAGTTCATTTATCAAGCAGTTAACCTTTCGGTTCCCCAGCAGCAGCATAATAAGAAAAAGACTACAAGCATCTTGGCACATATCTCCGTATCTTCACAGTAGCCTGCAATAGCTTTTAGCTGAAGGCCTGGTGGTAGTGGAAAGATGCTCTGGCGGGATATCTGCTGTGTGAGGGGGATTTAATCCGTTCCTGCCTACAGCTTGGGGCTTCTCTGAATAATGGAAGACATATTCGGGTGGTGGAAAAGGTTTCATGAGGAGTTACTCTATGAATATTAGCCTAAAACTCTAATGCTAGCTAGTTCTCAGGTGCTTTGCGGGGAGGTGAAAGTCAATATATCAGAGTACCGACAGGCACAAATTAAAAGTCGCAGTGTGTGATTTCTCCACCTCTAGGGGCACCAAACATTTTCTAAAAACATTTTATTTGTCTGCCATTGTTCACCCAAACATACGCTGTTGGTTGCACCACGTATGTCAGCGTATAAACAAACAGCAATGTTTTGATAGCACCACAAAGTCACAGTATTTACACTTCTAAGAAAATCAACCCGCTTACTTATTGCTAGCATAGGAGAAAGTATTTTAACATCCGAAAAAAAAAATTACACACATCGGTTTTAACAGCACAACATACAGGACACCTTGAAAACAGTCAAATGTAGAATCAAATACAGCTGTTGTGCTATTCCTCTCTGCTAATGGGAGTCAATTAACAAGAACGATCGCTAAAAGAAAGTTTATCGTGCCGCATCTGTTCCGAAAACCTCTCTCACAAACCCATGCTCTTTCAAAAACTAGCTAATGTGTTTTTCGGCAGATATGGTAGTGCAATTGAGTAGTTTTGCTCTCAAGCTTGCTGCAAAATCGCTGGCCGCCTGGCCCTGTCACATGCGCGACAGCCAATGAGACCACAGCATGCACCGCTAACAAGTGCACATGGAGGTCAGGGAGTCGGAGAATATTTATAGGGTTATTACCTAGTACCTACCTTCTCTCCCCTCTTCCAGAAGGTGAAATAAAACTTTGCATACAACCTTGCAAACCTCACACTTCCCCACCTTAGCCTCATCTCTTGCGTGTTATAAACAAGAGTTGCTTTGAATAATCCTCTCGTTTGTGTGTGTGTGTGTGTAAGGTGAGGCAAAGTGTTGATGAGTAGACGGAAGCCGATGCCGACACGGAGGAGGAGAGGAACACATGTTTAAGCAAAGCGACCAAAAAAAAAAAAAGCAAGGAATTTGCATGGCATCGAGAAGCGAGGTGGTCAGCTTAAATCTTGACCATGTGTCAAAAATGACTAGCAAATAACCAGACTGGAACGGGTAACACCCGGGCAGGGGTTGGGAACGTCCGTATGCGTCTGGATGGCACTGTAGCCCATATCCGTAGGAGCTTCCCTGGGGGTGATTGAAGTTGCTGACATTTTAAGGCTATTGGAAACAAAAGCTAATAGGCAGTGCAGTGTGCTGAAATCATGTCTGGTTCATGTTTAACAAAACAAGGTCAGCAGAGTTGTCAGGCTGTGAATTCCATAAATAACTTGATAATGGGATTTTAAAACAAGCCGTCCGCCAAACCCCCCATCTCCCTAACAGGACCACGCGCACATGTGTGCGTGCATGTGCGTCTTTCGAGAAAGAGGGAAATTAGAATGCAAATGGATTCACACCACATCCTCATAAACAACAGTGTTCATTTAACCCTCGACCCCTGCATTTAACTGCCCATCAAGTCATTTTTGCATGGCAAGGCATGTGGAAGTGGACCAAGACGAGGGGAAGGGAATGTGTGTGTTTTCGCGAGACGGCCCGGGTTCAGAGTTTACCATTTGTAATGCTCAATTAATCTTGTCAGCATGCATTTACAGGGGAATTGAACACCTTTTAAAGTCCCCTTGGTTTTGTCTCTCATCTGTACCGCCGTCTATCACTCGAGAACACTTCCTAGAAAATTCAACACATATACACAGACACACATCATTTAGCTATATGAAACCCGTAATCATCAAATCACTCAGTTACATCATTTTCCCTTACTTGCAAGAATGGAGAGAATGATAGACGGATTGCACATGGGCATATGGAGGGACGACCTAGAGGTTGGCACGTACGCCGCAAGAGAAACGGGGGTCCATTTGAATGCCGTTCTCTTAATCCTGTGCCGTTTGTCGTAGCTAATTACAGCGGACAAGCCTCTTTATCGAACCCACTCCTGCCATCGGCATTAGGATGCATGAGCTGCCGCTGTTGTTTTAAACGCTCTCATTTAGCACACAAATCAGCGCTGTTGACAGAGTGCTTTTGAATTAAGCGCGGAGCGCCCTCCGCGCCACTGTTGCGCTACGACGCGCAAGCAAGACCCAGGACAAGGAGCAATTTATAACGCCATTAGCCACACTCGCCGAGGTTAGAGGCATCAAAATTGTTCCCGTCTAATTATTCTTAATGGATACAGGGAGGCGGCGGCACTCGGGACAGCTTTTTCATTAGCCCTCAATCAAGGAGGCATAGTGTGGGGGGGGGGTAGAGAGGAAGAGGGGCCAAATGCACTGACACTGGCAAGTGGGAAATCCACACAAAAAAATTATGTTTGCACGCTTTTATTGTTGTTGTAAGAAGGACATTCTCTTCTGAGAAAGAGAGGGGGAGGGAGTTCAAAGACGGTCTTGAGGTTTCAGATTCGTGTCGATATTAGTCCCTACTACAAGGGGAAAAAAAGATTCACTCTCTTGCTCTGCTGAATTGCCTTCAGCCTTAATGCTTGATTAAGAGGAGATTTTTCCCTGCTTTTAAAAAGACGGATTAATGTAAGGACTAAACTTAAAGAGGGGCACTTAAAAGTCGCCCTACTCAACCATTTGTTCATCAAGGGCAAATGACATTTAGGTATGATTACTGCTCTCTATGGATGTGCGTTATTGATTGTTAATGCAGACTGTTTTAAAGGGCTCTAAAGTGTATCCGTCCACATATAAAATAGGACACGTTTGGGGAAAAGGGAGGAAAATGGGCTTCTGCCAAACACACACTAACTTAAAGCAATTTTCTATCAGAATATCCTAGATAAAAGGCCTCAAATGCCAATTACAAGCTGTGAGAGACAAGGTGGTGTCACATTGCTGATCAAGGATCAGTTTAATCTACCAGTACCTAAATAAGAGCATTACAAAGGAAATAAAAATTGTCTTGAGGAAAGTAAAATAAATAAATAAAGCACCATAAGTTATTTCAACTAAATTTTTTATGAAAAGAAGTTTTCATAATAGTCTTCAGTAAAGGCTGATAACGATAATGATAAAAATAAAGATGGCTATAGTTCTAAAAATCGCTCTAAATATAAAAGATGAGCAAAGTCCACAACACAACTATTAGATGCAGCACATAGAAACAATATCGTTTTTTTTTCAGCTGATGAACGTTAAAAACATTTACAGCAAATCAGAATCCATTCTGCTTTCAGAGCTTGAGCATTTAAAGAAGCAGGCGACAAAACCGCAGCACGACTATAATCAGAAAGATATTGTGCGCTGGTGTGGATATTAAATCAAGTCAAGTCAAGTCAACTTTATTTATATAGCGCTTTTTACAATGCCGATAGTTTCAAATAAGCTTCAGTGTTAAAAGGAAAATAATGCAACAGAGTTTGATTCGGCTGTACAGCCGCTCTGGGGAAAAGGTGATGTCATCAGCTCATTTCAATTATCATATAGCGACAATGTGGGCAGAGCAGTAATTTAGTTGATATAGTTAATTTAGTTTAGTAATTAGATTCACTTGGATATTTAGTTGAACATTTAGTGTCCCCAACTGAGCAAGCCAAGCCAAAGGCGACAGTGGCAAGGCACCAAAATTCCATCAGGTGGCATGATGGAGAAAAATAAACCTTGGGAGAAACCAGGCTCAGTCGGGGTGCCAGTTCTCCTCTGGCCAATTAACAAACAGCATATTATTATTATTCTGGCAACCTTACAGGTCAGAAGTTATATTAGATCTGAATATTCGAAGGATCGGAGGCATCACGGCGAAGACGGGTTTATTGAGGATAACGTGTCAATGAGGTAATTTCAGGGGGAGTGTAATTGGCACGGTCTCTGTGGACATTTCAGGAATGAGCTGGTCATGTCTGGGTGCAGGTCCACCATCTGATCTGGATACGGGCCGGATACGGCTGACTGCAGTAAACAGGGAGAGTTTAATTGAAATTGAAATAGAGTTAATAGAGTTATCGTTATGGTTATCTTTATAGTTATGTTTTTGGTGTGACTGAGCCTCAATACTGAATTGTTTAGCTGACATCAATTGACAATTGACAATTATGACAATTTTATTTAAAAAAATGTTGTTTAACTGGTTCATTGAAATGTTTAAAATAAATTTTCACTAGACGAGTCGAACCACTTAACACAAACCTCAATAACAGTGCTTATTAGGTTAAACAATAAGCTTCTAACATCACCACAACTGACAGGCAGTAAAAAAAAAAAAAAAAAAAGGCAGTAAAACAATAACCTGATTATTTATTCATACTGCAATGCATACTGGGAGCTTGAAAACATTCATCTCTAAAATCAGTATCATTGCTTAATATGAAAATGTTTGGTCTGCTCTGTTAAGCTAGACAGACCACATTTGGGCAGATATCTGATTTTATGTAGATTAAAAGCAACAACTACCTGAAATATTCTAATGCCGAATCATGCTACACAATATCAGCCCGTTTGGCGTAGGGTGTCGTGGTTATTCGTGAATAATAATGGCCGTCGGGATGCTAAAAAAAAATTGGGCGGGTTGATGGGTTCTGTCACATCTGTGACGTTGACCAATAGATGCACAGAAGCTTCCGTACACAGCTTTCAAACATAGCAAAATGAACAAGCGATGGTGGTATTGGTGCTGTTAGGTGGAATTATGCAATGTTTCCTTCGAAGGACTACCATGACAGAGTGAAAAACTATAAATGGCGAATGATAGCAGAGGCGGTTCAGCAACCCAGTGAGTACTGGATTTAGCATTATGCTAACACACAGCTTTGGTAGCCATTGTTTGTTTATGCTCGTTTCTGGAGGTCAGTTGTTAGTTCCACCTTCTCTGTGACATCACGCATGTCATTAAAGATGGCAAGCGATGATTAATCAGGGATGAACGTGTAGTCTGACATGTTTCTTGTCCATGACAAAACAAGAATTAAAGAGTCAAAATTACATAATCTGACATAATGACTATCGTAACATACAAAAAATACTGTGCAATCTGAACCTGGCATAAGACTGAACGCACACACAAAGAGCAGATTCTAGTCTTTGACAGTCAGAGAAGAGCACAAACCTAATGACTAAGTCAGTCCACTACATTACTCGAACACACTCTACTACTTGGCTGAGTTGCAAGTAGCCAATTCCTGTGGCAAAGGACTGTGTGATTTCCAGCAGTGCAACCTCTGCTCTATCCCCATGCAATTATGTCCCCCCGCGGTGTCCTCCGTCATAGCTCGCGTGTCATCTCGCACAGACACGAAACAGACGCCAAATTGTAAGTGTTAACCATCTTTTACAAGCCATTAAGTGAGAGGGCATTATCGCATAGTGGAGTCCCTTAACGAGGACTGACATATGTGAAGGAGGCAGTTAGCGCCTAACATTAAGACGTGCCAGCGTGCTGATGGAATGGGACGTTGTCCATGGGGAAGACATCAGTGTTAATTAGAGGATAATCGTTGGCTGGTGAGCTCGGTCTCTTTCTCACACTCTTGCTAGCTGGCTCTCTAACGCTATTGCTCTTGCGCTCGTGTTCTTTTCAAGACACTCTCCCGTCACCCCTCTTCAACAACCCCAAAGGAGAGATGTGTAGATTATTGCTCATTTGAGAACTGGGTAATTTCTTCAGTGAAGCCTGGAAATGGGTCCTTTACTATTAGTGTGCAGAACGCTGCAGTACAGAGAAAGACTTTGCTCTGATTTTATCTCAAGAGAAGTCTTTCTATGAGTTTGTGCATCATTATAGAGGCCTTTAACTTCATGTTCAGGAAGTCTATAGCTCTGTTCCAAAACCAACTGAGCTGCCATAAGCAGCATCCTAACGGTCATAGAAACTTGTAAGTGACTTGACGCGTAACTGCTTTCAAATCAGGTGAAGCAAGAGAAAAGAAACAAGACTCATAACATAAATATAAATTTCAAACAAAAAGTCTGTTTTTAATGATTTTTCAATGATAAAATAAATAAAAAATAGTAAATAAATAATCTTAAATTATTAATAATTTACATTAATTCTTTTTGTATGGAACACTAGCATTATAATATTTTGGAGTCAGTATTTGGAGTGATTTTATGTGCATTTTTGGCTCTTATGTTCACTAATTGGTTACAGTAAAGTAAAAAAAAAAAACAGTAGTAACCGTAATATGGTCAAATATTATTACATTTTAAAATAACTATTTTAATCTATTTTAAAATGTAATGTATTCCTGTTTTGGCAATCCTGAATTTTCAGCAGCCATTTCTCCAGTCTGGTGTCACATGATCTTTTATTCTAATATGCAGAGTAAAATTAATATTAATATTGGTTCTCAATAAACATTTCCTATTATGATCAATGTTGAAAACTATTTTTTGTACAAACCATGATACAATCTTTTCAGGATTATTTAATGAAAAGAAACTTCAAAAGGACAGCATTTATTTAAAATAGAAACCTTTTGTAACATAATAAATGTCTTTACTCTCACTTTTTAAACACAATTTCGTCCTCTTGCTGGATAAAAAAATCATATACTTAAAACTTTTGAAAAGTATAAACAGTTTATGTATTTTATTTATGCATTATTATTATTTTTACTGTGCTTTTTACAATTCATTCTGGAATTGCCTTCTCTGTCAAGGGTTCATGTGATGCAATCTAAGTTTTCCAAAATTATATTAGGAGACAGCATAAATAAGTAATCTACTTTTTTAAACAGTGTTTGCTTTGAAAGCATGTCTATTATGTCTTAAAAGGCAGCCTCTGTAGGCAACTCATTGGGCTTTGGAAAAACTGTGACAATCAATGAAGGAGACTTTGTAAATTCTCTCACGCTGTCTCTGTTTATGACGTTAGCTGTGTGTTTTGACCCTTATGATAAAAGAAACATGCAATCTGGGAAGGTGTGACTCTTTAGATGGGCCAACACTAGACAAACGATTTAACCATTTATACAAAAGAAGCAGAGTGTTTTCAAATACATTATACAATTTCTAAAAATGACACTCCAGACATCTGTCCTAATTCTTAACTGCAAACTTAAAAGTCAAAAGAGAGTCTGAAATTATCTTCTGACAACCACAGACGGTCGGGCGGCATGGTGCCCACCCCATTCCCTGCCTGCAGGGCACATAGTGGCAGCGAGAGAAACAATAGAGCTACACAAACAACATCAAATCCTCTTTTATATGTCAAAATTCTGCAAACAATAGCTGCACAAATGTCTAGCAGACCAACTCAGATACAAATTCACATATTGTGCATGAGAAAAAGATAGAGACATGGATTAGAGTTACATAACTGTAAAACATCTATAGCTGACAAATTCCACACAAAATAAACAAAACTACGCCTCATCACCCACCACTTCTCTCTCCAGTCACAGTGATTTACAGCAGTGGACGGGTCAGAATAATGCCCTTCGGCAAACACAGCCAATCAGCTTGAATTATGACCCATACGTGTGGAACGGGACACTGGCCGTTGGGGCTACAGGGCTAAACGCCACAGTGTACACATCAAGAGCGATTGCCCTGAGAGACTCAGTCCATCGATGAGACTCCAAGCCCTGTAGTTCTGAGCAGCATGTGCGCTTGTTCGCTCAGTGTGCGAGCATGAGACCAGATAAATCGCACACACGGTGTAAGTTTCAGTGCTGTCTTCCTCAGAAGGTTAGCACGGCCACCTTTGCGAGCTAAGTGAAAAACTATAAACTTCTGAAAGGCTTCCGCTATTGTATTTAGATTTTACCACCCATATTTTCATTCAGAGAATTCATCTTTAAGACATACTGATTCATTGTTTTATGGAAATCGTCTTTTGTTTAGTGCAAACGTGATAAATATGGTTGGCTAACATTAAAATAAAAAGTGGCCTACTATGTTAGCCTGCTTAGTTGTCTTGAAACACAGAACAGAAAAAAGGAAAGAGAAAGAAGTTCAAATAAGGGGAAAAAACATGCAATTAAGCATGACTAAAAGACAACGATAAGCAGTAATTAATATTCGATTAATGCCCAAGGAATTTCTTTTAAAGTAATTAAGCGTTTATTAATGCGATTTGTAACCCCTGAAGTGTCACAGGATATGCTAAATGAAATGCTAATGTTAAATTGCTCTGCCCCCCCACTGCCAAAATGTTCCACTGCAGCTTCTCTTATTGACGCTTAATTTAACAAAGCCTCTTTCTGAACTTCATCAAGTCTGATCAGAACTTTAATCTGTGCGGAATCCAAAGTAAACTTTGACAAAGTCTAAACTTAAAGGAACCCAAAGCTAATTGGTTCAAAGAATGTCTAAAAACGTAATAAGTCAAATTAATATTAAAAATTACATTTAAAATAATAGTATAATAAAATAAATAAATAAAATACAATCTTTTTAAACCTGTAAAACAAATAGCTAGTTTAGGTCTGCCAATGGAATTAAGAATTAATATTACATTTAAAATAAAATGCAATAATAAAATAAACAATAAAATTAAATTAAATGAAAGAGTCTGTAAAAAAGTCAAAGAATTAATTTTTATATAAATTATAAGATAGATATAAGATAAGATAAGATAAGATAAGAGTCAATACAAGTGTGTGTTAGTCAGTTTAAGTCAGCCAATCAAGAGTGTGAATCGAAAAGTGTATGTGTGTGAGAGTGCCTATATCCATCAATTATTTTGAAGTTATTGCCCTGAGGTCTTAGATTTGATGTTGGTCTGCATCTGTGTGAATGCATAAGTTGGGTTAGTGTGTGTTTCTGTGGTCATGAGGGCTGACAGTAGGCTCTGGGGGGCAGTGGGCCATGCCAGGTCTGCTCTCCAAGCTGGCTGGAGCAGTGGGCAGCATCTTGACAGGGTCTCGCAACCCTTCTTTCTGCCTAATTTAACCCTGTTCCTACTGCTTAACAAATTGTGGCACCAACACATACAGGCACCTTGAACCTCCCAGCCACTCTTCTATTTACCTCTTCCTCCATACTGTTTTGTCCTCTCCACAGATTGGTTCATCTGTCATCTACCTCACTACTTCTCTTTTCTTTTCTTTCCACCAAATAAATAACAGCATATGTCTCTGGAACGACATGAAAGTGAGTAAATAATGGCAGATATTACCTTTTTGGGTGAACTATTCCTTTCATCATTTGGATATTGGCCATGTATATTCTTTCAATCACCCCACTTTCTGATTTTTTTCTGCCTTTACACTCTTCCATCCTGCGTGAAAGCTCTTCAATGTCCCATTCACCCTGACTGACCAAACAGTTTAATGTCAGTTTGCCCTCGTTCACTCTTTTTCTCTCTTTATCTGCCTGTCTCACTGCAAATTGATAAATCTCAGAGCTCACGGCCTCTCTTCCACTTTGACTGCTGCATGTCACTGCTTGTCTTCTTTCTTACTCTCCATTTAGATGTCTCTGTGCTTCCCTCAATCCAGCCCACACAGACATCCAAACCTGATCCGTCTAAGCTCCATCTCACTCCCTCTCCCCCTATCTCCTATATTTGTCTGATAGACAGCAGATCTGGGCTCCTCCCGCAGTTGACAGCAGTATCTGATCCTCTGGCCTGCAGGTATCCTACCATCCCTCAGCTTATGTGGCCCTCCAAATCCCACTTTCAACCTCTCCTCCACGCCTTTTCCTCAGCATTGGGACTGTACTTTGCACTAAAGCATTGGTAAATCTAGCACAAGGACACATCCTGATCCAACTATCTCACGACAGCTGAAAAAAGTAAAGCTAGTGATCCCAGAACGGCTCCAGTGCAGTGTGTCACATTGTTGCTAGAAAGCTGAGGATGGCAGACACAGGAAAGATGGATTTGAATGGAGAGGTAATGGGCAGGTTTGTGGAATGGATCACATTTATGTAATTGAATATATATATATATATATATATATATATATATATATATATATATATATATATATATATATATATATATATATTTTTTTTTTTACACAAAACCAGCGGCAAACCGATATACACTATTTTGCCAAAAGTATTTGGACACCCCTCCAACTCCAAGAATTCAGGTGTTTCAATCACGTCAATGGCAAAAGGTGTATAAAATCAAGCTCCTGGGCATGCGGACTGCTTCTACAAATATTTGTGAAAGAATGGGTCGCTCTCAGGAGCTCAATGAATTCAAGCATGGTACCGTGATAGGTTGCCCCCTGTGCATTAAGTCCATTTGTGAAATTTCCTCACACTAAATATTCTACGGTCAACTGTTAGTGGTATTATAACAAAGTGGAAGAACTGGGAACAACAGCAACATAAAATCACAGAGCAGGGTATGCTAAGGAGCACAGTGCGCAGAACTTTCTGGAGAGTCAATAACTTAATGTGGCCTTCAGATTAGCTCAAGAACAGTGTGTAGAGAGCTTCATGGAATGGGTTTCCATGGCTGAGCAGCTGCATCCAAGTCTTACATCCCCAAGTTCAATGAAAAGTGTCAGATGCTGTGGTATAAAGCACACCATCACAGGACTCTACAGCAGTGGAGACGTGTTCTGTGGAGTGATGAATCACGTTTCTCTGTCTGGCAGTCCGATGAATGAGCCGGGGTTTGGCGGCTGCCAGGAGAACAGTACTTGCCTGACTGCATTGTGCCATGTGTAAAGTTTGGTGGAGGGGGGATTATGTCGTGGGGTTGTTTTTCAGGGGTCGGAAAGGAACTCTTAATGCTTCAGCATATCAAGACAATTTTGGACAATTTCATGCTGCCAACTTTGTGGGTTCCAATATAAACTTTCCTGTTCCAACATGACTGCGCAGTGCACATCAATGCACATAGCAAGGTCCATAAAGACATGGATGAGTGAGTTTGGTGTGGAGAAACTTGACTGGCTTGCACAGAGTCCTGACCTCAATACCTTTGGGATGAATTAGAGCGGAGACTGCAAGCCACGCCTTCTCGTCTAACATCAGTGCCTGAACTCACAAATGCGCTTCTAGAAGAATGGTAAAAATTCCCATAAACACACTCCTAAACCTTGTGGAAAGCCTTCCCAGAAGAGTTGAAGCTGTTATAGCTGCAAAGGGTGAGCCAACTCCATTTTAAACCCTTTGGATTAAGAATGTGATGTTATTTAAGTTCATGTGCATGTAAAGGCAGGTATCCCAAATCTTTTGACAATATAGTGTATATTGGTCGGTTTAATAATAGGAGCTGAAGTTTAAACCAGTTAATAAACAACATTTTAGAATTGAAAAAATTAGAAAAAGTGTCACATATATTGGACTTTGACATTTCTGAATCCTAGATACTAGCATCAGCCACTGAAATCCCACATTGGTCAACCACTAATCAAAAAACCCAAAATGACAGACATACACACAAGAATTACACACACTACAGTGACTACACACAAGAATGAAAGTGTTTGAGACCTCATGATTGCAGACATGTATGAGTGTAAAAGAATCTTGATACAAAACCACAGCAAAGGTTCACCAAACCCCAATTTCTCTTTCTTCTCTTCATATATTACCAAACTAACGCCTTTCCCATGTCCTTCTGAAATTCTTCTGCCTCCAGCTGTCATTTAGAATTCAATTTTCCCACTCTCGTGCCTAAAGGTCAAAGTTTAATAGGGAGCAAAACAATAGGCCTGCCATAGACACAACAAACAAAGACCCGTGGGATTTGTTTGCTTATTCCTTCTTTTCTTAACCCCCTTTTTTGCCGCCTCCTCCTTTTCTCGCTTCTGTCCCCCCTCCTGGGCGCTAACTGGGCCGAGTAAGGCCTTGTCAATATCCTGTCGCCTGATCAGTGGTTTATACCTATTTGGGAGGTTAATTGCCGTTTCATGGGCTTGTATTTACATGAAAAAGCCTTGTTAGACAACTAATAAAGACTGGGAGGTGGCAAGCCCAACAAATTAACAAGAGAAGCTGGAAGCGAAAGCTAATTACCACATCCAGTACACAATCATCTGTGCAAATAAACAAGCTACTTGTTTTCCTTCGATAGCTTGTTCTAGAACTACGCTTCACTGTCCGTTCACAGACACGCCTGGAAAGAAAGAGAAAGAAAGAAGCGTGAAGAGCAAGATGGGTCGTCAAGAGACCGGCTGGCCCACATGTATGTGTGCGTTCACATTGTTCAGAGGTACCTTCAGAAGGGTGGGAACTGTACAGATTAGACAGAGAGAAGAAAAAAAAGCATGAGAAAAAGAGAGAGAGAGTGCGAAAGGAGGGGGGTGGGGGTGGGAACAGTGTCCTCTCTTTAGCTACAAGGGGGGTCTTGTCAGCTGGAGTATTACACAGCAGTTGAGCAGCAAATTCAGGTCATTGCTTGTTTGTGTGTATGTGAGAACATACGCTTCTCTGAAACAGTAGAGGACACTTCATTTACCATGCTAAACTTTTTTGCGCTCACTTCAGGTGTACATGTAGCGGCAGAGCACATCGACCATGTTATTCAATAATTTAGCTGAATAATTAATTAAAGAAACATGTAAGACATTACTTATTGACTGGCCTTGAGTCTTTTTGATGAAGCCGAGAGGAGAGGAGAGGAGAGGAGAGGAGGAGAGGAGAGGAGAGGAGAGGAGAGGAGAGGAGAGGAGAGGAGAGGAGAGGAGAGGAGAGGAGAGGAGAGGAGAGGAGAGGAGAGGAGAGAGGAGAGGAGAGGAGAGGAGAGGAGAGGAGAGGAGAGGAGAGGAGAGGAGAGGAGAGGAGAGGAGACTTGTAAATGCTCAAGCTCGAGCAGGATGGATTTTGATTGGCTGTCAATGTTTTTATCTTTCATCAGCTGGAAAAAATCGTTCTGAAAGTGATTCCAAAAATATTGTTTCTCTGTGCTGTTTTTGGTATAGCTGTAGAGGGAACTCTGCTATTCTTTAATATTGAGAACGATTTTTAGAACTATCTTTATCTTTATGGTTATCGTCCTTGGTGTGAACAGGCCTTTAGGTATGGAACTTCTCAACATGTCTTAAAAAGCAGCTTGTGATGGAATAACGACTCACATTATTTTGGACATTATAGTCTCAAAAGACTCAAGCAAGGTCTATAAGGCAGCATGTTTTTTTGTGGACAAGTTGTTAATAGTAATGTACTTAGTTACACAACTGTTCAAAAGTTTTTTTTTTTTTAATTTTATTTGGTTATGCAAATTGACAGTAAAGACATAACTTATGTTACAAAGGATTTCCATTTGAAATAACTGTTGTTCTTTTGAAAGTTCTGCTCATCAAAGAATACTGTAAAAGATTTTTCAACATTCATATTTCAATATCAGCATTTTCGTTTTCAGTATTGATGATACGAAAGGTATCTTGGGTTAGTTGTAGGGTCACAAGAACCAACACCATTTCTTTGAGAAAAAGTGGTTCAGGTCATATACCAAAAGCCACCTTACGCCTGCTGCACCCTCACATAAACACGTAGGCATATGCATTGTGGTTGCAGGACCAACAAAGGCTGTTGATCCAGGAACACGTCCGACATGGCTAAATCATTATATCTTGCTTATCAAAACGCTTTCGAAAATGGCTACATTTTTAGAATCCTTTCACATTTATTTCTTTATCTGCCTCCGTCTTCTCACTTTCATATCTCGAGAGAAATGATCAAAGGTCTCCTTCCTCCCCTTCTCCCTAATTCAGCGTCACGGCTACATTTTGTCAGAGTCAGCAGCTAAAACGGATGGTTTAAAAAAAAAAAAAAGGAGGATAAAAAAGAAAGTATTGATTAGCTTTCAAAGCTCCATGTGGGCCACTTTTATCGATTAGGAGAGCTGAGCTGCTGGCCTCCTCTCTTTCTTTCTCTCTCGCTCACCCTCTTTCTCTCCCTCTGGGGTCTTTGTTCAGGGAGTGAGTGATATAATGGTTCTTTGAGGAGTATGGAGAGTGGTGATTGGGGGTGGGGGTGGGGTGTTGCTGTCTGTGGCATCTGGGAAGAGGGGGAGGCAGAGCGAGAGAAAGAGTGAGAGAGACACCAAGGAGAAGAAAAAAGTCTCAATGACAAAAGGTCAGGGCAGCCGGGCTTAGGGCGACGGGGACCAAAGAGAGTGAGAGGATAATCTGCTAAAGCCCCGAAAAGAGAGATTCAGCATGCGCACCACCCTCGTAGGGCCTAAGAGCAAATTTGCACATAAATAAAGAGCCAGCGTCGCTTTGAACAAGCAGGTCTAAAAGGAGAAGGAGGGAGGGAGAGAGTGATAGCGAGAGAGAACTGCAGCTGTCTGACGGCCGGCCAACCGTCTGGCCAGTTTAAATAACGTCACCATTTTATGCCCCTGTTTGGTTTTAGGGAGTCTGGCATAGGATGTTTATGATTTTTTCCTTCTAATTCTGTTTTCATTTTCTTCTCACCCTTAGGTTTAACCTTTGAAAAATGATCTTTGACTTGCCTCAGTCTTTAGACTTCTGTATTGTTGATTGTCCTCTGAGGAAAGTTTCTTTGGGCTTACACCTTTAATAGAGTTCTCTATTATGTTTAATTTAATTATGCAAAACCAAAATTTCCTTAGAGATGACATGATACAGCTGGTGGCACACAGTAAGAATACAGAGCTATGCCATTAATGAATTGCTCAGATAATATCACAGACTTCTGATTGCAGACAAAAACACATAACTCACAAAAGTTTGAGACAATAAGTCCACAGGAGCCTATAGGAGACACGTTACTACTAAGGATTTTTTCTTTAGAAGATGTCTCTCTATTTCTCATTGATGTCTAGGAGAAACAAACTAGATATTAAAAGGTAGCATGCATTTTTTTTCAGTAAAATACTTTTATCTCGGATAAATATGCAGAGCCAACTATAAGTAAGTCATAGGTTGATTTCCTTGAAAAGTGTATAAACACTATGATTTATTTATTTACATTTTTGCATTTAGCAGACAAATTAATCCAAAGCAACTTGCACTGCATTAATGCATTCAAGGTACAGTATATATTTCCTAAAAGCATGCATTCTCTGGAAATCGAACCCATGACCTTGGCGCTGTAAGTGCAAACAGTTTGAGCATCTCTACAACCAATGGCACGAGTTTAGTATCTGTTTTTCTGACCATTGGAACACAAGGAGAGTGTTCAGAAACTTGTTTCAGAAACGTCTGTCTGATTTGTTCAGAGTGAGTTTTGTGAATTTTCTTTGGAATTAGTAACCAATATATGCAAACGACTTATTAAATGGATTTGCCTTAAACTTTTCTCTTGACATGCATCAAAATGACTCAAACTGACAAACATCAATGGCATCCCCCCAAGAACTCTTTCATTACTAAGTATAAACAAACTAAAAAAGTAAATAAAATGATTTGAATCCAATACTTCTGAGTCACCCGCTTAAAATTCACAAGAGGAACAAACCCACATATCATCTAATGCCTCACTTTTCACTAAGTACAGACTCAGAGCCCACGGCTAAAAATGATGCAATAACAACCATCTAAAAATATCTCACAGGCACCCTTCCACTTTTCATTCTACCACCTAAAGAAAAGCAATAATAATAATGGATCCCAGGATTCCGGTTCCTGATGATAATGATGATGGGCGATGGGGCAGTTCAAGCCCAGGAGGTGGACAGGGCATGAGAGGTGGACAGGGATTGAACATAGCAGGTGGTATTGATCAACCAAAGACGTTATGAACTAACTGCCATTTCCCTTTCATAAGAGGCTCAGTGGATATTGACTGGCAAATTAAAAGCATGTCCAAGAACTCCATCTTGAGTGCACGACTAGAAGAAGGCAACAAAAGGCAGGAGATGAGGAGCACAACGGTGCATGCATGGGCACGCATATGAGCTGAGCATCCTTCGCATGAGAGCTTGCACACATAAACATGCACAAATGATCAACAGACGTGAAAATTCAAACCGACCCATAATGTTACTCAATAACACTAGATAAAATGACGAACATAATAGAATCTCCTTGGAACAACAAAGAACTGGAGACAGTATCACAAAAGAAGAAAGCAAGTAAGTAAGAGATTTCACAGAGGAGAGCATGCGGCCCACGGCAGGAGAGGGATTTGAGGCGGTATACGGCGCGTGGCTGGTCGAGGGCCGGACACCGATGGGCACACGCTGGCCAGCAGAGCTTTCTCGGATCACAGACATCCTGCCAGGACACGCTAATCCCCAGCTCATCCCTTCTTCAGGTCCTGGGCCTCCCTGCCACGCTATACGTGATTTCACGGCAGCGTTTCTTTCTAAGAAAGCTGCAAGCTAAAGGGATAAGACCGGCCCCCAAGCGACAACCGAATCTCTCGCTTGCGGACATCTTTTCTGTCATTTCTTTCTTTTCTTTTTTTCCCCCTCCTGCTGTCTCACTGTCTTCAGGTCTTTTGCTGTCTAGCTTATTTCTAAAACAGTGGTTGCCAGACTTTTTCAGGTGGTGGGTAACTTCAACAGTAAAACAAAAAGTGCAGACTACCTGACACCCTAAATCTGGAGGAAATCGCTCTCCAATCGCTCTGAATTTTAATCTTAAAATAGCATACTTTTACCATAATTTGGTCATTTTGCCATATGCTGCCATTTAGTTTTTATTTAATGGAAATGTACAAGACTAACTTGATTAATTCAATGTTGGTGCACTTTTTGATATAGGTACTTGCTTAATATGTATATTTTTTTACTTAATATTTATTAAACAAATAAGTTAATATTTACTTTTAAAAATTCATAATAATTTTCTTTATATATCTTGAATTGTTAATTAAGGATTAAACAATATAATAAAGAAAAAAGGTGATATAATTATTAATGCTTAAATATTTATTTATAAGTAGCCTAATAAGTTAAAATAGTGAAGTTTAAATATTTATTTAATGTTGGCTTTTTTATTTCATATTTATATACTTATTAATTTAATAAATATTAAGCAATACATTTTAACAATTACTGCAACTTTAAATCTTTACTTATAAAATAATTGTCACTGTAATTATATTACATTGTAATTATTAAACAATATTACATTTTAATTTTACAACAAAATCAATTAAACAAAGGAATCAAATGAATTTACAGACAAATACAGAAAAATATATATATATTTTTTTTGTAATTAACTTATTTGGCTTTAGGTCAGTTTTTTTATACATAGTGAAGAGAGGACAGGAAATCCGCAAAACGGGTGACAAAGATGTTGGACCAAAATTGGCACCAAATGCTTAGCCAGTAGGCTATAGTCGACTTTTTTCCCCCCACAGTTTGTTTGTTTTTGTGCTTTTCAGTCTTCAGCACTATCCTCCTTTTCTTCACTCCCTCACCCTCCTCAGTCTCCCTCCCGGCAGCTGGCCTTGCTCACAGAAGGGTGCCCATCTGATCGCCTCTCGCTTCCGTCACACTCTCTGGGTCTAAGAGAGAATCAGGCGGAACGAAGTACACGCCAGGACGAAGAGTGAAATATAGGAAAGACAGAAAGAAGAGAGGGATGAGGGATCTACTGACACCCCCACCTCATTGCCCCTGAGGGATGTACGGTACATACGGAGAGTGCTGCCTACAAAAAAAAAAGAAAACAAAAAGGTTTCAATGTGCTCTACAGCCTGCCATTTTCTCCTAAAACTCTGGTGGAGCACTGGAACTCCAAGAAGACACACACACACCCCAATTAAGCCCCAGTCGAGGACTCCCCACACAAAAACTTTAAGCATGTTAGCTTCGGTGCTACCCATGCAAGCATGTGAAAGCTACGGCTGGTGAATGGAACCGCAGTCGTTCGTAAAAGGCAAAGCGATTACACTGAAAGGCGCAGTATATGTGTCTAACACCAAGAGCACATCCCGCACAATCGCCACGCTGTCGAAAGGGTGGGAGGCACCTTACGCCCCCGTGTGCCCCACAGACAAACAGACACTGTGGCTTGAGGAAACCATGAAACATTTCAAAAGACAGGAAAAAAAATAACATGCAATGTCCCAATCCACCATCCAATGTACAGTCTGGACCTCCTTTCAAAGAGCTTTGTAAACAAAATCCCTTCTAGTAATCCTTCAGAGCGTAAGTCCCCTCTGCCTCATGCTTTTCTTTTGTTTTCTGGAGCCGTTTCGCTTTATACCACCTGCTTTAGGGTCATTGACAAATAAGGGTGTCTGGGATGATTAAAAGCATTTCAAATCTTTTAAAATTCAATTTTAAAGCACATGACTAGTTCATAAAAATTAAATCTTTGTATCTGTGTTGGTGTATTGTTTTTGTTTTTTTATTTAAAAAAATGTTTAAAATTTTATTTGAAAATGTTCATCAATTTACTGATGCTAAAAATCAAGTAAAAAGTACTCTTAAAAAGTACTTTATGAAGTAATTTTCATAAATATTTACAAAGAAACTGCTAGCGTACTCCAATAATCTTTATTTACAACTTAAAAATAATGTTTTGCATCAATGTTTTATATCAGTGCAAATAATATTAGGAATATGGGCTTTAATAGTACATATTAATAATATATATATATACATTTTAATGAGCTGAACTCAAAGATCTGAGACTTTTTCAATGTACACAAAAGGCCTATTTCCCTCAAATATTGTTCCCAAATCTGTCTAAATCTGTGTTAGTGAGCACTTCTCCTTTGTCAGATAATCCATCCACCTCACAGGTGTGGCATATCAACATGCTGATTAGACAGCATGATTATGGCACAGGTGTGCTTTAGGCTGGCCACAATAAATGGTCCCTTTAAAATATGCAGTTTTACTGTATTGGGGGGCCCGGAGGGGTCTGAAAACCAGTCAATATCTGGTGTGAACACCATTTGCCTCACGCAGTGCAAGATATCTCTTTCGCATAGAGTTGATCAATTTGTTGCTTGTGTTGCTGTGGAATGTTGGTCCACTCCTCTATTGGATATTGGCAGGAACTGGAACATGCTGTCGTATACGGCGATCCAGAGCATCCCAAACATGCTCAATGGGTGACATGTCTGGTGAGTATGCTGGCCATGCAAAAACTGGGAGGTTTTCAGCTGCCAGGAATTGTTTACAGATCCTTGCAACATGGGGACGTGCATTATCATGCTGCAACATGAGGTAATGGTTGTGGATGAATGGCACAACAATGGGCCTCAGGATTTCTTCATGGTATCTCTGTGCATTGAAAATGCCATCAATAAAATGCACCTGTGTTCGTTGTCCATAACATACACCTGCCCATACCATAACGCCACCGCCACCATGGGCAACTCGATCCACAACGTTAACATCAGCAAACGGTTTCTGACAGTTTGTGCAGAAATTCTTTGGTTATGCAAACCGATTGTTGCAGCAGCTGTCCGGGTGGCTGGTCTCAGATGATCTTGGAGGTGAAGATGCTGGATGTTCAGGACCTGGGCTGGTGTGGTTACACGAGGTCTGCGGTTGTGAGGCCAGTTGGATGTACTACCAAATTCTCTGAAGACGGCTTATGGTAGAGAAATGAACATTTAATTCATGGGCAACAGCACTGGTGGACTGGTGGCCAACTGCATGCTCCCTCAAAACTTGCAACATCTGTGGCATTGTGCTGTGTGATAAAACAGCACATTTTAGATTGGCCTTTTATTGTGGCCATAAGGAACACCTGTGCCATAATCATGCTGTCTAATCAGCATCTTGATATGCCACACCTGTGAGGTGGATGGATTATCTTGGCAAAGGAGAAGTGCTCACTAACACAGATTTAGACAGATTTGGGAAGAATATTTGAAAGAAATAGGCCTTTTGTTTACATAGAAAAAGTCTCAGATCTTTGAGTTCAGCTCATGAAAAATGGGGGCAAAACCAAAAGTGTTGCATTTATAATGTTCAGTTCATATATATATATATATATATATATATATATATATATATATATATATATATATATATGCTATATATGATTTGAAAAATCTAAATAACTTTTAATTAAACTTTGAAATTAATGTTTAATATAAAATTGGGTGTTTACGTTTTTTAAACAATTTTTTATCAATAGTATTTTTTAAACCACTTAACTAAAAAATTCCAATTCATTTCATTTCCAATCTTCTTTCCCTCCTTTCCCCTCCATCCCTCCCTCACCCATGTCCGAGACACCTGGCTGGCGCGGGAAGACGAGTTCTGGCTCCCCTCCCTTTCCAATAACCAGACCCTTTGGTGTTCCATAATGTTAAGAGTAGTCAAGCATATAAATAAAGGTGAGGTGAAACGACGGCCCTCGACTTGTCAGAACTGCTGAACCACAAAGAACACCTTGAAGGGCATGTTAACTGTCAATAGACTTCTGCGTAACCCTCCCAGCCATTAACATAAAACTAACCCTCTATTCCGACCGCTCCTTCAGATACGTGGCTTCCACCACTGAGGTAACATGCCCTCCATCATGTCACCCACACACGCACAACAACGCACATATATTCAAAGCACACCCCTAACAGTTCTACCACACCCTAACGCTAAAACATGCGCACATACAAACTATCTAAAGCTATGTTCCACACTGCCGCTACGTGACCAGACACCAGAAAGGCAGAGGAACAGCGTGTAATAGGTGAAGCATGAACTAGATGCATATGTAAGGCCTGATCTCAGCTCTCTCACTCATGCAGGCTATTACTGCAGTGTGTGTTGGTGTAATTCACCAGTCCCAGCAGTGTGCTTCAGCTCATAGACACCTCATATGGGCCCAGACAGGTCCGACCCATAATCAGCCTCTCTGAGGTAGAAGCAGAGCCTCTCTGAACAACAGTTCTGAACAGCCCAGCATTTTGCGGCCGTATAGACTCGCTGGGGAACATTTTAATGTCATCTCTTTGGAGCGCGCTGCATCACCAGGTAGTCAAACGAGGTTTTTTGGGGGCTTGAATACGGAGTCCCACTGTTTCCGTCACACTTACAGTACATACAAGGATAATGCTAAATAAGATTAATTCGGCAACTGCCTGGAAGCTGCTCAATAGTTTTCTCCAGAGAGCAGGTCCTTTCTTCAAATCTTTTTGCAATAATTGGTTTACCACCAGGTTCTCTTTGCTAATCAGTAATTAGTATGTGATTAAATATTCAGAGGATATTGATGCACATTTAGCACGCACTGGTAAGTAAATGATTGTTCAGTGTGGTTCCTCTAGACATGCGTCTCTGACATTTGCCATCAGTCAAGAGTGTGGAAAATATCTAAATGTACCACAAAATGGAATTAGCATCAAATAACTACAGCTTTTAAACCATCCGTCAAATACCATCACACTGACAGGAAAGAGGAAAGAACAGAATAAAGGAGGATGCCACAAGAAAGTAATAAGTAGCAAAGAAAGACTTCACAGATTTTCATCTTTATGCAACATCAAAAGAATTTCCTTTAATATTTAAGTAAAAGCATAACTATTATTTGAACTGTTAGCTCCATCTTTTCATGGAAATATCCGTTCAATAGCTTGAAGTCAAGTTTCATGCCCATCAAATAACAATATCAGAATAATGTCTGAACGATCATGTGACTCTGAAGACTGCAGTAACAAAAGTCACATTTTAAAATATATGAAAATAGGAAACCATAATTATATTTCACAATATTACTGTATTGTTTATCAAATAAATGCAGTGTTGGTGAGCATGAGACTAATAAAAAACAACCTTTTTTTTATTTATGTTGTTATTTTTATATTAAAAATCCCACTCAAGACACTCATGCAGAATGAGTTATCTGAGTCCTACACTTAATTTAGAATCCCTGACTGGGAGACTTGCAAAAGGCTGACCAGAGACTTCAACCCAGCATGTCCCATCATGCCAACAAGCCTTCCTTATTTCTACCAAAGGACCATTCATCCAGCCACACAGGTGATTTAACACTGTAACTCCACCTGCCAGCACCCCTCAGCTCACTGCTTTTGATTAATCATGCTCTAGGGGGGATTTATTGCATGCAAGATATTTGCTTCAGCAGTTTAATAAGCATGGGGGAAGAACAGGGAACAAGATTAATCAGGGTGGGCCTACCACTGGGCATACAGCAGAAAAAAAATTCATAATTAATGACTTTGAATATGTACATTTGTTTGTCTGCTACTGCAGTGTGGCAAGAGGACCGTACCCAAGGCATGCAGTGTGTGAGAATACACAAGCGTGACTTGGTGATGACGGCTAGATCCGCAAGGAAGCATTGACTGTATGAGTATGTGGAAACTCGTAACTTTTCCTCACGTACTTGTATAGAGAGGGACGGACCGGCTCTACTCTTCATTCTAAATTATAGATGCATCATCTCTGCCTTTCCCTCACCGCTGCTAGCTTCTTCAGTATTAGATCAGTACAGGTATGCTATTCTTCCTCCTCCTCCTCCTCCTCCTGCAGCACCACAGCTCATAATCGCTCTAACAAGGCCGGTGCACAGGGAGAAATAATGATGCACGATCGTGTTGGCCCATTTATCAGCGTGTTTTACAACGGCTGCCGCGTGGAAGTAATTAAACTCCAGCATCATTACAATGAACGCGCCCCTTTAATAGAGACACGATGAGGCTCCGGAGGCCTCTGCCGTAATTGTACCTCCCAACTCTGCCATTGAGGAGGGGGTTTTAATTAGTGCCGAAACAGAGTGCCCAAGCGATAAGGTCCAAACAGTGGGGTTCAAACACTCCTTGGGGTTCTGTGTTTATCAGCTCCCATTTCAGAGGAGTGCACAGGGCAATTGAAAGCTGCCTGAAGTGAGCCCGGCTCCAATGGGATGTAGCATCCGTGGCGTAGAGCTCAAGGTTGAGGATTACTAGCGCTGGAGCAGTGTGTGTAGGCTAGCTGATACCTGTGGACTGAGATGTTGCCAGTTTGGGGTGTTCTGAAACAAAAACAACAAACAAAACAATAAAATACACAAAAGGTCATAACTACATAAAACAGTATGTTTCACTAGGACTGTGCAATGCCCAAATCGGGTTTTCTCTCTTGAGTTTTCAAACTTGGTAGAAATAAACTCTTTCTGACATATTTCTAATAACTGTCAATCACAACTCATTATATAACATAGAACATTATATATATTATTTACTAGCTATAGTAATCTTTTTAAAGGCGTAGTTCAGCGCTGAAAAAAAGATGAATCTGTATTTAAACTTGGTCATTAATGTAGTAGAAATGTGAAATTATTTTTGAATTTGGTGCCTTCTAGCCTGAGAAAACACAGAAAATTTATTTTTGTCTCATGGGGATGAAAGACAACAATTCCCAGAATGCACTTTGCTGCCCTACGCTAGGCACGACATGGTTTACTTGCCCACCGCGTTCATTTTCATAAAATCAGTTCAGTTAGAGATGCTACAATTAAAAACTGAACGTGTCTGTTCAATATATTATGAGTAAGTCAATTGAGCGTCACGGCACAAACGCAGCAGGAGTCGGATTACATTCATCACATGAGCTGAGGTAATCGCGGGATTCGCGGCGATGCTGCGCGCTGCATTCACAGCACGTGTTCAGTCTGGCGCATTTTCAGTTCATGTCTTTGGAAGCTTAAATTTCATAGGAATTCATTTGAAAAGTTGAAACACTCACTTTGCTTTCCACCGCTCCGTTTACATGAATCTCCGCAGCTCCCCGAGCCGAGTGCTGAGAGTGCGATGTTGAAAACATGCGGAAACAGCGCCTCCTGCTGGCTGTAGTCTTTAGCCTCTGGACAAAAACTCCTCCGATGACGCAAAATGACGATATTTGCATCATCGGAGGAATTTTTCCAGAAATAAAATACATAATTCTCTCGTCTCAGGGTCATATGTGGGGGGAAAGTACGATCATTTGAATATACTCCTGGGTTTCTACTGATACAAAGCTTAATGCTAATCTCTGAAGTAACCATTTAATATACTGTCTTAAAAAATAAGTTTTTCAACTAAGAAATGCTGGTCTTTTCAGGAAAGGTTTCAATTTTGATAGCGTTTTTGTAAATTACATATATCAAATCTATATCCAAATCTTCAATAACCTCCAATGTCTTTAAAAATAATTATCTGGCACAATGTCTCATAATATGACTATTCTTTTAAATACTATTGCTAAAAATACTTTTTCCACCATTCCACAATTTTTAGCAACTAATCCCATTTATTTATCTTGTTTCCAAACCTACTCCCTCTCCCCTTGCTCTCTCTGTTCAACTCTGTCCAAATAATTGCAAACTCTCAGGTCCAATCAGGCCACCAATTAAACACCGCGCAGTGGCGTCTGCACAGTCGCCTGCAGACAGCCGCCATCAAACGGTGTGGCCGGCTGTGGTAGCTGCACTGTTAGCATTAGCATTAGCAATGTTACAGAGCGAGAAAGTGGCTGTAAACATCCATTAGTCGTTAGCAGTCTCCTCATTATTCCTCCCAAAGCTCTCTCATTAACGAGGCACAAGCTGACAGGTAAACACGGCTAATGGCAATGGCCTATCAATAATAGCATTGTGTGTTAAAAGACTGGTCTGTGGGGGAAGATATAAATAGGGCTAAACAGTGACGGTTTATCATTAGTGGGACTTTGCCATGAACAAAACGATGGTGGTCGCAAAGGTAGCGGCGTGAATTGTTGTAGCTGTCATCGTGCTGTAGATATAATGTGTGTAGTAACAATATAATGTCAAAAAATGAGAAGAGGCCCTCAGTGGTACATACAACTAGTGCACATTGTTTAAATGTTCAAAATTGGCAGGTTAAGCTTGTGGGACCTTGTTTTAATGAGTGTGCCGGGACGGGTGTAGGTTTATGCGCCTGCGTGTGTGTTTATGGAAGGGTGGCAGGGAGGGGAGGTGTAAAGAAGAGGAAGACGAGTGATGTTATTTATGTTTGCGCTGGGTTCATCCCAAGTTCGTTTTACCATGAGATGTCCCTGGGGCGGTAACAGCCATGTTGCTGCGTTTGGGACAGTGTACGGCTGGTAATGGTCACGGGATGTATGGACTGAAGATTGGAGGGCTTGTCAGGGATCCATTACTGGAGTCACAGGGCAATAAATCAACCTTAAACCCTCCGTTTAAAATACTCATACAAGGATATCCAATACACACACACACACATACTGGTGACACTTATCGAAAAGAAGTACAAAAAAAGCCACTGAGGAAAGTGAGAAAGGGAAAGACACAGAAGTGAGAGGCAGGGAAAGAGAGAGTACAGCCCATCCATAAAAACATCAGATGTAACACTTCAAGGACTCAGACATCATTTTCCCTTAAAAGCACACAAGTTTATATCATGCCTCTCACATGCCGCTGTAAAAAAGACACTTGAAAAAAGAAAAAGAAAAAAACTCCACCTGGATTTTATCAGGCACAACACAACATGCTAATTCACCAGACAAATCAATTATTTTGTATCTGCTGACACTCAATGGGGTTTAGTCCTTAAAAGGATAGTTTACCTAACAAATGAAAATGCTGTCATCATTTACTCACCTTCATTACAAACCTGTTTGACTTTTTGACCGTTAAGTCAATGGGAACTGAAACTGTTTACCAAGATTCTTCTAAATATCTTCTTTTATATTCCACAGAAGAAATAAAGTCACACATACAACGTGAGATTTTTGGATGGACTATCCCTTTAAGAAAAGTAGCAACTTGTGAACGGTCTTCTTTGACTTGTCCAATTAATTGGTTTATATCCAGTTCACAAAAACAATCAAAATAATTTGTTCACGGATCTGGTTCGAGTTTAGCGACCTGGTCAGAACGGTTAACAATCTACTGGAATTAATGTATAATGATAATAGATAATGACTTACAATACAAAATGCATGTTTTTATCTTGTATTTGATATTTATTTTTTTATAATATGTTTATTAAGCTTAAAAAGCTACATTCCTTGTGATAGCGTGTAAAAAAGACCAGTATATTCAGTATATACACTGACATTTCTCTTTTTCTGTTTTGCTGTCAGAATGTCCTGTGGGAACAACGTAAGGGTAAGTATATAAGGGCAGCATTTTAATTTTGGGGTTATCTACCCCTTTACCATGTCAATACATACAGTGCAGCTATTTAAGACTCCCCAGAACGGTCATTAAACAATAGAGGTTCACACACACGCACACACAAGCCTGTACAAGAGAAGTTGTGTTTGGGAGGAGGAGAGAAGTGCTTTTGCCTTTCCACCACTCTAATTACACAGCCTGACCTCCCACCGGTCGCCCTGCGCAAGCCCTTCTCAGATCAATATTCATTCTTTTAGATCTGTCATCTGCTTTTGACGCTATCGACCACACACTGTCTCTCCTCTCTCCTCCCTTTCTGATTTATTCATTTATTTAGCTCCCCCGCACCCCCTTGACCCCTAAGGCTAGCTTTTGCACATACACAAGGGTCAGTCTATACGAGATGGTTAACCTGGAATTATCCCTGTTTTTCTGTTTCTCTCTGTACCTGTGAATGTACTTAGGGCTAGGGAGAATTGCCCTTGGTGGATCCCAATGGCGGTCATTTTCTATGGTAATATTTTGTAGACTCCCACTCTACGCAAAGTGAGTATATTGGTTTTGGCTGGCGTTATTGCGGCTAAGAGCCCAGGAGCTAATGAACTAAGCGAGGGCTGAGCCAAGGTCAAAGCCTTCATTTAGGAATATCCAATGGGCATCTGCCACTCTGTGTGGACACGCATATGGTAATCGCCTCTAGCACTCTACAAGAGTTCGCTCTTAGGACGTTGTTTTTCTAGTTCTGACCAGTATTACTCATGTTCTGAGTTATGTTGATTTCCAAAAGAGGCTTTTAAAGGTCTTGGAAATTATACATGCTACAGCCTCTTAAAAATTGTGGTGACTCTAGGTAATGATGATAATGGCACAAAGGGACAGGACGCAATCAGAGATGCAAAGTGTAGGTGCAGTGCCAAGCAAGGTCAACTTAAGCATATGTAAGGAAGATACATTTGGTGCTGACCTCAGAGCATCCATCCATCCATCTATCTATCTAATCTGTTCTGTCAGTCAGTCTATCGTTCCGTGTTCTCGTTGTCTATAAGGCGTACAGACCTTCAAACTTCTAAGCAACCACAAACAAACCACAGCACCCGAGCACCCTAGTAGAGAGCTTTCCATTAGAAACACCACTTTTCTTTTCTTCTTTAGAAGATGTAAAAGTTTAGTTATGTATTTGGTGTTTTGTTGTATTGTACATCCCCTGAACTTTGACCCTGCTCTAACCAACACTGCGAATTCCCCTTTGATGCTTAATTTGACAAGCCTCTCTCTCCATCTCTGTACTGTCCCATTCTGGTGACAGGCTTCAAATAAGCCATTACTCCACGGTCATGTGACTGACAGCTGTCAATCATGTTTCACAAAAATGGAAACTTAGAACGAAGAATACAAAAACTGATTTTGGATTTCTTATACACTACTGTATGCTCACAAAGGCTGCACTGATTTGATCAAAAATACAGCAAAACAGTAATATTGTGAAACAATGTTACAATAACAGTTTTATTACATTTTAAAGATGATTTACTCCAGTCTTCAGTGTCACATGATACTTCAGAAGTCATTCTAATACACGGATTCTGTGCTCAAGCAACATTTCTTATTTTGTGCTGCTTGATCCTTTTTTTCAGGATTCTTCGATAAATAGAATGTTAGAAAGATGTTTATTTGAAATAGAAATGTTTGTAACATTGCAAATGTCCTTAATGTCACTTTTGATCAATTGAATGCATCATTGCTGTATAAAAGTACTAATTGCTTTTAGAAAACCAAAACTTGCCCCAAACTTTTTTGAACCCTGAACATACAACAATTATATTTTGCAATACCACCTGTATGAATCTGACATCTAACTACCAGAGTAAAAGGTTACAATACCTAATGGGATATGCCTTTCTACTTTCCTCCCTGTCTGTGAATGTGTTTCACCCATAATGAGACTCCTCCATCCACTCTTTTATTAACATTAGCTTTCCCTTCTATACTGTCATTTGGCCTGTCAGTAAGATTTTTCATTTGACTCGCTTAACTCATGCCACCCGTCTGCCTGCATTTTCCAGTATGTCCCATAAACTGAAAAAGAGAGGTTACTTGAGCAAAGAGGCTGAGAGATTTCCACAACAGACAGCCAGATGTCAATCATTTCTGTCAGCTGAATACCAGGACCCCCCACAATCTTTGCCTCCTGAGGGGGGGGGACTAGAAGGTTACGAAAACACAGTTCCTAAAAGGCAAGAGGAGGAAAGGTGTGGAGAGTTACATTTTCAAAGTCAATACCCCCAACAAATTACCCTGGCTAAAACACTGAAATAAATAAATGTGTGTGTGTGTGTGCGTGTGTGTGGGGATGGTGGGTGATCTGGGGCGCAGAGGGGTGGAGGGATAAGGTGAACGTGGGGCTGGCTGGAGGGGTTTACAAAAATCAATAGACAAACAAGCAATGGAAAGGGAAGCAGGAAAAATAAGCATTTAAAGAAATTCTACTCCTTTGGACGGGGACGGAGATGAGGCTGTACATGGAGGGGGATGGTTGCGGGAATGAGCGGAGAACAGCTCCAGGGAGCTTTGGATAAGGCAGTCGGCCCACAATGCCCTGCAGCCTGACAGGGTTGAGTGACCATATTAGCGTCAGCAGGCAAACACGGTAAACCTGTGGGGGTTAACGCGGAGAATTATGGGTAGGCCCTTTTCCACCGATTCTCCTTGGCATCAGGCAGGTAAGGGACTCTGTGTTGCAGTGGTAAATTGCTAAAGAGCAAGACCAAAGTATTACTAATAGTCTGGTTTAATGTTTCAAGTGGTAAACGGGAGCGCAGGGTTGTGTGGTCGGCACTAAGGTAAACAGGTCAATAGTATTGATCTTGCTTCCCTCGCACTTCAGCCAGGGCCAGCAACATGTAATGCATTACAAGCTCCTGTTCTGCATTGCACCTCAACAGCAGTATAAGACTCAATGAGTGTGTGAATGTGTGCTTGTGTGTGTTCCAACGCATGTAGAGGTTATATGTGCCAGAGCTCTCGTCTGAGAGCATTAGATTTTTCAAAAATACTGCACAAATTCACAAGTCGAGTATTTAATCGTAGTATTTGTGTCTTGAACACTACCACTGTGTGCCACAATAACAACAACATCAACAAAAAGTCATGCTTCCACATTCACATGAGCATGATAGGACAGGCCGATTGAAAACTGATTGAAACAAAAATTTTGAATCACAATCTTCATCCGACATCAAATCATACACTATCTCTCTCACACACAATGAATCTCACATTTTGTTGTTAATAAAATTGTAAAACCATAGGGATTAATCTGGGATATTATTTGGGTGTTTATGGAGATCTATGGATATGAATATATAAATATAAATATATTATATATTTGTAAAATAAACATTTATTATATATATTTTTTATGAATAAATTATCAACAAAAAATTTTTACACTTTCACTAGTTTATTTAATTTGTCTACTAACAAACAATGTCCATCAGTGGAAACATGCATCAAGAGAATTTTGTCATTTTTTCTAAACCATCATTCATCTCAACCCACTGCATGTACAACATTTCAAGGTATGTACTGTGTTTAATAACATTCTGTGATGGAAATGGCATTTTAATCATTTTTGGAATAAAACAGCTGACTCGTCTTTCATTTTGTAAACCCTAAATAAACACAATTAAATAAAATGTATATGTATATATATATATATAATGCAATTACAATTACAGCTTGAAAAAATATGCTGAATATAATTGCTGAGTACTTGGTCCATAGAAGCAAAAATAAATTATGATGGTTTGTCAAAAAAGTCTGTTTGTGTGTTCGTGTGTGTGTGTGTACAGGTCTTTCTCAAAAAATTAGCATATTGTGATAAAAGTTCATTATTTTCCATAATGTAATGATAAAAATTTTACTTTCATATATTTTAGATTCATTGCACACCAACTGAAATATTTCAGGTCTTTTATTGTTTTAATACTGATGATTTTGGCATACAGCTCATGAAAACCCCAAATTCCTATCTCAAAAAAATTGCATATTTAATCTGACCAATAAAAGAAAAGTGTTTTTAATACAAAAAAAGTCAACCATCAAATAATTATGTTCTGTTATGCACTCAATACTTGGTCGGGAATCCTTTTGCAGAAATGACTGCTTCAATGCGGCGTGGCATGGAGGCAATCAGCCTGTGGCACTGCTGAGGTGTTATGGAGGCCCAGGGTGCTTCGATACTGGCCTTAAGCTCATCCAGAGTGTTGGGTCTTGCGTCTCTCAACTTTCTCTTCACAATATCCCACAGATTCTCTATGGGGTTCAGGTCAGGAGAGTTGGCAGGCCAATTGAGCACAGTAATACCATGGTCAGTAAACCATTTACCAGTGGTTTTGGCACTGTGAGCAGGTGCCAGGTCGTGCTGAAAAACGAAATCTTCATCTCCATAAAGCTTTTCAGCAGATGGAAGCATGAAGTGCTCCAAAATCTCCTGGTAGCTAGCTGCATTGACCCTGCCCTTGATAAAACACAGTGGACCAACACCAGCAGCTGACATGGCACCCCAGACCATCACTGACTGTGGGTACTTGACACTGGACTTCAGGCGTTTTGGCATTTCCTTCTCCCCAGTCTTTCTCCAGACTCTGGCACCTTGATTTCCGAATGACATGCAAAATTTGAAAAAAGTACTTTAAACCACTGAGCAACAGTCCAGTGCTGCTTCTCTGTAGCCCAGGTTAGGCTTGAAAAAAATTAGCATATTGCAGGTCAGGCTTGTAGCCCATTTCCTGCACTCGCTGTGCACGGTGGCTCTGGATGTTTCTACTCCAGACTCAGTCCACTGCTGCCGCAGGTCCCCCAAGGTCTGGAATCGGTCCTTCCCCACAATCTTCCTCAGGGTCCGGTCACCTCTTCTCGTTGTGCAGCGTTTTTTGCCACACTTTTTCCTTCCCACTGAGGTGCCTTGATACAGCACTCTGGGAACAGCCTATCCGTTCAGAAATGTCTTTCTGTTTCTTACCCTCTCGCTTGAGGGTGTCAATGATGGCCTTCTGGACAGCAGTCAGGTCGGCGGTCTTACCCATGATTGCGGTTTTGAGTAATGAACCAGGCTGGGAGTTTTTTAAAGTCTCAGGAATCTTTTGCAGGTGTTTAGAGTTAATTAATTGATTCAGATTATTAGGTTAATAGCTCGTTTAGAGAACCTTTTCATGATATGCTAATATTTTGAGAATTTTGGGTTTTCATGAGCTGTATGCCAAAATCATCAGTATTAAAACAATAAAAGACCTGAAATATTTCACTTGGTGTGCAATGAATCTAAAATATATGAAAGTTAAATTTGTATCATTACATTATGGAAAATAATGAACTTTCATCACAATATGCAAATTTTTTGAGAAGGACCTGTATGTGCGTGTGTATACAATCAGGCATAACATTATGACGGGTGAAGTGAATAAATAACATTGATTATCTCTTCATAATGGCACATGTTAGTGGGTGGGATATATTAGGCAGCAAGTGAACATTTTGTCCTAAAAGGTGATGTGTTAGAAGCAGAAAAAATGGGCAAGCGTAAGGATTTGAGCTAGTTTGACAAGGGACAAATTGTGATGGCTAGACGACGGGGTCAGAGCATCTCCAAAACTGCAGCTCCTGTGGGCTGTTCCCGGTCTGCAGTGGTCAGTATCTATCGAAAGTGGTCCATAGAAGGAACAGTGGTGAACTGGCGACAGGGCCATTGCCGGCCAAGGCTCGTTGATGCACGTGGGGAACAAAGGCTGGCCTGAGTGGTCCAATCAAACAGAAAAGCTACTATAGCTCAGATTGCTCAAGAAGTTAATGCTGGTTCTGATAGAAAGATTTCAGAATACACAGTGCATCGCAGTTTGTTGCGTATGGGGCTGCATAGTGCCAAGAGTGAGCAGGTGAGCATTAGAACTGCACCACGGAGCAATGGAAGAAGTTGGTCTGGTCTGATGAATCACATTTTCTTTTACATCACGTGGATGGCCGGGTACGTGTGTCGCTTACCTGGGGAACACATGGCACTAGGATATACTATGGAAAGAAAGCAAGCAGGCGGAGGCAGTGTGATGCTTTGGGCAATGTTCTGCAGGGGTCCTTCCATCCATGTGGATGTTACTTTGACACGTACCACCTACCTAAGCATTGTTGCAGACCATGTACACCCTTTCATGGAAACGATTTTCCCTGGTGGCTGTGGCCCCTTTCAGCTGGATAATGTGCCCTGCCACAAAGCAAAAATGGTTCAGGAATGACTTAAGGAGCACAACAATGAGTTTGAGGTATTGACTTGGTCTCCAAATTCCCCAGATCTCTTAAGCATCTGTGGGATGTGCTGAACAAACAAGGCAAATCCATGGAGGCCCCACCGCGCAACTTACAGGACTTAAAGGATCTGCTGCTAACATATGGGTGCCATATACCACAGCACACCTACAGGGGTCTAGTGGAGATCATGCCTCGGTGGGGTCAGGGCTTTTTTGGCAGCAAAAGGGAGACCAACACAATATTATGAATCATAATGTTATGCCTGCCCGATATATATATATATATATATATATATATATATATATATATATATATATATATATATATATATATATATATATATATATATATATGTGTGTGTGTGTGTGTGTGTGTGTGTGTGTGTATGTCTGTGTGTGTAAGAAGCAGATGTACATAAATGCCTAGTTAAGCCTTTTTTACAAATAATAAAAAAAACTTTATTAAAAATTGTTAATACATGTAGATAAAACAATTTGCTCACAAATCCTGGAGTTTGTATAAAATAAGAAAAAATGAGATAAAAATTATAAAAAGGGCTGAGCAGTCCATTATTTCAGATCAGAAGTGCTGCACCAACGGACATCGCTTCACTCAATAACAGAAAATGTGATGTTAGTGGAATTTTAACAAAGTCTGAAAATTAGTAAGTGGATCTTAAAGTTAAGTAGATTAAGGTGCAGAGCAGGAGACGTAATGAAATAATGAATCAAATCTACCTCTCTTTCTGTGCTATACCTCTGTGTTACTCAAAGCATGGCCCAAGCCAAATCCAGTGCATGTGGGAAATAGATTAACTCTCTATTTACACCCTCTCCTGGCTGGCAGTGGTGGCTAGCGTGGCCAGCCAGCTGATGACAAGGGAAACCCCACCTCTCCAGAGCCCATTAAGACACTCAACAGACTGTGTAACCCTGATTATTGCATCACAACACCGGGAACGGCTGTGCAAATTATGGCTGGCTGAGGAGATTGGGTATTTCCTTAATTTAAACAATAACTCACTGCCCTACTCTTGGACCTCCCATTGATGTATGGCTCTTTTATTTAATGTGTTAATTATTCCAGCTTGATCTGTAATTCCCAGCGCAAGGATTTACTGAGGCTGAGACAGAGGGAGAGAGAGAGAGAGAGAGAGAGAGAAATAATATGAAACAGAAACCTTGGGGAAAGATCTGTTTAATTTGCTCCTCGCCAAAAACAACGGCCCTGCGCGCTTTATTGATTTACACCCAGACTCATCTTTCCATAGATTTACTTATTATTTTTCGATTCCAACTAATTCAATTAAAAACCTTTTTACACATCTTGTCGCTGATGTAAATTCCATGGCAACATTTCATGTTTCTTTTTCACACACTTACACTCACACTCTTAGTAACACATGCCCGGACACGGTCTCACGTTCACGCGCACGTACACTCGGCGGTTCAGATTTCGCAAGTGTAAATGAGCCTGTGCCTTTCTCGCAGACTGACTCCGCTTATTATACTTCAGTCACACCCGAAGCGTCAATCAGAAAGCGTTGCCCTGCAAAGTGGCGCAAAACACAGTTTCGGCTAACCATATGCTACGCGTACACGCTCGCCGATCACGCTCCATGTCAACTCGTGCCCATCCAGCCAGGCATTTAAGCATTGCTAAGACCCAAACGAGAGCTTTAAATAAGTGCGCTAAGGGGGGAAGAAGTGTGCCAAGCGGGGCACAAACATCCTGGCTAATACACATGAACATTCTTCCACACAAATATGGTTGGAAGAGCAAATGCTCTTTCTCTCTCTCCCACATGCACATGTGTGTGTGTGTGTTTGGCAAGCAGTAGACTGAAGTTAGCTGTGCTTGCCCTGGGGAGGACTCGTGGCCGTGGCGGTGTGACAGGCTGCTGGCAGATCAGGCTCCTGTCAGCCATGCAGGCCCCCGTTAAACAAGCCACACTTATGAGCCAGAAAAATAATTGGAGGCTGCCGCCCGCAATATGCTGCCCCCACTCTCTGTCCATCCGGGTGGCTTCAATAGTGTCAGCTTCGATTAGGGCGTGGAGGCCAGTGCAGAACACAGTCCTTTCCACACCGCCTATCTATCTATCCCCCCCCGCCAACCTCTCTCTCAGGTCCACTAGGACGAAAAGAGCGGCCTGAACTTGCCCTATCGCCCACCTCTTCCCGCTAGGGCGAAGATATAGAGAAAATTCATAGAGTGGAAAGGGAAGGGGGGGGAACAGAGGGGGGAAGATTTGCTTTTTTTCCCAGTCGGGCCTGTCATGTCAGAGTCTCAGGAAGCCTGGCTGATTCCGTTGATGTTGTCGTATTGTGTACGCGTGCATGTGTGGGACGGTGAAGGCATGCTGAAAGGGACAGGGGTGAGGATGTCACAGAAGAGCTTAGTGAGGACCGCAGCCTCTGATCTGACAGGTCAGCGAGGCCACGAGAGATACACAGCCGGCCGTGCGCACACTACATGGCCATTATCCCCCTTGGGACGGCAGGATCGCTGACCTACTGACACCGGATCAGCCTAACTAACACACCAGCCACTGTCTACAATGCCCAGTGTACTGTCAGCTCGGACACATGAGGCACAGCACATGTAACTGCATCCCGCGGCAGCGCGTTACACAGCAAACATGTCATACTGTTTGGACAGGGCTAAAACTATCTGACACACTCTGCTGTGTGATATCCCAAACAACAGCCCACAATGCCCACCTTCCCTTCTGGCCTTAAACGGCCAGGCCATAGTCGCCACATGCAGTCTTCAATGAATTTCAACAATAGAAATAGTCAAGGACAGTTCTTAGGCAGTTCTTTAATGATGTCAACATTCTTTCATCATTTACTTACCCTCATGGCGTTCCAAACCTGTATGATTTTCTTTCTTCAGGTGAAACACAAAAGCAGATATTTTGAAGAATGAAAGACTGTTTTTGCCCATCCACTTAAGGTCAGTGGAGTGCAAAACAACACTGGACTCCTTTGACTTTCATTTTCCATTTCACTTAAATTTTTCTTGTTTTGTGTTTACAGAAAAAAAAAAAGTCAACCAGGTTTGGAGCAACATGAGGGTAAGTAAATGATAACAGAATTTCTGAGTGAAGTATCCCTTAAATAGTTAAATGTAGGACCACCTCAATATGATAAACTGGTATTTTGTGTTGAGGTTTCAAGTCAAAGTCAACACACAATAAAATCATTTCTAAATTCACAACTTATTGGGAATGATTTATTACACATTGTTAAAAAAAAATCGATTGACTTCATAATCTTTCTACAAAATTTAAGTCTCAAACAACTTTTCTTTTGGCTTATGTTAGCAAGTCTTATTTTTCAGCCCCTCACCTCATATAGAGGCATGATCCAAATCCTGCCAGAGAAAAAAAAACTAATTTACATTTATGCATTTGGCAGAAGCTTTTATCCAAAGAGACTTACAATGAATTTAAGCTATACGTTTCTTGTTTCAGTTCATGCATTCCTTGGGAATTGAACCATGACCTTTCCATTGCTAGCGCCATGCTCTACTGTTTGAGCTACAGTAGAGTGCCTTACACTATATTTCACGTTCCACTCAAAACATCACATCTAAAAAATGGATGGTAAACAGCATGTCATGTTGATTTAAAAAAAATTATGATTATTTTGACCTCAGATCAGGGAATCGGACCACCCGATCATGCCACACAGATCTTCAGCCGGTCTCTAGGCCTCTGCATCCCTGTTGAACCAGTGCAACTGAGACTGGAGACACCGCATGAGGTGACATTGAGTGTACCTGCGGTCTCGGTGGAAGCGGGGCATCCATCCGTCCGTGGCCGGCGTACAAATAAATAATGCAATGTACACCTAATGCAGTGGTCCCAAACGTAGGAACCTGCCGTTGCCTCCAGCTGCCTTTGGGGTGGAAAATAATTACAATGCAGAGAGTGAGAACAGGCCTCCTATACACAGCGTAATGGGCCAAAATAAGGGGATGGAATGAGGCTGCCCTCTACGCTTCACTGCCTTTTCCACAACACACACACACACAAACACGCTGCCCAGCTGAAAGTTACTACCAGCAAATTGCCTTTGCATATCCCCATTCAACGCTGAAAAAGGCTTCCATCTAGGAGGAAGTGAGAGTCACTTATAATGGAGGGATGAATACGCAAACAAGTAAACAGAGGCCGGGAGCGAGTAAATAAACCTGCAGAGTGGAGAGATGGAATCATCTTGCTTGCAAATAACTTTTCTGTTTACCTTGTTTGTTTCCTAATGTAATTATGCATTATATTATGCATCTGCCAGCATTCATAACAAATATTTCGTTTAATGCTTTAAACGTTTCCACATGTTCTAATTATGCATATGAGGAAGCTCCGATACGTAGTGCTGAAGCATTATAATGCTGACGCCTAAGAGTATTGATTGGGCTAACAGATGAATTGGAGATAGAGTAACAGATTCATTGATCGACTGATTACTTAATTAAGTTTAGCAATTAAAAATGTATTTACAGTCTGCAGTGATTTACATATTTCGGGGGCGGGTTTTAGTGTCGGATACATTTATGTCTATGTAGATAACTGTAGACTGTACACACTGTAGAAGCACACTGTGATCCAGTAAACACACAGAGAACGGCTGTGCATGTGTAAAAAAGGTGGTCGATATACGTGCTGTTTGAATGGAGATCAACGTGTTTACTCTGGCTCTCTCAAACCTCAGTCTGGGCTGAGACGTAAGCCACTGTACCCTTACTTCCAAACGACAAAAGCAATATACTGATACAAGTACACGCATACGATCACATTTTCACCTGTCATAAAAAGAGTGAGTTTAGCCTGTTTGGGGTCTCAGAGACCCCTGGACCATTTTGACCGCTTGAAAATAAAGTGTTTAACATTATTATCAGGTTAATAATCCACGATTTCATCATTCATCAATGAGACCTGATTGTAAACACAGTATCAACCTGACATGCTTAATACAATTTATAATACTTATGTTTGAGTCTCAGAAACCCATATGAAACTTTAAATAATGTAATAATTTTTTTTTACATTGTGGTTTTGTTGGGGTCAAACTGATCCCAAAAATAAATAATTTTATTAGAATTTTTTTTTTATAAAAGACATTTCTAAAAATATTCTAGATTAACTTAAATATCTAGGAGATACATAAGTTAATTTTATAAGTTAATAGTTTTAGCTATTTACCTTATTATTAATAAAATAATTGTTATGGTTTTTAGGTATAACATACAACCTAAATAGAACATTCCTAGAAGCAGAGGTGAACAGTAACTAAGTAAATTTACTTGAGTACTGTACTTAAGTACACTTTATGAGTATCTGTACTTTACTTGAGTATTATTTTTTCTGGAAGCATATTACTTTAACTTCACTACATTTGAAAGACAAATATACTTTTTACTCCACCACATTTCTATCAAGGTCCTCAAAGTCGAAAGTCGTGTCTGTAGTAGCTTTAAACGTCTTTTTTAAAAGATTTTTTTCTTCTTTTGAAAGTTTGCAGACAGCCTATCAGTAATCACTCTTGTAGGATCATGTTAATTTTTTGAACACTGATCAGTTTATAGCAAAATGGAAGAAGACTTTTCCTTGGCACAGTTTGTGCATAGTTTGTCCATAGTTTTCAGTTTGAAAAGATTCAAGATTAGTTTAGTTGGCATACAATTTATATATATCTCATAAAATGTAAAAAAATGTTTTAAATGTCTGGGAGAAAGAGAAGAGTAAACCGTTGGGAGAATATCGGATGGTGTATAAGTGTATTGGATCCATGCATTCGGCCTTAAAGTGACAGCAGCTTTGTAAATAGCTCTGTAACTTTTATATAAGTATTTAAATGAGTTTAAGGTAGTCGTATGCTAGCATGTCGGACGGAGCATCACTAACTGGCATAAACCACCATGATGGCATAATGTGCATTTATACAACAATGCAACAATGATAAAATAATGCATTGACATAAAAAAGGAAATGTACTTTTGATACTTAAGTACTTAAGTACTTATAAAAGCAAATACTTCTATACTTTTACCGTATTTTCCGCACTATAAGGTGCACTTAAAAGCCTTTAATTTTTTCAAAAAACGACAGTGCGCCTTATATATGGATCAAGGCGCTCTGTCAAAATGTTTCAGTATGAACAAACAATAAAAACAATTTAATAATAATAAAATGTTTCAGTACGACTGGTAAACTACAAAGCCGCACCGCTTGCAGCATTACGGCTACCGTAGTCAGTAAACACCGGTACAGTGCTTTCGGATAATGACGAGAGGGAGCCGGGCAGGTTGGATGCCGTAGTCGCCCTACTGTTCAATTCAGATACTGAAGAAGAAGAATTCTAGGGATTCGTGAACGGGGAATGAACTGAAAAAGTGAGCTTTACGTGTTATACGTAACTGAACAATGTGGAGTTATGCACTAACGTTTGATTTAGTGGTATCCGACTGTTTCTTTTACTACGTGTTTACTGAATTAAGGAAAAGTTCCCCTCCACGTTTGGGAGAAAAGTTAGCAAGGCTGGGAGATATTGTTTATATGCACATCAACGTTTAAACGACGTTACCATGGGAGTGAATGGAGTTGTCAGAACGCTTAATAAAGTTTGACTTTATCTGAATGTCATGTTGACATTCCCTTTAGCACAGCTCCATGGCTGCATAACACAAACCCAGTCAAACATGTGACTGCAGTATCTTCTATTCTATGCGCCTTATAATCTGGTGCGCCCTATATATGAAAACAGTTCTAAAATAGGCCATTCATTGAAGGTGCGCCTTATAATCAGGTGCGCATTATAGTGCAGAATATACGGTACTTAAGTTAAAGTCTGTTTTTAGAACTTTCGCTTGTAATGGAATAATATTTGACCAATAGTACTTTTACTTTTACTCAAGTAATAGAGTTGTGTACTTTGTCCACCTATGCCTAGAAGGGTGTGAATTGGTCCCAACCAAATGAGACACGAAACAGTAAATTCAATTCCAAAATAATATGAGAGTTAAAGGTATTTTAAATGGTTTTCTGATAACACAGACTTTTGTAAAATCACTTTTGATTTGCCAGTTTCATTTGATCATTAAATTAATTATGCATTTTGATATTGTAATGCTAATTTAACTGAAACTTGTTGCCAGCTATTGCACAACTTCCACTAAAAACAAATCCAATATCAAAGCTATAATACATCAGAGGTTAAGAAATAAGATTTGCCAATGTACTTCGTGTTTTAACCACATACGAAAGTTTCCTCAGTCTCCTCAGCTGCTCCTCAAGGTCAAGACAGAGTTTCTTGTCCCATAGGAGGAGCGCTGAAGCCGAGGCCTACTCTTTAAGCTTCGCTCCGTTCCCTTCACTGGGCTCAGGAGATCCGGAGCGGGTTAAACTGATCTCAACTGCCCACATCGGCCTCCTTCCCCCTGGGTGACCACTGCTCTGGGGTTCTGGCCACTTCCCTTTGAAGCTCTAAAGACTTTTGGTGGAGACATTGAGTGTCCTTGAGAGGCCCCACCCTACTGTGACCCTAACAGGATCCAAAATTCCCTTGTCCCCTGTGTTATTTTCAGCCCCTATCTTTGTCTAGGCTTATACTAAAAAAGGGATAAACGAAGCTAGAAAAAGATTAATTTTTTTGCAAGCCAAATAAGGTTTCAAATGTTAAAACCATGTGAAAACGAACTCCGGATAAGACATGGCGAGAAATCTTCGATTTGCTTTGTTCTGAGGAAGAAAAAGAAGTAAATGAAGTTTGTTGATGTCAGAGTACTTTGTCTGTTATTTTAATAATCACTGATTAAATAGTGATCTGAAAGCAAAACGGGGGCTTCGAAAGCGCAGCTGTATGTGTAACCCAGTAGAATTACAGCTTGAAAAAAGATGAATGCATCTTCATCGGCTGTTGCACATCTACAGTGAAAGGTATGTAAACGCTGACTCTTAAAGAACCATTTTAAAACAAGATCTGAATAATGTGAATGGATGAGAGTATATCAAGTTTGCAAAGACATTCACAGCAGCCAACACATTCTCAGCTAACACATTTTGGACCCCAGAATGTTCCAGGAACATTATAAACATTATGGGAAAAAATTAATGAATTAATTAATTTAATTTGTAATATTATTATTACTAGTTTTGTACATATGACATTATTTAAAATGATTATGTTAATGTAATAATAATATGAATAATACCATATTATTATATAACATGCACATACTACATACTACAACAATAATCTTTAGCTGTAGTAGTAGTACACTGTAAAAAAAAAAAAAAATCCATGATTTATTCCAATTTGTTTATCTTTTGTCAAATCAACTTAATGTGGTTCATATAATATAATATTTTGAATTTCTATTTATCCTATTTATAGTCATTATGATTTAAAGCAGTGTTTCTCAACTGGTGGGTTGTGGCCATTTTAAATGGGTTTTGGAGTGTGTAGTCAAACAACAATAATAATTGTTTTCATGACTTTTATTTTGAAAAATGCACATGCTGTTGACTCTTCTGTCAGATGCAGTTTAAGTATAATGAATGTGATGTACCGATTACATATCTTTGATCAGATGAGATGTTGTCAGGCTATATGTAAGTGTCATTATTTTCGTAAATTGTTATTGCATATTAAGAATGCTACTTCATAGCTTTGAAATTGAAATACCAAAGTACTAATAAATTACATAACTGGTACGCATGTACCAGCTGGAAAGAATTTGCATGCAGTTATGATGTTGATTATATTCATCAGGATCAGTGTGCATCTAAGTTTTATTAACAGTTTATGTTAGTATTGTGTATTTACAATGGTTACAGTAGTTTCCATAACCTTAACCCAAAATACCCTCTCTCTCTCTTTATTTTTTTCCTATTTGTGTGATTTTCAATATTTTTGATGACTGTGGTGGCTCATACCAACTTACTAACTTTATTGTATTAACAAAAACAAGTTTGGGACTGCTATTCAATAGCCTTACTTTATACTGTATTTTTTGTATCAGTTTTAATTATATTCTATGTGTATGTTATTTTATACAATTTATGTGTATGTTAAGTAAGGCAGTACTTGTGTTTGTGGCAACCATTTTCGAGAATTAATTTGCCTGGTTCAAATTCCTAAAAATTTGGCTTGGCTTAGTAACAATGGGAATATGTGGGTCCCATGGCCAAACCAGTTGACAACCACTGGTTTCATTCATAAGATTAAAATGTTCCTCTTATGGTAGGAATGAGTTCCCAAAAACATAACCAAATGAGAGCAATGCACTAACATTTGTTGGATGTTTTGTCTTGACTGGGTTATAAAGACCCATTAAATGTCTTTCAAGATTCAGAAGCTGAAAATTGAGTGTAAAACCTAAATGTGTTGTTCTTTCAGACACCTTTCCCACATGTTAGTTGGAAATCATTATTACACCATAATCCTTCTGACAGTAACATAAAGTTTAATCAGCGTTCTCATTTGCTTTGGAATTGGTTGCATTTTCTTATGTCTTCTACTATACATATGAGTTTCATATTATGCCTCAAACTGCATCCCCGTAAGATTCATTAGCATCTATTTTGCGTAGAACAGCAGCACACATAAAAACACACACATAATTGAGTGTACATCATTAGGTTTTCAAGCTGTAGTACACACACACACACACAGGCTGTCATTTTCTCAGAAACAAACAAGGAACATGCATTTGACCTGGCAGTCTTTTCCACTGTCCCACCTCTATTTTCCTGTCATTATCACCCAATGAGGAGTACAACTATGTGTGTGTGTGTGTGTGTGTGTGTGTGTGTGTGTGTGTGTGTGTGTGTGTGTGTGTGTGGACTGGTAATCTACGGTATGGGGACAAAATGTCCCCACAAAGATGGCAATATCCAAATTTTTGTCCTTGTGGGGACATTTTTGGTCCCCATGAGGAAAACATCTTATAAATCACACTAAGTGATGTTTTTGAAAAAGTAAAAATGCAGCATGTCTCCTGTGATGGGTAGGTTTAGGGGCAGGGGCAGTGTAGGGGATAGAAAATACGGTTTGTACAGTATAAAATGCATTACGCCTATGGAATGTCCCCATAAACATGGAAACACAACATGTGTGTGTGTGTGTGTGTGTGTGTGTGTGTGTGTGTGTGTAGAGACGTCACTGTGTCTCTCTGGCACACACAGAGTAGATTCATGCCCAGAGGCAAGTGCCTTTGAATAACGGTAGGTTAAGACATAATCATCTACACGAAGGAGAAGATTCTCTTTGACCCATGTCACCTCGCCACCTCATTCACCAGAGCTGGCGGGCCAGGAGAGAGGAAAAGCTAATTGCAGAGGGTGAACCTAGAGGCAATAGCGGAGAGCCGGAGACACTGAGAGACAGAGAGAAGGAAAAGAGAGCATGAGGGAGACAGAGAGGGGGTATCCCACCGCTTTGAAGCTAAATGAGGAGCTCTTGTACCGCTCCAGAGACCAGGAGACAGAGAAACATATTTTAGTAAGCTGACACCTGTTAAAGTCAGAGTTATTGGGCACTCTTACATCTGAAAACGCTTGAATAAAGTCATGGGAGATTCGGTGAGCGCTTTCAAGCCCTCTGACTTCGTGTGCATTCTCAAATCTCCTACTCTTCCACACAGACAGGATCCAGAATTAACAGTTGCCAAGTGCTAAATGCATATAAAATTGTCTTTTAGTGAGTTTTTTAATACAAATTTTTATAAAGACAAGCTTTTTGTCGGGCAAAAATAGATTGTCCTTTTATTGCTTTAAGTCTATGACTGTATATTGCAGTTAAGAAACAATAACTTAATACACAGAACAAAATCAAGATGGTTTTGTATCAGGTTGTAGATGCAGTTTAATTAAAACTAAATAAGAAAATCAATGAAGTCTACCGGAGAATGCTAGCCATTAGCATTGAGTTGCAGTTGCTGGCAAAGCTTCTGTGGTTCACGGGAAATGCCATAAATGCATTGTGACTAATAACTCTGGAGCCAAGTGAAAATTACAACACTGATTTCACTAAAAGAAAATCGCAAAGTTAATGACAATAAGAGTGTCCACAATATAGACAAATCTTAAATCTAGTTTAAAACACATTTATGTTATTCTTTGTATGTTTTAAATATTTCTCAACTTGTAGTCAACTCACTGCGTGTAATTCCATTTTGAATCCATTTTCCAAAAATAATAAATTAGTTTGAGGTTTATCGGTTTCAGTCGAAATTTGGAGGGACAAAGTCATTGACCAAAACGATACACACAACTTGGATAAGCTACAACAGCGGTGTCAGCAGTGTGGACGCATTCCAAAAATTATGCTAGAGTAGCAATATGTAAAATTTGTTCAGGTGAAATATGTTTTATGAGTGACTTGTTGACAAAGAACTTTACAACAACTGTGAACACAACACCCTGAACAGCATGCCATATTCAATCGTCCAATTACCCAAATTTAATTACTTTTGATTGCGGTGAAAAAATTGTTTTCTGGCGCATCACTACTAGGTAGACCAAGCTAGTTTTTCAATTATTGTCATAACTGTATGACTGTTTTAAGTAAGGCATTCTTGGTGTTAAGTCACTAAAGAGGTCACTGGAGCCGCACAACAATGACAACCGTTTGTATGTTTTGGTTAAAATATTCTTTCTAAGAAATCATAATAATAATGCCTTATGACTTTTTGACTTCATGTCCCCCAGAAAATGTTAAATTAAATATTATATTTAATTCAAATAAAAAATCAACCACATCATAAAAGAGATGTATTTAAGTCACTGTATGTAAAATGGCATTTTTATGTTTTTCTAAATATACATTTTTAAAAAGGAGTACGGTCTACTGACCTTTAAAGCTTCCCCAGGGATATAAAGTACAAATAATGCATAAAGTACAAATAATGCACACAAATTTAGTGACTATTTCATTGTCATGGTATAGTCACTAAATTTGTGTATGGCTGTCAATGCAGAAATATGCTTTCTGGAACCAGACAGTGTGGTTACAACATCTATTAGGATGCAGGAGCTAAGGCGAAAAAACAAGGGCCAAACGAAGCTTTGAAGAGAAGAAAATTGGGACTAAGTAATAGGGAAAACAATTATTAGCAAAATCCAGTTACATGGACCGTAAGCAACAATTATGACTTATTTAAGCCATTCAATCACCATTAGCAGGTTTTGGACCCATTGTACAGATGATCTCACATACCATCACAAAGAATTCTTCCCGACTGCTTGTTTTTTTTAACATTTGCTGTCCCACTTTTACCGTCCCTGCTGGAGTCTGTCTCTTCACACGGCTTGTGGTCCACTAACCTACTTTAGAACCACGTCAACACATCCTCTCAGGTCTTTCTGTCTCGACTGTCGTTTGAGGTAACTCAAGCTTTTAATGAGCTCTTAATCACAGAATCCCCCGAAAAAGAATTCCCCCCTCAGCTATGAGCGATTCTTTCCACAGAACGAGACGACTCGGTGCGCTCCGTCTGTGAAAATTCATGAATTCAAAAGGCTGAGCCGATTTGTCTAAACACAAAGGAGCAGAATCGGTTCAGGAGATCAAATCTACTGAGGAGTGTCAGTTGAGGCATCTCATGCATCACAGTAACATGAAGTTCATTCATGAATATACACAAGCTAAATCACAGAGAGGATTCACATGGCTTGACTTGGCATTTCATCCTTCAACTGTCTCACTGAAAACCTTTCCCTTAAAAGCTAGCGCGTTATTTTTTTCCCATTGCTTTCTTTTTTCTTTCCTCAGGCTGTGGAATGCATGATTGACCTCAACTTCAAAGTCAGGACAAAGAGCACATTTTAACACTGGAGCTCTGTCACTTACACAAACAGGGAAATACATATTAAAAAACGACAGACTGAGAAACACAAACTTGGAGTCCAAAATGAACATCCAGTAAACAGCAAATGCAAGCAAAAATTGGCTTTGGTGAGAATATAGGAACCACAGCATAGGGTGAATCTTAACATATTTTGTCATTTTTATGTCAGCAATTTACTGTGTTCATCATGCCAACAGTGCAGATCAACAAATCATACGACATCATAGACAAACCAGCTTGAATAAAGTCATGTTGGTCCCAGACTACCATAACTAAACATGGTTTAAACCAGATTGTACAAAAGATAATCTGACCCTCACTGATGTAAGTGATGTCAGTGATTCAAATCAAACTATCTACTAAAGAAAATAAGCAACCAAGCATACGCACAAATGTTTTTATGAACTATGATTCGCCAATAACTTTCGTACTAAAATGTATTAAAAAAAAAAAGTGTAGGAACAACTAAAGCCAAAGGTACGCAAAAGTCACATACATAGGGCCCGGTTTCACAGAAAGGGTTTAGATTAAGTCAGGATTAGGCTTTAGTTCAATTAGGACATTTAAGTAGGTTTTAATGTGCTTTAGATAAAAACATTACTGATGTGCATCTTGAGACAAAACAATGGCACTGACATATTTTAAGTTACGTCAGTGCAAGTTGTTTTCAGTTAAAACAACTCAAACATGCATTTTAGTCTGGGACTATTTTAAGCCTTGTCTGGGAAACCGGGGGTAGGTGTCCTTATAATCCCGGATTAAATGTTGCACAAAGATATTTTAAATGTATTTTATCATATACAGTGAAAACGTAAGAAAAGGTGCATTTTACATTAGCTCAAGCAGCAAAGTGACAATGCAGAAAAACAGATCAGTGTATGTACATCTGGCTAAGTAAAGGCGCTGATGTCCAGTTTAATTTAAGTGTTTCTGCCAATGAGATTCATTTTCACATTCCATGAAATTGGTCAGACATGGTCATTGGTTTATTGGAAGTGAGGTCATGTCGCATCAATTGCGAGGTCAATGTACATGATCAGACAGAGCACCGGAAGTGATCTCGCAAGATTGTGTACATTGACCTCACTTACCAGAAGTGATGGCTTGCTGAGCTATGGATGTGCGATATATATGGTCTGCGTTAATATCGTAATTGTTGTTTTAACGATGTGCAATCTGACATTATCGAGTATATCCTTCACACACACCCAGAGAGTGCACGCACACACTACATGATGTATTTTTGTTGATTAGACTAGTGCGGGTGCGCATTACAGTAGCCTACACGCTTTCACTGCGTGATTTATATCATATAATATAGTTAATAAGATATCACACGAAGATTGCAGTTTTTCAAATGTGATATTGATTTTATGTAAGTTTACTAAACAAGAAGTTAATATTAAGTGACTTAGTTTAGACTTTCATATTGCCTGTTTTTGCTCTATTTCGCCACCGAAATGTTTTTCAAAACAAAGACACAGCACTGGATCTGCGATTCTGAGCAAAACACAGCTGTGTTTTCATACCGAACGAATCAATTGAATCAATGATTCAATGACTAATATAGATTAAGATAGTCAAATGCTTTGTTCCTTGAATGAATCAGCTGTTTGAATGAATCGTTTGAATCTCAATGACTCACTCGTTAACATTGACTTGCTGCCACCTACTGGCCCTTTTAATTCAAGTATCTTTTCATGTTTTAAATAATTTCAACTATCAATATTATTCAACATTTATGTTTTAAACATCAAAACATTATTTATGCATAACTGCAGGTTATTAATTTGTCACTTCTGAGCTGTGTAAATGATCAAACAGTAAACAGTCTGTGTAAATGATCTAAATGCCACCTCAGATGCAGTTTCTGCGTTTCCTCTGCACTGCAAAGATTAATTTTGTTGATACTTATTTAATTTGATTGGTAACAGCCCTATTGTGTCTTATTATAATATTTTTTTATGAAATTTATGAAATTGACACAAATGATGTAAAAAAAAAGTTTATCAATGTAAAAAAGATGATTTCTGTCACTTCTGTGAACTGACCACCACACAGAATATGAAGAATATCATAAACTTTAAGAGTCAGCTGACTATCTTCTAATTAACGTTATCGAGAAAATTCCAGAATATATATAGATATTTTTTTTTGTCAATATAGCACACCCCTATGCTGAACGGGTGTCGGACATAGATCGTATTCGAGGTAAAAACAAAAAAAGATATAAATACTGTTGGGTTTTTTGCACAAACCGATCGTTTCATGTCTTAAGACATCAATGTTGTCACGAGCTGCAGGGTTTAATTTGGATTTGTCTGTGCATGTTTTTTTTTACTCTCATAGATTTCCATTCACATGCATTATGAGACTGGCATACTGCACCGGTTGGAGTTAAAAATCTTAATTTGTGTTCTACTGAAGAAACAAAGACACCTATATATTGGATGCCCTGGGGGTAAGCAGATAAACATTTTCATTTTTGGGTAAACTATTACTTTGAGTTAAATCCGAGGTTTTACATCTTTGCATGTTGCATACTGGCATTAGGTAGTAGTCTTATAGTTTGATAATTGAATACAATTAAATACAAACAGTTCTAAAGCAGGATAAAACCTTGTATGTGGTTCATTCACCTCACTGTTTTTAGAGATTAAAAGCTTAAAGAAGAATCTCTAGTTTTCATTCTTGCTGCTACTTTTATGCTACTTTTACTTTTTTAATACTCAAGTACAATTTGAATGTGGTACTTTTTTACTTTTACTCAAGTATGATTCTGGCCGGATACTTTTACTTTTAATTGAGTAAAATTTTCACTCAATACTTGTACTTTCACTTGAGTAACATTTGAGTACTTTTTACACCTCTGGCTGTGACTCGAGGGCGTCATGTTTTCGGACCATGACGAAAGGCTGTAAAAGGATGGTTGTGTGGAAAGCCCTTATATGGAGATGATTTGGGTGTGTTCTAAGCAAATTACTAACCTCAGGTATGTGGCCACTCATTTAAAATACTCCAAAAGTCATTAACATTACAACGATTTTAACATCAAATTCATGTCTGGATGCAATTAGGTAGAAATTTTAGGTAGAGTTCTCCTTTTTTTAAGATCTATCTTCCCTATATTGAAAAATAAATATACCAAAATGTATTTGAAATACATTTATTTTATGCTAAGTATACAACAAATACACTTACTTTACATACCCTGCAATTGCACTGTTGGTATATTAAATTGATGTATTTAAAGTCTGCTAAATTCGAACAACTAATTTAGTTCTTAATGAACTTTTGTTATCCAGAAGTACTGCTGAGGTCCAACTAAATATATACTTAAGTATATTTGATTGTGCTAAATTGGAACCATTGAAATGATACTTTAGGTACACTTTAAATATCTTGCATTTAAAGACTGATATTATACAGTGATCATACTATCCGTACTAAAAGTGATATTAAAACACATTTTAGACTTAATATTAAGAAATGTGTATTGTGCAATAAAGAAGTGCTCCAAACAAATTTTAATTATAATATTTATATCAGTAAGCGATATGTCAGTAAATATGTAAATGGTTTGTAGTATTCTTAGTAGGAAATAAACGTATTTAATGGTATTGGTTTAGATATTTTTACCTGGTAGCAAGACAAAAATACAAAAAACATTGCAGTGCAGTGCACTAAAACAAACCACACACACACACACCAAAACACACTCATGGTACAAATGTGTCACAATCAAAACCTCTACACACGCACACACACACACACACACACACACACACACACTGAGCCAGCCAGCGATGAGGGACAGCTTTAAAGGTAATTGATTTTATCCCCGCCTAATTTCCCGTTCTCTCTCCCTGGAGCTTCATCAGCAGTCTGTCAATAGGCTTGCCGGCCAAGCTCCATTCGTTAGTGCCAAGGAAACGCCTCAATCAGATCACCATCACTCACACACATGCACACAGCACCCTTGCAGAAACCCTGCAGCAGAGTTCAAATACTCAGAAACACAGAAGTGCTGTCATAAACACAAACACAAGGTACAGGCTCATTAGATTCGCTGTACGTACACATGCAAATTCACATACACACACACACACACACAACACTGGAGAGTAAATCAATGCGTACAGCTAATCACTGGTTGATTAGCGTGCGTTAAGACAGGCTGCAGTAAAGATGGGCAGTCATGTCATCGTGAGTCTTCAGGCTGACTGACTGACACAAGACTAGAGCAACTTTATACTGACCTGTAGGCTATTTTGACAAAATATTCATTTTTGGGAGAGCTATTGGCTGAATTCCCTTTATGAATAGTTCAGATCTCCTTTAAGTAATATAGTGTTTTTGCATACAAGTTTGAGATGACAAGAGGGTGAGTTTTAATTTACTGGAAGAACTACTTTATGTTGAAACCCAAACCTGATCCCTAAAACGAGTCTCAGATTGAAGACCAGACTAGACACCAACTCGAAATTCCTGGGCAACTGCACACACACCAAGATCAAATGAGAATCATTCAAATTAAAACAAAAATGTGTTTATATTATTTAAATCTATTTAAATATATATTGTACTGTTAATATTGTCTAAGAGCTAATTAAACACACTCTCTTTGTTCATAGGTAGCATTGGAAAGTCACATTCCACATAAATACACATAAAAAGCAAAATATTTAGTTAATTGGTGCTGTTCATCACTATAAATTTAACTAATAAATTAGGATATTTAGGGTATTATAGTTGTAATTGTAAAGGTTGGCATTCTTTTATTTTTACTCAATTCCTCTCTATTCCAAAATATGCATTTCTGCTATCCCAAACCCCACAAAATACCAGTTTATTGGCATGCTACCATGGTAATACCATGTTTCCTTGAAATTAACATGTATATCAAAGTACCATGGCACTTTCTTTGGCAATGCATCATGGTAATGCCACATTATTCTTAAAAGAACCTTTGAGTATTTAAATGTGGTAATTATTCAGTACGACTGCATATATCCACATGGATATTCATTTTACCATAGTACTATCATGTATTTTTCGACATGTACTATCATAATACCATATTTAAAGTATCATTATCAACATAACTGATGATTATTGAGAACTGATGTACATCTCAAAGCATCATGGTACTACCATCTGATGCCAACATTGTACCCAGGTACCACTCCAGGCCATTTTTGTAAGGCATATCTTTCCTAGCAGGAGTTACCTGTTCACTGCCACCTCTGGCACAGGAAGGGTTAATCCTATTTTGTCTAGGCATGTGTGTGTTTCACTGAAACAGTTTGTATGTGGCTGTGTGTGGGTTTGTGTGTGTGTGTGTTTGTGTGTCTGTGTAGCGCCCTGCCTCTATGTGTATGTAAAGGAGAAATTTGCCTGTCCTTGCCTAAGTGAATGGCTAGGATTAAGCTGACAGCCCACCTTAGTGATGGCGAAATAATTGGTTGTTCAGCTCTGTCCTTGTCAGAGCGCTGACAGTTCTGCAGATGTCCTGCGCGGTTCTCCAAAGGTTAGGCTCAGCTGGGGCTGCCGTTCATTAATCATTCTGCTCTGACAGTGCTCTGAGCAGCCCACAGCTGCCACCCCGTCCCCCTCAATTTCTGTCACCGCCTACCACCACAGCCACCGACCCCCCCACGCCAAGCATCCCTATGCACGGCCAGGCGTGTGTACATTTAAACACACATTTGCATCCAATAAGATCATATACACAAACGCACGCGCCACATGACGGTGATGTATGAACATACAGGGTTAAGATGCTGGTGTGTCCTGAATGCGTGATGTAAATTGGTACGTGGGCCACTGAGTTTTGATGTTGGGTATCTAGATCGATAATGTTAAGATACGGTGTGTACGGCCATTTTAAGTGATGTGTCCACTGTCCTTACTTAACTTTATGCAAACAAACTGCAACTATGACTTTCGTCTGATGAGTACTGTAGCAAATTAGCTGTGTTAGAATTTGCTATCACTATTTTAACACAAAAAACAAATATTGTGTTACTTCATACCTTCAAGTAGAGTTGGAAATTACGTATAAACAATTTGTTTCTAGATTACACACGAGTTGTTGAGTTGGATGCTGAACTATTGGATGTGGAAACTCTGAACTATTAAACAGCCTAGATTACATCATATGATATATCTATAATCTAGAGCTCAGATCAGTGAGTGGAAAGCAAGTCTGTAGAGAATGCAGTTACTGTAAGCATTCAACTTTGCTTCACATTTAGTTGTGAAACCATGGATAAAAGTGACCATTTTTCATAGTTTTGAATTCAGATGTAGTTATTTGGGTTTACTGTGCAAAATAAAATTCTGTTTTGTCTTGTATTTCCATGTGTTGAATGTGTGACGTTGTAATAATGAACACCAAATCAGAGGAACGAGTCTCCCAGGTAGCATAACTACATTTTAACATGGAATTTGTGCAAATGTTTTCAAAACAGACTAGCTTTTCTGGTAGTAAGCTACTTTTTCTAACAAACTAACTACAGTAACTAGCTAAATTTAGCAATGCTACTAGCTTAACTACATTTTTAACTATGCATGACATTAGCAAATGTTTTCAAAACAGATTAGCTTTTCTCGTTACAATCTATCTTTTCCACAAAACAATGGTTGGTACCTAACCATAAATGTAACAATTCTACTAGCTTTTGTAGCCAAGAATGACATTAGCGATCAGAGAAGCTTTTCCAGTAGCAAGCTACTTTTTCCAAAAAATAGCGTACCATGAGCTAGCATGACAAAACACTACATCACTATTTTTTGACTCGTTCTGAATCTTTTCATTCAGTTCAACTAGTTCAAAAACATTTCCCTGATTAATTTGACTCCCTACAACAAATCAATCTAGACATCTAAACATTAGCCTGACTGTATAGTTTAACTACTTTAAAGGGGTATTAAGAAATCTAATTGTCCTTGATCTTTTGACATTTGAGAGGTCATTGTACTTGTAAGTCAAAACTTCCTTGTTTGTCTAAAACAGCTTTTATTGAAAGTCCTGAAGATGACTGGTTTAGGATTTTATTTCACATTTTGATGTAAAAGTGAGACAAGAGACCACCACTGCAGAATCAGATCAATGCCTACTTCTACATCATTGTATCTTTGGCCCTGCCCACTGGTGCGTTAGTGAGATGACGAGGAGAGAAGGATCACTGGAATAAAAATAACACTACCTTCCACTAGGATCCTAATGCTATAAGTGGTCATTTATTTTCAACTATGTGACTGTCTCAGTAGAGCATTATTTGTTTGTTCGGTACATTTCACTGTGGATTCTTTAGTAAATCAGTCTCACTTTTGGCGCAGGCTTTGTGACATGTAATTATTCCTGTACAGTCAGATGTTCTTAGTCTCAAAATTGTTTATTGCTGTTTATGCCTCAGTAAAACAAGCCATTGACTAAACAGTCAACTAAAAAGCATGAAAATAATCTCTTATTACAATTGTGACTAAATGATGTACAGAAAGTGATGAAGATTTTGCTTCCTTTATAGCCATTCAAACACAAAGTTTATCAATGACTAAGTTCTGGACTCTCGCCAAACTACACTGCACACTGAATTTCTTATTTACATCATGTTTGCACTGTTAGTTATTGAGTGCTCAACAGCCACATCTGTCAACGTTTCAGATCTAAATATAATGCTGCAATCAAATCTTTTCACAATTAGTTAATCTCGACAACTGTAATAGTAAAAATATAGTAAAAGTTTTCAAATGAGTTCCACGTGTAATACATATTTCATATGCAATGATGTTAGCCAATCACAGCAATGTGTTTACACTGAAGTCTCACAGCATACACGCCCCTTCCAACAGAGGGTTCAAATCGGAGGGCTAAAATCAAGGTACAAAATGGCCTTTTATTTCCATATTATGATAATTGTTTTATGTAAAAATCATACAAACATTATAAGTGCACCTCAGGAAACAAAAAAAAATGCAGTTCATGACCCATTACATTATAAGTAGCTTGTAGCTAGACAAATTACAGTTTCAAAGTAATTGCAAACCCCAATACTCATTTCTCATTGGCAAGTTCAGACCCTCATCAACCAATCAGCAATCAAAAGCACATAAAACAGATCTTCTTCTATAAGCAAATTCGTCCAAATCTTTCCCAATCCCGCTCCACTAACCATGATCAGACACTATCCCTCTCATACCCCTAAATCTAACCTCTGTCCGTCTCCTTTCCTCCATTTTTCTCATTTTCCCTCTCTCAGCTGTGGCTCTGTCTCTCAGGGGGCTAAGCGCTCATTCTTGTGTCTGTGTGCTGCTGTCGATTGGGCACTAAGTGCTGCGAAGACCCCAGATAAATCCTCAATTACGGCCTATCTGCTTCTTACAGCCACTGATTAACGTTCAGGCCCCGTGGCTGGCACTCTCCCTTGCTCTCTTTCTCTCTCTCTCTCTCTCTGCCCCTTGGATACAGTACAGAACAAGCAGTAGATTTCCCCAGTGTCTGGTCAGTTCTCCGGAGACCTCCAAACACCAGATGACCAGTGGACGGTCTGAGCCTACTGCGCTGAAGTGTGCAAGTAACAGATGCAACTTGTACATTTTTTACAGTTTGAAATCAATGATGTGTGCCACAAAATATTTTAATTTTACCAATTTAAATAAATAACTGCCTGTTCTTTAGTCATGTAATACGATTATATCTTACTAAGATTTACCTGTAAGAAGCAGTAAGAAATCAATTGGACAACATATGCACATAGCTGACTATGCTGAATTTTAAAATGTGGAAGAAAAAAAAAATGACAGAAGGATCAAAGGCTCTTAGAAAGTTCTGGTGATTTGAGTGTTGTACACCAATGCCACATCAATAATATCCAAGTTTGCATGCATGTTTACCGCCATGTTTGATGGATGTTATTTGAACGGTGGAAACTGAAGGTCAGATCAATACCTCTTAAAAAAAGGATTTGGGACAAAATATGGATGATGCTTGAGCTGCTCAGGTGTTTTTGGGCTACTCGGTGTAACTCTTGACTCCCTGGAGTGTCGGATCTCAGTCTGGTGGGACTACGGTCGTATATCTGGATAGATATTATTGATCCTGTTATTTCAGTGTGGTTAAGGCTCACCGACCTCTCCCATCATGTCTAGTGATTCACTCATCTGACTTGCAAGAACTTGATTGATGATGTTACAGACGCGAAAAAAAAAAAAAAAAAAAAGTTCCGGCGGGATGCTAAACATTTTCCATGCAGGCTCTGATGACTGGGTGACCTTTGCACAACATCTATAAAATACAAACAGCCAAAATGACCATTAAAATAATAGGATATATATACTGTTTACCAAAATGCAACATTTGTGCCACTGCAATAAAGAAAACAAATTCAAACTAGCCTGGAGGTCGCAAGGTCTTGATAAAGATAAGCAACCTGTAGAAATATATCTGAGGATGTCAATTAATTTTCCTATATTTGCAATAATTAAAAAAGGGGTATACAGGCTTGTGACAGGCATACTGTAGAATACCAAATTGACAAATATCATCTAAAAGCTTATATAGTCATTTAGCTAACATAGCTAGTGAAAACATAAAATATCTATTCTTAGATGTTATTATACGAAGAAAAGTGCATATGGCTACTTTATACTGAAAATGAGTAACATGAATAACATGACATATATCTGCAGTATATTTTACAGAAGGTTCACCTAATCAAGCAGCTTACAGAACGTCGAGTTTCATCTTTTGTGTGGCAAACAACAACCTGAGATATGTGCTTGCATCAGCATGTGAGATGAGTTTGGACGGAGGGAGGGGGTGGAAGCAGTGATGGAAAGCGTTATATTCGGGAAATACCTCCCTTTTTCTGTTCAAGTCCAGATTGTGAAAAAAGGTGAGAACAACCTTACAAAATAACAATACAAAAACAGATGTGGAATGAGAAAAAAAAAAAGTCTGAAGCATCTGCTTCAAAAATCTAATCTTATAAATGCAGATCAATCGCAAGGCAAACAACATATTAAAAACATAGGGATTATGTGGAAGTTCACACAAATGGTTTGTAATGGTTGCTATACCAGTCTATTAGCACACAAACATACACAAATCCACCAGCCCAGTGAGCTCACAAACAGAGTCATGTGACTGGCATGGTCATGTGAGCGAGTCCTCAGAGGAGCTCATCAGCCTGTATGTAGATGTGTGGTGAGTGAGTGATTGCCAAGGGCTGAAAATTGGTGTAGTGAGCTTCACAAGGGAATTGCAGCACACACATACATACACATATGCAGGCAAGATTATGGCCCTGTGCAGAGCTGCCATGCTGTAGCTGCCGTTACCTGCCAAGTATTAATATATGGTCCTGTGTGCTCTTAAAGGAACAATACACCCTGGCCTTCAGTGTGTCTGATGGGTCAGAGGGCACTGGAGCACTCTGAATACGTCTTCATACATGTATAAATTAAATCTTGCTCATGCAAAGCACATTCTTCACAAGGTTATTATATTTATATTTCACCTGAAATATTTAAAAGATACACAACATTATTTGCAGAAAGACAAATACATGAGCACGCGTACATACACACACACGTTCACAATCATTAAAATGTATTATTATTATATACTATTTTTATTTTATTTGTTCTATGAACTAGAATTTATATTGTTCTAATAAATATTATATGTCTATTATCCACAACCACAATGCCTGTGCAGTAAATAAACTGATTATGCAGCATTATTAATAAGTGCATTTCTTATGTATGAGGTCATGTAAATGTCATTTTGTCCAATGCTTTTATCACCTTAAACGCTTTAAGCAAAACCCAATCGACACTTAAAAACATTTACTCAGTTTGATGTCAAAACCATGAAATCCCAATTATTTCAAAATTGCTAATAAACCGTTGTGTTATCAGGTTTTTAAATTAAGCTGAATTTGCTGTAGATGTAAACTCCTTTGAGCATTGAATGAATTCACTATGGAGTGCCATGATCTTAACCGTTCAACAAATCAAAAACTTGAGTACCTGAAAGGGTGAAAGGAAATTTCACAGTACATTACATTGCCTTAAAAACTGGTACACACCATAAATTCACCTAAACCTACAATACGTGAATAACAAATCTAAGTAAAGAATCCTGCTCTCGGGTCAGTTCAAAACTCTGTAGCTTTGTACATGAGATTTTGCATGCTGCCTGAATTGTCTGATCCGAGACCCGCTGGTGGTGTTTTCAGCTTGGCCATGTTGGTCCCTTGGTATACTGGAGTGAGGAGGTGATTTGTTACTCGTCTTAGGCCGCTCATTTCCCCATGCCGTGCATTCTTTCCTCCGCCTCGGAGCCGTGATGAATAGCTGGCCGCATGGAGGAGAACGGCCACGCCACCACCAAGGTTACAGTAACCTGGGCTCTCATCTTAGGCTACCTGCCTCTAATTAGCAACCCATAGAGACGCAAAGAAAAGAGAAAGAGAAAAGGAAAGAGGGGTGGAAGGAACCCAGTTCCATGTTTATGGGCTCTAAATCTGCATGGCAATTTTCGCCCGTCTCTCAATCTCCCTCTGATTACCCGCCCCCACCCTCAGCCCCCTCCACTAAAGGTGGTTTGTGTCGACGTGCGTCTCTTCTGTCACTGATCACTTCTTCCGGCCTGCCTGAGGGAGATTACACACACACAACTGTGATTTATCAGAGAAAAGGATGGGATGGACTTCTCTCTCACTGTCTCTAGCTGTGGAATCTAATGGATTTATGAGCTGGAGATTCTGAAACAGAGATAGAGGATGAGGGAGAGAGAGATTCACTCAGCATTTGTTAGTTATTTATACAGAGAAGAGATGCAGTGAATGCAGCCAGAAGGTTACGGTATGAGAACATTTAGCTTAATTATGAAGTGAAACAGTTAAGGAAGTGCTCAAAATTCTAGTAATTTTGACCCAAATATTTACCTAAATAGCCATAATTCTGAACAGACAAATATTTTAATATACAGGGGCATAGAAATGATTTGAACAATGGGAAAGACCTTATCAGCTTGGCTCATGAATATTAATTAGCCAATAAAACGTTAAAGACTAGCCACAATTGCTTAGTACTTTACACTGATGCATCTGAACAAAGTGACCCATTAGCAGAAGCTTCTGCTTAGTCTTAAAGTTGTCATTTTATGTGACACGTTCAATGTTTTTGACACACAGAAAACGCAAAAATCTTGAAATATGATTATTTCACAAAAACAAAAACTTCTGAAAATGGGGAGAGCTCTGGTCTTTGCAGAGCATGTCTTTGCTCTGGTGTCTCTGCCAAGACTGAGGCATTAGAGTGGCACTTCAACCCCTGAGGATAAAGACAGGAACTAGCGAAATGGGCCAACCATAGCAAAGCCGCCAGTTGTAGAGGCTGAGGGTGAGGAACAGACTTGGCACTGGATGGCCTGTAGACAAAAAGTGGACATGGAAGACTTTTTTGTTCTTGGGAAGCAAATGGGCGGATCATGAGAATTACAGATTGAAGGCAGTTCTATAATATACATGTACAGTCAAACCTAAAAATGATTCACACACCAGATATCATTTTTTACTAGTGGGTGCAGGACACTATAGTTAATTTATGTAAGTGAGGGTAGCAAAAGAAAGTAAACTGTGACATATTATACTCAAATATTCTTCATACAGTGGACTACCTGTAGAATTGGTAAATATTTGGGATATACATTATTCAGACACTTTGTCCTGACCATGTTTTGCTTAAGTGTTTTTTCTTTAATTACTAATGTGACCTTTTCACCACAGACTGAACAAAATTAAGCATTGCTTGGTAATTGGTTGACCTAAATTGGTATTATCTAATTGTGTACTTAAATGTAACAGCTGACAGCTGATTAATTGTTAATTGTAATCCATTACATACCTTTATCAAGATGAATTTGTTCTGACAGTTCTTGTCATATTGTATTACCATTTTCTAAAATACAGTGAATAAACTGTGATAATGTGAGAAAATGTAAATTTTGGTTTGAATGTCTGTATGTATTGTAATGCAGTTACATTGAATTCCTGTATTTTACTGCCAATGTATTAAACTGTGTATATTTACTGTGTGTATTTAATAAATTCATATATAAACAATTCATGTTTTTTTTTCAAATTCATACACTGACTAAAGATTACATTGGGACTGGATGTGAATTTAGTTCTGAAAAAAAAGGTCATGCATTGTGTGTTTGCAGATGCCACTTGGTTTCATATTGTCTTGTGTAATGCATTTAATAATAATAATAATAATGATAATTTGTAACATTTATAGCACTTTACATATGGAAGGGGGGAATCTACTCAACAACCACTAATATGTGCAACATCCACCACGGCAGCCATATTGCACCAGAACGCCCACCACACACCAGCTGATTAGTGGAGAGGAGTGATGAAGCCAATCAGTATATGAGGAGGCCATTACAGACATAGGCCAATGGGCAAATTTGGCCAGGGATTTTTAATGACCACATAGAGTCAGAACCTCGGTTTATAGTCTCATCCGAAGGACAGTGCTTGTTACAGTAGTGTCCCAATCACTATACTTGGGCATCAGGACCCACACAGACCACAGGGTGAGCACCCCCTGCTGGCCTCACTAACACCTCTACCAGCAGCTACCTAGGTTTTCCCAGGAGGTCTCCCATCCATGTCTTGACCAGGCTCAACCTTGCTTAGCTTCAGTGGGCAACCAGTCTAGGACTACAGGGTGATATGGCTGCTGCTGATATTCGACAATCATTAATTTCAGTGTGCCTTTAAGTGTACAAATACTTCTTCTAAGCAGGTGGATATCATACGCAGAAATCATGACACTAGCACACACTGTGAATGGGGTGTGCTGTCGGGTGGTCGCCCATTACACACCTTCTCAGGCAAAAGAGCCTCATCCTGTGACACAAAAATACTGTTTCTCTGTCCTAAAATATCAGTGTGCATGTCTGTTGTAGCCTTGTCTTGTTCACTAGTGGAAACTCTTGCTGCCCAGTGCCAGCGCTAATTGCTTTTGACATTGTTTGGCCTCTTGCCGCCCAGTTTAGGACAAATCCTTCATTCATGTGGCGAGGAACGCTCGCAAAACCCTCGACCCCATCCCCTCTCCTCCGCCTCCCACCTCTTTAATTAACTGCTAAGAAACTGTGAGGACTGTGGTGGGAAATTTGCACACAAAGGGCCGGTGTCTGGCCTCTCCTCCCCTCATCTCTCCATCCTTTACTCTAGTGCGCTCTTTCTCACCTCACACATCCCTTCATTTTGACCCATGTTCTTGTCCGGTACAACAAAGAAAGCATCTTTTTTTCTTGTCTTGTCTTTCTTCTCACCCTCCGCTCTTTCCTTTTTAAAAAGCAGCCTTCCCTTTAACACGATCGTTGGGAAAAGGCCCGTCATCCTCTCTCCTCCCTTTCATTTCACTCCCTAGCTTTTTTGCGTTCTCTTTCTTCATTGCTCCTCGCCGATACTCTTTTTTTTCTCTCCGACATTCCCTCTGTCGTGCTCTTCCCTCCTTTTCATTGCTCTGCTGAGGGTCGCGGAGGCCCTTTGTGCGCTGGCGGATGGCGCTCTAAGGCAGTTAGCTGACTGAGTTGAGTGAGAGCCCTCCAGAGAGGCCTCAGAAGAATTCGGCCAGAGCAGAAGTGTAAACAGGTGGAGATCTCTATTGTGGAGCTCTGCACAGTTTCCCGTACTGCGCGCGCGCACACACACTCAACATTCCTCCATCCACCCACTGTCAGTTATTGTTTTGGGCTTTTTTCTTCCTCCCACTTTTTATTCAGTCCCCACCATCCCAAAAGCAGCCTTTTGTGCTCTTGTTGGGCCACAAACTCCCAGCGGACCCCCCTGCTGTCAGTGGTGGGTCTCTCCCTTGGCAATCTTTGAGACATGATTTGAGGGAGAAAGATAGGGCACCTATATGCCCTATATGCAGTGTGTGAAATATATACTGAATTTTAACAGGGTCAAATTGTAAAAGTATAACTTTTGGAGCCCAAATTGTCTTCTAGTAATACTAGCTAACCGTCAACTGTTAGACATCTGGTAGTTGTTAACGCTATAAAGCCTACTGTACCGTATTTAATATGCATATTTTTAAAGGGGTCATGAATTGAGAAAACAACATTCCCTTGAGATTTTGATACATAAAAGGTCATGGGAATATAAGAATATCCTGTACGTTTCGGAGCTGAAAACTTCCTTGTTAGTCAAAGAAAACCTTTTATTGTCAGCTGGCTCAGCAAACGATCAATCTGGAAATGTTCTTCCCTGTGACGTCAGAGTGCAGTGAAACGCCACCTCAACAGAAGAAGGAAGAAGAATGCCTAATTATGTAGCCCCGCCCACCGATTCACGCATTACATGTTATAGATAAATAACATAGGCCTATGTGGAGCTAAACCGAAGCTCATTATATTATGCAAAACTGTTATCCAGTCATAGCAGTGGGCGTTTATTTCCAAGTCTTCAATACGGCTCGCGTATAAAAACCGAGCATTCCAAGAGCTAGGCTCAAAACCAGGGTAGAAAATAGCCTATTATTTATTCATCATGATGTTTTTGAATGTAAAAACCATGCAAACATCATAAGTTGACCTCAGACAACAGTACTAAAAAAAAGCCACTTCATGACCCCTTTAAGATCTCTAAATTATCAGATATCAGATATCAATCTTATTTTCTGAAAAACCTACACAATCTGCTACATTCCTTCTGTTATCTGATAGTTTATACTTTTACCAAGTAAAAAGCCTTTTAGTATAATACAAAAGACGTCCACCTTCAGGACGTGTCTTTTTTGTTTTGAAATCTATACAGATTTGTGTAAAGTAAATGCAAGAATAACTTGTTAGTAATATTCCAAGACGAACACTTTCTGGACTTAGGTTTACTTGATTATCTATACATACGTTTTTAGAAAAATCATGTTAAAATCAGTTATTAAATATGATACATCAAGATTTTAAGGAAAATGTATTTGTATCTCTCAATCATCCTAGTATAGCATTTTATTATGTTTTGCCCCCCACAATAAAAATACAGAGTTTTGATCATAGAACTAAGCATTTAAATCTCACTAATGCCAGGTGCAGACTACACAATATCAACCTGAGTGTTTATGGTAATTCGTAAACAACAATAGGCGTTGGGATGCAAGAATTGATAGTTTCATCTCATGTAGTGTCATCTGCGATTCTTCATAATGTTACGACAGAAAGACTAGCATGTTAATTTTTTCAGGCCCTCCATGACGGGTCCCTTAACATTTGTGAAATTGAGCAACAGGAGCACAGAAGCTCTTCAATACACAGCTTTCAAATATGGCAAAATAAGAGAAATAGACAATGGTATTGGTGCTGCTTGGTGGAATTATGCAATGGAGGAAAGGTTATTAGAGAGCTATGACAACAATACTCCAACCTTTATGATTTTTCTTTGAGTGATTACCATGACAGAGTGAAAAATACAGTGAGCAATAGCGGAGGCACTTCAGAAATCCAGTGAGTACAGGATTTAGCATTAAGCGAACACGCTTCAGTAGCCATTGTTTGTTTATGCTATTGTTTCCAGAAGCCAGTTGCTAGTTCCGCCTTCTCTATGACATCACACACGTTGTTCCCCCATGAGACACCATTAAACACCATTATTTTTCCAAGTGAAAATAGAGACATTTACAATGTTACAAAATAATTATATTTCATTTAAATGCGCTGTTTTACATTAAAGAGCACCTATCATGGAATTTTGAAATGTACCTTTCATGTAGTGTGTAACATAGATCTAAGTGAACAAAAACATCCTCCAAAGTTTGAAATATGACAGTGCACCGTATAAAGTTATTGTCTTTCAAAAGTAAGAGTTGACTCTGAGTCATTTTTATGAATCGTTAGAAGACCGAAGCTTTTTCTCTGACTAGATGAGGTCAACTTGTCAAGTTATTTGAATACGATACGCCCACTTATTGCGCACGCCAGTGAAAACTAGAAAACATCATGGCAACGAGACGCTGTGTTCTCACTCAAAAGCAAACTTTTTTCATCTGAGCATTTTAAGACTAAGTGGCTTCAATTCATATATACAACTGTACCACAGGAGTAGCCTATAGTCCGAGCCTTGTGCTTTGTTCACGCCATTTTGAAGACGATTGCTTTACCAACTTAAATGCAATTAAACTTGGATTCGCGAGCCGGCTGATATTGAAGGAAGGTTCAGTTCCAAGTGTATTTGCATCAGCTTCCTCCTCCGTATCACAAACTGTAAGTGTTATTAATAATTGTTGCTTTTATGTTTTATGTAGCATGCTTAATAATTGTTTGGTTTGTTGTGTAAGCACCGTTTAGCTTCTAGGTCTTCAATGACAATTGTATTGAGATTTGTGAATTGTTTGTTGTTGTTTTCGGAGTTTTCTTGACTCCTTGTAGTAACGTAACGCTACTGCATTTTTATTTATTTTTTGGTAAAAACTTTATGTTTATGCATCGAGTTAACGCTCCATTGGCCTGAAGTGACAACTAACGTTACATTGAAGCTTACCATTGAGAAATATCCTGCTCCAGTCGTGGTGTTTGCGATTGAGTTTGTTGATCATTCGCATCTCCAGACGTTTCCCCTTCATATTCAGGCTCGAATTGATAGGGTAAAGTTGATGCCATGTTTGTTCATACACTTTATACGCGTTTAAACTTTTTAAACCGAAAACCATTTATGGTGATGGGTGTTCCGTTTCCGAAAATATCTGCACAGACTATACCAATCACAACTGACTGGGTCATCGGACCAATCACCGCAGATTAGCGTCACATAAAGGCGGGGTTTTGAAAAGTGAATCACTAAACGAATCATTTGAGAATCGCTGTCAAAACAGGTAAAAATAAATGCATATTATAAGAAAACTAAAGTCTTTTTTGTCATTGCATGCATGCAAAACTGTTGTTGGGGACTTCTAAAACAATATTTGGAACATTTTAAATGCCATAATAGGTGCTCTTTAAAGGGATAGTTCACCCAAAAATGAAAATTTGCCTATTCTCACCAGAGCGTCCTACGTCATACGCTGGAATGGCAGTCTCCAATCCATGTGACATCAGTGGGTTGGTTAGACTCTTTTGAAGCATCGACAATACATTTTGGTCCAAAAATAACAAAAACTACGACTTTATTCAGCATTGTCTTCTCTTCCGTGTTTGTTTGAGGTGATACTTATTTTCCACCATAATTTGCAAAATAAATTCTTTAAAAATCAGACAATGTGATTTTCTGAATTTTTTTTCTCATTCTATCTCTCATAGTTGAAGTGTACCTATGAGGAAAATTACAGGCCTCTCTCATCTTTTTAAGGGGGAGAACTTGCACAATTGGTGGCTGAATAAATAATTTTTTACCCTGCTGTATTTTTGTTCAAATAAATGCAGTCTTGGTGAGCATAGACTCAAAAACATTAACTTCATAAAATTCACAAGCTATTTATACAGAGAGAACACAAGCAGCTTCACACCATAGATTTCCTCTTTCATAGCGTTCATGCATTAACACTAATAAGGCTCCCTACTGCTATATGGCAACTGGCAAACATGGTATATTTGCGATTATAGATATTGCCGTAACATATATAAATCAATGGAGAAGAAAAAAAGGCCTTTAAAACTGCCAGTGACCCAGATGGCTTTCTTTTATATAAATGTTTTCTTAGAGTGACAGGGAAAGCAGAATGTTAGTGCATGCATGCATGAACGTGTGTGTATGCTCAGACAATACCTGAAATGACACAATAACACAGACAATCCTAGAGCGTAACTCCAGTAAGAAATGACAAGCAGAACGAAAGAGAGAAAAACTTCTGTTCGCCTGGGGAATTGGCACTGACCCATCTGTTGAAACTGCCCCGCATATTGTGACCTAGATAATAGGGCATACTTGAGCTTCGTAGGTAAATCTAGTGATGCGTCTAAGCATTGGACACATATCGATTTATGTCTCTGAACTAGATGTCTTAAAATAGCAAGGGCTTTTGCATAATTTGAGAATACAGACGGTAAGACACTACCCTAATGATGCAGGCAAGAGTTGAAATGAATGTCTCAACAAACACATTTATTTGCTAAGAATGCTCTCGGTTTGTTCTGCTGTCACTTTCCTTGAGAAAAGTCTCTGTGTAGTGAAAAGACCGAACGAAAACGCGTACAAACTGACTCTCTGAAACTGCAAGGCGCTCAATTGCCCACCCATCAGCCTGCTGGTCCTCTTTGGCCCCACTTTCTCATTACTGAAAATGTTGCTTTTATTTTGCTCTCTTTTCTTTTTGCTCGTTCCAAAGACGGGGGTCTTTTGTGCGAGTCCAGAGGACTGTGCTCCGGGTGAGGGGCTGAGGTGTATGGGAGAGAAAGTGATATCTCTAGCTCCTAATGAAGGAGCCGTTCTGTTTATGAAGGCACCTTTTCAGGCTCATCTGACCTCGGAGGCACCAAGAGAAAGTTCTAGAACACTGGAAGGGTAAGTGGGGAGCATGTGTATGTAGGGGGAAGGTGGGGTTAAGGACTAGGAGTTGCAAAAGAGCCCCCCCTCCAATCACTTTACCTCTGTAAATGCACAGAGACACAAGCAAGCGACATCCTCTCAAGAGTGCCCATTGTAGCTGGCAGTATTATGCTTGAAACAGAGGAAAATTAATTTGCCTTTTTCTATAAAGAGTCCTTCTTCGCAGTCGAAAGGCCACTTCACAAGGGGGTGGGCTGGAGAGCCCCATGGTCCAATCCACACATCCGAGGGGGGACATGTGTGAACGGATGCACGCATTTACAAGTGGCAGTGCATGTCTCTTTGCTTGTGACCAACGCTAAAAAATTACTAGGGAGACATTGGCTTTGAAAATCAAACATTTAGGAGCCAAACTACTTTTAAATGACTTTTAAGTTCACAAGTTACAGAATCCTGAATCAAAATGATTCACAGTTCAGTGAACGAGTCAGCTACAAACCCAGTAACGGCTCTGAACAATTCACTAACAGAGCGAGTCAACCGCTAAATCAAACCACTAAATCACAAGCAAGAATCCTTTGTTTGCTAATCAGACATCAGGGGCAGCACTCAAAGGATTTCAAATTTAAGTGAATCTGAACAGAAAACGTCTCGTTACGGATGTAACCCTGCGTTCCCTGAGGAGGAGCGGAGGCGTAACGTTAGTGACTAACGAATGGGGTTTCGGCAGAAGCCTATCATCTTGAGCTTAGAAGCGCCCAATGGCGTGCCAATGCCAAGGGCATGCGGAATTTGCCTCGTAACTCCGCCTCACGGCGTGAGTATATAAGGAGTGCGTGGCAATATCGCGATATGTTACCTGCTTGAGGCCAAGACTGAACTCCTGCGTTCCAGGTAGCACAGCTGATGTGGCAGCGGGGCGTTACGTCTCCGTTCCTCCTCGAGCGAGGTTACATCCGTAACCGAGGCGTTCCCCTTCGTTCAGTCACTCGACGTAACGTTAGTGACTAACGAATGGGGTCCAATCTAATCCCGCCACTCAGCTGTCTTCCAGTGCCCTGCGTAAGTGAGCGTTCCCTGTCGTAAGACTAGTGCAGACGAAGGACTCCCACTCATCACAGGAATACCAAGGTACACTGGGAAGCATATCCCAGTGAGGAAATGCCAAGATGCCTACCCGTAGGGAGGACTTAAGAGTGCACATATGACCCGCAAGGGTTGCATATGGAAAACTCTAGGGTACCAGCCGAAGGTGGATTTTTAACCCTAGGGATGGCGGGACAAGCCAAGGGAAGAAACCCGCTCACTGCGGAGGCTTACGGTGAAATACACGTGTGGGGTCGCCGGAGGAACCATGCACACGGGGCACCTGGCCGGACACGAGGGTCTGGGCTCGCTAGAGGGCAGACACACAGGCATCGGCGTAAGCAGTGCTGGAGGAACTCAGGGCTCTCGGGGAGCTCACCTGAGGAATATCGCACGTATCCAGTCCGAGGAGTGGAATGGCGAGCAAGCGAAGACACCTGAGCCTGGCCCATTACCGGCCTCGGGGCGAGTACATAATCGGACACTGGCTCCACTCGGAGATTATAGAATCTGGCGAATGTGTTAGGTGTCGCCCAGCCTGCAGCTCTGCAGATGTCTGTTAGCGGCGCCATGCGCTAAAGCCCAAGAGGAGCGACACTCCGAGTGGAGTGAGCCCGCACCCCAAGGGGACATGAGTCGACCTTGCTGCTGGTAAGCCAAAACAATGGTGTCTACTAACCAGTGAGACAGCCTTTGCTTTGAGAGAGCACTTCCCTTCCGCTCTCCACCATAACAGACAAAGAGCTGGTCTGAGGTCCTGAAACACTGCGTCATGTCTACGTAGGCGCGGGCGCGCGTACTGGACAGAGCAGTGCCAAGGCTGGGTCTGCCCCTCCACGGGCAGCGCTTGCAGGTTCACCACCTGGTCTCTGAGCGGAGTGGTGGGAACCTTGGGCACATATCCAGGCGGGGTCTCAGGATCACGTGAGAATTAGCCGGCCCGAACTCCAGGCACGCCGTCAACCGAAAATGCCTGCAGGTCCCGACCCTCTTGTGGAGGCCAATGCGGTCAGCAGAGCCGTCTTCATTGACAGGAACTTAATATCAACCGACCGCAAAGGCTCAAAGGGAGGCCTCTGCAGAGCACTTAGAACTACTGAGAGGTCCCAAGAGGGTACGAGAGGAGAGCGAGGAGGATTCAGTCTCCTCGCCCCCCTCAGGAACCTGATGATCAGGTCGTGCTGACTTACCTTCTTGTTCTCCAAGAGATCGTGGTAGGCAGATATAGCGGCCACATAGACTTTGAGGGTGGAGGAGACAGCCTTCGCTCCAGCCCTTCTTGGAGGCGATAGCACGGACCCGATCGGGCATTTCCAGGGGTCTTCTTGGCGGGAAGAGCACCAGGTGACGAAGAGGTTCCACTTCAACGCATAGGCATGCCGAGTGGACTCTGCCCTAAGCGGAAGTGATGGTGGCGACCACCGTGGGTGGCAGGCCACTCAAACCTGCCGCGTCCCATCCAGGAGCCACGCGTGGAGGCTCCATAGATCGACGCGGGTGCCAAGCAGTGCCCGTCTCTGAGTGAGGAGGTCGGTCTCAGAGGAATAGGCCAGGGAGGGGCTGTCGCAAGGAGTAAGAGTTCGGGAACCAGGTCGGCCGTGCCAGAAAGGCGACCAAAGGACCTGCTCCTTGTCCTCCTGATCTTGCACAAGAGCTGTGCGAGTAGGCTCACTGGGAAAGCGCATACTTGCGTGAGGCCCTGCGACCAGCTGTGCGCCAGTGCATCCGTGCAGCGTGCCCTCGGTCAGGAATAAAACAGGCTGCAGTGGGAAGAGTCGTGGGAGGCAAACAGATCTACCTGCGCGTCCCGAACTGTTCCCAGATCAGCTGGACCGACTGGGGATGGAGTCTCCATTCTCCCGGGAGAGGCTGAAACGCGAGCTCGTCGGCTGCGGTTCAGGACTCCCGGAATATGGACAGCACGAAGGGACCTCAGGCGCTTCTGACTCCATAGAAGCGAGATGGCGGGCGAGTTGAGACATACGGCGGAGCGTGGGCCGCCCTGGTGGTTGATATGCGCTACTACGGCCGTGTTGTCTGTCGGACAAGCACATGTTGACCCTTCAGCAACGCTCGGAGGCGGTGCAGAGGCGAACCGTACTGCCAGCAACTCGAGGCAATTGACATGCAGGAGCGCTGGGGTCCTGTCCAGGAGCCGCGGCTGCTTGCCCATTGCACATGGCACCCCAACCCGTGGCAGAGGCATCCGTCGACCGACAACATGCCTGGAAACTCGTTCTAAGGGCACACCGGCCCGTAGAAAACTGAGGTTCGACCACGGGGTGGCGTCTGTAAGCAGGCCGAGTCACTTGAACCGGGCGTGCCAGACTGCCATGCCCATCTCGGGACTCGATCGCGAAGCCAATGCTGAAGCGGTCTCATATGAACAATCGGCGGCGTCACGCGGCTGCAGATGCCATATGCCCCAGGAGCCTCTGAAACCGTTTCAGTGGGACCGCATTCTTGCTCTCGACATGGCGGAGGCAAGTCAGCAGAGACTCTTGCGCGCGCTCGCTCAGCTGCGCGCACATGGCGACCAGTCGATGTCCATACCGAGAAAGAGATCCTCTGCACTGGGCAGAGTTTGCTCTTCTCCCAGTTGACCCGAAGGCCCAGGCGGGCTAGGTGTTGGAGCACCCGATCTCTGTGTCCGCAAACCTGCTCTCGAGTGGCCCAGTATGAGCCAGTCGTCGAGATAGTTCAGGATCACGAACCCGTGCTGCCATAGGGGCGCAAGAGCTGCCTCGGCTATCTTCGTAAAGGCGAGGACAGAGACAGCCGAATGGGAGGACGCGTGCTGAAATGCCCGCCCCTCGAAAGCAAACCGTAGGGGTCTGTGTCGAGGAAGGATGGAACATGGAAGTAGGCGTCCTTCAGGTCGATCGCTGCAAACCAATCGTGAGAATGACGCATTCGAAGGCGTTTGCAGTCAACATCCTGAGCGGAAGCCGGTGAAGGATCGGTTCAAGATCACGAAGGTCCAAGATTGGTCGTAACCCACGGTTTTCTTGGGTACAATGAAGTAGGGGCTGTAAAACCCGACTCCATTTCGGCGGAGGACAGGCTCGTCGCACCCTTCGCCAGCAGGGTGGCAATCTCCGCCGCGCATGGACGGGGCGTTGGCCCTGATCATGGTCTGGCGGACTCCTGAAGCGGGAGGAGCCTGCGCGAACTGAATCGCGTGGCCGAGCCTGACAGTCCCGCGCGACCCAGCGGGACAGTCCCGGAAGCTGAAGCCAGGCTCCCAGGAACTGCACCAGCGGGTCATAGGGGCGGCAGGCGTACCCAGGGTGGGGCAGCGAGGCAGCGTTACGGCCCGGACATGGGAGGCGGTTGGGCGTCGGTGTGGGGGCACGGTTAGCGGCTGCGTCCTGACAGAGAGACCAGGGAAGGGCCTTGCGTTCCGCTGGGGTCTGCTCTGAGAGGAGGCTGGCGACAGAGAGGATGCGAGTGGCGGGACCGAGGGTGGCGCACACCGTCATCACCGGTCTCTGGGGGCTCAGGGATGGGGATATCAGTTCTCTCTTTAACCACATTAGGGTGCTGCTGACCCGGGGCCAGCAGCTGAACAAAATTCTCCCCGGCCCTCCACCGGGGAAGGAGCGGCCCTGCTGCCGTCTCCTGTGGAGAACTGCCCATCCCTGAGCCGTCCGCATCAGGGCGCCGCTTAGCCTGGCGTTTCTTCGCGGGCTGCGGGGCTGGAGCGGACTGGGACGCCTTCCTGCGGTCACCTCTGCGCGGCCCGGGTGGAGGCTGCTGTTTGGGTGGCGCGGAGGTTGAGGAACCGCAGGAGGGCGTCCTCGGCGGCGAGCAGGCTGAGGCAACTGCGCGGGCGGTGGGGTGAAGACAGCAGCTGACCGCCGGGGCAGAATGTGTTTATAGCCTCAGTCTGCTTCTGAGCGGCCGAGAACTGTTGGGCGAAGTTCTCAACCGCCCGCCCGAATAGCCCATCCTGGGATATGGGCGCGTCGAGAAAGCAGGTTCGCTCGCCGTCGCGCATATCGGCCAGGGTGAGCCATAGGTGTCTGTCCTGGACCACATTAGTGGACATCACCTGACCCAGGGCGCGGTCACCTTCGTCGCCGGAGGCGAGGTCGGTGGCGACGCAACTCATTGCTGAGTCCTGGATCAGCCCCACCCTCGTGCATGTCACACAGCAACTTGGCTTGGTAAGCCTGGAGAGTTGCCATGGCATGCAAAGAAGCGGCGGCCTGCCCGCAGCTCTATAGGTCTTCGCCACCAGAGATGGCGAAAACCTACAGGCCTTGGAGGGTGCTTTGGGTCACGCGCCAGGTCGAAGCACTCTGCGGACACAGTTGCATCGCAACAGAGCGTTCGACTGGGAACCCCAGTGTACCTGACAGCGGCTCCATCAAAGCGGTGAAGGCGGAAGAGTTCGCCGACCGGTCACGGAAGACAACGGGTTCTTCCAGGACGCGCGATCTCCTCATGCACCTCGGGAAGAAAGGTGGAGGGGCGGACGGGACGGGTGTCGCACGCGCCGCCCAAAAACCAATCATCCAGCGCGAGCGCTCAGGTCGGCGGAGGTTCCACTCAACCCAGCGCTGCGGCTGCCGAGACAGCATGGCTGTCAACTCTGGGTCCGACTCGGCCAATGCCGGCGGCGCCAGCGGGCGCCGCGCGGCGAATCATCATCCTCAGATGAATCCAGCCCACCTTGTGATGCGGCGATAGACATCACTTCATCGTCCGCCGCCTCAAACACCACAGTCGGGGCGGCAGGAGCCGGCCCGATGTAGATGCCTGAGCGGACGGGTCAGGTGCATAAGAGAGTGCGGGCGAGGCATCAGCGTCGGCGCTTTGTTCCACACCGTCACTCTCAGGTCACCCTGGCCACCAGCCAAAGTGCCGCCTCCCGTGGAGACCGCGGGATTGGGGTGTGGCAGAGGGACTCGCTCGGCATCCGCCGCGGAGTTCACGAGTCTCGACCGTAACACCGAGATGACCATGCACCCGCAGTGGCGCATGAGTCATCCACGGCGCCGCCTGGCGTGCTGAAAGCCCAAACACGTCACGCAGCGCTGCGTGCCCGTCGGAAGGCTGAAGCGACCTACCGCGCAGAAATGCAGGCGAGACATCCTGAAAAGGGCGTGCGCACGTGCAAGCTCTTTTATGAGAGGAAGCCTGCGAGCGATGCGAAAGCGCCCAGGAAGCACACACCAGCTGTCAGACAGACCACTGCGCAGATCAGCAGGCAGGAAGTATGTGATCACTGGAACGCGCTGTACACCAACACCGACTGGAAAGCTGCTCGTCTCGAAGAAGCTGACAAAAAGACTCAGAAGGCTGTAGGAGTGAAGAGGTAGGTACTCTTGGCTCGAAAGCAGAAACATAATGCGATATTGCCACGCACTCCTTATATACTCACGCGGTGAGGCGGAGTTACGTAGGCAAATTCCGCATGCCCTTGGCATTGGCACGCCATTGGGCGTTTTCTCTAAGCTCGAAGATGATAGGCTTCTAGCGAAACCCCATTCGTTAGTCACTAACGTTACGTCGTAGTGACTGAAGCGAAGGGAACCAGAATTTTTATCTGAATAAATTGTATCTGAAATTTTGTAAACTGAATCAGCATATCCAAATGATCTAATTCTTAAGAGCTGGATTTGTGCCACATACCAGTGATGTTATTGTTAAGTAAAACTATAAAAATGAGTTTGTTAATTGAAATGAATCTAGAATCAAATAAAATATAAATATCAGATGAAAAACCTAAATGTAAATTACAGTTCTTGCTTTTGCAACAAGCTGGAAATAAAAAAAAGTTATAAAATTACTAAAACTGAAATAAGAATAAACTAAAGCTAAATACAAATATAAAAAACAATAATAAAAACACACAAAATTACTAAAACTCTGTAATTGAAAATGAAAAATAAAAAAAGCAAAATGTATATACTATACCAGTATATAAATGGTACAAAAACAACATTGCCATGTACATTTGAATTTCAAGTTTGATGCATTTTCAAAAAAAGTCTTAAACAACCTTTTAAAAATTGAAAAAATACCATTCCATATTGATGCACGATCGCATTTTACTTTCTCGGATTCGCAATCACGCATAGGCTACTCTGTGTATAAGAAGAGGCAGTACTGACCGCACATTTTACAAGATATTTGTCAATGAAGCTAAGGATCTGTTGTCCACCAAATCCTCTGCCATCGTCCTGTCAGTCATCTCTTCTTCCTCTCGTCACATAATAAGAGAAATCTGACTCCTGCTGCAACTCTGCTGCTCGTGCTGTAGGGACCAGAGAAGATGCTTTCAGTTTATAACTGTTGAGTCCGTTGTTCAACTGAACTAAATGGTTTTTATTTCTATAAAAAAAGGGAAACCGACAGTGGTGCTGCGGTGACCAATTAATGTAATGACCGAACACTGTGTAACACCGCCGCCAAGCCTAGTTGTAATAAAGCAAAATGTTGCAAAATTACACTTATGTTTAAGCAATTACAACATACATTATAATTTCTATATGTACACGTAGATTTGTTGACTTTGACCAGGGTTGGAGGTCAAAGGTCAGCCTTGGCACAGCTTTTTTTAGTACTATTAGTACTACAATCAGCTTTGACCCATCATAGACCCTCAATCAGACGAGGTTCAGGAAGGGCACTGTACGCTGTCACCCCGTCACATAACTTCACAAGCAGAACTGTAATCACGGCGCCCTGGCCTGGCTCCTCTTTGTCAGCCTCACTGTAGTGGCATTAAATTTTAAGTGCGAATGTGATTATCGTGCCGCATTCATTTTTAATGGGCTTTGCCACTATGTGTTTTAACATGCAGCAAAGCACCACCGTCAGCTGAGTCAGCCAAATTTTGTGCTGATGGTGCATATATTCGCATATATACATGTGCTGCTTATTTCTGCTTCCTTCTTTCTAACCCTTCTCTTATTCTTCACCTCTTTTTCTTTCTTCCTGGCAAGTTGTGGGACGAAGGCCAAGGCAATGGTTAGTGGTGCAGTGAACTTGCAGCTTGAGCTCCAACTTAAGTTTCAAATGCAGATTTGCTTAGCAATACATTAATTTAAAGGTGACGCATCTCATTTCTAGCTTTTAGTGTAACCAAATGGAGCTGCAAAAATAATAATAGTTTTAAACAAGTTTCCATAACTCAACCCGTCTACCAATAAGTGCGAAACGTTTTCAGCAGACTTCTGTCAGTATCTTATATTTACAAAATATGCAAAATGATGCATGTAAATATTTAAAGGTGAAGTATGCAGTTTCTGCGACACTAGTGGCGGAATTACAAAAATAAAGCATATTTTCAAAGAAACTTGCAAACGGCCCTTTCATGCATCATGGCTCCCAACTTGAACATCACAAACAACTCATACGGGTGCTTGTGAGGGCATGTCTCAACAGGGAAATGTAGGCAGCTTTCAATAAAAGTTACAACATATTTGGAACACTTTTAGCTGTGTTGCTAATGTCATAAGTAAGCGATTCCATATAAACATTATAAACTGGTGCAATTGTCTTTCTGAACGGATGCATCGCATTGCAATGCCCTATTCGCTTTGAAGTATTCATGAACTGTTTAATTGTCAAGGGTCTAAATGCAGCGAATTTTGGCACAATTTCTGTCAGCCACGGTCGCATACAAGTTAAACACCCTCTGGTTCAGCCTGGTGCAGTAGCCATGCCCCAAACACTCACTATAGGTTGAGCTGGAAAGAAATTGATAGATCTGACAGGGCGACTCAATAGCTGTGTCCGAAATCGAATACTTCCCATATAATGTATATGAAAAACAGTACACCAAAAGAGTAGTTTGTCTGAATAAATAGCATTCAAAAAACAGTAGGCGAAGAAAAGTACCTGGATGACTTGTTACTTCCGCCGAGATTCCGAAGTGCACATTCAATGGACATTTCACTATCCTATGAGGCTATAGGATTTGTGAATGGCGGTTAAGTGATGCAACTGAATTGTGTATGTCACGTAGTAACAACGGCGAATGCAGTACGTCTGAATTTCATTCATACAAACGATATGCATACTATATAGAAGAGAACGTACTTTTTAACGGTCACAAAGTCAATTTAAATTCAAATGTAGTACCTACTCAGACAGTATGCGTTTTTAGACGCAGCAAAACTTTTGATGGTGCCTGGGAGGTTCAATGTTTACACTTTTGGGGGAGATAAACCTATGAATGGCACACTAATAATAGTCAATGAACAATAAGCTTGGTTAAGAGAATGTATTTAATAGGGTTGCAACTAACGTTTATTTTGATAATCGATTAGTTGGTCGATTATTTTTCCGATTAATCTGATAAAAAGTCCTCTTTTTTTTTACTGACAAAATGCACTATTCCACATCCTGCCCAATGCTGTCCTTCAAACAAACGTGTCAGCTGAGCGCTATGAACACATACATAGTGAATATACCTTACAAAAATTAACAATGGTTTTACAACAAATAAAATGAAAAAAAATATTTATATATATATATATTAATAAAAATAAACAAATAAACCATAGATTTGCTTCAATCCATAGTTTGGTATGGTATTTTTAGTAGTTATACAAATGGTAATCAATACACCAAAAACATGGTTTTACTAGAACCATGGTTCATTTTCGTAAGATTATATCTGCGCTATACATTATGTGCAAAATAAGTTACTACGCAAAAGGACAGTTTAAATCCCTACATTAAAATTACATTAAAGAAAAACAAAAACACAAAAAAACAAAGTCAGAGTTACAGATAAGAGGAATGTTCTGCAGAAACAAACACATTCGCTATGGACAAAGTATCCTGTAACTGTAATTTCTTTATCCTGTAAATAGGCTATAAGAAACCTCTACATTTATATTTAATTACAAGCTGTTACTATAAAATACGTGAATTACATGTTGACTTTTAAACCTAAATTTAGCATCCTAAAGCAGATATTTCAGCTAAATGAATGTTTTTTGCGGTGAATATTAGTTGTGTACTGTATCCTGTTTGATGTGCATGCCCGCCGCGATGGCACTCGTTCAGTCAAGTTTGAAACTTACAGGGAGTGCAGAATTATTAGGCAAATTAGTATTTTGACCACATCATCCTCGTTATGCATGTTGTCTTACTCCAAGCTGTATAGGCTGGAAAGCCTACTACCAATTAAGCATATTAGGTGATGTGCATCTCTGTAATGAGAAGGGGTGTGGTCTAATGACATCAACACCCTATATCAGGTGTGCATAATTATTAGGCAACTTAACAAAAAACAAATTTATACCCATTTCAATTATTTATTTTTACCAGTGAAACCAATATAACATCTCAACATTCACAAATATACATTTCTGACATTCAAAAACCAAACAAAAACAAATCAGTGACCAATATAGCCACCTTTCTTTGCAAGGACACTCAAAAGCCTGCCATCCATGGATTCTGTCAGTGTTTTGATCTGTTCACCATCAACATTGCGTGCAGCAGCAACCACAGCCTCCCAGACACTGTTCAGAGAGGTGTACTGTTTTCCCTCCTTGTAAATCGCACATTTGATGATGGACCACAGGTTCTCAATGGGGTTCAGATCAGGTGAACAAGGAGGCCATATCATTAGATTTTCTTCTTTTATACCCTTTCTTGCCAGCCACGCTGTGGAGTACTTGGACGCGTGTGATGGAGCATTGTCCTGCATGAAAATCATGTTTTTCTTGAAGGATGCAGACTTCTTCCTGTGCTTGAAGAAGGTGTCTTCCAGAAACTGGCAGTAGGACTGGGAGTTGAGCTTGACTCCATCCTCAACCCGAAAAGGCCCCACAAGCTCATCTTTGATGATACCAGCCCAAACCAGTACTCCACCTCCACCTTGCTGGCGTCTGAGTCGGACTGGAGCTCTCTGCCCTTTACCAATTGAGCCACGGGCCCATCCATCTGGCCCATCAAGACTCACTCTCATTTCATCAGTCCATAAAACCTTAGAAAAATCAGTCTTGAGATATTTCTTGGCCCAGTCTTGACGTTTCAGCTTGTGTGTCTTGTTCAGTGGTGGTCGACTTTCTGCCTTTCTTACCTTGGCCATGTCTCTGAGTATTGCACACCTTGTCAGTTCACGGGCAGTTATTTTGCATCTTGGATTTTCCACACGCTTCTTGCGACCCTGTTGACTATTTTGAATGAAACGCTTGATTGTTCGATGATCACGCTTCAGAAGCTTGGCTATTTTAAGACTGCTGCATCCCTCTGCAATATATCTCACTATTTTTGACTTTTCTGAGCCTGTCAAGTCCTTCTTTTGACCCATTTTGCCAAAGGAAAGGAAGTTGCCTAATAATTATGCACACCTGATATAGGGTGTTGATGTCATTAGACCACACCCCTTCTCATTACAGAGATGCACATCACCTAATATGCTTAATTGGTAGTAGGCTTTCCAGCCTATACAGCTTGGAGTAAGACAACATGCATAACGAGGATGATGTGGTCAAAATACTCATTTGCCTAATAATTCTGCACTCCCTGTAATGTCAGACTGATGCGCTTTCATGCGAAATAGAAATACTCACGTGAATTAGTAACATTTACAGATAGGATGTAACCACTGTTCTCTATATACAGTAGATCAGATATAACCTGTAAAATGAACGTTTTGTGCTGAGGACGCACACGCGACTCTCAAAGCGCATGACGGGATGTTAAATGCGAATGCATTCGCTTGAAGCTTAAAATGAAGAATTCTCATGTTTTTGGGCGCTTGGATCATGTACCAACAATGAGAATTGTTGTCGATTAATTTCATTTTCGATTATTATTGACTAGTTGTTGCAGCCCTAGTATTTAACATAAAAATAAACATATCACTCTTGAGTTGAGCATGATATTAAAATAAAATTATAAAATTTCAAATAATGCAATTTATTGCTTCAACAAAAGAATATAACATCGATTAACAACCTCAAAGTCTTTAAAGGTGTACATGATATCATTCAAACTCAGTTCCCCAATGGAGAAAATGGTATTTTACTCTGAAACACGACTGTTGCACTCTTTGGCTAAAAACAAACAAACAAAAAACAGGTAGCTCCACCACAAATGAACACCATTGGTTGAGCCAGTGTTACTGTGTCAGGCTAGTCAGGATGCTAAAATAAAAAGTGCAATGTTCTGAAATGGACAGTCACAATCAGAACAGCCTGGGTAAAATTAACCTATAAATGGTTTAGCTGTATTGTCTGTGCACACAAATCTGGGGCAGGAGAAAAGTATTTTAAAATGACACACAGCTTTAAATGAACCAATGAATGTCCAGTTTTGACAACTTGATTAAGAAAAATCTACATGTTCATAGACGTCTCTGAAAAGACATTGAAAATAATCAGCTACGATTTTCCTCAGGGTATTTGTCGGCATCTTTATCGAGAGCAATAAAGAAAATGGACCCATCCTAACACTGCCAGTGCAAAAGCGAACAAAGACATGATTCAACATAGAGGAAGAAAGAACTGAAAGGTGATGCCTCATGGGAGGGAGGCAGACAGGAAGTCTGCCAAATCAATAACACATTATTAGTTCGTGGGGGCATGAAAAGAGATAGGTGAACCTTAATACACCTATGATATCTTCATAATAACAATATTGAGATTTATAAATAAAGGAGGGGGTGTTGAAGGCAGATACTCGGGACAAGTGAATTCCAGCTGGCTTTATTAGCTGCCAGTCTCACTGCCAATATGTTCCTTGACTTCACTGCCCGAAATGGTAACTGTCCTTCGTCAGATCAAATTAAGGAGACTGACAGGCAATAAGAAATTTGCGACATTAAATGCATTTTCCTTTGCTGTGCATTCATGGCTCTTTACATACAGAAGTGTGTGTGCTTGGTGGGGTGGTGGGGGGGTTCAGATAGAGCTTTTATTAAAGCAGGTAGAATTTTCTGACTCTAGGTGCTGATAAGCGTTGACAATGACACAGGAAGCTCGAAGACACGCGTATGACATTCCGTCACTTTTTCACGCTATTGGTCTGTGGGGTCCACAGAGTTTGTGGATAGTGTGGACTTGGTGGGCAGGCTAACATCTGCATGCTACATGACCAAAATTGTTTCGGGTTTTGTACTTTAAATGCTGTTTGCTGCCACGTGCATCTTTCTAGTTTTTTTGTTCGTTTATTTTCTCTTTCTTCTACATTTCTCCAGATGCACTGTTCACAGGACCCCGCAATCCCTCTCGAGCTGACTTTTTGTTCAACGGGCCACACAGGGAGTGTTCTGTAAGCTGCTCCTGCGGAGAACTAAACCCACTTCACCTTCAGATTCTGACAGAAGAAAGAAAACTGAATAGAGTGTTGCAGATGCTCAGGCTCTGCGGAGATCCGAAACATGGTGGGCTAAGCTTTACTTTAGGTGCTTCAAGTCATTTTCCTGTGTTGAAAGTAAATAGCCTTCAGTACTCTGTATTTGTACATTGTCCCTGTCGATTATAGTGATTTTAAGAAAAGAAACAAACCCTGAACCCTGAAACAGTATGGAAGCCTGTTTCTGCCTATTATTCTGAGAAATAAATAATATAAAGTCACAATTACAAAGAAAATTGTATTACTTTATGAATTACTTTCAAAATATAATTACTTTTTTTTTTTACTCTGAGGCAAAAATAGGTATTTTTTGGTCGATATATTGGTATTTTTGGTTAAATGGCTATATAGTATATATTTCTCTGTATTTTTTTTTAATCTATATTTATTTTTAAAAATGTTTTTTCTCATCCTGACCAATGATGTCCTACAAACATTATTGATATTGAAGGCTATGAAAACAAATAGTGAATATAATATAGTAGGCTATGCAATATATTATGTGCAAAAAGGGGGGTAAAAATCACATTACATTCTAACATTGTAATATTACAATTTAAAAACAAAAATAATGAATTCACTAGGCTAAAGTAAAAAAGAAAAGAAAACCAAAAGTATTCCCTCATTCCATATTGTTTCTAAAAAAAATTATATTGACATATCGTACAAACTCGATATACCGCCCAGCCCTACCAATAAATAGTTTCATGTTATTAAGGATGGCAGATATTATAATTCAATTATAATACTTTCCTCATTTAATACAATGTAAAACACACATAAAAAACACTAACCTAAAATTAACTAATTTCAACATTTGCCAAAGTTTAACAGTTATTGGTATCTATTAACATTGTGTTAATAAATGATTAGTTTGAGTGAGTGTTAGATGACAGCAAGTGCGAGTTCACGGAAGTATAATATTACACACCATACCTGAAATTAAACAGACTCGCTCAAATATCTGCAACGTCTCATTTCTTGTAAATAAACACTGAACCGAGTGTATGCTTGTATTTAAAAACACAACTGGATCTTAAAATGCTCACATTGCAAGCACATATCAACATGAATGCTATTTTAAATTATTGCACACACACAAAACAAAACAAAAATGGATTCTTAAGCAATTTGCCAAGACAAACACTCAAATTGAGACAATGCCAAAAACACAAAGCTGTCGCTCTAAGAGACTCCAAGGCCTTAGCTGGCAATAAAATAGCTCTGGTATAGGCTGTATACCCACTGGAGACCTATAGAGACGTGAGTTTCATGCCAGGAGGACTCCCTGCTTACATAACCCTGCCAACACAGAGGCCCGTGTAGGGTACATGTGGGTCTGAGTACATGTGGGTATATGTTTGTGCATGCCCTCTGAGCCCTCTCAGCGTGCGGCATGTGCTCGGTTGCCCTGTAGGTCAGAGGTATTGGGCACAGTGCCTAGCACTGACACAGACTGGGCATCTGACTCCTGTCACTGTTCCCATTGCCCAGGCAGCAACAGCCTGGCAAGGGCCATCGACAACTGGTAATGTTGGCACACAGACCCAGAAACATTCTTCTACATGCCATCTATTCAGCCCAGAGCTGTTTGGCAGACATTCCTCTCCCCGATTCTTTCTGAGGCGGCCTCTCATTCCCTAATCATTAAATAGTTTGTATTTTGATCATTTTCCATGTGAAATACACTCATTTAACTTGTTGCTCTAAATGTGCTGGTTGAATTTTTCTTTCTATTTGATTTTAGATTCTGTCTGTTCAGTAATACACAGATATGAACTTGCATTATGTGCCAAATCAGTGTTATACAGCATATCGGATACATCAGAGAATTTAAAGGAATATGGGTTCAAAACAAGTTCAGCTCAATTGACAGCATTTGTGGCATAACGTCTTTTTATGTTCTTAAAAACAAAACAATAATGGAGGTTAAGATGTGGCGAATAAAACGGACATAAATAGGACACATTTTTTGAGGATCTAACTAGCCAAAATGTGAATCTTAGCATTATATATATACATTTTTTTATTTATTCTTCTGTTAAAACTGTACAAAAGCTCCAGTATAATTGTGTTAATTGGTTAACTGTTCATCTGTTAACTTATCATATACAATGAAAAACTGTAAATCGTTTAATAATTGCATTTGTAATTACTGTAAAATACTGTCAAATTTGTTTTACGATGAAAAACAGTAAAATGACATTCCCAGAAGTCCCCACATGACTTCTGGCAAGAATTTGATATAAAAAATTCAATTTTTGTTATCAGTAATGAACATTAGGGTGTTATTAAAAAAACAAAAACATTTTTACCATAATTTTTGTTTTATGTGTTATCCTGATGGTGTTTTGTCTGTTTATTTCGTGTGGCTTTCTATTTTACCACCTGTATTTTTATCATTATTATGGTGATTATCAGTACATTTTAATGTAAAATGCAGATTTTTGGTAGTAGATTGGTAAGATTACATGATATAACTTAATGAAATATCATTATAAGTTGTAAAATACAGGACATCCACAACTGCAGTTTTTTATGGTAAACTTCACACATAAAATAAGTGATTTTTCACACTAAAATCGTGTTAAAATTGTTTTCACAATTCCGTTGTGAGTGCCTCAATATTTTAAAGAAAACAGGCGGAAAGTCTAAATTAACTTGTGTAATCAACATTATGCCACAATATGCTGTCAATTGAGCTTAACTTGCATTGAACCCGAACCATTCCTTTAATGAAGCCCCCATATTCTCACCACTCTGTGACATTTCAGCCCCTTTTCATGAGCAAACACACCTAAATCCCAGGAGGTTTTGTGGCTATGAAGCTTTGCAACATGGTGCCTGGTGTGTAAAATAAATAAAAACGCATGCTAACACAATTGGGTGGGAGACCTTGCGCGTGTGTGTGTGCGTCTACGTGTGTGTACAGAGATGGATCACCACAGCCTCTATCTTCTCCGTGGCCATGCCTAGCAGCGCGTCAGCAGCGGGCCGATTTACATTAGGGAGATTTAAGCTGTCTGAGCCAATGGTGACAAGTCAAGGTGTTTCACTTTAATTACAGCCGGCAAGGTCACCTCCCTCCCCGCTCACCCTCACTCACAAGGAGTACAGAGAGATGGCAAAGAGAGAGAGGGAGCGCTCACACATGTTTTTTACATTTATGTTTAAAGACCCCATGTTTTTGAACACAAGACAGCCTTAATTACAAACACTGGCACGTGACCAACCGTCTCTTGCGCTTCCACAGCGACAAAACAGACATGTTCACATGAAACAGTCTGTTAGAAATAATACCACATGACAAAATAAATGCTGAAGCATGGGAGGCTATTTCTTTAATGCTTCGTTGCATTGTGGCTGACATAATGTATTATGATGCCATAATACGAAAGATTTTGCTTTTTTCAGCTCTTCGTTTTACAATAGCTGCCTCTTTCGCAGCCCGAGGCTGTTGTTCTGTAAAGTGGATATGACAGGCGCTGAGTGCAAACAGTAGCTTAAAGGTGTGAGATTTCAGACCATCAGTAGCCCTCTGCAGGATTCAGGATACTGCGCTGATGAGAGGTGTCAGACAGGTGTCTAGGGGTCTTTTTCTCTCCATCCCATGACAAGTGAGAGCAAGCCCCCTGGGCAAGCTGGTAGTCTACATTGCATCTCCTCACACATCTGTCATTGAATCCCAGGCCTTACTTGCCCCTTTTCCACCAACAGGATCCTGGTACCGGTGCTGGAGCTCAGTCTAGAACCTTTCCTCACATTTACACTGCAAAAGATGGTTCAGGGTCAGGAAAATAGATTATGGGCCCTATTTTAACAATCTGAGCGCATGGTCTAAAGAGCATGCGCATGGCGTGGGTGCACTTCGGGTGTGTCCGAATCCACTTTTGCTAGTTTAACGACGTAAAAAACGGTCGGCGCCAGGCGCAAAATCCAATAGGGTTGTACCTAGTCTCTTAATGAGTAATGGGTGTGTTTTGGGCATAACGTGCAATACACAAATCTCAGCCAGGTGCGCTTGCACCATCGCGGATTCGCTATTTACATGGCCGAATTTCCGAGCGGAAAGACTGAACGCTTCTTCAGAGAGGTATATTTTACGTTTTATATTACAATATATTATATTTATATTTTTATAAAATGTTTGTGTGCTGCAGCTGCCCTGTGTGTGTAATAAGTAGTGTACACGCATTGTGCACCCTATATGCATATTACAAGCACACCCTTTTACTAATGCATTTGTAATAACGTGGCGCTGGATGTGAAAATGATAACTGCGTCGGCCTGAAATAGCAAAAAACACTCACGTCGTGCCTGGCGTCGCATTGCGCTGGGTGTATGATAGGGCCGAATGTGTGCACCAAAGTAAAGTTTTCAAAAAAACAAACTTCTGACTTTTGCATCTTAAGCTGTGTGTGATGGTACAAAGTTGCTGGATGACATAACTTTGCTTTAATAAATAACCTCATTGGTTCTTGTGGAAGCTCAAAACGTGCCGCATAACACATGAGAATGAACCTCATTGGTTGAGCACACAACTGATATGTGAGCTGATGAAGGTTTATATATGAATAAAAGCCTAAATTCAATCTGTTTCATCATATAAAGTGATCGTGTCTCTTCAGAAAATGTTTACAATCCGTATGAACTTTTCAAAGTTTCATTTGCATAGATGTCAATGGGGGACGCAAAGCTCAAAAAGATCTTCAATTGTGCACGAAAATGAACAAAAATCTTATGGGTTTGGAACGACATGAGGGTGAGTAATAAATGAAAGAATTGTTATTTTTGGGTGAACTATCCCTTTAATATAAATGAAAGATTAAGGCCGTGTCCACACTAATACGTTTTCATTTGAAAAGGCATCTTTTTCTCTACGTTTTGGCCTTCCGTCCACACTGAGATGGTTTTAAGTCAACGAAAACGTAGCTTTTTGAAAACGCTCTCCAAAGCAGATAAATTTGAAAACGCGTCTTAGAGTCGTAGTGTGGACTGCGAAGACGGAGGTATTTGAAAACGATGACGCATGTTTAGTCATGTGACGCATATTGTACCCATGTTTATAACGCTATTGCGCCAGTTCTGTAGTATAAACTTTCACACAGTTGCTAAAATATGTTACTTTGCACACTGCATATCCCAGTCCTGCAAGGATTACAGAAAATGTACTCGCATCCTGTGGCAAAACACGAGTGCAGTTGCGTTTTAGACCAAACATAATAATGGTTGACCGAGTGCGACCTGGACGCATCAGTGAATGGTGATATATTTTGCTAAATAAAATGATCCTGCCAGAAGATTTGTGTGATAACTTTATGATGTCAGTATCTCAGTGATCTTTTATGAGGTTTTACGCATGCGCAGTAAGTTGAATTTGGCGTTTACTGACGTTTCAGTGTGAATGAGAAACTTTTGCAAAACGTTAGTGTGGACGGAGAGCATTCTGAAACGAAAACTCTGTTTTCAAATCTATCCGGATTTAATGTAGACGTAGCCTAAAGGGGGGCTGAGACACTAGGGGGCCTCAGCAACCCTCTAAGGGGGTCACGGGTTGACCTAAAAAATATTTATTGGTATATTGAAACAACTTAAAATTAATTCAATAACTTGTTTTTACTGAAGAACATATGGTTCTTGAAACTTCTGTATCGTGGTTAATTCATTAATACATTAATTCTCTCAGTTTCTGTTAAAAACAAGAAGTTTTGTTATAATTACAGCAGAAATACCAAAAATATCTTACTCCATCTAACTCAAGACAACAAATTAAAAACCACTGGTATAAAGACACTAAATTACATTACAAAACAAAAGACTAAACAACGAGCACAATGTGTTATTTATATGCGCTCAGGATAAATAATAACATTTGACAGTTATGTCATTGTTCGACTCTTAAGTCTGCATATTGAAAAAATGAGTGTGTGTGTGTGGAAGTGGGCATACTTGAACATGTAAACTGAAACATTTTGAAAGCACTGCTTTTTGGAAGCACAGTATCAAATTCACATGGTTTGTCTGGGACTTATCATGCTTTCACGTTCCCAGTCTAGCATCTCGGTTTTACGCAATATTACAGACCAAAACCCCCACGGGATGTGTTTAAGAGCAGAGCTCACTGAGTGGCATTGAATTCAGATCTAAACGCACACAAACGCATTTGCACATGCACATACAATCGGGAGGACGGTGAGCTGTCAGTTAAATGCAGCCATACCTTTCTTATCAGCATCACAGCTTTGCCAGAGAGAGCCATGGTCAAATTAAAAGGAAGGGGTGTGAAGTGCAGAGGGAAAAAAAAGAGGGAAGTGCCTTCTGGGGAAGTTATTAAAAAGGGGGGGGAAAGAAAAATAGAGAGCATAAAAAACTGGCTGCAGTTCAAAAGGGGAGGGTCCTTTGTTTCTTAAGACTCCGGATGGCAGTTGCTGGCAAGGCTGCAAAACATACAATGCCTCGTGGCCAAATGGCAACACACAACTCTCTGACAGGGAATAGTGTAGGGAGGGGAAGGGGCAAGGGGGTGAACTAATTTGGTACCATTTCTTGTCTAGGCAAATGAAGGAAATGACCTAAAGTGATGCTAACCCTTAACCACAGGGAAAATGAGAAAGGGTGAAACCCTGGGCCAACGGGAATTGGACTCTGTATGTTTATTTATCATTTTTATGACTGACTGTTAAGAGAGACCAGACTCTATCGTTTGGGGTCGACTCTCTATATAACTTATAATCATGATAGGTGGCTTCTAGGTGTAGTTACAGTAAATGCATAGAGAGGATTATGCGAATACCATGGTTGGAAATGTAAAAGGCAAGCAGAATACATAAAGTATACAGATCAACCCAAATGGGTATGTATACCAACACTCTAAGTACATCTATATCTAAACCACCAATTTAATGAGACACTATTTCATTGCATGTATGCAGCTGAGCAGATTTATGCACAGTCCTCCTCTCCCACCGCTGCTGTAGCCCTGACCTCAGGTCAGTAGCAAGGCTGGCTGGAAGAACGTAAGCTCACAGTTCATCATTACAGTCTGCAAGGCGAGCCCAGTGCACAACACACCCAATCTCATTCTTAATCATACTGGTTATATGATACAGCACATGGAAACCGACACAAATCAGCTCTTGTAGCACAAGAACATGTTACAATGCAAGCATATTTTTCATATAATTAAGATTTTACATACTTGAGCAATATCAGATGAGCAAGAGTGCATGAGATTGTTCAGGTAAACAGAGCCACGCGACGCGCATACCAACACCATTATTGTGATTTTGCTTTTATAACAACAGTTCAATAAACAACAAGTTATAGTTGATTAACTTACATATATGCAGTACTTCCTGGTAATTTGTTAGTTTTCGCTCTGCCAATAATTCGAAACTAATCCACAAACAGTCGCACGTCTCTTAGCAAACACACAGTAGAGCTTGAATGAATCAGTGTTTCAGAATCAGATGAGTGAACGATTCAATGACTCATTTCAAGATGGTCACATGTTTTGAAATGAATCAGTGTGTTTGAACGAATCAAATTAGTGAATGATTTAATACCCCACTCACTCTAGTTTATTCTTTTTTCTTTTTTTATTTAACATAACAAAACGCATTAAAGCAATACAGATATACGTGGACAAAACAAATAAGACAACAAGATACAAAGACACAGTTGCCTGGGTAACATAAAAAAAACTATTAATACATTTACACCTTAAAGGACAAAAAAATTATTAATATAGAGATACAGTTTCCACTGCTTTAACTGAGCTTTAGATAGTTTCACTCAAGTTGGTTCATAAATGAATCAGTGTTTGAACAAATCGACTTGCTCAAAAAAGACACTTGTTGCCATCTACTGGAGCGATGTAACCTGCAAAAGGGTCACCGAAAAAAAAAACACCATAATGCAGCTTGTTTGGATGAATTAATACCATAAAAATCCATACATTTATACCATGATAACTTTAATGTTAGATCCATGTTGTACAGGCGGATAAAAAAAACAAGGATGCTGATGTCCATTTGTGCATATATTGAAGAGAGAGTGGGATAATAGGGGTTGAACGTGGGGTGTCTGTAAGAATTTACTGGCTTTGGCCCAGTACCTCATGCCGCCACAAACAATGACCCAAATCTAATGACAGAAGACCCAGTGCACACAGAGTCTGCACAGAGGGTCATTCCCGGCCCATCTGTCAGACGGCAAGTTGCAACGCCATTTAAAAGTCAATTCAAAGTTTATTGTTCATGAATACACGCTAATGTCAACATACTGTAGTTCCAGTACAGATTTCACTTACGTAACATATGACTGTTGTTCTTAGTCTGAAAACACAGTCCGCATTACTACAGAGCTCTTTTTAAAAAACAGCATTTCTGTCTCCCAGGCACAAAAGCGAACAAAGCGAAGGGCCAGCCAGCGTTATGTGGTCATTCAAGAGGGCGAGATTTGAGGTGAATAGGCCCAGATTCAGACTTGACAGCAACAGCTGCTGAGAGATCTGCAAGCTAACAGCTGCTACTTTCAAAATGCCTTTATTTTTTCTTTATTTTCAATTAAAAGCCTTTTTTCCTCTCTCGATCCAGCTCTTTGCTAATAACATAATGGCAGGTGGAATGTCATTGCTGGGTGTAATGCAGCTAAGTCCTGGTTGCTGTTTTAATGCCTTTCTAATTGGAGCCCACTCTCTTCCACAGCGTGCGGAAGGCAAACAGAAATGATTTGTAAAATAACGACTGCGGAACTAATAACTAGCCTTCGTCCTAATGTAAGGCTTTTTGTGAGGTGGAAAAAAAACTGTGAGAGCCCTAATTGGGTTTGCCTCAAAAAGACGTTTTAAACTCATCATTTCATTTCACAGGCTTTTTATGTCACATTTTGCTGGAGAAGAAAAAAGTCGAAGAGAAAGCGCTCTCTCATCCATTTTGAGGTTAATGGTCAAGTTTCAAGCTTTTAAAACAGGGTGAAACCACGCTGAAAGGATTTGGGTTAATTAACTAGAAAGGTGTTTTACTTTTTTGCTTCTCTGGATGACTTTTCAAAGTGATTTTTTTCCCATGCCGCACAAAAACAAACAAGCCATGTTTTTCCTGAAAGGTACGTACAGAGACGGTGCATGGCTCACCAGATGATACACCACATTAGGTATTCTAAAACAGAACTTTTCCAACATTTTGCAGATTAAATGTCCTATCCAGGCCTCAAAAAGAGTTTGCCTTTCCTTCGCTCAGTCACTACGCAACGTTAGTGACTAACGAATGGGGGTTTCGCTTAGAAGCCTATCATCTTCGAAGCTTAGAGAAAACGCCCAATGGCGTACACGCCATGGGCATGCGGAATTTGCATACGTAATCCGCCTCACCGTGAGTATATAAGGAGGCACGAGCAACATCGCATTATGTTTCTGCTTTCGAGCCAAGAGGACCTACCTCTTCACTCCTACAGCCTTCTGAGACTCTGTCAGCTTCTTCGAGACGAGCAGCTTTCCGGTCGGTGTTGGTGTAACGGCGCTGCTCCAGTGATCGATACTTCCTGCCTGCTGATCTCTGCAGTGGTCTGTTGACAGCTGGTGTGTGTTTCTGGGCGCTCGCATCGATCTGCGCAGGCTTCCTCTCACAAAAAGAGCTTGCGCTGCGGCACGCCTTTTTCAAGACGGTTCGCCTGCACTTCCGGTGCGATCGATATCCATTGCTGTCTATGGGCACTTTCACTGCTCGATGTGTTTGGGCTTCAGCACGCTCGGGCAGTGTTTGTGGATGTGTCATGTTCCCACTGCGGGAATGTGACCATCGCGATGTTGTGGTCGAGACTCAGTGATCTCCGTGAGGAGAGAGAGTCCTCTGCCACACCCCAATCTACCGCCTCCGAGAGAGGTGGTACTTTGGCTGGTGGCCAGGGTGACCTGAGGGCTGTGCTGTGGTTTAAGACCCCGACGCTCATTCCTCGGGCCACACCCCCTCTAGCACATCGCCCCGTGAGTGCTGGACTGAAACAGCGCCCGCCTCTGACGCCTGCTCGCTCAGTTCACACTCCAGATAGCAGTGAGATTTAGATCGCCGCATCCCAAGGTGGGCTGGAGTCCTTTGGGGATGACGACAGGCAGTGCTCGCCCGGTGTGTCAGCGCAGCCTGATCTGACCCAGAGTTGACAGCCATGTTATCTCGGCAGCCGCGAGCCTCGGGCTGGTGTGGAACTCCGCCTGTCACGAGTGCTCGTGGTTGCGCGATTGGTTTTGGGGACGGCACTGACAGCTGTTGGGCCCCGCCCCAATGCCTTTCGCCCCGAGGTGCATGAGGAGGTCACGCGTCCGGGAGTCCCCGTGCTTCCCGTGGCCGCCGGCCTCCTCCGCCTTCTCTGCCCTCGATGGGGCCGTGGCCTAGGGTACACTGGGGTCCCCACTGTTGGGCACTCTGTTGCGCACACGGTGTCCACAGAGTGCTTCGACGTGGCGTGGCTATCCTAAGCACCTCCCAGAGCCTCAGGGCCCGCCTACTTCGGTGGCGTGGTCCTGCAGAGCTACGGGCAGGCCGCCGCCTTTGCACATGCACGAGGGTGGAGCCGACCCAGGGCTCTTCAATGAGCTGCGCCACTGATCCCGCCTCTGGCGGTGAAGGTGGCCACACGCCCCTGGGCCGGGCGATGTCCACAGTTGTGGTCCGGGAGAAACACCTGGCCTTACCTGGTGATGTGGAGGTAGTTGAGTGAGCCACCTCCTCAACTCGCCCATATCCCAGGCTGGCCTCTTCGGCGGCGCGGCTGAGAACTGCGCCCAACGGTTCTCGGCCGCCCGAGAGCAGACTGAGGCTGTAACACGACTGCCCCGGCGGCCAGCTGCTGCACCAGCCGCCGGCTCAGTCGCTCAGTCCGCTCGCCGAGGGCGCCTCCTCCTACCCGGCCCCAGCAGCAGCCTTCACCGGGCCGTGTCATGGAGGAGGTTGCAGGATGACGCCTAGTTCGCTGCACAGCCTGACTAAACGCCAGGCTGGAGGTGGACAACTCAGAGATGGGTTCCAGTTCTTTCCAGGAGATGGTAGCAGGGTTCTCCTTCCCCGGTGGAGGGCCGGGGAAAATCCTTCGCTGCTGGCCTCCGGCTGGCGGCGCTTGAGAGAACTGGTGTCCCCATCCCTGAGGACACAGAGACTGGTGATGGCAGTGTGCACCGCCTCGGCCGCGCCGCCTCGCCCCTCTCTCTCGCCAGCCTCTCAGAGCAGACCCCAGTGGAACGCGCCCTTCCCTGGTCTCTCTGTCAGGACGCAGCTGCTGGCTGTGCCCCACACCGACGCCACGCCCCACGCCTGGGCCAGTCACGCTGCCTCGCTGCCCCACCCGGGTACGCCTGTGGTTCGAGTGACCCCGTGGTCAGTTCCTGGGAGTCTGACTACAGCTTCCAGGACTGTCCGCAGGGCCGCAAAAACCATCAGGCTCGGCCACGCGATTCACCCGCGCAGGCTCCTCCTCGCTCGGGAGTCCGCCACCATGGTGGGGCCCAATGTCCCAGTCATGCGCGCTGAGGTTGCCACCCTACTGGCGAAGGGTGCGATCGAGCCTGTCCTCCAGCCGAAATGAAGTCCGGCCTCGGCCTTTACTTCATTGTACCCTAGAGAACCGGTGGGTTATGGCCAATCCTGATCTGCCCGCCCTGAGCCGATCCTTACAGGCTTCCGCTCAGGATGTTGGCAGCTAACGCCTTCTCAATGCGCGCTCGCCCAGTTGATTGGTTGCAGCGATTGACCTGAAGAATGCCTACTTTGTCTCCTACCGACGCCGACTGCCTTACAGGTCTGCTTCGAGGGGCGGACATTCAGTACGCGCCCTCCCATTCGGCTAGCTCTGTCCCCTCGTGACTTCACGAAGTCTGTCGAGGCAGCCCTTGCGCCACTCAGGCAGCACGGGTTCGTGATCCTGAACTGCCTCGGCGACTGGCTCAGACTGAGTCACTCGAGAACAGGGTGCGAACACAGAGTTCTAGTGCTCCAGCACGTAGCCTGTCTGGGCCTTCAGGTCAACTGGGAGAAGAGCAACTCTGCCCGCAGGGATCTCTTTTCCCGGCATGGTTTTCAACTCGGTCGCCATGTGCGCAGCAGCTTACCAGCGAGCACGCCGCAGTCAATGCTGACTTGCCTCCGCACTAAGCAAGAGTGCGGTTCCACTGAAGTGTTTCAGAGGCTCCTGGGGCATATGGGCATCTGCAGCCGCGTGACGCCGCCGGATTGTTTCATATGAGACCGCTTCAGCATTGGCTTCGCGATCGGGTCCCGAGATGGGCATGGCAGTCTGGCGCCCGGTCCAAGTGACTCAGGCATGCTTACAGACGCCACCCCGTGGTCGAACTCTCAGTTTCTACGGGCCGGGTGCCCTTAGAACGAAGTTTCCAGGCATGTTGTCGCTCGACGGATGCCTCTGCCACGGGTTGGGGTGCCATGTGCAATTGACAAGCAGCCGCTGGGCTCCTGGACAGGACCCCACCGCCTCCTGCATGTCAATTGCCTTGAGTTGCTGGCAGTACGGTTCGCCCTGCACCGCCTCCGAGCGTTGCTGAAGGGTCAACATGTGCTTGTCCGACAGACAACACGGCCATAGTAGCGCATATCAACCACCAGGGCGGCCCACGCCCCGCCGTATGTCTCAACTCGCCCGCCATCTCGGTTTATGGAGTCAGAAGCGCCTGAGGTCCCTTCGTGCTGTCCATATTCTGGGAGTCCTGAACTCGCAGCCGACGAGCTCTCGCGGTTTCAGCCTCTCCCGGGAGAATGGAGACTCCAGCCCCAGTTGGTCCAGCTGATTTGGGAACAGTTTGGGGACGCGCAGGTAGATCTGTTGCCTCCCACGACTCTTCCCACTGCAGCCTGTTCTTTCCTGTCCGAGGGCACGCTGCACGGATGCACTGGCGCACAGCTGGTCAAGGGGCCTACGCAGGTATGCTTTCAGTGAGCCTACTCGCACAACTTTTGTGCAAGATCAGGAGGACAAGGAGCAGGTCCTTGGTCGCCTGCACTGGCACGGCCGACCTGGGTCCCAAACTCGTACTCCTTGCGACAGCCCCTCCCTGGCCTATTCCTCTGAGACCTCCTCACTCAGAGACGGGGCACCCTTTGGCACCTGCGTCCCGATCGGTGGAGCCTCCACGGTGGGTCCTGGATGAGACGCGCAGGTTTGAGTGGCCTGCCACCTTCGGTGGTCGCCACCATCACTTCTGCTAGGGCAGAGTCCACTCGGCATGCCTATGCGTTGAAGTGGAACCTCTTCGTCCACCTGGTGCTCTTCCCGCCAAGAAGACCCCTGGAAATGCCCGATCGGGTCCGTGCCTCGCTCCTCCAAGAAGGGTTGGAGCGAAGGCTGTCTCCTCCACCCTCAAAGTTTATGTGGCCGCTATATCTGCCCACCACGATCTCTTGGAGAACAGAAAGGTAAGTCAGCACGACCTGATCATCAGGTTCCTGAGGGGGCGAGGAGACTGAATCCTCCTCGCTCTCCTCTCGCTCCTCTGGGACCTCTCAGTAGTTTTAAGATGCTCTGCAGAGGCCTCCCTTGAGCCTTTGCGGTCGGCTGATATTAAGTTCCTGTCGATGAAGACGGCTCTGCTGACCGCATTGGCCTCCGCCAAGAGGGTCGGGACTTGCAGGCATTTTCGGTTGACGGTTGCCCTGGAGTTCAGGCCGGCTAACTCTCACGTGATCCTGAGACCCCGGCCTGGATATGTGCCCAAGGTTCCCACCACCCGCTCAGAGACCAGGTGGTGAACCTGCAAGCGCTGCCCGTGGAGGGGCAGACTAGCCTTGGCACTGCTCTGTCCAGTACGTGACGCAGTGTTTCAGGACCTCAGACCAGCTCTTTGTCTGTTATGGTGGAGAGCGGAAGGGAAGTGCTCTCTCAAAGCAAAGGCTGTCTCACTGGATAGTGGACACCATTGTTTTGGCTTACCAGCAGCAAGGTCGACCATGTCCCCTTGCGGGCTCACTCCACTCGGAGTGTCGCCTCCTCTGGGCTTTAGCGCATGGCGCCGCTAACAGACATCTGCAGAGCTGCAGGCTGGGCGACACCTAACACATTCGCCAGATTCTACAATCTCCGAGTGGAGCCAGTGTCCGACTATGTACTCGCCGAGGCCGGTAATGGGCCAGGCTCAGGTGTCTTCGCTGCTTGCCATTCCACTCCTCGGACTGGATACGGCGATATTCCTCAGGTGAGCTACCGAGAGCCCTGAGTTCCTCCAGCACTGCTTACGCCGATGCCTGTGTGTCTGCTCTCTAGCGAGCCCAGACCTCGTGTCCGGCCAGGTGCCCCGTGTGCATGGTTCCTCCGCGACCCCCACACGTGTATTTCACCGTAAGCCTCCGCAGTGAGCGGGTTTCTTCCTTGGCATGTCCCGCCATCCCTAGGGTTAAAAATCCACCTTCGGCTGGTACCCTAGAGTTTTCCATATGCAACCCTTGCGGGTCATATGTGTACTCTAAGTCCTCCCTACGGGTAGGCATCTTGGCATTTCCTCACTGGGATATGCTTCCCAGTGTACCTTGGTATTCCTGTGATAAGTGGGAGTCCTTCGTCCGCACTAGTCTTACGACAGGAACTCGTGACTTACGCAGGGCACTGGAAGACAGCTGAGTGGCGGGATTAGATTGGACCCCCATTCTAGTCACTAACGCTACGTCAGTAGTGACTGAACGAAGGGAACGCCTCGGTTACGGATGTAACCCTCGCTCTGAGGAGGAACGGAGACGTAACGCCCCGCTGCCACATCAGCTGTGCTACCTGGAACGCAGGAGTTCAGTCTTGGCCTCAAGCAGGTAACATAATGCGATGTTGCTACGCACTCCTTATATACTCACACGGTGAGGCGGAGTTACGATGCAAATTCCGCATGCCCATGGCATTGGCACGCCATTGGGCGCTTTCTAAGCTCAAGATGATAGGCTTCTGCGAAACCCCATTCGTTAGTCACTAACGTTACGCCTCCGCTCCTCCTCAGGGAACGAGGGTTACATCCGTAACCAGACGCTTTATGCTAATCTGCCAATCTCTTCAGTCTAAATTCTGACATTTACTATGAGTAGGTTCGTAACAATATCATATAAATATACTGTGATATAAAAATGCGATATGTATTGTGATGTGAACGATTTGTAGGCCTATGCGATATATAGTTTATTTTATCCAAGACCCAGCTTACTGTATATCTAATATGAAAATTCTGTCATCATGTGCTCGCCATCATGTCGTTTCAAACCTATAAGATTGAATCTTCCAAACACAAATTATACTTTTTATGAAACCTAAGAAATTTCTGGATTTCTGTCCCTCCATTTAGAGTCCATGCCCAAGCCTATTCAAGTCCAGCCCTTTAACATTTTAATCAACAGTAGCTACTTTGTTAAAACGTTTTTACCATATGTTTTAAAAGTAGTAATTATTTTTGCTTGAAGTACCGCAATAGTATTGTATCATGAGTTCAGTATCGTTAATCGTTACATCCCTAACTATGAATGCTAGGGTTTAAATAAAAGTAGCAATGCTACCAACTTAAGTGCTTACTTAACGCTTCATAACATCTCAGTATAGCTAATTTTTCCATCAAGATTATTTTTTTATATTATATTGCACATACAGCTGTCATGATCCCTGCCTGTGTTCCTGTTTTGTTTAATTGACTCTTATTTTGAAGATTAGTTTTGTTCCCATTGTTCCTGTGCTCTGTCTTCCGTTTAGTTCCTGTTTCCTTTGTTTTCATTGCCTACCTTGTTAGTTTCTATAGTTTAGTGTCCCTGGTTAGCCCTTGTGATCCCTCTGTATTTATACCCCTGTGTGTATTTTTTCAGTCGTTGTTCCTGTATGTGTGTTCTAATTTGTTGCGCTCCTGGTTTTTCTGTATGGATTGTGTTCCTCATTCTCTTGTTTGGATTATATTCCAGGATTAGATTATCTGTGTTTGTGCCTCTTTTTTTGGGGGGGATAAACTGTGCTTGCATTTGGATTCTTGCCTCTCCTTGTCCCTGTTCAAACGTCACAAAAGCACACTGTAAAAAAAATATATATATATATATATATATGTGTGTGTGTGTGCGTGTGTGTGTATTTGTATGTGTGTGTGTGTGTGTGTGTGTGTGTGTGTACAGTATATATACATAATTATACACAATACACACACATATTTTGTAAAAACAAACCTTTATTTTGGATGCGATTAATCGTCAAAAAATTCAAATTGATTTAAAATTATATTTTTATACAGTATATATATTTTCTGGTTTTACTGAAAACTCATTTAAAATGAAATTGAATTAAAATACTAGCTTTTGATGTATTTAGCTACTTTGTATTATTAACTTGTAGCTAACTACTTTTTAAAAAATAGTAAGTTTGACTGTAATTGAATTGTTTTAAATGTTGAGTATATGTATCCATAGCTGGTAGATTAAAATAAGCCTAAAAAAAACTGGAATGGATTGCTGCCTGTGTTAAAAAGTGTGTTAAACCAAAATGCATATCAGTGCAATAGACTATGCAAGAAGACTTCAGACAACTTCAGTTTATGAACAGCCCAAACAGAGCTCTCCGTCTAGCCTGCATTAGTGTCCTGACCTGCAGGTCCTGTTGAATCTCTGTCACATTGTAATAACCTGTCTTTTATCTTAAACACCTCCTCTCCCCTCAGGCCATGGTAAAGCACCTGGAAGCCTGACATATATCAAAAGATAATGGTAAAAGCTGGAAAATCTTTTTTTTATTGGAGCCTCCCTTCACGAGCAGGCAAGATGTGGCAAGGTGTACAAATTAGCCTCGGCTCTTTTTTCAGCTGTTTTACTCATAGATAAACAATGTCCTTAAAAAGCCTCTTCCTACCTTCCCCGCTATTCTGTTTTTTAAGAGATTGAAATATTATCTTGACAAAAATAGCAGAAGAAATAAGCCCAAGGTGAGAAAGTATATAATTCGTCTAGTGCTACGCTGTGCATTTGTTTTTCGAGAATGCTAATGAACAGGGGACAAACAACTTTGAAAAGCAGCATTCATCAATATTTGAAAACTATTGCTATGTAATTCATTTACTCTCCAAAATTCCTTACAAAAACTAATTCAAATCATCGCAATTTACTATGAATAATACAAAATACACATATATTGTCAAGCTCACTGCTTATCAGATGTCATCACATATATCCAAATCTCCTTTGCTACAGTCTGCATAATACTGTAAAGTATAACACACAGGAGCTATGTTTTATGATATCATGTCCCATAGCAGTATCAGACTGAAATGTTGTAAATTAGGCTGTCTGTAGCCTGTAGCTGTTAAAAAAAAGCCACGCAGCGGACAACATCCACATCCGAGTTCATCCGCTTTCACACACCTGCTCCAAAGCACAGCTGCAACACTCCTTCCACTCCACAGGAACTCACTTTCACAGCTGTAGATGCTTTCTTAAAGCTGCTTTAAAGTGGTACAGCTAATCTGAGATCAGATCGAGCTTGACCGAATGGATGTTGTTCACTGAATGCTATCTGTAAGACTGATCTGGAAACAGTATAGCCTCAGGTGGCCACCTCACCTTAAAATACCTATTTTATATACCAGCGTCTCAATTTCCCTGCCAAACATCTGCTTCCGAGTTCTTTAACTACCCCTATTATGGTTAATTACATGAGATTTTATCTGAGGACCGACTCTTAAAGTTCACTGACGTCTCGCCTGCATACAAGCCAATGGGGCGAGAAGTCTGTGTGTGTTAACATGAGCCTTATGCGACAGATGAGAGAGAGAGAGTGACATTCGGGGACGTTGAGAATGGCAGAGATGCCCGCTCCAGCTGGTAGGGATGTCTGTGCCAAATGTTTGTCGATGCGAGCAGCTTGCCGAAACATGGCAGTAGAGACCTGCAAGGCCTCCACAACGACCAGCTCAAAGCTACAGGACATCAGCTGCTGAACCCAGATATTCGCTCACTGCCCAGATGGACTCATAGGCATTAAATATAGTAGAAAAAAAATACTGGACATCACAGAGATAGCAGCAGAATTGCATCTTGAACAAAGACAGGAAGAATGTGTATATGAGTTGCTATTACCAAGATTATGCACCTTTGGTTAGCACCACTTTGTTAAAACCAAAGACAAAAAAGATGCTAAACCAGGCTTCAGCACAGTATGCATAAATGACTAAGTAAATTAGAGATTACATTAATTCTCATGACCATAACTCAAACCATGACCATCTGAATATTAAATGATGTAAATGAACATAATGTGTAAATGAACTGTGTACATGATCAGAAAAAAATTTACCTTACCCATATGCATATTATTGTTATTATTATTATTATTATCATCCTGGTGTAGATAAGGTACATGGGTGTCCATCTGAGGTTGTGCTCCTCAAACCTTTCCTGAACCATTTTTGCTTTGTGGCAGGCGCATTATCCTGCTGAAAGAGGTCACATAAAAAGGTTTCCATGAAAGGATGTACATGGTCTGCAACAATGCTTAGGTAGGTGGTACGTGTCAAAGTAACATCCACATGAATGGCAGAACCCAAGGTTTCAGAACATTGCCCAAAGCATCACACTGCCTCCGCCGGCTTGCTTTCTTCCAATAGTGCATCCTGGTGCCATGTGTTCCCCAGGTAAGCCACGCACATGCATCCGGCCATCCACGTGACGTAAAAGATGAGACCAGGCCCTTATTAATAGGGAGCCCTTACTTGCACATTACTATAATATTAAAGGGTAACAACAGAGCACAAACTATTAGCCTAAATTCAGTTGCTATTTATTTTTAGATATAGTAATCAACACCCAAATAACACATTATATGCAAACATGTAAACTTCAGATAAGGCAGTTTTTGCATTACTTCTAAATCTAATTATAAAATTATGTTTTCACTACATTTTGTTGTTGAAATATAATAATTTATACACAGTGGTCATTTAGGGGCAACATTAAATAATCAAGACATCATTAAAGGAATATATATAGTGCATATATTTAGCGAAAGAGTTGATTTCTGTAGTGTATAAACCAGCTGTGGACACTGAATGACTTGCCTGAGGTAAATGTAATAATACGTGACATTGTTTACAAGCTGTTTTATTGACATCTTTGCACCGGTGAAACACTGATTGAGTGATTACACGACATATGATACGTTTCAGTTAGTTGTAATGTATCCTCAACATACCTTCAGATGTTGATTCATGTTTGACTAGGGAGAGATGATCGCATTCACTCACGTTCCACGCTGCCACTTGAACTGACGCGTCTATACAGTGATCTGTCACTTCACATTAAAGAACTACAAAATGGCATGTATTGTTTGAATTTTGTGATAAAATGGTCAGAATACTTCATATGTTCGTGTGGGAAGGAACTCAGACTGAAGTGTGTTAACTGTAAAAGATTCCATTCGGTACAGTTTAGTACACACTAGGGTGGCCATTTCCATAACACCAAAAAAGAGGGACACTTTGCGGCATTTAGTGAGGCAAGAATAGTTTCATAAAGGACTCTGGTTTACTTGCAACTACAATACAGTTTTCCATCATATCGATGGTATCATGATACATATCATGATTCTGAATTAGCCTATACTCTTTTCATTGCCAGACAATTTGATCTACGATATATCTTGATGTAGATGTGTAACTGAAGAGGCAATAGGCTACTGTGTTTGTTCACAGTATTTGTATTTAATCAAGGCATTGTGATGTCTGCTTCAAAAACTGACCACTGAGATGAAAACCACTGACCACTGAATCTTGCAAAGTGCACAGTGCCTGAAAACATAACATTTCTGGACTTCTGGAAATAAAAGAAATACATAAATAAACAAATAATCTGGCACAGTGCCAGAAAACATAATTTCCCTTGAATACTAACGTCCACTTCACAGCGACACAGTGTGCAAAATCCGTGAAAAGCGTCTCTGCTTTTTGATATAAATTTGTGATCTTTTGCCCATTAAATGAGGTCTGACGTTTCGGCATGTTAACGTTACGATATGACGTAGCCAGCACGTGGACGTGGAGGCTTCTTTACGTTTTTTAACCAATGATATATCAGATATTTATTTGACACCACTTTCAGCCGATCATTTGTTTGACCTGAGATCTTATGGCATTAGACGCTATGCGTCCCAATAAAGATTCTTGAGCGGGGATTTTTTAGGCCGATTCAGCGCAACTCCTAAAAGGAAGACAAATGAGTGTCCGGCTTGAGGCTGTGCCGGATGCCGGACAGGTGGCTTAAAATCCAAAATACGGATTTATGGACACCCTAGTACACACAAGCACCATACCGGAAGTCCTGTATCGAAACGGTCCGGTATGAATATGTGTACAGTTACTCCCCTATAGATGTATATAGCCTACATGTATGTTAGTGTGTGTGTGTGTGTCTTGGAAAAAGGAAAGGGATGGGCTGACAACATCTCTTAAAAGTTAGTGAAACACAAAACTGTAGTAGTCCCACCCGATGAGCGTGAGATGGGGGAAAAAAACTCCCAGAAGCAGCTAGATATCTTGTTAGTTCATTTGGCTAATGGTGGCCGCATGAAATATTGAGACTGGCTTTCATTAAGGCAGGGCTGTTTTATTTGCCAACCTATAGCTCGGAGGACTGCCTGTTGAGTTAGCAGGGCAGCTCCATCTCGAGTCTGCGGATGAAGCAGAGAGCGGCGCATGAGAAATGATAGGAAGGCGTCTGAACGGAGCGAAATCAAAGGGAATCTGGTGTAGTACTTCACTGAGCACCGATTCCTGAGGTGGGTGATGTATGAATGTTTGATGAATCTACCACCATCTTTGCTGGAGCCTCCCCACACACGCGCAAGATTGAGTGCTCAGGCTGAGGTTTTGATAGGCATGCATAAGAGGGACGATGAAATACCCTCGCGCGCACACATGTTCCTATGCGCGCACACACGCGGAGCGCTCAGAGCCATCGGGAGGGGGCGTGGAGGTGGGTATGTAGAAGGATTCGGGCTGTCAGTTGCCAAGATGAGTGCTGACAATCAGTCAGTGGGAGAACAATGTTTCCTGTCAGTAAGTACTCTAATCACCTCACTACAGTTTTAGTTAAACTGCTTTCTGCACGCGCGCCTCTGACACCCAAACCGCTGTTCAAAGACTACCCTGAGGGTGGGGAGGAGGAGGGGGGTAGTCAGCACCAAGACAGGTAGGAAAGAGGGAAACAAACAACTGCATTTTCACCTCTCGCCGTTTTCAAAGCGAGCGGGAGGGTTGCGAACGGAGCGAAGAGAGAAGAGCAGTTTGCGCTGCCTGCTTCACTCCAGCAGGTAGTGCCTGTCAGAACACATCGATGTCTACTAATTGGGTCATTTTTGATATGAGGACGGCGTGCCAGCGTATTGATGGGGGAGTGATCGGAGAGCCAAGCGCCTGTGAGGCCGCTCTGGCACTCGATCAAAGCCAACACGAACGCCGCCTGCAGACAATCTGGCACGGGCAAGGCACAGCCAGGCACAAGAGCATCTGAATACAGGCCCGGCGCCCCTGCTGCAGTCACATGAATGTAATTTGTTACATGGGCATTTCAGAGCTGCTAAAAGAGGAGAGACTTAATCCACATGTAGTATGAAATTGGTGGTTTTGTACCAGTCTGTTCCCCAAAACAGACTCTCCCTTTCCAATGTCTCAAATCCCCCCAGGAATGACCACGCTGTTTAGACTGTGAAGGCGGACAGGGATCTCTAATCTGTACTCTTTGCTTGCTTTGACAAGATTTCGCATTTTTTGTGTGCTTGTGTCTATTGGAGATTCTGAAGGCTTGAGCGAATGATAAAAAAGGAAAAACCCCCAGGAAGTGCGTGCTATCATCCTCTCAGCATCCGTCCATCCCCCGTCATGTTAAAAAAAGGCAGGAACACACCTCCCTCCTGCACTTGTTTGTTTGCAGAGTTGTTGATTTTTTCCTTCTCCAACTTCAGTGAGCATGTCTAGGTTACCATATCTTCTTGATTACATTCCAAAAAAAAAGCAATATCCCGAATTAAGATTTGTTTAATATCTTAATTGTTTCTCTCAGACAGCAATGTGATTAAATGGAAGAAATGTAAACTGATATTTCCTACTGACACACTTCAGCAAATTATATAAATAACTGGCTTAAAATTTTTTGGGTAAAAATACTAAAATGCCCAAGGCTTTTGCACAGTAATATATAGGCTGGTGTGGTATTATCTGTTGACAAAAAGCTCAAATTAATAAATTATTGGAAAATAAAAAACAATCAAAATAAAATAATTAAACACTAAAAATATTAATATTTTATTTGCTAGCATGCATGTCAATGTGACTATTATCAAATATCAGAGAACTGTGAACATGCAAATGAATTGATCAATTATTAAAACATTAACTTTAAATAGTTGAATAGTGTTTTACTGCTACAGTGTTTAATAACTTGCATAATTGTTAATCTCAATTGGTGTAATTGAGAGGTGCTTTTGTCCTCAAATATAGAAGCATCACAATTTATTTGCATGACATTTACATGGCCATATTGTGAATACAGTGAAAATGGTAAAACACTATTTTTTTAGAAAGGAAAATGTAAAAGATTAGAAAGAAGAATTGGGGAGAATCAATAAATTATGAATAATTTACTTCCGTTGTGTGAATAATATGTAATCATGTAATTCATAAAAGCAACTTTAATCTGATAATGTAAAGTAAAATATAATCTAATTACTAGTACATTTTTGGAATCCAATTACATAATCCAGATTATATGTAATAAATGACTACCTAGCACTGCTCATAATGTGTCAACACATGTCTAATTTATCATCAAAATTCATACTTAATTCTTAATTAAATCTCCTGAGCTAAAAATTAGCAATAATATTGTTGTAGGATATTAGCGTTATATTTGTATAATTATATATTTTATACAGCAGTGCAATACATACATCCAATTCATAAAATTGTAATTACTATTAGTATACTACATATATACAAATCTGCAAATTTTCAATAGAAAAAACTAATAATCTGTACATTCATTTCACATATTACATGAAAACATACATACATATTTATATTTTTATCAAATCAAATAAAACGAAATAAGATGCATTTATTCATACATCTCACATATTATATCTTACTAAAACTACTTCTTGTCAAATACCTGCTATTCATTTAAGATTTCATGCTAATCTTTTATTTCAATTAACCACCTTGTGTTATCTCCAGTGTGTCACCCATGTTAAAAGCCCGTCTGGTCGAGAAAAAATCTGGGACAACCACTTTAATTTTACTTATATTTTTATAGCAAGAATGTTACATTCACAACATTGTAATGTGAGCGGATTCCAATTTTTTAGATTAGTTAGATCTTTATATTTCCCACCGGGGTCCTGTTTAAGCAATAATAAGATTAAGCCTCCTTACTGCGTATCTGACAGTCTAGGGTTGTTTGTTTATTTGTTTACATGGTGTCTCTGTCGCAATCTGGCTCTAGCACCATACTGAAGCAGTTCCAGTTGGGTAATAACTGTGGGGCAAACTCCCACACCTCCAGAAAGAGTCTCACTTCTCTCTCTTTCTCACACACACAGGCACACACACATCTGTTTGAATCCAGAAGAACTCTGGGACCCTTCTCCAGACCTCAGGAAACCTCTTACTGGCCAACAGAGCAGAAGACAAAGGACAACTTCTCTCCCCATGCCAAGATGAATCACGCCTCAGCTTCATACATAAATCATGAGATCCGGAGGAGTCTTTAAGAGAGAGAGAGAGAGAGAGAGAGAGAGACAAACAGAGTGAGAAATAGGGAGAACCCAGAGGATATTTTGCCACTCAAATTCACCCACACTGTTTTGGGTTAGTTAGATCAACTTATATACTGGGGAGAACAAATAAACAGGTGCAAAGGAAACCCCTCTGAGAGAACCCCCAAAAGTGTTTGTGAGCTTATGCTTCCACGTGTGCTGATAAGTGAAGTGCATGTGTGTGTCCACACACAAACAAGTGGGGGTTTTAAATGTATGGGATATAGCAGCTCTTTGTGTTTGGAAATCCAAAGTGAACCCAGCAGCATTGGGAGAAAAGCACCTGTTCAAAGGGACCTAAAAAGCCAGTACAGTCCTCAATAGTCTCCATAAGGCATGCTGAGATGCTGACTGAACTCCCCAGATCTCAGAGAGCTCTCTCTCTCCTCTTTCATCACTTCTACCCCATGCGCCGCCATCTCCCCCACCTGAAGAAAAAGTGCACCAAAAACATGTTGAGGTGACCGCTCGCTAAGACCTTATGCAGGCAAATTCACAGACTGACTACAATTGACTTAAATAAAGTGCTAACACTAAGTATAAACAATGTATATATATATATATATATATATATATATATATATATATATATATATATATATATATATATATATATATATATATATATACACTGTATACACACACACACACACACACACACACACACACACACACTATATTGCCAAAAGTATTGGGACACCTCTCCAAATCATTGAATGCAGGTGTTCCAATTACTTCCATGGCCAAAGGTGTATAAAATCAAGCACCTAGGCATGCAGACTGTTTCTACAAACATTTGTGAAAGAATGGAAAAAGGAGCTCAGTGAATTCAAGCATGGTACCGTGATAGGTTGTAACCTGTGCAATCCGATGGACGAGTCTGGGTTTGGTGGGTGCCAGGAGAACGGTACTTGCCTGACTGCATTGTGCCAGGTGTAAAGTTTGGTGGAGGGGGGATTATGGTGTGGGGTTGTTTTTCAGGGTTTGGGCTTGGCCCTTACTTCCAGTGAAAGGAACTCTTAATGATTCAGCATACCAAGACATTTAAAGTTCATGGGAATGTAAAGGTAGGCGTCCCAAAACTTTTGACAATATAGTGTATAAGCACTTTCATTTTTCTCCAGTTGCTCAGCCATGAAGAAGATCTGGCCAGAGCCTGGAAAGTGGTAGCAAAATAAGTCAGACCAGGCCTCTTCTATCTAGCATAGTATTTTAATGAGCGCTCAGAAACAGAAAGACAGAGGTCAGTAATGGAGTGTGGTTGGAAAAGACAGAAAGACTGAGAGAAAGAAACCTGCACTCTTTCCGGTATTACATCATCCAACATCATTTCATCACAATCAATGTTACTCTTTTTACTGACTCAAATTTGATTACTTTGAGAATCTCCAAATTCCATCATAAGTTTTTGTCAGTAGTATTTGCCAACAGAATCATCATCATTTATTATATGACACCAAAGTTCTTTGTTTCAGAAAAGCAGGTCTGATTTGGAAGTTGCTAATTACTCTGTCACAGGGCTATCAGTGTGTTCCCACTTCATGGGAAGTAAAGTGCAGCCTCCTGAGGGACCCTCATAATGGGGAGAGTGGTGCTATCACCTCAGGGTCTGAAGTGACAGGGTGTATGGATGTCAACGCCAGTTTGGTATGAGGTGTCTGACTGAGAGTACAGTTCATAGCGTGTCGATGACATCAACCCATCATCACCGTCACCATTCTTACAGTTCGCAGCCGCTCGTGCAGTGCAGCTTCTGTGATGAGTATAATCATCACACTCTATCCGTTAAGTCAGACTATCACAAGCTCCTGCCCAGCCAGAAGACATATACTTGAAGAAACAAGAGACCTCAGCTTAAAATACAGCAGCTCACAGACACATGGGAGATCAGAGGCTTGATCTATGCTACTAGGTTAAATTTTAATGTCAAGTTAACTATAAAAAAGCACAAAAGTGGATTGTTCAATTTGAATGTTTTCTCCCATTAGTGTCAAAAGAGCAGAGACAATGTAAGAATTCACATATCACCTCTTAAATCATTTTAAAAATGACATGCTGTCTAGTGTCTAATCTGCTGTATTACTCAGTTACTGAATCGCTTTAATTTTTTACAGATTGTTATTTTCTTTACAGAGGCCATATTATGCGCTATATTACTGTAACACGTATAGTCCAAAAAGGAAGATGAGGAGACGATGAAAGTACAAAGTATAATCAAAAGAAACAAAAGCAGATATCCAAGCATGAAATAGCAATGTACTTAAACTCAGTCAAAAGTAATATTTGATTGCGTTGACTTGCTCTACAGTAAATCACTGAGACATTTCAAGTTTTGCTGATGATACTTCCTATACTTTTGTTTTTTGCGGTATCTATAAGCGAAAAGTCACTTTATCATTGTGTATCAGACATGTCCACCTTGTGGATTAAATGTGAATTGCGCTTATTCAGTCATCAAAGATTCAATTATTGTTGTGCAGAAAAACACACCTTGGGTCATTAGCAACTCTATACATTTTTTTTTTTTTTTTTACAAAATTTGAATGGGAAAACTAATTCCCCTAATTAATGTTCTTGTTATATTGTTACTAAGAATACTAAGAAAGTTGATGTCTAACTTTAAAAAAATGAATGAGGAGGAGGTTAGTGAATGACATCCCTGGTCCCTCAAGACCCACGGTATGCGTTTAAGGGTTAAAACAATGTAGCAACATTACCTAATTGCAAACAAAATACAACATTGTGAAAGGTTGTAAAAACATTTTTTGTTTGCTGGTTTCTTAATCGCAAAAATTGTTTATTTATGATATACTTGCAGCTCATATATGGCAAATTTGTGCCACAGGGGTTTTCCAGTCCACTATATTTGTGTAAAAGACTGATACGCCACAGAACAAGTATGCAGTCCATGTGCAACCCTGATTTACTGTCATCCGCTGCCACCTCAAGCAGCCAGGCTGTGAGGAATGAAGGGATTGAAGTGGAGGGCTGTGTAAAGGGATCGATGGTGGGGGGAGGCCAATAAGAGCTCTCGCCCCACAGACATGCTGGTGGTACCGTGATTCTGCGGGTAATCAATCTACTCCCCAGGCCGCCCAGTCCAGCGAACAGCTTTGTTGCGCAGGGCCCTGTGGAGTAATGGAGGGAATCTGCTTTATTAAGACTCATTTGTCCTCTAACAAGCCACAGCGGTGGACAGATGATAAAACACCACACCACAAACACATATGATTACCGTCATCATCGCCAACAATGTCAGTGCATTCGCAGTCTCCCCCCGTGCAGGTTTGTTTTGTTGTGGCAGCTCACACAACTCACACAACGCAAAACAATGCACTATACGTGTTACTGATCAGAAGCTACAGAAAAGTGCCATTAAACCACTGTAATATGTTCAATGTATCATTACTGTATTATGATTTCTGAAGGATCATGTGACACTAAAGAATGGAGTAATTCCTGATGTCAGTTTTCCCATCACTGGAATAAATCACATTTTAAAATATATTAAAACAGAAAAATATAATTTCCCAGAATGCTTCTGCCCAAACCTGCTCCACGGAGGAACAATTTACCATCTGCTGAAAAGTCATACAGTATATACAAATGTATTAAAAAGTATTAAAACATATTTATACTTTTCAACAGTGTTAAAAATACTGTTATGACATTATTAGGGGGCCATAACTATAATTGAGGGTCAGACGCCCCAAAACCCTTTATAATACATAAACCTGGGAGAATTTTCTTAATGAACATTGAAATATTATGGTACTCTAAGACAGATTTATACTCTGGCCATGTCCATATTTCTGTACATTTGTTTGACTATGAATACTTAATGATGACGAAGACCTAATCATGATGACCTGCTCATATTTCAATACAAAGAAAGCAAGGGAGAAAGAAAACCTGAAACTAGACGCACAGCAAAAACTATCCCCAAGGGCCTTTTTTACAGTTAAATGAAATAATTAGAGCCAACTCCCCTGTGGAAGCACTTTTTAAAATTCATTTTCAAGGAAATAATTAGTTTTTTGTAATTATGTGTGTGTGTTGCATCTTTAATCTTTAATCATTGGGAGGCAGCCCCCTTCGGGCGGCAAGGTGTTACGCTACACCTCTTTTTTTGGACACTTGTAGTTTTGCCGAATGTCCATGAGGAGTGCCAAAAAATCGACTTGAAAATGAGGGATGCATACCAATGCTGGAGCTGACCAGTGCTTGAGGAAGCCTTTGCTTAATTGGGCCACAAGGTTCAGAGGAAGTCCCTTTTGTGGTGAGAGAAATATTAATTATATACAGCCCTCTCCAACTACTGACGTAGCAAAAATCTCAATAGAGCAAGAGTAAGAATAATCTCATTTAGCCTCATGGGTCATTGCATATTTGAAACAGCCAAATGTATATGACAAACAAAGGTCAATGGAAACAAAGGGATAAAAGAGAGCAGGGCAATTCAAGAACAATTGTCCAAATAAATGAATATTATCTTAACTAAACAAAGTTAACAAGCAAATATTAAGAAACATACGCTAACTAAGTGCTAATGCAACAAAATACTGTGGCACCAAAAAAAAATGTAAACCACATCTCAGTTGTTAGTAGTGGGCTTGAGAGCCTTTGTTTGTATGTTCATAACCCTCCTCACACACACAAACAGCACTTTAAACAGGACACAGCATTAACGGTTAAGCCCTGAGATTGGATGTGGGATTGCCATCGGCGGTTTAGTTTATGCTTGGCCACAACATCTACTGCGTAACGTCTTTCCTTGGAGCTCTGAGCTCCCGGGCACTTGTATTAATTGAGCTAGTAATTGAACAGTTGTCTTCATTAGTTCTGGTCCCCTGCACACGAGTCTTGGTTTCGGGATTACCAGAGATGTGTTTGCATGAGGAAGAGGGGGTTGAAGCCCTGAGGTGGATTTACAGAGAGGGTTTCAAGCTCACACTGCTGGATTCTGTGAGAGGAAATGAGAGATGACCAGTGTGTTCACCCTAGCAACTGGAGCTAATCCTAACAAAAAATATGGAGAAGCAATCAATATAATCAATCACTAAACATCAAAACAACAAAATATATAGTTACAGTAACATATAGTTACAGTTTAATTTATATGAATAAATCTAGACTTTTATGTCTGATCAACTAATTATTGCTTACAAATGATTCTTTGAGTTGGATGTTTTCAGTGAATCGAATAAACCCATTCACAAAAATGATTCACAATGATTCATTCACTGGTTATTGCTAACAGATCATTCTTTTGTTGAATCGGTTGAATTGGTTTACAAAAACATACTGAATGATTCATTCACTTGTTAAAGTCGGATGCATTTCAATAAATCGATTGAACTAATTTATAGAACCATTATGAACACATTGTTCGCTGGTTGTTGCTAAAAATTATTTGTTGCTTTCAAATTATTTAATTGACGTTTTCAATTAATTGACTGAACCAACTAACAAAACCAGTGTATTGCTAACAAATGATTCTCTGAATAAGACATTTTCTGACAATGATTTACAAAAAGGATCCCAAAGCCAATTATGGTTGCAAGCTCAGTCATTACCAATAGAGTTCATAGGAACTTTTGGGAAATGCACCCCTGAATGATTACTTTTACTGATTATTGTTACCAAAGGTTTTTTTATCTTTTTTTATTTTTTAGATGGTTTCAATTCATCATTTGAATTGGTCAATAAAAGTAGTGTGATTAATTTGTTTACTGGTGAATTCTTTTTGAGTTGGATGCTTTCAATAAATTGATTGAACCGATTTATAAAACACCAGTCTGAATGATTTATTCACTCGTTATCTGCTTCAATTAATCAATTGAACCAGTTCACAAAACCACTGAAGCTTTTTTTGGAGTGGGTGGGGGGGATTGAACATTGAACGAACATTTGAAAGAACTCTGTATATCATCCGATATAAGGTTTTAAAGAGACAATTTGTTATTTTTCGCCGCTAGAGGTCGTTTATTCAAAACGAAGGCGTAGCTTGAAGACGCCTTGATTTCGCGGAATTATGGGAGTTGTCTTCACCTCTAGCCGGTGGAAAAGAATCTTACGTGACTTGGGCAGAAATCATATTCTTGGATGAGCTAATGTATTAAAAATGTATTAGCGTTGCTGTAGTATGAAGCAGGGTGGGGCTGATAGCCTTTGGAGCGGAACAAGGCCGCTGGAGCGAATGCTAATGAGAGACAAGTGCAACACATGGCTCGAGAGCAATTGAGCTTTTATTATGCCACAGATGACCGCTTCTACTTCTTCCGGTCATGCGTATATGGGGCAACACAGTGCTGTTTTATCATATTAGAGTGTTAAAAAATTATTTTATAATGCTACTCTATGCGTTCACTCGGCTATACACTTGTTGCAAACTGCAGTAAGCTGGATCGATATGGCATGGTAAAACATGGTACTTGTGGTAAATCAAGAAAATATGTGTCAAGCTATATAACAATGATTAGTTTTCTGTCAATGAATGTATCCAAACAGTTGCTCACCTGTCTAATAAAAAATCGAGGGTAATGCTGATGATGTCAGTGATAGGTGACACATGGACACGTCCGTGTCCTGGTTAAAATTTCTCTGGATTTATACATTCTTGGAAATATTTGTGATAATACACAAGTCAACAAAATATATAACATTGTTCTAGTGGTTTTTGGATATTAAAGATCTTATATATTGTACTTTTAAGGGGAAACTATAGACATTTCTTGAAGGGCTTTCTACCATAACAAAATCAAGAACCCAAATAAACTACTGAGAAACAAGCAGGCTGTGCTTTGGGAAAGCAATGTGCTTGAATGTGCTTGAGGTCAGGCAGAACAGAGAGAAAGATAAAACTAAATTAACTGAGGGGTCCCTGACCCCCTTTCGGATAGTTTTAAGTGGTTTACAAGAGCTGCAAATCCTCACAAGATGAATAAAAAGCTGGTGTCTGACCTCATCCAAGTCTAAAGATGTTTATTGACAAAAAAAAGAAGAGCGAAAGTGTGAGAGAAAGTGGTTAAAAAAAAATTATACTTTGACTTCCGAAGAGACATCTCCATCCCCTTTTAAGATGCATTTTAACATCAGCCGCAATTTGCATCCCACTCTGCCGACCAATTATTGTGGCATGCAACGTGGAGAGGCAACAGTTCCAGAAACTCAAATTGTCAAGGAATAAAGAACAAAATATACCAAATAAAAAAATAATAAATAAATAGGTACACCTCAGACTTCAGGAAGAGTGGGTTAGTATGCCTCCTGATTTGCCAGAGGATTTAGGACAGTAGTTCTCACAGTGGCTCGTGGTGAAATAATTATGCCTAAGTGCTTTCAGAGTTACGCTGAAAATGAAAAATGGTGGTGGTGTCCGCAGTTAAATAATGTTAATGACTAGGACTAGAAAAAATGCAATGCACTTTGCAGCATGTGTCAAGAGCATAGCACATTGTTGGCTTAAAACAACCAACTTCACACAATATGGAGGGTTTTGACAGGGGGTTGGCTGGGGGTGAAGATCAAGCCACACTTTAAATATCATACGCAGCGTGTGGCAGACACCTAACACCTGTTTGCGAGGAGTTGAGACACCTTCCTCCTCTCGTTGATGCGGATTCAACGATTTCCTGGTAGCTAACAGCTTCTCGATATGGGAAGTCGTTGCACCAAACTGGAACAAACAACGGCAGAAAGCATCATAAAAGGGATATATTATGAATATTCAGCGAGGAGGGAAAACTGAATCCCTCATTTTCACCTTTCCGCCGTTCTCTACATTGCAGCTTTTTCTTAACTGCATAATTAATGAGCAAAAAAAGGAGTGTGAATTTGTTTGTGTTGCCAAATAAAAAGTGGTGAAAAGACAGCTTTTTTTTTAACTTTCTTTTTCTGTTTTGTATTCTTTTGTGAAAACAATAGCAAAATAAAAATAGTAGACATTATATATCTTATTGCATTTTGTTCTGTAATCTTATATTGACGTGAACCGGATTATATTGCTAGAGCAAACAGCCATTAAAAATGGCAAACTTTAAATAAAAGCTAACAGCTAAATGCTCTTATTTTCTGTCCAACAAAGACCATTTATAATACGCATTCGCTCTTTCTGTCACTTAAAACAACCTCATGATAAATCCTTCCTGCTCAGACATAAACACTCCTTTTGAGCAGACGCAAGTAGAAATTCCCAGCATCACAACTCATATTTGTTTCTCTGACATCAATTGTTTCTGCTGTAATTTTCTCGACCTTTCTGTGCAATTTTTATCCGTGAGAGCGTGATGTGCTTTTAAAACACTCACATGCTATTTGCCTTCATGAAGACAACTGGCCATAAAAAAAGCGACAGAAGAAGAAAAAGTAAGAAAAGGGGTAACTGTATATTTGTTCGCTAAAGGGAGGTGTTTTTTCCCCCATCCCTCCAAAGGTACACGCATACCCCCAGGAATAGATTAACTGGCCTAGAATCAGCTGTCAGAGTTTGATACATTCAGAAGTTATGCAGAGAGGAAACTAGACAAATTCATGCATTTGTGATCCATCCCCGCTCTGGTGTGCAGAGAAGTAAGGGGAGCATTAGACGCGGCTTGGCTGCAGGCAGGAAGAGAGTAAGGCAGGTATATGAAAGAGGCAGCGGAGGCTAATCACGTAACCGTAGCCTAAAGAGACAAACTTCCCCTTCAGTTCTGGAGCTCCATTATACTCTGTTACGCTCTTGATTTCTATGGCCACATGACAGAATCCACCCGTCTCAACAGCACACCTCTGCCCCTCAATCTATCACCACTGTTAGAGCACAAGAGGATGAGTTTCTCCTCCTGCCTGTAATGTTTTAAAAGCAAAAATACAATTTCTAAGGCTCTCCCAGTAACATGCAATGACATATTTGGCTCTTTCCATAAATATGGTTAACCTTGTACTAATTTTAAAGCATTCAGGACACAAATACTATTGTGTAACTATTTAATAACTATTAAAATATTTAACTATATTAATAACTATTTTAACTAGATAAAGGCATCAAAGTCTGTCAAATGGTGACTTTGGCCTGTTCCACCCTTAGAGGTTCAGACCAGTGTTGCCAAGTATGCGGGTTGATTTCCAGTCTGTAAGTACGATTTTGGCACTCCAATTCCAACACCCCCCAGACGTACAATTCTGTGGAGAATTCTGTTGCCCGATGGAGAAAATCGCATTGGGCTATTTTGGAGCTAATTTTGACTAGCCATTGGACTATCTCCACTGTATCCAATAATAAAAAGCATGTATCCAATCAAGAAATCAACGAGTTAAATTTTTTGACAAAATTTTTTAATTAATTAATTCAATAATTCAATAATTAATTGAATCATTACTAATTCAATTAATTGCAATAAAGCAATATTTTTCTACATGAACAAATTTTAATGAATAAAATCCTAATATTTAGAAAAATGAGTTTTCCCAGATTTAGTCGCAAAAAAAAAATTCTTGATTTTTTGTTTGTTTGTTTTCTTGAGCACCAAATCAGTATATTAGAATGATTTCTAAAGGATCATGTGACATTGAAGACTGTAATGTCATATATAGAATTTATTTACATTTATTTTTTAATTTATGATTTATATTACTAAAATCACAAATCTTTACTAAAATATTCAGGAATTATGTTCGAAGTTGCAAAAAATGCAAACCTCATGTTAAAACAGTAAAACTGACCAGTTGCATGGAAACAAATTTTTAAAAGTTTCAGGTCTGATTTAGCTCCTGTTAATGGAAAGTAACATTTCTTGACATACTCAGGTTGTGCTGCATTTCATTGGCTTTGTGGGTTGTTGTTTTTTTTCTTATCTTTTATCTACCCCTGTTTTTGGTTTATCAAAAGCATTTGCATCCAATGTGCTGCATTTCCTGAACTGAAAAGACCAAGCGCTGTGTGTAATATCCCAGCACTAACCCCAACGGCTGCTTGTTTTCCATCTTGGCTGCCTCTCCCTGCTGGGTAACTGCTGACCATGCTCTCTTTGTAAATATCTTTGATATGTATTGTGCTCATGTTTAAGCAAATATCAGAGGATAGCAGTGTAGCTGTTTGGTGGCCATTAAGATGCAGCGAGTGGCGTTCATTCTCAGACACTGTCTCTGCGCGCAAAGGTCAACTACCCAACCCCCCCTCAAACAGACACACACGCGTGTGCGGGTAAATAAGGGCCCGTTTACAAATGTGATGGGGAAACAGTTCACCTTAAAAAGCCATTAGGCACTGGGCTTTTGAACTTTAAAGCCTTCTTTTTAATTTGCCACTGTCTGGTTTTCCACTTTCTAGGACTGGCGATGGCAGCAAAACAAGCAGAACTTGTGTATCAGCTTCAGATAAACGGTGGTAAACTTGAGGCAAACATTTATAAATGTCTTTCTTTTTCCATCACTGACGCATATATACCTTTATGTACTTGACATGACATGAACCGATCGAACGGAAGACTCGAGATGTGACTCACCCATCCTTCCAGCAGCGGTCAGTGCGAAAGGTTCATTCTCTAGCTGGAAGCATTGCCTGTCTCCTTGGGCTTGACAGGTATCTGCACTGTCAACACGGATCAGACCAGCAGCCTAACCTACAGTGGCAGCGCCTGACCCCGGCAGCAACACACCTCAACTCCAGCTTCGGGCACGGCCGGGCCTAACGACGGATCTGGATGGACTCATCAGCTGCAAGGGAGGCAGGATTGTTCTGAGGTGAAGGAAATGAAGGAAATGAAAGTTTAGTATTGTGTTTGTGTGACCCAGGTGTTTTGGGCCATGATTTCATATAGGATTATTTTTAATTTGATAAACCATCTTTAAAATAGACTGAGATCAAATAATATATATATATATATATATATATATATATATATGTACTCGATCAGGCATAACATTATGACAACCTTCTTTATATTGTGTTGATCCCCCTTTTGTCGCCAAAATAGCCCTGACCCGTCAAGACTCCACTAGACCCCTGAAGGTGTGATGTGGCATCTGGCACCAAGACGTTAGCAGCAGATCCTTTAAATCCTGTCAGTTGCGAGCTGGGGCCTCCATGGATCTGACTTATTTGTTCAGCCCATCCCACAGATGCTTAATTGGACTGAGATCTGGGAACACCTCAAACTCATTGTTGTGCTCCTCAAACCATTCCTGAACCATTTTTGCTTTGTGGCAGGGTGCATTATCCACCTGGAAGAGGCCACAGACACCAGGGAATACCGTTTCCATGAAAGGGTGTGCATGGTCTGCAACAATGCTTAGGTAGGTGATACGTGTCAAAGTAACATCCACATGGATGGCAGGACCTAAGTTTTCCCAACAGAACATTGCCCAAAGCACCACACTGTTTTTAACCTATTATATATTGTTTGCGCCCCATAAAGATTTAAAAATGTTTAGGTTTTTATTTTATTACGTCATTGAGATTAATTTTAGGCATTGTTTTCCATTAACCTAAACTCTGTCCATTGTTTTGCAGTGTTTTGTACACATTTGTTTCATTTTACTCTCCATGTAAACTCCTCCCCACCCCCTTACTTCTCTCCTATCCTCTCCAGTGTTCTCCAGGGGTTCTATCTCAGTTGACTGGTCCCGCTGGAGACTGCAGAAAGCTGTTAAGACTGCTGTGGTGTTTCCTGCTACAGCAGCACCGGTACATGTGAGCCGTGTCCCACAGGGAGTCTCCACCCAGAACAATGGAGAGGTTATGAGAGTAAACAAATATGGCTTTTCTCCATTTCAAATGCAGAAAGCTGTGGTTAAGATCAACTGGGAGTGAGATCAAGCTAACTGAGAGGGAGGAATAATAACACATTGTTGAATATCAGAGGAATGGAATCTTATCTGAGAACAAGCTTGAGACTGGATGAATAAATCTAGGGATCTGAGTGAAAAGGACATTTTGGACCGGCAGTCATCGTCAGTTGAATGACAAAAAAAAAGAAAAAAAGTGAGAGATTGAAAATCAAATCCGTTTGAGGTCAAACCTCCTTTTTCAAACCCCTAGTAGGTCAGTCATTGAGCATGTGGCAGCAGATCTGACAATGGCATTCTAGTATGTCAGGTAAATTATGACATTGTTTGTTTTTTTGAATTAATGAATGACAAATTTTGTGTTGTTGTCCTGTAAGCAATATCTAAACATTTTTAATTTAAAATAAAAATTGCATAAGAAAATAATGCATGTTTACAGAGAATATATCATCACATTGGCTAATTGTTTTTATTTTCTAAATTAATAAATGTATACAACAAAAAAGTAGTGATGCTTATGCTTCAAGTTAAAGTACTCTTTAGATATTTTAAATATTTCACTTGATTTATTTTTGAGTGAATTATTGCAACAATACAGACTGAAGCACGCTTGACATTCTAGGTGAAACTACTCAAATGCAAGACAATTCACCAGAAATAGCCTTTTAAAAAACATTTGTGAAAATAAATAAATAAAATACAGTCATCTTACAGTATTCAATGTGGGAAATAAAAGGGCCTTCCTCTGCATACCCTATTTTCTCTGTGTCAGGACAACCTTGCTTCTGAGAATTATTAATGGCTCCCTTGTAAGCTGTCATCTTTTTTACTCCCCTCATCTTGCATTTTCCTCCGTTCTCTACGAAGCAGCACCACCACCAAACAGGCCACAGATCAGCTCTATCAAACTCTGTGTGAGAAACCAAACAGTCCCTTAGGGTGAAATGAGCGACCTAACACAACACCCAAAAAAGTGGAGTCCCGTTTTAGGAACGGTTTGTTATTTTGATTGTGTGTGTGCAGTTGTTTTGCGAGGAAGCTGAGACGAAGGGGTGCGGGGACAAATCGCAGCATTGGGAGAGACATGTGGCCTTCGTTTAAACTGAGTCATAAATCAGAGCACTGACATAGAGAAGGAGAGAGGGAGAGAGAGAGAGAGAGAGAGAGAGAGAGAGAGAGAGAGAGAGAGAGAGAGAGAGAGAGAGAGAGAGAGAGAGAGAGAGAGAGAGAGAGAGAGAGAGAGAGAAAGAATGTTTTTAGTTTTCCTCATTTTTGTTGCTTCACCTTCTTCTGCTCATCTTGGTACTTTGTTTACACACCTTTTAAAATGCAATATCTTAGACGCATTAGCCTTCCTCCCTCTTTTGCAGTCGCTCTTCTCTGGGTTAAAAGTTAATAACTATAAGCTCTTTTCTTCTCGTACCTCCATCACTCTCTCTCTCGTCTTCGTAGTCTCCCCCACCCTAAGTAAAGTACACAGTGCTTCCCTTGGGCTCACAACCAAATGCCACGGCCACGTTAACCCCCATTCGAATTCACACCACTGCCCCTCGCTTTCATTTGGCCCTGCATACATTACGCCCTCACGTGTCCTCTGAGCGTCTCTCCGAGGACGCCGATCCGCCCAGCACCCCGCCATCAACCACAGTTCACCGCCCGGAGAGGACGTAAGGTCAGTGTGAGGAAAAGCAAGGGCAAAGCGGCCTTGTGCAAGAACAACATCTCAACATGTTTACGATATATGAGAGGAAACGGATTCATTTTTGGTACTTCACTCTTTCATTTTTCCATTTAAAGTCATACTAAAGTCATAAATATAGCTTTAGAATAATGACAGAGATGTACTATTCCTTTAAATTCCCTTTACTGCTTCACAAGTTCATATAAATCTATGACAATTAAAAGCCTGCAAAAACCATTAGATGAGATTATTCACATTTGACAGGAAAAACTGTTTCAACTCTCTTGAGATAAAATAAACAGGTCAGTTTAACGTTATGTTGCTATATTAAAAAAATCTGTTAAGCAGTTGTGAAATACACTCATGTTCAAAAGTTTAGGATCAGTCTTTTTTTTAATTATTATTTTATTCTGTTTCAGTTAATACATTTATTCAGTGAGGACACTATAATTAAACTGATCAAAAGTGACAGTAACATCATTTAATGTTACAAAAGATTCTTTTGAACTTTCTATCCATCAAAGAATACTGAAAAAAGGCCTTGTGGTTTCTACAAAATATTAAGCAGCTTCTTGAGCACCAAATTTAGAATGATTTCTGAAGAATCATGTGACTTAAGACTGGAGTAATAATGCTGCAAATTCAGCTTTGCCAACAGTGGAATAAATTACATTTTAAAATATATTCAAATAGAAAACTAAATTGTAATAATATTTCACAATATTAAAATTGTTACTGTATTTTTCATCAAACAAATGCAGGCTTGGTGAGCACTTCTTTAAAAAAAAATTGACAAGTAGTGTACATGCGAAAATCAAAGTAATAATAAGAATCTGTACTTTCACATCACGTTATTGTATTTAAGTCGTTCACGTTATTGTATTTAAGTCATTCAAATAGATGAGAATAGTTTAGGATATCCTTCCGGTCTAATCCCATTTGCATCAATTGCCACTCAGTATCATGCAAATACATGAATGCTATTTTACTGCTTGTATAGATTTTCTGAATGAAGTGCTGAAGATGATTATAATTGCTCAATATTCATCGGCTTGTGCATGCGGAAGAGCCTAATAATGTTCTTTGCTAGCTGCATCAGTAATATTTATCAGCTTTTCAATAATCTACAGTGTTAATGTCAATCACGCAAGTACTTATGCAAGGAATCGGATTGCATTCAAATCCATCAGACAGGACGGATAAGAACAATAATCCGAAAGTCATTATAATGAAATTTGTAATACAAATATGATAAGATGAAGGAGGAAAAAATAAATCAAAGAGGACTTAAAAGAATGAGTTTAATGTACAAAAACGTCAAAGGTATCAGATCTGAGAGCCGAGCAGCAGTGTTTCCAGAGGCAGTGGAGGGAAGAAGAAAAACTGAAAGGCGAGAGATTTTCGCCACTGCTGCTGTTTGCTCTGTTTGTCTGCTTTTGCATGATTAATATTCTGGTCCATGCCATCCCACTGCGCCCCTGCAGACAGCCCCCAGCCTGCAGCTCGGACATTCCATTTTCCTCCAAAATTCACGCCCCAAACTCTCAGAGCGGCCCGTCAACAGTGAAAAGGAAGGATTCAAGAGATGATGGTCTTATCGCTGGGGCTAATGATGATGATGATGATGGTGGTGGTCCTGGAGACAAGTGAGAGGCCTTCTGGGGAATGAGGTGTGGGGGTGATGGGGGCGAATCACGCTGAGGTGCGGAATAGCACCCCCCACCCTCGGCGGCGCTGTGGGCCGTGGCGATATGCGGGGTCCATTGTGTAGCGATTATGTAGGACGAACACGAAGGGTGCTAATCTTACTGTGGGAGGGTACGTGCTTGTGAATGATTGAGCATAAGGAAAAAGAGAAAAGAAGGAGATGAGGAAGAGGAGAAGGAGAGGACGAAGAAAGAGAGAAATAGAGAGAGAGAGAGATCCCCCTTAGCAGCGATTAAGAAATGGTCTGTCACAGATTAAAGCTGCGGGGAGGCAAAAGGGAGATGAGGCGAAGCCTCCCACAGACACAGGCTCATGAGGACGCTTTGCCGAGATTACCTGCGGTTATACGCAAGCAGCTGCTTGGGCACACACACACAGACACACGCAGAAGAGCGGGAGGGTGAGAGAAAATGAGAGACATTGAGAGGGATGAGAGGGGGTAAAACAAACCTAAACCAAATAGGCTTGCAATTTACAGAGGGTGAGCGGAGAGGGAGGACGACAGAGATGGAGAAAGAGACAGATGCCTGAGGAGAAAAGAAGAAATAAAGGAAGGATGGAGCTTGAAAAGCTGCCTGCCACGACAGCAGCGATGGAAAAAAAGTGATGAAAAAAAAATCACAGAGGGCCACACAGAAAAAAAAAATATGCATCATTCATTTGTTCCTAATTTTGTTTTCGAGACTGTATACTAACAGCTTTTCTGCTATTCTCAGATTCAATTAAAGTTCAGCTATAGGTGCTAAAGTCCAAGTCAAACAATCGAGTGGTCCTAATTAAACATGATATGTAATATGTTTTGGAATAATAATAAAAAACGTTCTTTAAACCTCTTTGACTGTAACATCCATAAAATCAAGATTTTATTACTCAAGATAGAGATTAGTGTTGTACTAAGAATTATACAATTCAAATAAAATAACTGTCACCCAAAAGCTATTTAAACAAATAATAAAGAAAAATGATTATTACATTAAATGAAACAAAAATATTATATTTTATATTATAAATAAATTAGTCAAATATGTTCAAATACATACATATCTCAAAATTATTGACTGAATGATTGAATTGATTGATTGATAAATTAAAGTATTTTTCTATTATTACAAATATTTTCTAACAATTAAAATAAAAAAGGTGGGAAAAAGTGTAAATCTACTTACAACATTCTACCAAAAACGCGACAGCACTTCCATGAAATGCAATTCATGATCAACTAAAATAAGTATTTAGATACCTTTTAACACACTTCTTCAAGTAAAGGTCCATCAGTTAATCTCACAGCGTTTGTTTCAAACAAAAATAGAGAAAAATGGCTAATTATGGCTGCACTTTTCATCCTACAAGAGTCTTGTTTTCACACACCTGCCATGTAAAGGTGAACATTTCTTCACTCTCCCTTTGACTGATTGACACATATGGGCAAGCCTCTTCCCATAATGCACCAAACTGGCAGGTCAAGTTTCATTTTAGCTTCGGACTGAGTGAAGAAGACGAAGACTTGCTCAGTATGTTACAGAAGAAACAAGGTCCTCTGACTGGCAGGTGAGGCTTGTTTTGAACTGCTGGAGCAATTAATTGACGAGCCAATTGAAACGAGAAGCCCGGGGCAGAACGACTCAGTCCAGGGAAGAGAGCGCGAGAATCAAGTTTAACCATTTAAAACAAATGCTAATACAATAGAGTCAGGGTTACAGTTCCATCTCAGACAAAGTCGATCAAATCTCATTTGATCGACTGCTCTTCTACATTATAAGAGATTCTGATGGGATAAGAACCCCCCCTGATAATTCATTTGTTTCCAGATACATCTTGATTTGACATTATGTATCTAATGCAATGGCGATTTGATACAGTCTTGCAGACATCAATCTGGTCTGGAATACATATAATAACATTAGTGTGATAGAATGTTTCTCTGCAGTGAAACATTATGCACAATTCTTTACCTTTAAAAATCCTCAATTCCAGGTCAAGGACACAGGAGAAGAATGGCCTTGTGAACCGTGAGTTTTCAACCTGGTGACCCGCTGGTCCCTAGTCCATCTCCACAAGCACTAATAAAACACTTATAAAACACAGCGAGTTGTGAATTATTACTGCATCACTCCCGACATGCCTCTGACAGGCTACGGTAGGCGAAGATAATTGCCCTTGCACTTGCTGCCTAATGAACATAATTACACGTTATTTCCCATTCTCCCTGTGATTAATTGTTACAACATTTCTTTGTTGGGTTCCCGACAAATTGCCACTTCATAATGACACTATTGCCTCTCTGCAGAGTGCACAATCAAAATGGTTCTGGCACTTCAGCAGGCAGGCCTGAGGTCCTTGACAAGCAAAGTTAAATTGGTAAAGTAAACAGTCTTGACATTTGTTTGACCAGTAAGCAGTTAAAGCTCTTTAACAGAGCTTTTACCTTCATATTTAATTGGAAATCATTGTGAGGTTCTTGAAACAACACATACACATCTGTAATATTTCACTGTTGGACTGCAATAGTCAAGTACAAATTTTTACATTTTCAATAATCAGCCGGTTTTATTTAATAATATAAGGATCAATACATAACCATTTCAAGGGATAGTTCACCCTAAAATGAAAATTGTCATCATTTACTCATCCATATATCATTAAAACTTACTTTATTCAGTGGAACAACATTTTGAAGAATGTTCAAGCCAAGGCAGTGCATTATTTAGTATACTATTATAGTTTTTATTAATATTTTGGGTAACACATCTGCAACTTTTTGATTATAAAAATGTATTGAGATTCACATTAACTAAGATAAATGCTTTAGAAGTTCATTTTTTGTTTACGTTAACTAACATAGTTAACTAACATTAAGAAATGAAACCTTATTTTGACATTTGAATTGGCTTTTATTTTTATATTTAATATTTTAGTAATTTTATTATGTGCCTTTTTAATTTGTATTACTTTTTAAACATTACAATTTAGGTTTGCCCTATTTTAATTTAATTTATTTCCAGTTAGTAATGTTAGTGCTAGTCGCCAAGTCAACATTCTCATTTTGATTTTAGTTTAATTTGTATTCATTTTGTTATACTTTCGTAATTTTTATTAGTTTTTTTGGTTAAACTTTATTTTAGGGTGACGTAGTTACATTGTACTCAATCAACTAAGTACTGAATAATATTCTCAAAAAAGTACTGATATTTATTAACTACATGTACTTAACCACAGAGTTACCGTTAGGATTTGGTTTAGGGTTAGTTACTGGTAATTATGCATAATTTACTGAACATGTAGTATTGTGTAACTATGTCATGTTAAAATAAAGTTTTACCATTTTTTATATTACTATTTAGGTTTAAATTAACTAAACTTTAACTTAGTTTTAGCTCCTAAAAAGCCACAAAACACACACACACACACACACACACACCATAAAAGCACCATACTGGTAGTCAATGACAGCTGTGGTCACCATTCACTTTTATTATATGCAAAACGGCCATTTAGAAAATCTGCTTTGTGTTCTACAGCAGAAATAAAGCCATTCGAGTTCTGAAAGTTTCATTTTTAGGTGCATTATTTAATCATTCATCAATGAACATATCACCATCATCAGAAACATAACATCAGACACTAAAGTTCTTAGCAGGTCATTTGCGAGGGCAATAAGTTTGGTATGTTTTGCACAGAGACTTAATTGTGAGGTTGTCTACCAGTTAAGCAAGGTCTTTCTTCTAAGCGTTTGCTTAATAAGGCTTGCGCTAATGCAATAGGGTGCTTATTTCAAATCAGCCATGACAAAGACTAATTGGAGCAAAGAGAACGTATGCCAATGCAAAAAAGAGAGGGGAAACTAGCGGTGACTAAGAAACTGTGACAAAGACTTGGAGACGTGAGGAATGATCCTCACACAGGAGGTAAACTGAGGTAGCGTTCCCCCCAAAATGTCTGTGGGCCGGGCCTGAGGAAGACGAAGAGCCGGTCATGACGAAGGCTCACGCTGAGAGGATACGCTTGTCTCTCTGCCTCTGTTGGTGCATTCCTGCAGGTTGATTGATTCGCTTGAGTGGCAAATCGTTCACGTTGACAAATCATCCTACGACAACGCAACACAAAACCGGGCCCGTACCCTGACACCTAACCTGTGAGGAGAACCGGTGACACAGGAAGGAGGGAGAGATGCATGGAAAGGGGGAGGAGGAAAGGGGTGGGGAGGTGGTTGACCCAGAAGAAGACGGTGGTACGCCTTTTTTCTGTCTCTTTCTTCCTCTCACTCTCTCTTTCCGGAGCAGGGAGTGATGAATTCCCCCTTAGTTCATTTATCTAGGAAAGCAAGGAGACGTGTGAGTGTGTATGTGTGTGATGTGATCCATCTCTGGGCTGTTCAAGAGAGCAGCGCGTCCCTGATCATAGACCCTATCAATCTCACTCATAGCCTGACATCACTGCCGCTGTCACAGACATCACCACACATATCCAGGCTGCTCTTCTTTACCTGCGCTATGAATGCTGGGAGTTCTACAGTCCATGATATTGATAGAGCGTCTATTATCTGTCATATATTACAGTACAAGTAAAGGTTAATGCTACAAAGTTCAATTGCATAAGTTTAAATAAAAATAAACTGTGCCTAAGTGTGTCTATACAATTCCTTTACAAAATGAAACATTGTTCAAAAGTTTGGGATTGGTGAGATTTTTGAATGTTTTTGAAAGAAGGCTTTTCTGCTCACCAAGGATGTATTCATTTGGTCGAAAAATTGTAAAATACTGTTACTATTTTAAAACAATTGTTTTATACTTTAATATATTTTAAAATGTTATTTACTCTTGTGATGGTTGTGATTCAGTCACATGATCCTTCAGAAAATATTCTAATATACTTATTTGGCACTCAAGAAACATTTCTTATTATTATTACAGTTGAAAACAGTTGTGCAGCTTAAAGGTGCACTATGTAACTTTTTCGTCCGCTGGACTAGAGGGTGCCTAGTCAAAACAAAGGCAAAGTTCGATGATGCCAAGTTGGTTGCTAATCGCCATTAAAAACAAAAGAAGATGATGGCAAGTTTGAGCGCAGAATCTTGGGACATGTGGTCTTCACCTCACAGCCGGAGGAAAAGAATCGGGATAGGACTCGGTCAGAAATCAAGTTCACAGATGCGATTATTAATGTTACTGTAGTATGAAGCAGAGCAGGACCAAGTGTTGTGGGAGCTGAGCAAGGCCGCCGGAGCGATTGTTCCGGTAACAAACGACTTTTATTATGACGGGACACAGTCGCCATCGCCATTTCTGCTTTTCCAGTCATGAGTATGAAGTAAAGCAGCTCTGTTTATCATATATGATACATTTGAGTGTGTTGAGAATTATGTTATGACGTTACTCGGCGGCTCTACTGTGCGTTCGCTCGGCGGCTGCTGTGACACTTTTTGCACACTGCAGTGAGAGTAAAGCTTTTCTGCCAAATCAAACCGGAAGCCGAGGGAAACGCAGATATGAATTGACAGAAGACTCCCTCACACGTCCCGGTTCATTGGTTAAAATAGCAATTTTCTCACGATTTACAAATAGTTGAAAACATTTGGGATATTGTAAGTACTCAACTGAACAAAATATATAACACTGGCCTGGTGGTTTTTTGGTTGCAAAAATCCTACATAGTGCACCTTTAATTTTTTGGGGTTGAAACTGTGATGTTTTTTTTTTTTCGATTCATAGATGAATAGAAAGTTCAAAAGAACAGCATTTTTTTGCAATATATATATATAACAATGTCTTTACTGTCACTTCACTTTTGATTAACTCAATGTGTCCTTGCTGAATAAAAGTATGATTTTCTTACGGTAGTGAACATTTCTATAAGTAAATGAATAAATATATAAATGTAAATCAATTTAATTGAAATTTTATAGTTTATATAAATAAATAAACAAACAAATAAATCATACTTATACTATAAAATGTTTTTAAGCACTATTCTATTTTTGTTATTTAACACTTTTAATTTTACTCTTAATTTAAAATGTGGAAAACAGTAATAAACTTTTGACTGGTTTGCATGTTCTTACGCTTTAACACATCCTCCCATGATCAAATATGCAGAGAGATATAACTTGTGTATGTTCACACCTCATATAGGCACACAAAAACAGCAACTATCCACAATGTACCTGTGAAATGCAGAAAGCAGCGGACAGACGTTTGAAGTGAGAACTCTTACATTTCTTACCTATACACACTCACACCGAGACTGTGCACATCAGAATCAGCAGGCCATATAAGACCCTGTTCGCACATGACACTTTCGACTGATCAAATTAGGTTTGATCAAAATATGCCATTCAAGCAGGCTAGATCTGAGACACACACACACACACACACACACACACACAGGTATACACACTCAGAAAAGCCCAGCTCAGGATCTGACCTTGGAAACAATTAGCATGACTGATGCAGCCTGAGCTGAATACTGAACCTGCACTGCACAGCTGCATACGAACACAGTCCAACACATATTGTCAGCACAGTCTTTGCCATACAGACAATTCCCATCATCTACACTAGAGATGAACTCTTGCTGTATACTACTCGAAGGAAAAAAAAGGTTCAGTTGGGTTCAATACCATTTTAAAGAGTGTGTGTGTGTGTGTGTGTGTGTGTGTGTGTGTGTGTGTGTGTGTGTGTGTGTGTGTGTGTGTGTGTGTGTGTGTGTGTGTGTGTGTGTGTGTCCTTGTTTATATTACATTGTGGGGACCAAATGTCCCCATAAGGAAAGTAAAACCTGAGATCTGTGGGGACCAGCCACCACGATGTAAATGGATTCATTAACATACTAAATTATGTTTTTTTGAAATTGTAAAAATGCAGAATGTTTCCTGTGATGGGTAGGTTTAGGGGCAGGGGCAGTGTAGGGGGATATAATGTACAGTTTGTACTGCATAAAATGAATGAGTGCATGAAAAATCCATTACGCCCCACATTGCATGAAAACACAACGTGCGTGTATGTGTGTGGTCCAGGTAAACCCTATACGTTATGAGGACAAAATTTCCCCACAAAAGAAGGCAATATTCAAAATCTTTGTCCATAATTTTTTGGTCCCCATGAGGAAAAGGGGTCGGGTTAGGGGATAGAATGTACAGTTTGTACAGTATGAAAATCACGTTCCATGTGGAAAGTCCTCATAAAACATGAAAACACAACGTGTGTGTGTTCAATTTTTTCTATTCCGGTGTGGACTTCAACCTGAATGCACACTGACCCTGGGAACTCATGTCACCATAGGGACCTAAACTGAGGTCCCCATGAGGAAACAACCTTATAAATCATACAGAATGAATTTTTTTTTGAAAATGTAAAATGCAGAATGGGCAATGATGGGTAAGTCTGTGCTGGGTAAGTTTAGGGGCAGTGTTGGTATAGGGGATAGAATATAAAGTTTGAAAAGTATAAAAAATATTACATCCCCAGAAAGATGGCGAATCAGACAGTGCTTGTGTATTATTGTGCGTTCACACCGCCGCCGACTAGAGCGTCAAAATTCGTTCTGACTGCCCTGCCAACAACCCTGTAGAAAGATTTGTGGATGCTCTGAAGTAGATCGAATGCTTGGTCTTTTTTTAACTTTATTTAAAGGGCCCACAAAGCAAACAAGCATGTTGATCGGTATTTGTGCAGACTGACCTGCAGGTAGGGTAAAAGTTAACCTCATTAAATCTTTTAAATGTGAAAGTTAAAATAAAAGAAGAACTTAACAAATATAGTTAGTAACAAAATAAACCAATTAAAAGCCTTTTGTGTTGTATGGCTTTTGTGTTCATAGTTAGGTGCAAATTAGTCTAATTTCATCATGCAGTTTATAGGAGACGTTTATAGCCTTGGTCTTTAATTAACATTAACATTAATTTGTGTGCAGCCTACATTAAAATAACTGTCCTGGTTGAAGTGTAGCCTTAATGCAATAGGTCAAATCGGTGTTTTGAGGAAATTAATTGCATTCCCGCTACAAAACAGGCATTCTAGTGCCTATAAAACAAGCGTTCTAGTTGCCTATAAATAGTGTTGAGCGCCTTCTTATCAAACCTGCCACAGCAATGTTCAACCTCTCCTCCAGTTTGCTTGGGAACTAATGTGGTCGGAACCAAAGTTTACAGGACTGCATTCTCGGGAATCCTCTCAAGCGGAAGACTTCTACATTCCGACTGGTTGCGGCCGAACCGAGTCATATCTCATTACTATAAAGTTGACCTGAGTTCAGCTCTCCTCAACGCCCAAATCGAAACTTTATCACAAGAAAAATTTAAATAACCTGTTAAACATGAAAGTATTATGCAATCATTTGTCTAAGAGTGTACAAATGATTAATGTTGTTCTTGTAGTTCTGGATGAAAACATGATGACTACATGCTATATAATTGTTAACCAAGAAAATAAAAAAAAGATATACCAATTTAATAATAAGCTAGTGAATCATTCAGGTATAGATTGATTATTCTCAGTGTAAACTAAATAAGAACCTGCATGGCTCCATTGCATCTTGGGATTGCAAACCAGTCCCAAAAGCTGTAACTGCAGTCTGGGTCCATCTATCCTCATCTAACATATTCAAATCCACCCCAGTCTGAGTATCCAAGTACACTTCAGCAGAAAATAAGCTTACATTGCTTCCTAACGTAAACTAATACACAGACACTGGATTTAAGCTGCGAAGCATGAGCATACATGGACTTCTGTGAGTAAGCCTATAGAAACACGACTGTAATCCACGATTCACAACAGAAAACAGCACATTCAGCTTAAAGGCCTCTAGTATGATCTGTTCTGCTGTGGGCTGGAAGTCAGTGAGCATTATTGAGAAAAAACACTCTTATATGACATGTAGCCTTTGTGAGCTGTGCAGAATTGGAAAAGGAAATAACACAAACCATGAGTATTACAAATGCTAACATGATGATGATGATAGATAGATAGATAGATAGATAGATAGATAGATAGATAGATAGATAGATAGATAGATAGATAGATAGATAGATAGATAGATAGATAGATAGATAGATAGATAGATAGATAGATAGATAGATAGATAGATAGATAGATAGATAGATAGATAGATAGATAGATAGAGATAGATAGATAGATAGATAGATAGATAGATAGATAGATAGATAGATAGATAGATAGATAGATAGATAGATAGATAGATAGATAGATAGATAGATAGATAGATAGATAGATAGATAGATAACACATTACTCATGTTCCTGAAAGAAGTTGTTCAAACTCCAGAATAGTAAGTAAACTATAATTAGTAAGAAAATCTTTGGTTGTTTTTCTACATTATTTACATGATTTAAAGGTGCAGTGTGTACATTTTAGCAACATCTAGCGGTGAGGTTGCGAATTGCAACCACCCTCTGCTCACCCCTCTCTTCCGAAGCCAGAGTATGTGAGTGGAGCGGAGCGGCAGCAATTTAACCCTCCGCGCTCTAAGCGTTCAATAATCGCTCCGCTCCGGGTTCACCATTTCCCGCTCCCCGCTCCACTCCTCGCTCTCTGATATCAGAAACACCGCTCCGTCTTCGCTCCGAGGAAGATTTGCGGCTAAAGTATTTAAGTAAGCTCTGCAATATCACAAAAGTTCGGTTTATAACATACATTAAATTAAAACAAAAAAAAACAATAGGAGATAGTTTCAACGTAGTTTATTGCAAACATTTATTTTCTATGACATGCCAAGCTTTTTAGGCTTTTATAAGCATTAAAAGTTAAACATGATTGCTGCTTTTGCAGTGCATTTTGTTTGGAAAGATGAAAATAGTGTTTTCATCTGTTATGTTATCTAAGCGTCACATTACAGATTTCTGAGAATATCCGACACAGATAACTCTAAGCAGATGCACTGTAAGATTACATTTGTTTGACTGCATTAGAGAGAACGTGTGCGAATAAGTGCTACCTGTTTAAAATGTGCTTTCACCCGATCATATTCAGTATGTAGAAGGTACAAAAAAAACTATAACATCCCGCTCATGTCCATTGCCGTCATCATAAACCTGTACATTCTTCCTGATTTGAGTGATCCATCTGAATCAAGCTAGTTAAATGTGTTTAATGTGTGAGTTTTGACTAAAAATACTGTTATATTGTAGGCCGCTGGTATGAATTTTATGGAGCATGGTAGTGGAGCGCAGTGCCATGAAACTACCTTCCACGCCCCTCCCACTTTTAAAAATCCGCTCACTCCATTCAAAATCAAATCGAGCTACTCGCCTCCTCCTCCACCCGCCTCTGTCAAGCACATGGACAAAGATGTTGTCATCTGAGACAGCAGAGAGTAGCTAGCTGAGTGGAGCAAGTAGCTCTAGGCACTGAAAACATAGTGTAGATAGAAATGGCTCAATCTAAGGTAATAAAAACGCTCATTGTGTCATTATGTAAGGTCTTTATACACCACTGAAAACATGTTATACTATACATTACATCTCAATAGAAAATGACCATAAATACTACACACTGCACAATTAATGCAGATGATCAATGATGGAGAGACAGATGAGATCAAGCACAGTGTGAAAATGTACCCTTTTCAGACATTTTGCACACAATCAACCACAATAATGTACCATAAATCTCACACTGTACCTCTCCTAATCTTATTTGTCTTTCTTCTAAAAACAAAGGGTAAATCCTGATTAGTGCTTTGGGTTTTCTTGGCTTCCGCTCCCTCTCTGTTCGTTCAAAACTGTGCTGTGAACTGCCCTGGTGGTTGTCTAGCACTTCTTTTTGTAGTTAATTATATTCAAATACAGTGTAGAGATGTGAAGTATACATACTTTTCATTGCCTTGCTCAGCAGCAGTGTGCATTCGGTTTACTGAGCTTATAATAGCAAATGCATGTAACCTGTGGATGGTATAATGTGTGAATGCCATGGGAAGTACAATGTTCACACTCTAGCTATTCTTTGATCTGAGTGCTGTTCTTTACACTGGTGGGATTTTATTTTTGTCTGTTTGGTGTGCGGTCTCTCATTGTGTGCGCAGGGGCAACGCTTACTTTTTTGTTTTACTTTTTTGTTTTTTTAGGAGGCACCAATTGACAGTCTATACACGGTATACTGTTCTACTTTGAAATAATACTTATATATCATAGTAATATATTACATATATATTATTTGCATTTATCCCTATGTTAGGTTATGTAAGTAATGGTTTTTTTTTAAAGTAAATATACACTGACAGATGAAGTGAATAACACTGATTATCCCTTCATCACGGCACCTGTTAGTGGGTGGGGTATATTAGGCAGTTAGTGAACATTTTGTCCTCAAAGTTAATGTGTTAGAAGCAGGAAAAATGGGCAAGCGAGTTTGACAAAGGCTAAATTGGTATAAACAGGTATAAACAGTGGTGAACCGCGATAGGGCAATGGGTGGCCAAGGCTCATTGATGCACGTAGGGAGTGAAGGCTGGCCCATGTGGTCCGATCAAACAGACAAGCTTCTGTAGCTCAAATTGCTCAAGTGAATGCTGGTTCTGATAGAAAGGTGTCAGAATACACAGTGCATCGCAGTTTGTGCGTATGGGGCAACAAACAGCAGACCAGTTAGGGTGCCCATACTGACCCTTGCACCGCCTGCAGCGGCAACAGTGGGCACATGAGCATCATAACTAGAGCATGGAGCAATGAAAGAAGGTGCCCTGGTCTGATGAATCACTTTTCTTTTACATCATGTGGATGGGCGGGTAAGTGTGTTTCGCTTACCTGGGGAACACATGGCACCAGGATGCACCATGGGAGGAGGCAAGCCAGCATTATTTTGAAATAAAAATCTTTTTTAAATACAAACTTTTTTTGTCAAATTATAAATGCCTTTACTGTAACTCAGTTTAATATATTTTAAAATGTCATACTTAAAAAAAAATATACACACAGGTCCTTCTCAAAAAATTGCATATTGTGATAAAAGTTCATTATTTTCCATAATGTAATGATAAAAATTTAACTTTCATATATTTTAGATTCATTGCACACCAACTGAAATATTTCAGGTCTTTTATTGTTTTAATACTGATGATTTTGGCATACAGCTCATGAAAACCATGAAAAATCTCCAAAAAAATTGCATATTTCATCTGACCAATAAAGAAAAGTGTTTTTAATACAAAAAGTCAACCTTCAAATAATTATGTTCAGTTATGCACTCAATACTTGGTCGGGAATCTTTTGCAGAAACGACTGCTTCAATGCGGCGTGGCATGGAGGCAATCAGTCTGTGGCACTGCTGAGGTGTTATGGAGGCCCAGGATGCTACGATAGCGGCCTTAAGCTCATCCAGAGTGTTGGGTCTTGCGTCTCTCAACTTTCTCTTCACAAGATCCACAGATTCTCTATGGGGTTCAGGTCAGGAGAGTTGGCAGGCCAATTGAGCACAGTAATACCATGGTCAGTAAACCATTTACCAGTGGTTTTGGCACTGTGAGCAGGTGCCAGGTCGTGCTGAAAAAACGAAATCTTCATCTCCATAAAGCTTTCAGCAGATGGAAGCATGAAGTGCTCCAAAATCTCCTGATAGCTAGCTGCATTGACCCTGCCCTTGATAAAACACAGTGGACCAACACCAGCAGCTGACATGGCACCCCAGACCATCACTGACTGTGGGTACTTGACACTGGACTTCAGGCATTTTGGCATTTCCTTCTCCCCAGTCTTCCTCCAGACTCTTGCACCTTGATTTCCGAATTACATGCAAAATTTGAGCGACAGTCCAGTGCTGCTTCTGTAGCCCAGGTCAGGCGCTTCTGCCGCTTTTCTGGTTCACCTGGGGAATGCGGCACCTGTAGCCCATTTCCTGCACGCTGTGCACGGTGGCTCTGGATGTTTCTACTCCACGACTCAGTCCACTGCTTACGCAGGTCCCCAAGGTCTGGAATCGGTCCTTCTCACAATCTTCCTCAGGGTCCGGTCACCTCTTCGTTGTGCAGCGTTTTTGCCACACTTTTCCTTCCACAGACTTCCCACTGAGGTGCCTTGATACAGCACTCTGGGAACAGCCTATTTGTTCAGAAATTTCTTTCTGTGTCGGTTTTGAGTAATGAACCAGGCTGGGAGTTTTTAAAAGCCTCAGGAATCTTTTGCAGGTGTTTAGAGTTAATTAGTTGATTCAGATGATTAGGTTAATAGCTCGTTTAGAGAACCTTTTCATGATATGCTAATTTTTTGAGATAGGAATGAGCTGTATGCCAAAATCATCAGTATTAAAACAATAAAAGACCTGAAATATTTCAGTTGGTGTGTAATGAATCTAAATTATATAAAAAGTTAAATTTTTATCATTGTATTTTGGAAAAAAATGAACTTTTATCACAATATGCTATTTTTTTTAGAATGACCTGTATACATATATATAGGTCCTTCTAAAAAAAATAGCATACTGTGATATAAGTGCATTATTTTCCATAATGTAATGATAAAAATTAAACTTGGAAAATGAAATCTGCATCTCCATAAAGGTGGTCAGCAGCAGGAAGCTTCCTAGTATATGGCTGCGTTGACCTTGGACCTCAGAAAACACAGTGGACCCACACCAGCAGATGACATGGCACCCCAAATCATCACTGACTATGGAAACTTTACACTGGACCTCAAGCAAAATGGATTGTGTGCCTCTCCTGTCTCCCTCCAGACTCTGGGACCCTGATTTCCAAAGGAAATGCTAAATTTACTTTCATCAGAGAACATAACTTTGGACCAGTTTTTGTCTTTAGCCCAGGCGAGATGCTTCTGACGCTGTCTGTTGTTCAAAAGTGGCTTGACACAAGGAATGCGACAGCTGAAACCCATGTCTTGCATAAGTCTGTGCGTAGTGGTTCTTGAAGCATTGACTCCAGCTGCAGTCAACTCTTTGTGAATCTCCCCCACAATTTTGAATGGGTTTTGTTTCACAATCCTCTCCAGGGTGCGGTTATCCCTATTGCTTGTACACTTTTTTTTCTACCACATCTTTTCCTTCCCTTCGCCTCTCTATTAATGTGCTTGGACACAGAGCTCTGTGATAGCCAGCCTCTTTTGCAGTGACCTTTTGTTTCTTGCCCTCCTTGTGCAAGGCGTCAATGGTCGTCTATATATATATGAGTATATAAAATATATACTTTTTTTATTCCACTACGCTTAGTTAATATTTAGCTCTGCACTTGTTTCTGTGAGGATGTTGAAGGTCTGTATAAGTTGCTGCTCATTAGCTGTTTACAGATATCCAGGTCCATAGCAAATTCAGGGACCTGGGCAGCACCTACAAACTCACTCTAAAACTAAATGAGAAGCTCAGGAAACACCGTGGCCTTGACTAACCGTGTCCTGCCCCGCAGCTACATTATTGAGCCATGCTAATAACCCGCCTTCACTCATTTAAACCAACTTTAGCACAATTTTACCAACTTTACACACACACTCCTTCCACATTTGAAATAGTCCGCCCCTCTCTCTCTCTCTCAAGGCTGTTTCAGAACTGGTTGCACGTGTTTGCACAGATTTTAATAAGCACAGGAGAGAGGTGTTTAAAGGCAAAGTGAGGCAGCAGCCACACCGTTAGCAGCGCCGCGTTGTTGTTGACTTAAACAAACCCTCTGCGAGATGGAGCTTGCCGCACACACAGCTTTACTACTGTTAATTGGTCATTAAAGGTAGTAGTTTGCGGGCCTCACTAAATCTTTAAACAGACCATGAAAAAAGAGAGGAAGGCTTGCAACTATAGGCCCGAGGAAACAGAGAGCGATAACAGGCATGCTTTTGATCATTACCTCAGAATTAGACTGTCTGTTGATATTTTTTTTTTCATTCTACAATTATAAACATTTTTGAAAGGATTAAAATAATGTTTTTTAATCAGAGTTCTGTAGTTTGTACATGCAACATGAAACCAGAATTCATTAATTAAATAATTAACTAACCACATGGTACCAGTCACTGTAATTCATCTATTAAATTTAATGATGCACACCATGCATGAGGTTGGCTAAAGTCTCTGGTGGATGCAGGTTATTGCCCACAGCTATTGAGCAGAGTTTGGGAATAACATAGCCTTTTAGAAAAAAGCACCTATAGCAGAATTGTTTCAAGATTCATTGAGCTCGCAATAACTTGTTTCCTTTTTTTAAGTCACATCCAAATACATCCAAATCCCACCTCAACTCCAGGTTCCACAGTCCAGAAGGGGCTCTTTTAAAGAATATTTTTACAAAAGCATCAGTTGATGCCTGTTGTGCACAGGCATCCAAGGCAAGAACACTCTGTGGCGGACAGGGAGCAATTCCTGAACCTGCTGATCTCCAGGAAAAGTCTGATGTCACAGGTTCATTATGCAGAATCTGCTCTCTGAAGAGCAGTACGGCAGATTTGTGGCCCCACACCTGAAAAAAATATTTTTTTAAACAATTTTTTTTCAAACGTCTGCTTCTTTACAAAATACGTTACATTTTAGACATATTGTCAATTTTAATACTACTACTAAGTATAAGTAGTATATGCGTGTGTGTGTGTGTGTGTGTGTGTGTGTGTGTGTGTGTGTGTGTGTGTGTGTGCAGAGAAAAGGGTGTCGAAATTGTACCTTTAGGGGTACAACAGCTTGTCGCGGCAGTACCCTTAAAATTACGTAATTGTACCTTTTTTGCCTATACCTATTTGTACTAAGTTACTAATATGCACCTTTAAGGAGTAAAAAAGATACAAAGATGTCATTTTAAGGGTACTGCCCCAGCAATCGTACCGTTCGTTGTACCCCTAATGGTACGATTTTGACACCCTTTTCCTCTGTCTGTGTGTACCTGGTATTCTCTACATTATGGGGACCAAATGTCCCCACAAGGGTAGCAATACCAGTCCATTTTGACCAAATGGGGACATTATTTTGGTTCGGAGTCATGAGGGGAAAAAGCTTATAAATCATACTAAATAAAGTGTTTTGAAAATCTAAAATGCAGAAAGTTTTCTGTGATGGGTGTACGTTTAGGTGTAGGGTTAGTGTTTGGGCATACAATATAGCAAAATTGATCAAACGAAACGCTTCTTAAGCACCATGTGACACTGAAGACTGAAGTAAAGACAGCTGAAAACTCAGCGTTGCCATCACAGGAATAAACAACATTTTAAAATATATTCAAATAGAAAACAGTTATTTTAAATGTCAATAATATTTCAAAATATTGCTGTTTTTATTGTATTTTTGATCAAATAAATGCAGCTTTATTGATCATTCCTAAGATACTTTTTCAAAATAACAATAACAATACATCTTCCAGACATTTGAATAGTAGTACATGTACATATTAATATTATACATATATAATTATATTACACACATAGAACATGTCATTTAAAATCAAGTATCCTTTCAGGAACATTTTTCTTAACAGAGGACATCATCAGTTTCTATCCAACATTACTGCAGCACTCTCGGATATTGAAATATAGACTACACATTTATCTCATTTATAAGTCAGTCAAAACAACACCTCTGTCAATTTATCTTTCAAGCCTGAAACAAGAGCCTTCTGATGTCAGGGGCTTCATTAGGAAAGGAAGAGCAGATAAATTTAAAGATAACAGCTGTCGTTCAAGCATGTGCGCACACACATAGTCTCCCAAAGAGTAATGATTTTGTTATACTTGCATGACTTCTCTTTTATTGATTTCAGTCATGATATCACCCCCTGCACTGGGATCCTTTTCACCCAGCGCCCTGCTCTGTCCTGTGTGGGTGCACATATGTGCAAAATACCAGCAGTTGGTGTCCACACACAGTACGTATGGATGTGTGAGTGGGAGAGAGAGGGAAAGAGAGAGAAAGCCAGTGTTAGGGTGCGTGGGTAAAAATGTCAGGGGGTCGCTTGGTCTCCGTGACATCTGTGGGAGCCGGGGCTCATTGTTGGGGTATCAGTTCAGCCCGTCAATAATGAGGCAGTAGAGTGTGAAGAGAAGGGCGTGACCGAGTCCCCTCGCATATACACACACACGCAGACACGCACACACGCATAAACACACATACTAACCCCGACCGCTGACCCCTCTGTCAACCCCCTCCCCGCTTTTTCTCTCTTGCCGTCTGTGCCCCTGCACCCCAGCCGTTCGCTTTTCAGCGGCTCTCCCTCATTGCCCCCTTCCGTCCCTCTATTGTCTCAGTTGGGGATAAACAGGGCGACTCCATCCTCGCATGTGCTGCAGACAGAGGCCCTGTTCTGTGACCAACACTAAACTTACCTTGAACTGAATCACTTGGGTTTTGAAACATGATTGTTTAACTGGAACTATGTTTAGTGTAAAACATTTGAACCCCAAAGAGCTACTTCTAAAGTACTTTCATTAGTGTAACCCCATATAGGCAGGCTGATTTAGTCATATTAAATAATATATTTGACTTGGCAGATAATATACACATTACCAAATCAGTTTAACCAATTAGAAATGCAGTCACTATCATACATGAGCCAGTGTCCTGAGGTGACAGCTGAAGTTTTAAGTCTAAAAAAGGGTACAAATGTCAACATCTAGCTTATACATTTAATTTATAATCATTTGTATAATTTGCATCAGCATGTTCTCGTTTAACTTGATTTATGGCATCCACAAAAGCTTTTTATGTACATATATAAAATTAAATAACTGAGTAGGCTAGCATGTTCCTTTCCTATGTACTTCTACTGGACACACAAAGATTTCAAAGAAATAAAATATGCAAATGTTTCATATATGTTTACCTTTTTATTAAAATAAATTGGAAATAAGTATTTTGAACAAGAACATTTCATTAATATAAAATTCATGCACACATTTTAAAACGTGCATGTTTTTAATTAGTGTTCCACCATGGTACTGAGGTAGGTTGTAACATCAGCACTCTTTCAGTGCTTGACATGAATTTATACTGTTTAGAAATAAGCTGAGTTTCTTTAAATGTACTACTTTAAATATTTAGCACACAAATGATGGCAGATTATATCAAAGTTTGAGACACATGACACAATAAAACGGTTAACATTAAACAAAATGTTACAACTCCCTTAGCTGCACTATTTTAAAGGTAACGTGACATTTTTTTTTTGTATAGATTAGCAATTAGGTTATCAGGAAACCTAAATTGTTTTTAATTGTTAAGTATAAAACTGCACAACATAATTCAAATGATTCAGAATTCAGAAACCCAAAATCTAAAGGAAAAAAATGTAAGGTCCAAGCTAATTATAATAATCACCATTATCCTCATCACTTCTAGATGACTTCTAACTTGTTGTACGTACCTGTAGCGTGTGAATGAATCCTGAATTATGTCTTTTTAAAAGTACTCCACACCGAGAGATGCCAATCTGAATATTTTAGGGCTGTCTCTGAATGGAGTGCATGTAAATTGAACGCATAAATGTTCTTCTCGGGCTGACTAACAGTCAATGGGATTTCAACTGTGCTGCTTGCCAAGGTTCTGACTGCCATCTACAGGCTGTTTTTATGATTGCAGACATCTTTAAAAAAAAAAAAAAGAAGAAGCAGCAGCATTACGTCAAAGGCGCTCTTCTTTTTGGAATGAACATTTTAAAAAGAGGTCCTTTGAGATGCATTACGATATTGTTTGATCTAGCATAATAATAAAAATTTGCAAAGACAACATGAATATTATGACAGCACATGACATAACGTGCACAACAAGATTTTATTTTTATAAGAGAAAAGAGAACTTAAAGTTTTCGTTTGATTATATAATTTTTGTTTTAGATAAATTCCTTGTTCCGTCATGTATCTTTAAATATAGACCGCAGCCTAAAAGTTGCAAAGAATGAGCTCAGGAGAATGAGGGGAAACTCAAAGAGTGTCCCTGATAGTATACTAGTTATAAATATAATAAGCCGGGGTGAATTGAGTTATACTGGAGCCTGAGGGTTTGCTGGGATGAAGCAGTGGCTACTTAACAACTGGGAGAGAAGAGAATATGAAAACAATACAATTATTTCTCTCAATAACTACATGATGTAGTCTGCACGCACAAGTCCAAGAACTCTATTTTAAAAAGTAAATTTGATTCTAGTTATGTAGGTTTGCTATACATTAAGGGAAGAGCAACTTTTTGCAAGATTTTCTGGATTTCGGGACATACATTTTCTTTTAGCTATCTAAACGTCAACACTCTAAAGACATTTAGACTTAAAAGTTTTTGCGATGTGTATATGATGTGTAATACACAATGGCATACAGTGATGTGGACAGAAATTTCAAAGAGATTTGATCACTTTACATGATGAACAGATGGAATTTAGGCTTTTATTGACAAACAAAAACAGAAGCTCAACCATACATGCTTGACACACGTGAACAAACCTCACTGGGCTGTGTAACACACAGAATGAACCTCGTTGGTTAATGCACATCAAGCAAGCATGCTTGAGCTTCCATTTGCCATGTCTGATGTGAGTGTTGAATGTTTAGGTGAAACAAGTGGTTGTTGTGTGGACTGTCAATGGAGGGGCATATAGGGTTATTCCAGGCCTGGTCCTCTCTTGTCCTTCACTGGTGTCACTCGTCCTTATATGCCTCCGAGCTCCCTCATGAGACCCTATCTCTCAGATTTCATTAAAACATCTTCATTTTTGTTTCAAAAAAGCTTTGGAACTACACTAGGGTGAGTAAATAATGGCAGAATTTTCATTTTTGGGTGAACTAACACTTTAAGTCATCTTGTAATAACGGTTATGACATGGTGTGAACGCAGTTGTTAAAACCCTCGTTGTTTTGGTTCAGGAGACACTGTAAAAGGTGGCTGCTGTTTGTCTGCGGCGCTCTGTGACTGTCTGTCTACAACTCTTCATAGCCTTAGCGAGCAGAGGGTGAGTGGAGGTATGGAAATACATAGGTTGACAGGCAGGTAGGACATCCTATCATTGCAGTCGGACCGAATGCAATGATTGGAGGAATATTTTTTGGTCCTGAGACTTCCATAGCAGATACGTTTATTACCGTTGTTTTACAAATACAATTACACATTTCTGAGTTTGCATTTCTGAGTGCATTTGCTAGTCTATTGTGTTACACTCTTCTTATTAAAATATGTATACTACTGATTACAGACTGTGAATTAAACAGCAGTGTCATATTCTGCCTCCTTCTGCTCCAGATCAGCTCTCCCACCATCTCGCTTGCCTAAAGTGATTTTCTCAATAATGTATTAAACTGCTTGTTTATTATTTACTGTTTACACAAGCTGTGGTGGAGTGACAAGCTCAGTCTGTATGAGCGCAGTGAGGCTCACGGAGACGCGCTACACGCTCCAGCGAAGCCAAAGCTGCTGGACTGCAACATGAAAGACATCTCGCTTCATACGAGCTGTTCTACACGCACCCCTAGGTTGTCAAAGAAAAAAAAAATGGGGCTAAACATGGGGGTGTTGAGTATTGATATTAATATTAATGGAATGGGGTAAAAAGTGACCAGTGAGTCTTTGTATTATTCTTTATATGCTTTAACAGTGTAATGTGTCACAAATTTGAGAGATAAAAAGTTTCCTAGATGCACTACATCAAGACTCCCTTGACAGTCTTCACAAGAGCAACACTGTGAATTTTGAAGCAAACTATTTCTATTTATACAGAATGACACTGTAGGTGTTGTATCACTGTAAAAAGAAAAAGAAAAAAAAAAGTAAAAGTTATATCTACACTACAAAGGCAACAAAAAATTCTGCATCTAGCAGGCTGTTTAATGCTGTTAAAGAGCATTTTAAAAATGAATGCTCTAAATAGAAAATTATCAATAAAAACATGACAATATTACATTATAAATGTGTTAATACAAATATAAAAATATGTAAAATATAAACTTATGGCAACAACAAGTTGCAAAGTTAATTAAGGACTGAGACAAGTCTGAGCTGTCATATTTTTATGCGATATTAAGTCTTTACACAGAATTAAGAGACAAAACTGAAACTGCATAATTCTTTTAAAAAATGTCAAAGATAAAGCATACTTAATATTTACATGCCATTGTCTTTTGTTACTTATCATGTTTCTACAAATGTGTTTTAAAAAGAATATTTGTTCTATAGATGAATTAGAGCTCAAAGCATGAGTCTAAGAAATTATCTCAATGTATGTTTTAAATGCTCATTATAATTTTTGTGTGTTGCTCCAGTTTCATAGAAACTCCAAACACTACACACAAACAACGAAACACTAAATAAACACACTCACACACGCACAAACAAACATGCAATTTTCCAAACTATAAAACGAGGGACATCAAATGCAGCTATTTGTTTGAGGCCTGTTGTCGGGGGAATAGGGTACACGACTGCCTGGCTTCATTAGAATTCCTTTCAAGTTGTGGAGTGCGGCCTCCCTGTGTTCATCTCTCTATATCCCCTGACCCTGACGATGCATCTCCATGGGGCTAAAGAAAGGGCGGGGCATGCGCGCACACACACACACACCCACACACACAGTAACATTCTCCTCCTTCCAAACACTGTCACCCCATCGCATCACCCTCCCAGGGAACGACAGAGAGTTCCACCTTTCACTCATAGTCTGGGGAATGTGGGATTGTGAATTGAAACTGGCAGAAGAAATGTACACAGGAACTATGGTAGCCTAATTTGCAATACAATAAAAAAAGAGGATAGAAAGGATGCAGGTAGTCAGTTTGATTATTACAATCTTAACAGCCACAATTATTTGAAGGCCCTTCTGAAGAAAAAACTTTTTATGCATTTTGTTGAAATTTATACACAATTTATAACAGTCTTTTGGGGGCCTGAAAATGGGTATCAAAGTGCAAGTTTTTGAAAACGATACCGTTATTGTCTCCGTGTAAACAACAAAAAATTTCAAAAACGGTGACATCACACGTATTCAGTTTCTTTACAAAGTGACATAGGCAATTATGGCCTGGCAATCATAATACACAAATTTTTGTCATTTTTTGCAGATCTGTGTGAACGGTGATTGTTTTGACAATGTTGGTTGCCTGTACAGAAAAAATTCAGGAAAAACTTCTCAGTTTTTAGTACAACATTGTTGTGTATAAACGCACTTTAAGTAAAATTGTAAAAAGGCAGATAATATGTTTGTTAGTCCTACATACAGTATTGTTCAAAATATTGTGACATATTCACGCTTCACTTTTTCCACATTTTGTTATGTTGCAGCCTTATTCCAAAATGGATTAAATTCATTATTTTTTCCTCAGTTTTACAAACAATACCCCATAATGACAATGTGAAAGAAGTTTGTTTGAAATCTTTGAAAATGTATTAAAAATAAAAATATCACATGTACATAAGTATTCACAGCCTTTGCTTTGTTGAAGCACCATTGTCACCAATTACAGCTTCAAGTCTTTATGAGTATGGTGCTACTTGCTACAAGCTTGGCAATACAAACCTATTTTTGTGCTGGAGCTCAGTCAGCGTGACCAGTGGGTTCTTGGTCACCTCGCTGCCTAAGGCCCTTCTCCCCCGATCGCTCAGTTTGGCCGAGCGGCCAGCTCTAGGAAGAGTCCTGGTTGTTCCAAACTTCTTCCACTTACAGTTGATGGAGGACACTGTGCTCATTGGGACCTTCAATGCAGCAGAAATTGTTCTGTACCCTTCCCCAGATCTGTGCCTCGATACAATCCTGTCTCGGAGCTCTACAGACAATTCCTTGGACTTCATGGCTTGGTTTGTGCTCTGACATGCACTGTTAACTGCTGGGCCTTATATAGACAGGTGTATGCCTTTCCAAATAATGTCCTATTAATTGAATTTACAGGTGCACTCCAGTCCAGCTGTAGAAACATCTCAAGATGATCAGTGGAAACAGGATGCACCTGAGCTCAATTTTGAGTGTCATGACAGGCTGTGAATACTTTTTTTTTTTAGTATACTTTTTACTCTTTTTTTTTCTTTTTTTTATAAATTTGCAAAGATTTCAAACAAACAAACTTCACATTGTAATTATGGGGTATTGTTTGTAAAATTGAGGAAAACAATAATGAATTCAGTCCATTTTGGAATAAGGCTGTAACATAACAAAATGTGGAAAAAGTGAACACTTTGAATACTTTCCGGATACACTGTATAATTTAGTATTACTGTAACTTACTTATGATAAAAGCATAGCCTTTCAAATACATTTTAATGCTTTTTATTTGTTAATGTTATTCCACTATTCTAATGTTATTCCACTACACTATTCTACTACACTATTCACAGTCAGCGAAGAGTGAAAAGAGAAGTTGTAATACTCATTTAAATAACTAATTATATATTATTTAAGGTGTACATTCTTGTTTTTTCATCATGAGTAAACATTACAGATAAAAGACAGAAGGCCTGTTGCATTTGCAAAGGAATTCCTTATATTCAACATCAATATATAATCAAAAATCATAAAGTTACTGGTATTTGTAATAGACAAATGTATCTACCTTGACTAAAACTTCCATATAGTTAATCATTTACACTTAGATTAAAAAAGTGTTACAACTATCCCCATTCTCTTCTATCTATTATATAATAATCAATTTGGTCACTCATATAGCTCAATTTGGCATACGGATAAAATCTAAAGAATCAAGGATTCTGCCATTGTATGTTTTTTTCCTTTTTGACACAATAAAAGGTCAAAATTTAAAAGGTGTTAATCAACTAGGTAAATATATTTTATTTGTTCTGAATCTCTGCAAATAATAAAATTAACCAACTCCCAGCTAAATAAGAGGTAAATTACCCACATGATCTTAATTGTTCAGTGATAAAGAACAGGAGGCCTAAGTCATTCGGGACATTTTCGGAGGGGGTTTGTGGAAGGCAGCCTTTGGCAGGAGTCGCCGGATGGTCAGTGGTGGGTGCCAGGCCACGTGGGGTGAGGAGGATAAAGAAGAGGAGGGGGTTGAGGAAGGAGCCTGGGCCGCCCGTCACACCCCACTGCCTGTCTGACGGGCCAGGGGCCAGACTGACACCCATAGAGAGAGGGAGGGGGAGAGAGAAAGTGAGAGAGAGTCAGAGAGAGAGTAAAATTCTCAGTGCCCGACATTGCACACAGTGCCAAAGTGGCCCGAGGGCAGCTGCTCAGTGGGTGTGTTAGCGGTACAGCAGCCCTTGTGTGATGCAAACAGACGAAGAAATTAAAATAGCCAAAAATCAGGTTTGATATGCCAAAAATGTACGTTATAATAACTTATAAAGACTCAACCATAATCTTTTTTTCTTTCTATGATCCTGACATTAGCCGTTTACAAGAAGCACCTAAGTATTAAAGCATAAATACATACAAATATAATTCACAAGAATATTTTAATTAATTTGTTGATTTAATTCATCATTTACTCACCCCCATGTTGTTCCAAACTTATTTAATTTTCTTTGATCTGAGGAACACAATAAGCAACATTTAGCAGGAAGTTTGGAGCAGAAAGTTCCAAAAATGACAGCAACAAAAAAACACCATAAAATTGGACTTCTACAGATTATGTACACACTATGATCAGAGTCTTCTGTGAGAAAAAGACCTCAAGTGTATGTCAATATAGCCTTCTTCCATTTACATTTAATTTTTTGGAGTTTGACAGCTTTGGTAACCATTCACTTTCATTGTATGGAAATGAACTGAATTATAAAGAAAAATGTGAGTGAATAATTTTGACAGAATTCAAGGTGACAGATTTTAAAAGATGATGTGCCAAAAGTGTGCTAAAACAAGAGTCTATTTTGATCTGCAAACTCCATGAGCAGAATCATTTCAAAAACACCTTTTTCATGCGAATGCAGTTTAATGTGATAGCCTTGATTTACAACTGATTTACAAAGTTCAAGAGAAAAAGCTGCAAATGATGTGTACATGCACACCTTTCTGTGTGTGTGTCTTTGAGGAAAAAGGTAAATAAAAGGCTGCCAGCCGGGGGGCATATCCGTGACAGTGAGGAATGTGTTTGCATGTGTGTATTAGTGTGCTGACATAATGCCTTTCAGGGTATTTGGGTGCCAATGTAAACATGACACCCTCACAGAGAAACGCTTATCTAGTGACAGCGGTGGCCATGCCGAGTCAAAACTCCCTGATTCTCTCTCGCTCTGTCTCGCTCACGCTCAGTCAGTCTGCGCGAGCCATTAAGTCATTAATTTGAGTTGTAGCTATATTTCCGTATGCATATTGCTGTGTTGTGTGGTTATGTTGCTGTATGTGTAAGGGTAAGTATGTTTATTTACAGTACTGAAGTATATATTACGTTTATGTGTGTGCGAGTACAAGAGGTTGGGGGCCTCCGGGGCCCTTGCTAATGAGCTATCTGTGTGTATTTCTAACAAGAACGCACTGCGGTGCTCACAGCACTGTCATCAGGGGCTGTGGCTGACCTTGCTCTGCTGCTAGGCTCTGTCATTTGCTATATTTATGGCACCGGCACCTATTTTGTGTGTGTGTGTGTGTGTCTTTAGAAGAGTGGGGAGGGAAAGAAGGAGCCCCGTTCAGGAAGCAAATACTGTGTATATCAGCATAATGAATCAAGTGCCTGAGCGGGGTAGAGAAAGAGAGAGGAAAAAAAAGAAAAAGAGTGGGAGGAAAGGAGATCCATTTTTCTCCACTGCCACCCCCTCCCTTCCAGTCGCAAACCCCTGCGGTTAGTCTTTCTTCAGTTAGTCATTTGGTCTCTTTGTTTTATTTTTCTCTCCTTGGTTGGAAGTAGGAACGAATGCTAATTTCGTCCCTTTCCTTATCACAGGCTCTCCCATGCGTTCTGCGATCACTCACTTGGAGAAGATCTTCCACGTATCACTCACTTGACGGCTCAACAGCAGGTTCCCTTGGCCCGATATCACTTTGCTCTCCAAACCCTAGTCAAACATCTCTGCAATGTTTACTTGATGTTTTGTTGATGATAACAGCCAATTCCTGGTATCCCTCTCCTTTTTTAACTAGGAACGTGCGTGTATATTTGCATGCAAAGCTTCCCAAGATGGCAATGCTGTCCAGAATACTCAGTCAACGTTGGCACGTTTTTCTATCACAGAGCGAGGCCAAAAGGAACCTGCTACATGAGAGGATCCAACCGCAAGAGATAAGAGAAAAAAACAGGCCTAGCCAAAAGTAAAAGTTTCTAATTCTGTCCTCCAGGGCGAACGCTCGCTCATCCCTCTATCCTTACATCCCGAGGAGGCTCTCTGTCGGAAATCTATTCAAATCGCATTTTCTCTGGGATTTTATTGCATTGCACATCATCCCATCACCACATGACAAATCACCTGTAAGGCTGGAGAAAGACTCGGTCTTGAGTTCCGGATCCAACCGGCATGTACTTTGTTTACATCCTTCAGCACCTAAACAGATCAAACTCAGGGACAGACCCTCACCGCAAGGACCTTGAGTCTGTCTCAAAGTTTTTATAAAAGTGAAGAGATAAGGCAGAAAGGGTGTCAACAACTCCACACCTGACGGAGTTCTACAAAAGCACTCACACACACACTTCTACAAGATCCTCGTCTCCTAATAAAGCCTGGCGATGAGAGTGTCGGAGAGGATAATTAGTTTATCCCGACACATGACAGCGGCACTGGCTGAATTGTTATTATTTCCCCTCTCTCGTTGCTGTGACACCAGCGACGCTTCTGCGCCCCAGCCACCGCTCCCCACATCCAGCTCGGCGCCACTTGATATATTCCTAATGTTCCTTAATATTTTCATTTTGATGTAATTTGTGGCCCCGGTTTTTTAAATATCCGCTCTGTAATAATGTTTAATTTCAAGGGTCAGTCTGCCAAGGAGTATATTAAAGCAGATAAAACTCATTTTCCAAAGCTCCAATATCGCGCCCAGATCAGGTTAGGAGGCCAGCCGCCGCGAATATTTCATCTTTTATCATGCCGATAATGGGCCGATGACAGAGGCGCGTTATTACAATGAGAGAATTGCTCATTTTCCAGGAAAGGGAAGGGCTGTGGGAAGCTGGGGGGTCCGGGAGTGTGCGTGTGTGTATGTGTGTGTGTGAGAGCGAGAGTGCGTTCCGACTCACTCAATAAAAGCCAATTCTTCCAAAGAGGAAAGGAAAGAGGGGAGAGGAGAGATGGCGGGATGAAGGGGTGCAGGGAGAAAAGCAGCTTGCTCCAGCCCGCCTTTGCTCTTATTTGATTGGGATGAATAATAAATGCAGGCTGGGTGCGGCGGTCAGGAGGCTGAAGAGGGGAAGGTGATGAGAGCTGATTTGAGGAGGGCCGTCTCTGAATTAACCTCTTTAATTGAACCATTAGGAAGAAACAAAAGATGATGAGAAAGGTGTGGAGGAGAGAAGAGCGAACGAGAAACAAGGAGGCGGAGGGGGGCAGAGCTCATCAGGACTCCAGGAATTGGAACTGAAAGTGGAATGACTATGCAAACCGTCCCCGGCCCTCTAGCCCATAATAAATAGAGCCAATCAGAGGGGTCCTGGGGGCCAGATGGGTCCTGTACAGGTCAGACCCATTAGAGTCAGATTAGCCTGCTGACAGACCCATCACATCACTCAGTCTAAGCCACTGTCATCATCTTAACCCAATTCTGCTCTACTTATAGCCCACAACCTGCCGATGGGGCCGCATATACAGCTGTATCTGTGCATGACCCAGATCATCTAACTCAGGTGAGGAGCCTTGAGAACCTGTGGCAGTTCTAGTTTGGCTTGTCTTGAATTCTGTACCTGGAAAATAATTGGGGGGGATGAGTGGACAAGCATATTTACTTCTGCTCATAAGGCTTAAAGATCTGAACAAATTGCTTATTTTAATTATTCAAATTCAGCACATAAATGATACTTCAACTCTTGTGGCTTATAGAGGCAGAGCAACCTATCAATTATATTTTTTTAATTCAGGGTGATTGGGACATTTTTTATTAGTCATCTCAATGGCAAAACGTTTCCCAATCACCCTGAATTCACCCTGTCACAAGTTCGGAAACAATATTTTTTTTGATCCCTCAGAAATCATTCTAATATGCTGATTTGCTGCTCAAGAAACATTTATTATTATTATTATCAATGTTGAAAATCGTTTTTGCTGCTTAACATCTTTGTGGAAACAATAATACCATTCAAAAATTTGTGGTAAGATAAAAAAAGAGAGAAATTAATACTTTTATTAATCAAGGATCCATTAAATTGATCAAAATGACATTTATATGGTTACAAAATATTTCTATTTAATAAATGCTTTAATATTTTTAATAAATAAATGTAATACATGCAAATAAATGCTGTTCATTGAACTTTCTATTCACCAAAGAACCCTGAAAAGAGAATCACTATTTGCACAAAAATGTTAAGCAGCTAAACTGTTTTCAACTTTGAAAACAAGAAGATATGTTACTTGAGCTCAAAATCAGCATATTAGAATGATTTCTGAAGGATCATGTGACACTGAAGACTGAGACAAGTAATGATGCTGAAAAATTCCACTTTGCCATCACACAAGAATAAATTCCAGGGGTATAACAATATTTCGCAATACAAAAATGCAACAATATGTATTGAGGATAGTAACAATATGTTTTGTGTATAGTTTACCCAAAATAAAAAGGTTTAGTGTCAGTACTACATTATGGGCAAAAAGCATTTATTCAGCCACCAATTGTGCAAGTTCTCCCACTTAAAAAGATGAGAGAGGCCTGTAATTTTCATCATAGGTACACTTCAACTATGAGAGACAGAATGAGAAAAAAAATCCAGAAAATCACATTGTCTGATTTTTAAAGAATTTATTAGAAAATTATGGTGGAAAATAAGTATTTGGTCAATAACAAAAGTTCATCTCAATACTTTGTTATATACCCTTTGTTGGCAATGACAGAGGTCAAAAGTTTTCTGTAAGTCTCCACAGGTTTTTACACACTGTTGCTAGTAGTTTGGCCCATTCCTCCACGCAGATCTCCTCTAGAGCAGTGATGTTTTGGGGCTGTCGCTGGGCAACACGGATTTTCAACTCCTTCCAAAGATTTTCTATGGGGTTGACATCTGGAGACTGGCTAGGCCACTTCAGGATCTTGAAATGCTTCTTACGAAGCCACTCCTTCGTTGCCCGGGCAGTGTGTTTGGGACCATTGTCATGCTGAAAGACCCAGCAACGTTTCATCTTCAATGCCCTGATGGAAGGAGGTTTTTACTCAAAATCTCACGATACATGGCCCCATTCATTTTTTCCTTTACACGGATCAGTCGTCCTGGTCCCTTTGCAGAAAAACAGCCCCAAAGCATGATGTTTCCATCCCCATGCTTCACAGTAGGTAGGGTGTTCTTTGGATGCAACTCAGCATTCTTTCTCCTCCAAACACGACAAGTTGAGTTTTTACCAAAAAGTTCTATTTTGGTTTCATCTGACCATATGACATTCTCCTAATCCTCTTCTAGATCATCCAAATGCTCTCTAACAAACTTCAGATGGGCCCGGACATGTACTGGCTTAAGCAGGGGGACACGTATGGCACTGCAGGATATGAGTTCCTGGCAGCATAATGTGTTACTGATGGTAGCCTTTGTTACTTTGGCCCCAGCTCTCTGCAGGTCATTCAGTAAGTCCCCCTGTGTGGTTCTGGGATTTTTGCTCACCGTTCTTGTGATCATTTTGACCCCACGGGGTGAGATATTGCGTGGAGCCCCAGATCGAGGGAGATCAGTAGTCTTGTATGTCTTCCATTTTCTAATAATTGCTCCCACAGTTGATTTCTTCAGACCCAGCTTCAGTCTTCCCAGCCTGGTGCTGGTCTACAATTTTGTTTCTTGTGTCCTTTGACAGCTCTTTGGTCTTAGCCATAGTGGAGTTTGGAGTCTGACTGTTTGAGGTTGTGGAAAGAGTGTCTTTGACCTCTGTCATTACCAACAAAGGGTATATAACAAAGTATTTAGATGAACTTTTGTTATTGACCAAATACTTATTTTCCACCATAATTTTCTAATAAATTCTTTAAAAATCAGACAATGTGATTTTCTGGATTTTTTTTTCTCATTCTGTCTCTCATATTTGAAGTGTACCTAAGAAGAAAATTACAGGCCTCTCTCATCTTTTTAAGTGGCTGACTAAATAAATTTTGCCCCACTGTATATTGTATATAGTTTGTATATAGTTTAAGGGATATTTGTGGGTTCTGATCATGCCAAATGTCTTATGTTACCAGTAAAAAGTGGCCTACATTATATTAAAAATATTTAGTCATTTACATTGTCTAAAATAATTCAGCATTTTCAGCTTCAGAATCATGAATATTTTTATTCTGGTGTCACCATGTGCATTGGCTTACCAGCATCAAGTCCAAGTGTATTAATTTTCACCCCAATATAATACCAAATTTGGCATTTTAATCAGCAGTACATTTTACCTAATGTCTTGGAATATCTCAATAGAAAATCCCTTTTAATTACGTTATTTTTGATTAAATAAATGCGTGAGCATAAGAGACTCCTTCAAAAACATTAAAAAAATTTAAATAGTAATGTTTACAAACTTTTGACAGTGTATATCACTAAACATTAAACCTTTACCGCTCATCTGCAGTAAAACATGAAAATGCCAGTAGTTAACATATTAACTTTGGCTCTCCTAAATTATTAAAACTAAAATAAAACTAAGAAACACCGTACACATGAAAATAAATAAATAAATAAATAAACAACGATAGGGTTTAAAAAGATGAGTTGAAAGAAAAATAAATAAATATATTTTTTACAATTCAGAACACCCTAGCAATGTCCTAACAACATACCAAGAATGCCCAAGCAACCACCTAGCAACAGCCTAACAACATTCAGAACAGCCTAGCAAGGACCCGTTAGAAACATCCTAACAACCTCCAAGAACACCCTAGCAACTATACCCAGAACATCCTGGAATCGTGGTGCCGACATTCACAGGTAAGCAGCACTCACCATTTCTGCAGAAAAGTAAGAATCTAAGACTGTCTATCCATATACAAGATGACAATACACACACAATGTTAGCTAAGTGTAAAGAGCCTTGCCTTTAAAAGAGTCTGAACACAGCTAAAGTTGTTAAAGGTGTAGGTGAGTTTAGATTAAAGCAGCAGATTGAATTGATTGTATTAAGAGGAGAACTCAGGTTGCCCCAGGTGGTAATGTTCAGCTCTCATACCAGCCTTTAACAGCAGGGGATACAAGAACTACACTCATCAAATCATCCCCCCTCCCTCTTTCTCTCTCTCTCTCTGAAGTAATCAATGTACCGGCATTGTGCAACAGCACCAGGATGGTCTATCAACCCCCTCCCGTGTTCATGCACATATTAGAGCGGATCTTCTAAGTTCTACAAACTGTTTTTGTGTGTGAAAGACGTGACGTCACTAACAGCACTTTCAACACATTTTCAATGTAATCCTTAAGGCAAAAACATGAGCTGACATAGATAAAGATGTAAATATGTGCTTACTTTATCGAGTCGCTCCCTATACTTGAGGCCAAACTTTTTTTTTTAAAGAAGAAGACATGGCTTACCCCCGAATCTCAAAGTCCAATATCACATATGGACCTTAAGAACTCATATGGTTTAAACCCAAAGCACATCATAAGTAAAGCGTCAGGCAAGCATATAAACATAGGGAAGAAGGTTAAAGGCAAGAGTGTAAGCTCAGTGGTAACCGATAGGCAAAAGTGTCCAAAAACAGGGAATTTACTGAGATAATTCAAGTAGTATTCAACTAGTCATGTGATTCAAAATGGCCACCCCCTTGAAGCGTCCAATGTGAAATAAACCCGCTTACAGATATGACTGGAGTCTTCAGCTCATGTGGACGTGATTTTAAACAGGTTTTTTAAAAAGTGTGAATCTGTGAAACTTTTTTAATGAGGAAAAGTGCACCTTTGAGGTGTGCAACAGATGAGAATGAGAAGAGGAAGAGGGCAGGGGAAAAGTCTTGTCCTTAGAATTAACCATGAAAGGGGTGCCAAGTTGGTCCCCAAAACCCCTAGGCCAGGGTGGAGAGAGGGGGAGAGATGGGCCAGCAGGCTGGGGGCACCTTGGGGAGTTGAGGAGGAAGTGGCATGCACCATGTCTCTTGCTCCTGTTGTTCCCTCATTTGATTTTGATGAATAATGCATGGGGAGGGGGGCCCAGCCTTAAAGGGGCACCGCTGCCACAGTGGGAGTCATTACTGAGCACAACGCACTGATGAGGAGAAAGAAAGAAAGAAAGAGGGAGAAAGAGAGAGTGGGAGGCAAGGGGGTGGGGGAAAAGGCAAAAACAAACAAGAAAATGAGAGAAGTAAAACAGTTTTTTTTTTAATATTCTTCAAACACCCCAGATGAGCTTCATTTGCTGCTTAGCTATGTCTGAGTTAATCAGAATTTTTTTTTTTTTTTGGTGGTGCGTTTTCATTATTAAAATTAAGTTAATTTATACAAAAGTTTTTGCATGTTCCAAACAGGCTGTCAATCTGTGTATTAAACATCAATTCTGGTACTACTCGACCTCAGTGCTGCATTCGACACTGTTGACCATAACATACTTCTTGACAGGCTGGAAAACTGGGTCGGGCTTTCTGGGATGGTCCTTAAATGGTTCAGGTCATACTTAGAAGGAAGAGGTTATTATGTGAGTATAGGTGACCATAAGTCTTACTGGACATCCATGACATGCGGAATCCCACAAGGGTCAATTCTTGCACCACTCCTATTCAACCTGTATATACTGCCACTGAGACAAATAATGAGAGAACCAAATTGCTTACCAGAGCTATGCTGACGACACCCAGATCTACTTAGCACTCTCACCTAATGACTATAGCCCCATTGACTCCCTGTGCAAATGCATTGATGAAGTTAACAACTGGATGTGCCAAAACTTTCTTCAGTTAAACAAAGACAAAACCGAACTTATGGCATTTGGAAACAAAGATGAAATTCTCAAGGTGAACGCATACCTTGAAGCAAGGGGCAAAACAACTAAAGATCAAGTCAGGAATCTTGGTGTGATTTTAGAGTCAGACCTGAGTTTCAGTAGTCATGTAAAAGCAATAACTAAATCAGCTTACTATCATCTGAAAAATATATCAAGAATCAGATGCTTTGTTTCCAGGCAAGACTTAGAGAAACTCGTTCATGCTTTCATCACCAGCAGGGTGGACTATTGTAATGGTCTGCTCACCGGCCTTCCCAAAAAGACCATCAGACAGCTGCAGCTCATACAGAACGCTGCGGCCAGGATTCGGAGCAGAACCAGAAAATATGACCATATCACGCCAGTCCTCAGATCTTTACACTGGCTTCCAGTTACATTTAGAATAGATTTTAAAGTATTATTACTGGTATATAAATCACTTAATAGCCTAGGACCTCAATACATTGCATATATGCTGATTAATTACAAACCCAACAGATCACTCAGATCATCAGGATCAAGTCAGTTAGAAATACCAAGAGTTCACTCAAAGCAAGGAGAGTCTGCGTTTAGCTATTGTGCCAGCCGCAGCTGGAACCAGCTTCCAGAAGAGATCAGATGTGCTCCAACAGTAGCCACATTCAAATCCAGACTCAAAACACATCTGTTCAGCTGTGCATTTACTGAATGAGCACTGTGCCACTGTACGTCCCACTGATTTGCTCTTATCTATGCATCATCTTTTTATTCTTTTATAACTGTTTACCTTTGTTCTTATCTTTGGTTTTATCTATATATTATCTTATTCTTTTTAATTCTCTTTACAACTGTATATTTCTATTTCTTATGTATCTGTTGATTATCATTATTGGTTAGGGCTGTCTGACTGGAGGAGATTGGAAAAGGAGAGCAGTGTGCTTTGCTTCATTCTGTGGTAGAAGACAGTGAAGAGAAGCGGACTCAAGAAAGGGGAGGCCCTGTGGGTAACGTCCCCTACAGGAGCCCGTCCTGGACTGACTTGTAAGGTCCAGGAGACATTGCGAACTTGCTCCATCTCTTCCATCTCAGATAGGGGTGACCGCATTTAGAGAATCAGGCAGATAGGGATCTATTTATCCACATTTTATTTGTATTTGTTAAATTCTCTTTACACTGTTTTAATTATCCTTGTTTTTATTTTTAATTCTTACACATGGTATTCTTAATACTTATGTAAAGCACTTTGAATTGCCATTGTGTATGAAATGTGCTATATAAATAAACTTGCCTTGCCTTGCCTATTAGTGGTGGGGATTTTTCAGTGACTCTTTCTACATTGTTACACCAGTAAGTGGTGACCAGTGACTTGTTTTTATGAGTTAGTCATTGAATCATTGAATCAAATAATGAATTTAAAACACATGCTGAATTTGCATACTACTAATTTTGCAATAGAAAGTTATGGGGAAAATAGTAAGAGTGGTATGTTAGTATGCGGTTCTGAATTGAGCAACTAATTAATTTAGGAAGTGATCAAGTCTTTATGAGCGAGTCATTGAATTGTTCACTTAAGCAATTAGTTAAACAAGATTCACTGAATTATTCATTGAATAAATCGTTCAAAAAAATACTGATTCATTCAGAAAGGAAACAAGTGACTTATTTTATAATTGAGTCACTGAATCATTAAACGATTTGTTTAAAACCCTGATTTATTCAAATACTAAACAAGTGACTAAGTGTGTTCGACCTGAAGCAACTGTGCGCAGACCAACATCAAAGTAGCTACAGCGAGAGCGATTCGAAAGCATATGAATCTGTCTGCTCTCTAATCGTTCTTGACTTGTGGTACTTAGATGTCATACACTGATCTGTCTGCGCAGCATCGTTTCAAGTCGAACACACTGATTCATTTAGAACATAACACATACACAAGTCATTGAATTATTCACTTAAGCGGTGTGTTCAAAAACACTGCGAGCAAGTCTTTGCATCATTCTCTCAAACGATTCATTAAAAACACTGATTAAAGGGGGGGTGTCACACTCAGCTTCAGTCAATCTCATGTCAATCTTGAGAACCTATAGAGTAGTATTGCAACCTTCATATCTCCGAAAAGTCTTTCATTTTATCATATTTATAAAAGAAAGATACGCCGTACCAAGTCTTTCCGAATAAAACCGAGCGGCTGGAGGCGTATCGTGTGGGCGGAGCTAAAGAGTCACGAGCCCGTGCAGCTATTACGTTGAGCGTGTCTGAAAGCTCTGACATCCTTAAACGTTGAAAAGAAAACATTATCCTAAATAAACTATGCCTATCAATCAGATTCAACCATACATATATAATCCAGAATCTGATCCGGAGGCTGAAATTTAACAGGAGCAGCAGTAACGATGTACTGTAACTATTAACTGTATTTGCTTAGCGGCTTGTCATGCACAAGTTTTACAACATTTGTGTGTATTTACTCATGGTTTATGAGGACATGGTTTGGTTTATGGACTATTGTATGCGATTTAACGTTAGCAGTAGCAAGCGGAGCGGTTTTGCAAGTCAAACTAGTGTTTACATAGAAAAACAATGGAATAGTAGCGCATTTGAATGAAGTAGCGCGCTTTGTGTGAATGGCCCGGCCCCTAGGTTTAATATGAAATAATTAATTTAGTTCAACATATATTCCCAGTCTTTGTGTATTGTTGTTTGGGGTGGTTTTACAATAAACAAACAGACACCTATTGGTCAGCTAAACAAATGTATTTAAACACACACCATATAATCGCATGCTCCATTAATAAAATAACTATACGTGATCATGTTGTTTACTTGAGGTGCACTTACGTGACGATAGCTAACAACACAAAGACATTTGAAGCTGTTTTACTCACCACCTGCTTCCAACACACTACCGTGAACCTTTACACTTTAGTGCATTTTGGCCACGCCCATACCGTGGGGTTGGGTCCAACGCTCTCCATTGACTTTTATTGCGAGAAACGGTCGCTTTGTCATTTCTTACTTATAACAAAAACAGAACAATGTCTAAAATCTGAATTGTGACAAGGTGCACAGCAAACAAGCAAAAAAAAAAACACAGAACTAAGTTTTTATAAGCTGTCGACCCAAAAAAAACGAGCATTTAAGGAGACGTAAGTGGATACAGGCAATAAGGCGTGAAGCTTCAGCAGGAAGAATGGGTACATTTTGGGATCCTGACACTCAGTATGCCTACGTGTGCAATAGACATTTAGTAAAATATCCAGATGTCAGTTTTATATATTATATTGCCTGTCGCTGATTACGTTCCCCTCCTGTGGCTGTAGTTCTCAGTGTAATATAACGTCGCAATTGCCTGTATCCACTTTTGTGTCCTTAAACGCTTGTTTTTTGGGTCAACAGCTTACAAAAACTTCTGTGTTTTTGGGTTTAGCTAGTTTTCTGTACACCTTGTCACATAGCAGCATTTAGACATTATTCAGTTTTTTGTAATAAGTCAGAAATGACAAGAGAGGCCGCTTCACGCAATACACAGTCAATGGAGACGGTTGGTTTGTTTTCCCCCCGGTGGGCGTGGTTTTCAGATTATGACACATGTCGTTCTGTCTCTATACTCGAAAAAATACTTTCCGAAACTTGTGAGAAACCGGAAGGAGTATCTTTGGCACAGAAATACTCCATCAAACATCCAACTTATTTTTTGAAAATTTAACAGTGTAAAATGCTCAGTATGCATGAAACAGCATTTCTTTGCAGGACAGTGGCCTCCAGGAGCAGGAATGGTCACCCCTGCTTTAGACATTAGATGGGTCACAATACAGTCACAGAAATAAACCTGCTTTATATAGCCAGTTATACACAGCATTGCTTAAAGGTGCAGTGTGTGAATTTTAGTGGCATCTAGTGAGGTTGTGAATTGTAATCACCCACCGCTCACCCCTCCCTTTCAAAGCACATAGAGAAGCTACGGGGGCCGACACAGGTCAAAAATTTCATCGTCAGAGAGAGCAGAGAGTGACCAGCGGTGCTCTGTAAAGAAGTTTGTCCGTTTAGGACTACTGTAGAAACATGACTGCACAAAATGGCGATTTCACTGTAAGGGGACCCGCGGTGTATGTAGATAGAAATGGCTCATTCTAAGGTAATAAAACATAACATTGTGTATGGTGTTTCTTTATACACCACTGAAAGTTATGTATATTATATTGCATTTCTGTCAATGGATCCTCATAAATGCTACACACTGCACCTTTAAAAGAGATGACTTTAGGTTAAAGCGGCATTTGTAAAGCAGAGTTGCTGATTCACGTGAGCACTTGGGACCCGACACTGACTTCCGAGAACACGTTCAAAAAGTACGGTGTTCAAGCAGGACCTGGATGCAGAGAAAGAGCAGGGTAATGCTACAGAAGGGGATGCGGCAGGCACAGCGCAAGGTGTCATCACTCATTTTGATTGGGTATTACAGCATGACGGATGGGGCCCCGCGGGCCACCGCGCGTCTCCTCCGTGCTTATTACAGCTGTTCTTAAGTGGGAGTTGATTTAGCTTAAATAGGTTGTTTCATAAGGAGAAGACACCGGCGCTGTCACCGCATCTCTGTTCCTTCGCACTGTATCCCGCCACTTTAATTGAATAATGCCTCCTCTACATACCTATTAGTGTGCTTAGCTACATACCATGCCCCTATAATTGCTTATACAACCCAGCTAATTCCACCACTCCCCTCCTTTCCTTTCTTTTCATGTGATATTTCACGCGGTTAATATAGAGAGCGCGCCGGTGAGGATAAAGACAGCTTGTTTAAAGGGTTATCAGGTCCGTGCAGCACCGTGATGTCTTTTATCCGCCCTCCATAATTAGTCGTGTAATCATTAAGCTGCAGTTTATCAGGTTTTAGGGCTTTTATTAATTACAACACTCGAGCGATTTTACGGCACTTTCACGGCCACGTAATTCACGAGCCATTGTCATGCTGCATGTAAAAGAGAGATGAACAAGGTTTTCACAATTGCGTCTGACATTATTGCAAAGATTTATCTGAGCTGGTACTGCTTCAATATTATCAAATTATAGACATCCTGCTCGTGTCACGTGATGCAAACTGCTTTATATTACATAGCTGGTTCTCTCGGGTCCTCTTAACACTGGTGATTGTACCAATGAGATGAATGGGCTTCATGATTTTAATCTACATTATAAGTTTCCTGTAATCCTAAATCTGCAGTTTAATAATGAATTTGTTATAGGCCACTATTCTTGCTGAGATATCCAGCTCTGTCATTTGGCAAACAACAAGGTATTTGGCCCAATAAGATTTATTTGTGGATGTAGCGATTTTTGGCTTTCCAGAGCTGTCCAGTCAGCACCTTCAAATGTTCCCACTGACATCAGCACCACAGACAGCTCCAAAAAAACATCCATTCAAGGCCTGTAGGACACCACTTAAAGAAACAGTTCAGACAAATTGATTCAGATAAACAATTCTGTCCTTGTCTATTCACCCTCATATCGTTCCAAACCTGCTATTATTTAGTTCTGTGGATTTTCACATTGATCTTTTCCGCTACAAAAAGGCTCTATAAATGTAGTCCATTCAACCTGTGCTCTGTATTCCAAGTCTTTTCAGCCTACAATAATGTTGAAAGACGAAGAATTGAAACGATTATTCAATGATAGACATCCAACCTTTGTAATGCGCACTATATTTTATTTGATTATCTACCTTTTCCTAATATCAAATTACAGTTTTTACTATCAGAAAGCACAAGCACACCTTTATCTTTCTAGTCAAGGATATTTAGTTGATATGTCTGTAAAAGTTTAGTTTAAAGTGTAATTCAGTTCAATTCAATACAATTTTAACAGCATTTATCTAAGTTTTAATGTTAATTTATAAATATATTCTTCACTGTTAAATAGTTATTTTTTTATATAACGATAATGTTTATTTATAACTTGAAATGAAAAAAAAAAGATTGTTTGTAAATGCATTAAAGGATTCATTATTTCATGTAATACTACGGGGCCTAATCTGATTGGCTGATGAACGTTCTGAGGTGTGCAATTATTTTCTGGGCAACGCACAGCGAACGTATTTCCAGGCAGCTCACTTGACCGCGTTACAGTTCCATATCACTTCGCATAGTTAACTGTAATCCATTTTGCACAAAAAGTTGTTGTCAGTGCTGCCCTGACGATTTTATCAGTTCGCCTATAGTGTAGCAACTTAAAGGCTACACATGACATTTTTTCACTAGCGAGGTATTAACAGCGTTGTTTAGAGACGAATTTTTAAATATATCATCGTATCGATGTCTTGAGGTGTGGTAACCGTAGTATAAGCGGAATAATTGACGACGGGCCGTTGAATTATTAGAAAAATAATGCACACCCAAAGTGTAACGGCCACTCCGCTTCGCGTCGTGACAGCACCACCACCTCGGGTGGGCATTATTTTTCTAATAATTCAACGGCCCGTCGTCAATTATTCCTTACTTATCTATTGCACTTATCAAAGCAATAGTTCACCCAGTAATCAAAATCCTGTCATTCATTACTCACCCTCATGTCGTTCCAAACACGTAAGAACTTCGTTCATCTTCAAAAAACAAATTAAGATATTTTTGATAAAATCCAAGAGCTTCCTGACCCCTCTATATACAGCTATTTACTAAACACTTTCAAGGCCCAGAAAGGTATTAAAAACTTTGTTAAAATAGTCCATGTGACTACAGTGGTTCAACCTTAATTGTATTAGCTACTTATAAAATACTTTTTGTGGGCAAAAACAAACAAAAATAACAACTTTATTCAACGATTTCATTCTAGCCTGTGTCAGTCTCCTATGCAGATTACATTGTAAAAACAGTGCAGCTCCCGCATCATCATCACAGGCCAAGGATGTAACCATGTTTCGAACATTAGGGGGGCCCAATTTATTTTTTATAAAACATAAAGAAACAGAACAGTGAATGAAATTCTAGGTCTAATTCTAGTTGGGAAATAATCATTTTGGGACTATTAGCAAATAATACTTACATAAATTTGCGTCAAATATATTGTTAGTCTCGAGATCATTCCCGTTAGTGAATAAATACATAGATTTGCTTTTAACACTCAAATTCCTTAGTGCCTGGTTGTAGAATTTTTCTAAACCGTTTCGAAGGTTAAAGGTTCTAATCTGCCCCTCATATAGTCCACCCCTGGCTGTCCTGGTTTTCATTATTTTCCATTAAGCCATTAAATTGACCAGAACTTGAGTATCATTTGAATATCTCATTGCCGGGCCGAGTGTCCTGGTTTTCGGTAATCAAAATATGGTCACCCTAGCGTAGGAGACTGGTACAGGCAAGAACGAAATAGTTGAATAAAGTCAGTTTTTTGTTTGTTTTTGCACACAAAAAGTATTCTCATCGCTTCATAAAATTAAGGTTGAACCGTCGGAGTCACATGGACTATTTTAACAATAACTTTCCTACCTTTCTGAGCCTTGAAAGTGTTAGTTAAATAGCTGTCTATAGAGGGGTCAGAGAGCCAGAGAGGTTCATTTTTGGGTGAACTAACCCTTTAAGAATTGTTAACAAATCCAACATTATTGTAAAGTGTTACCTGTTTGTCTTTATAAACCTGTGATGGACTGCAGAGATTAATGTTGCTGTTTGCTGGCATTGATTCATTGATGCGCTTTTGTTGTTTATTCTTTTGGCTTCCATCGTGTAAAACTCCACAAAAGTAGATCCTGTGTACAAACAAAACTGGTATGAATTGCTATTGCAATGACGCAATGATGCATTGATGCGACTGACACATTGGTATTGGGAGCTAGGATTAGGGCTGTGACGGTGGCAGTTTTTACCACCGCGGTGGTTATTGAACAACCACCGGCGGTGGCACGGTGTTTGTGGGGTTCAGGGTGGGGGATGAAACTGAAACTGAAACAATGAACTAAAATACTGCGCTATGTTTAAAGAAAGCTTGAATGTCTGCTTTTAAATAAAACAATTCACATTTAAAAAAAAAAAAAAATATATATATATATATATAGTGAGATTTAAAAAATGAGGCTCAAACATCAAATGTGCGTGTTTATTACAGCACTATAGGCTGGTTTCTCCACAGTGCGGAGCGGCGCATTCTCCACAACCAAATACGTTGCCACGTCTCTTGTCAGCATTTTCCACTTGTCACTCTCTCGTTTGTATTTGGCTTGTTTGGCGAAAGCCTCTCCAATACCAACCTGACCACCAGCTGGGCGTTTGCGTTCACGGGACATAACTTGTACAACCGCCAATGGATGACATGATTGGAGATGTCTCTTGAGATTTGATGCGTTCGCCCATTTAACACTTATTTTGTTTTTCACAAATCCGGCAAATGGCTTCATCCTTATTTAAAGGTTCACCTTTTTCGTTAGGCACAAATCCAAAATGATCCCAGATCGGCGATGTAGTATTTGGTTTCCCAACTAGGTCCTTTGCTCAACACGATATTAATTTGCGGAATGCAGAAAAAACTGGATTTTGCCGCGCTCAAACGCGCTACTCTAAAGGAAACGCCATATATGGCATGTGAAGCATTAGTGAATTAGCTATTTTATACGCTAGTCTATAAAACTCATACAGCTAAAAGGTACAGGTAATAAATAGCAACTGCTATTGCAAATGTTATATTCTATACAAAACTTTTTTTGCATTTCATATAGTGTGTCACGTCACGTGCACACTACCGCCGGTGGCACCGCACCACCGCGGTGGCGATCCACCACCGCGGTGGCACGGTGGTCATGGCGACCGTCACAGCCCTAGCTAGGATGTCTTTTAAGGAAGTCAGTTCACACACATTAACAACAAGCCAAGAAGGAGCTCTGCCAAAGACAATACACACAGTCTCTCTCACACACACACACAAACATGGGCAATGCCAAGTATGCTGCCAGTCTTGCCCCACAAATGCAAACATTCATATTTGTCATCAAACCCCTCAACTGCACACACATATCTGTCCCACCCTACACAACGCCAGCTCTGGCTGCCTGAGGTGCCCGCTGGTTCTGCATGATTGATGATGCCGATTGAGAGGCAGATCATTTGGGTGCCCCTCGCTACCAAGGACGTAAATCACATCAGCCCACTCTAATGATTTCTCCCAGACCCATTTGGCAGAATCCACAATAACCTATTGAGCCTAGCATGGGGACAAAAAAAACATCAATAAAGTCAAATAATGATTTTATTTAAGCACTTTATCAAGGATTGACAAGCATTTTTCCAAGGTTGCACGGGGGAGAGAAGCTTCTGGAAACCGTCAAGGTGTCTTGATATGTTAAAAACGTAAGGGTCACTGCAAGAATATAGACTAATAAATATGTCCATTTCAGCCAGGTTGGGTTTTAACGAGTAAAGATGTCTGTGGGTGTACTAGAGTGATAAATGATGACCGGGAGAGCAGATTTGGACACTTGGTGCCCTGAGGGGCGACCCATTTCAACTTTTCATTAAAACGTCCAGCCCAGGCCAAGCCATGATTTGCTCCTAATTGATGAGGCCATTATGATCTAATTAACCACACATTTTCAAAGCCACTCTTATTTTGGCTTCTTCATGGCAGTGGAAAGCTTATTGGCACTAGATATTGAGATACTTCACAAATGACGAAGAATGAAAATCACTCTATAGGGCAAATTTACATCAAACATTCTTTCACATGAACTTTAGCTTCTTCTTCATTTTTCTATTAGCCTAATAAATAAAACACATTTAAAGTAACACATAGTTGATAAACAACTGATTTCACATATATGGCTCTGTTTATTCCGCTCATGCAGGCAATAATGAAATCATCGTATTTGAAGAATCAGTAATGATTTCTGAAGGATCATGTGACACTCAAGAGTGATGACTGCTGAAGATTCAGCTTTGCCATCAATAAATGAAATTTTAAAATAGATAAAAATAGAAAGGACTAATTTTAAACTGTAATAATCTAATATTTCAATATTACTGTTTAAATGAAGCCTGGGTAAGTATAAGAGACTTCATTAACAAACATTAAATAGTTCTACCAACCCCAAACTTTTGAATAGATTGTTAGAGGATTATTATCTTGTAAGATTGGTGCCAAATTGTGATTGAAATGTAATTACTATCCTGTAGTATCGACTCTGGGTTGCTTAAAGGAATATTTCACACAAAAATCCCTTGAATGCCTTTCTGTAGTTGTATAGTCCTTGGATCCCATATGGGAGAATGAAGACGCTTCAAAACTCTTTTCTTTTATGTTACTTAGACGAAAGAAAGTTCTAAAAAGTAAGATCATCTGTAAACCACATTTGCTGTAAATGGAGGGAAAAATAACTGGTTACTAATAAAAAAGAAGTTCTACCTTGAATTCAATGTAAATCATTTCGGATGGAAGTGCCGGCCAATGCATGAATGTAAATGCAAACAAATAGTTGCGTTGATAACATTCATAAGACATAAGTCATTTTGGCTATCATCTTCCCAAATGACAAAGGCTGTGAAGAGAACAGTCTTATCCAGTGAGGGGCACCCTTGCATGAAAGTCAATTCAGTGAAAGTGTATGTGCATCTCCTTATTAGTAACACAAAGCTGGATAGGGAAATGTAAGGCTCTGTTCAAATAAGCTTGCTGTCCCCAGGCCAGGTTTTATGTGCGAGAGGGCCGGGAAAGAATAAGAAGCAATGGATGAATGGTTGGATGGAGAACTTTCTTTTAATTTGAAGTCTTGAGGGAATTGTGCATATACAATTACAGCTTATACGAGTGGAGCTCGGGAACGGCACTAAAGAGGAAACAGAACAATGAAACGGAGAGAAATAAGATGATCTGGTGTTATCATCTCTTCCTCCTCCTATCATATTCTACACACAGCCTATCATGCAGGAAATGATAAATGTAAGTAATGCCACTGTAATCCATTACTAAGAACTGACAGTTAGCAAGAATAGGGCTGTGAAGTTGTGAGGGAGGGGATGGGGGTCTATCATCAAACTCAATTATCATCTTATTACAGGCACTAAGTGGCCTCATATTAGGGTCACTGCCCTTAATTTCAGGGGGAAAATAATTGGTAACCCCCGTAATAGCAATACACAGACACCATTTAGCAAACCCTGGGGGGATCCTGTGGGATAATCAATGGGAAGTCTAGTAATGCAATACGACCGTCATCTGATAAGTGTCCGTCTTTGTTTTTTTATATGGTGCTAATCAAACTTAACAGAGGCCTAAAGTGATGATTATGTAAATATAGTGCAACGAAGACGTTATTTAAAGAGATATTCCAACTGAAAATGAAAGTTCACCCATTTGATGTCATTCCATACATCAAAGAAGATGAAGAAAGTTTTTGTCCATACAACAAAAGTCAATGGGGTCAAAAACAACATTGGACCCCATTGACTTTTTAGTGTTCCACAGAAGAAAGTAAGTCATACAGGCTTGGAATGACATGGAGGTGAGTAAATGATGAATTGTCAGTTAACAAAATCCTAAACAACTTCAAAAACTGAATCATAAAGTGTGCAATTAAGTTAAATGATTTGCTTCGAAAGATCTGATTTGTTTGTGGTGTTTTTCCTTTTTAGTCTGTTTAGATTTTTTGAGCAACTCTATATGATATGTCCTGGAATCCAGACCTCATGTGGTGCCCTCGACCGTCGCATTTAATTTAGAAGCAAATTCTATCCCCATGAGCCAAGCAGAGTGAAAAGCTTCTGAGAGGCATATATGGGGAAATAATCTCTCTAAAGTGATATTGATATCAGATTTGACCAAACACACATTCACAGCCCTATTTTTCATTCCCACGAAATATGCGGCTGAAGTCTCAGGAGGGACCAGTCAGAGATGAAATAATCCATCTGTATTGTAAAAGTAGTTTTCTTATTCAAAGAGCAGCCCCTCCGGTCCTCTGTTTTGTAGATTGAGAGTGACACTGCCCATAGGGCTCCACACACTGAATGCTTTTAGAGACGCCCTCTAAGTGAGTTAGCCGATTCTGTGGACACCACAGATTCAATAAAACACTTGCCTGTCTGTACTGTTTTTTCGTCCATATCCTCTCACCGCAGCCTTTTCTTCTCACCTCCACTCATCTCTCTGTTCCATCGCTGCTCTACTAACTTGTAAAAGTGAAAAAAGTACAAACAAGTGATATTACAAATTTCATATCATATGTCTTTAAATGAATCAGACCCTTGAGACGGAAGAATGTCTCTTTAATTTAGGGGCATCATGAATTTTTTTAAAACTATTTTTATTATTTTTTCCGCCTTTGAAAGCTTGTTTGCATATCAGAATAAAACATTTAACTCACAAATGCATCTTATTTTCTTATAAATACGACTTTATATCTTACAGTCTGACTTAATTTCTAACGTTAAACTGTATCTTTTGGGGGGGTTTATGTGGAAACAGGCTTCAGCAGTTGCTGGTGACCTAAGACTAGAAAAACGTAAGAAAAATAAATACATTTGACATCCATTTATTTCATAGCATGATTAAACAATACATAATCAGGCAACTTTAATTGCATTTAAATTCCAGTTGCTATGGCTTGGTCTGGGAGACTGTCCAATAATTTAACATTATTTTACAATTTTGAGTAAAAGTCACGGATACAAATTCCACTGTTTGCATTATGGTAAATATAAATTCTATCTAAAAGCTTCTGAGGTGTGGTTCATAATTCGGATTGAATATGCAAATATTCATATAAGGCAGATTCTGAGCGTCTTACCAATATCCCAATTGGGTTTCCTCTAACCACACTCCTTTTCTTTATTTCCCAGGAGTGGAAGACGCTTGATGCTTGGGGCTACATGACACTACCGTGCAAAACAATTAAATATATAAAACACTCTATGGGGAGCTTTTATAAGTCTGTATTTTGCTTTTCTCTGGCTCACCGGTCCTCTCCATCCCATAGATTTTCTATCCCTTGGGAATAATATTTTACCAAATTATCCTTAAAAAATAAATACTATGAAATCATTATGTCAGTAAATCTTGAGACGTGGGTCAAAACATGTTGTGATTTTACAAGGTATTCCTTTTCCAAAAAAACTAAAAGTCTACTATGAAATTAATCACATGAAAAATGCTAACACTGACATACCTTTTCATTAAATCTTCTTTTAATTTGATGAAATATGACTAAAATATCACTCACTATCATTAATACGAATTATAAGTAATAGGGTTACACTTTATTTCAGATGTTCACTTTCTACTAACATTCTACTAACTATAACTTTGCAACCACATGTCAACAAACAGCATCAGTAGACTGTTAGGTTAGGGTTAGGTGTTAGGGTTTGGGTTAGTAGCATAAGTTTGTGTATTATAGTCAATAGATTGTCTGTTGTGGGACCATCAAAATAAAGTGTTAGCAGATATTAAGCAGACAGTCAACTAATACTCAAATTATACTCTAACGAGTGTTAGTTGACATGTAGTTGCAAAGTTACTTGATAGGGTGACCCGATTTTTGGAATACGGCACAGGGTGGACAAGCACCACAATTTCATGTTTAATGATATGAGAAATTGTATTCCATGATAACGATATACATCATATAGTTATTTTATTTTTGTTGAATAAAAAATGGACAAATAAGCAAAATTACAAACTATAGGACAAATACGATAGTGTTACAAATTAAATAACCTAAGTTTTTCAGGTACAGTAGGTTTATTTAACATGTATACATTTATTTAAAATCTTTTTATTGTTTGATTTAACATTAATGACACAGACAGGTATTTTAGGCTGCTGTCATTTTAAGACCGAATGCTTGGATCTAAAATACTGACACATATCCGGGTTTTGTCGTAACCCAGGGGTTTTCGGTCCTCCAGAAGGTTCTAAGGGGTGCCCAGAAAATTTCAGAAAATTAAAAGACAAAGCAAAAATGGATACAAATCTACCGAACAATCTAATCTAAGTTTCATTTCTAACTGTTTCTCTTCTTGTTTGCCATATACATACTTTCCAGAATTGTATTTCAATCATGACAACTCTCAGAGTGAAATAGATTCAAACAGCATTTTATTAGCATAGAGCATGGAATGTACATAGGCTTGATTTTGGCGGATGAGATATGCTACGCTGCTGGTGCTGCTGAGCAAATACATAAAGTTCAGCTTAGATAACAACAAGGAAAGGCTGCTGCAGAATGATTTAACCCCCTGTAGCAGATCTCTACAGGTGGCGCTGGGGAGGAGGAGGGATTATGGGAGTTCTCATAATGTGCGGCGTGCTGATAGCGGCTAGGATACGGTATAAATGAAGCCACGTAAATGAGGAAGTACCTCTGGTTGGTTGGTGTCATAGAACTGAAAGAACCAATCAGCGATTAATAGAGTTTCATGACTGAACTTTATACAGTATTTTTCAAAATAATAGCAGTACAATGTGACTAACCAGAATAATCAAGGTTTTTAGTATATTTTTTATTGCTACGTGGCAAACAAGTTACCAGTAGGTTCAGTAGATTCTCAGAAAACAAATGAGACCCAGCATTCATGATATGCACGCTCTTAAGGCTGTGCAATTGGGGTATTAGTTGAAAGGGGTGTGTTAAAAAAAATAGCAGTGTCTACCTTTGACTGTACAAACTCAAAACTATTTTGTACAAACATTTTTTTTTCTGGGATTTAGCAATCCTGTGAATCACTAAACTAATATTTAGTTGTATGACCACAGTTTTTTAAAAATGCTTGACATCTGTGTGGCATGGAGTCAACCAACTTGTGGCACCTCTCAGCTGTTATTCCACTCCATGATTCTTTAACAACATTCCACAATTCATTCACATTTCTTGGTTTTGCTTCAGAAACAGCATTTTTGATATCACCCCACAAGTTCTCAATTGGATTAAGGTCTGGAGATTGGGCTGGCCACTCCATAACATTAATTTTGTTGGTTTGGAACCAAGACTTTGCCCGTTTACTAGTGTGTTTTGGGTCATTGTCTTGTTGAAACAACCATTTCAAGGGCATGTCCTCTTCAGCATAGGGCAACATGACCTCTTCAAGTATTTTAACATATGCAAACTGATCCATGATCCCTGGTATGCGATAAATAGGCCCAACACCATAGTAGGAGAAACATGCCCATATCATGATGCTTGCACCTCAATGCTTCACTGTCTTCACTGTGTACTGTGGCTTGAATTCAGAGTTTGGGGTCGTCTCACAAACTGCCTGTGGCCCTTGGACCCAAAAGAACAATTTTACTCTCATCAGTCCACAAAATGTTCCTCCATTTCTCTTTAGGCCAGTTGATGTGTTCTTTGGCAAATTGTAACCTCTTCTGCACATGCCTTTTTTAACAGAGGGACTTTGCGGGATTCTTGAAAATAGATTAGCTTCACACAGACGTCTTCTAACTGTCACAGTACTTAAAGGTAACTCCAGACTGTCTTTGATCATCCTGGAGGTGATCATTGGCTGAGCCTTTGCCATTCTGGTTATTCTTCTATCCATTTTGATGGTTGTCTTCCGTTTTCTTCCACGTCTCTCTGGTTTTGCTCTCCATTTTAAGGCATTGGAGATCATTTTAGCTGAACAGCCTATCATTTTTGCACCTCTTTATAGGTTTTCCCTCTCCAATCAACTTTTTAATCAAAGTACGCTGTTCTTCTGAACAATGTCTTGAAACGACCCATTTTCCTCAGCTTTCAAATGCATGTTCAACAAGTGTTGGCTTCATCCTTAAATAGGGGCCACCTGATTCACAACTGTTTCTTCACAAAATTGATGACCTCAGTGATTGAATGCCACACTGCTATTTTTTTGAACACACCCCTTTCAACTAATTCAACTAATACCCCAATTGCACAGCCTTAAGAGCGTGCATATCATGAATGCTGGGTCTCATTTGTTTTCTGAGAATCTACTGAACCTACTGGTAACTTGTTTGCCACGTAGCAATAAAAAAATATACTAAAAACCTTGATTATTCTGGTTAGTCACATTGTACTGCTATTATTTTGAACAATACTGTATATGTTTGCTTTGTATCTTTCTAGTGAGTTTTTCTCACCGTAGTCCCATTTATCTTGCTCACTGGGGTTGTAGGGCAGTATTCTTAACACGGTATGTAAGCTGCTTACATAGTCCTACATTATTGTGAAAGTTGCTTATAGTAATTAAATAATTTTTCATTGAAAATGTTCTTCAGGTTTATACATCCAACATTAAGTATAGCCAATTTAAGTTTGGAAACAATATGTTGTATTCATAATTTCACACTAACTATTTATCTAACAGTTTAATGTGTTTTCATATATAAAAATATATAGATGGGTTTTAGGAAGGGGGTCCCCCATAAAGGTTCATCATATTTGGGGGTCCTTGGCATCATAAAGTTTGAATACCCCTGTCGTAACCGACTGTATTTACATGATATACTCAACATGATGGCCATTTTGACAACTGTGTCTATACATTCAGACGCAAAGAGAACTGAATTCGGGATTGTGTGCTGTCTTGAGAGAGCGCTTCTGGTGTGTCATTCAGCACAATACCACATTGAGTTCTTACTGCCCATAATTTTATAAACTTTTTTGAAGACCGAAAATGTACTCACATGCTTCTTTGACATCTTTGGGTCTGACTTGATCCTCTCCGCTTTCTAATATCCCACTTTCACTAACTGCAAATTAATCAAACAATTCAGATTACTTAAAATGTGTCAGTTTTGTGAACTCAAAAGAAAAAAAAAAGGGTCTAAATACTCATAAAATTTAATTTGATTGAACTAATTTGTTTAATTTAAGACAGTGTACAACATGTATGTAGTAGACTGTATGATGATGACACCCTTTGAATCATAGGCTAAGACGAAAGTTGGTATAGAAGAATAAAACTTCATCAGCATGCTCAAGTGGTAAACAAATCGTATATGAACCGGGCATAAATTGGACCATTGAAATAAAGTGTTACCAATAATAACAATAATAGCAAAACAATTATTAATTTATGAATACATATAAATAAATTAATAATTCCTTGGTTCATAATAATTTTTCCCTGTTATGTAGCTTGTCTTGTCCCAATTAAAAAGAATATGTTATATTTAGATGTTTAAAATCTTATACAATGTACAAAGGTTTGAACCTTTTTGACTCAAAACAATAATGCTTGTAAAAATAACGTTAGACTGTAGAATAACAGCATTTTAAAAAAGCAGCATCATGGATGAATTGGTTTTCTTTTACAACTGTTTCTACTAGATGTGGAAAAAATGCAGATGCCACTAAAACTTCCCTCAAAGTGGTCATTTTGTCGGCATAAAGATGGACTGATTCCAAACCTATTGTCGGACACCAGTCAAAAAAAGTAATCTCAATCATGAAAAACAAGCAAAATCAGTCAAGTCTGAAACAAAATTGCATTCAAAATATATTCTAATAAAATGACTTTCATGAGTTGGAATTACTGACAACCCAAAAGCCAATGCATCTTTCTCAGCCTGCCACAACCTATTTATATTTTCCATACAAGTCTTTAAACAGTGAAGAGAAGCCATAGTGCGCTTTTCTATCCTGTGCCGGTCCCCCCCTACCACCCCAGGAGACGAAGCTGGTCAGAAGTCAAGATCATTTCAATTCCTCTCGTCTCTGTTTCCACGGCAGCGCTGCAAAACAACTCACTCTTCTTCCAGTGCCATACTGGGGAAACTTTTCTGCTCTCTGAGGGAGATGCTAAACTATTTTAAAAGGCAATTACGACCGTTTTGGGGGCCCCGCTGAGGGGGGGAGCGGAATAAAGAGAGAAAGAGTGTGGACTGAAAAACAGGAAAAAGTGAAAATATGTTAATGGAAGTCTGGAACTTTTGTGGAGCAGGGGTGTGTGAGTGTGTATGGGTGATCTAATGTGGTGACCTGACCTGTGGGGTGCGTGTTTTTGGCGATAAGGGCTGGAGATGAGGTGGAGGGTGCGGTGACAGTTCAGTAGTTGTAATTATTTTCAGGTTAGGTCACTCTCCCTGAGAACGCAGAGGTGAGGGAGCCTGGAGAGAAAGGGAGGGAAGGGTTAGGAGGTCACAGTGTGGTTAGCAGTACAGTTCTTCTTCTTCTTCTCTTTCTCTCTCTCTCTCTCTCTCTCTCTCTCTCTCTCTCTCACCTCTCTCTCTCTCTCTCTCTCTCTCCTCTCGTACACAGCCCTATCTCACCCCCTTCTCAGAGATGACAGTAAGCTTCATAAATGCTTCACATTACAATACCATACAGAACAAATTGCAATTATGAGTGATACTTGGATAAAAATTACAATAAGGTTATATATGTTAACATTAGTTAATGCAATACCTAACATGAGATCATTTACTAATTTATGTAGATTATATAGTCAAACTAAAAATTATTCAGACACCAGATATTTTTTTGCTAGTGGGTGCAGGACACTATAGTTCATTTGTGTAAGTGAGGATAGCAAAATAAAGTAAACTTGACATATTATACTCAAATATTCTTCATACAGTGGACTACCAGTAAAATTGATAAATATTTGGGACCAAAATTATTCAGACACTTTGTCCTGACCATGTTTTGCTTAAGGGTTTTTTCTTTAATTGCTAATGAGACCTTTTACACCACAAACTCAACAAAATTAAGCTTTGCTTGGTAATTGGTTGAAGTCATCATCTAATACGTAAATTTAACAGCTGATTGGATGATTGTAATCCATTACATACCTTTCTATCAATGTTATCTGACATAATCAAGATGAATTTGTTGAATGAATGAGTTCTTGTCATATTTTATTACCATTTTCTAAACTATAGCGAATAAACTGTGATAATGTGCGAAAATGTTGAAGGTGTCTGAATAAATTTAGATACATATACAATACATAATGGCTTGGTGGTTAGCGCTGTATATAATTAAGTATATAAGTATATAATTTTACTATTTCAAATTGAATTATAAATTCAAATGATCATTATATAATACATTTTGAATATATAATTCAATTTGAATATATAATTCAATTTGAAATGGTAAAATTATGTTCATATATAATCTAATACCTAACACAAATAATGAAAATTCTGTATATAATATAACTATATATAATATATAATATAACTTATATAATTCAAATTTTTACGTATTTTAAACAAACCATTGATCTGCCTAGATTCATATTAATCTAGATTAATAATTCTATCAAAATGTTGTTCATTGTCAGTGCATGATAGTTAATGCATTCTTTTTATGATGAAAATTGTTGAAAGGTGTTCAAAAAGAAATGTTAAGAATATTTTTTCACATTTTTACTGCATAAGAAGACATATTTGTTATAAAGGAAGTGTAGAACATTATGACACTTTTTCGATCCTGCAATTAAAGGGTTCATTCACCAAGAGTTCTGCTCTTTGATCTCATAAGAATTTGCATATTCAAATGTAGCACTCGAAGAAGCATCATGCCACATTTGACATCAATGAACAGTTTGAATATGTTGAAATGTGTCCATTCATTTTCACTGTATATGGAAAACAGCAACTTCTGTATTCTGTATTCAAGTATTTTGCCTAATATCTTCGGGAAGAAAGTACCCAGCAAGCAATTTTGCGTCTAAAAGACGTCTAATAGCCGTCAAAACATAGCCCAGACGTCTAGGCTAAAACAAGGCTAAATTTGGGCTGTCAGTGAAAATCTAATAGACGTCTAATCATAGCCCAAGAATAGACGTCCAATCATAGCCCAAGATTAGACGGCTATTGAACGACTACATATATACGTCTAATAGACAGCAAATATGGGTCTAGGCTAAAACAAGGCTGAATTTGGGCTGTCAGTGAAAATCTAATAGACGTCTAATCATAGCCCAAGAATAGACCAGTCATCAAATAGACGGCTAACAAATGACTACTCTTAATATATATATATATATATATATATATATATATACACCTAACAGATAACAAAATAGCCAAAGAATTATTTCCACTCAAATATAACAGGTTCTCAATAATAACAATCCATCCAAACAAATTAAATATAAAGGTTTTATTTAAAAAAGAACATTGACAACATAGACAACTTAAGATAATACAAAAAGATCAAAACATAAAAATTAACAAACAAAATGTTAAAAATACAATTAAATATCAAATTGGGATAAGAAATATGGAATATTAACAACATAAAATTTTAAAAAAATAAAAATATAAAGAATGACAAAATAAAGACGTAACCCTTTTGTTGGTTTTTAAAACATTGTTGGCTTTATTGCATTCCTTAACTCAAACTCTTTTGCCGCTGGGAAGTCGGTCATCACAGCATCTGCCAAATAAGAAACAAAACATTACACAAGAAAAGCATTGTTGACATTATTTTTACTTTATTTACAGTTATTGTGACAAAGTCATTCTCTTTTGCTTGTATGCACACTAGAGCTGGGCAATAAAAGGTTAAGATACGTGTATGTGACATGTTTAAAGAGATAGTCATCATTTACTCACCCTCAAGTTGTTCCAAAGCCTGTATGGGTTTCTTTCTTCTGTTGAACATACAAAAATATATATTTTGAAGAATGTTGATAACCAGACATTTGATAGCCATTGACTTTCATTGTAGGAAAATAAATCGATGGAAGTCAGTGGGGTCCATAAACCCGTTTGATTACCCAGATTCTTCAAAATATCTTATTTTGTGTTCAACAGACGGAAGAAACAACTTGAGGGTGAGTAAATGATGACAGATTTTCATTTTTGGGTTTAAAATATGTTTTAGCCACCATTTTGCATTAGAACGAGATAGACAATTAGGAAAGGTGATTTTATTCCTCTGTGTGTGTGTGTGTGTGTGTGTGTGTGTGTGTGTGTGTGTGTGTGTGTGTGTGTGTGCGTGTGTGTGTGTACTGTGTGCAATGCGCTGTGCATGTGTGTTCTGTTCTGTATATTCATTATTGTGCTGTGTTGACTGATTGCTGGATAATTTCCAGTCAACCTAATGTCTTAAAATCCAAGAAAGTGGATCACGGCACTCCAGTTCTGAGTTTTTTACACTGGCTTCCTGTCTTTCAAAGAATTGATTTCAAAATACCACTGCTGGCTTTTAAAGCATGGAATGGTTAAGGGCCAAAGTAAATTTCTGCTCTTCTGCTGCATTATGAACCATCCTCTCAGGTCATTTGGGACAGGTCTGCTTTCTGTCCCCAGAGTCAAAACTAAACATGGAGAAGCAGAATTCTGTTTTTATGTACAATATATCTGGAACAAACTCACAGAAAAACTGCAGTTCTGCTGCAACTCTTAATTCTTTTAAATCAAGTTTAAAGACATTACTGTTTGCCGCTGCCTTTTATTAAATGGGAAGGAATACTGATTTATACTTTTACTCTCCTGTTTTATCATGTTTTTATTTTCTATTGAGCAATTTTAAAGTGTTTTTTAAATGTCTTCTTTTTACATTACCAAATGTTGTTTTTATGTTTTATGTAAAGCACTTATGGCTTTTTGAAATCAAATATACAACTTTGCCTTGATAAGTCAAAGACTCATATTTTCATATAATGATCAAAAGAGTAAAAGCATATTTGTGGCTTTCATAACAAATTATAATATGCACATGCTTCTTGTTTATCGACTTGAAGGTACCTAACGCAGGCTACAGATACATGTAGCATGTTAAGCTAACCACAACATGGTTTATTCTACAATGTTACTAGCTAAAATATCAGGGTTCCTACACAATAACAAATAATATAATGAACATATGTATTTAAAAACACAGATACTTACAAGGCCAAAGAATGTCATTTAACGTTTGCTGTTGCCCGTTGTTGTTCTCCTCGTGTGTAAAAAAAAACAACAACTAAAAACAGAAAAGTTTATCGCGAGATCTGGCGTTGCCAGAAATCCAGGCTACAGTTGCCATCTATCGGTTGAGAGTTGTAATCGCATTTTTATATTTAACTTAAAATGGAAGAGAGACAAATAATATATACGATCTACGATATTATTTGACTGTATTACATTTTAAGTGAATGTTAAATATAATACTAATTAATATGTTTACAAATGCGGGTGGGCTAAAAGCAGACTACACGTAGCCCAGATAGACCATGTCATGAAACATGACCATGACACATCTTGCAGATATTACTGACATTGCGAACATTATGGGATATCAACCATATCATTGTGCTACATTGCCAAAAACAATTAATCAGTTTTGACTTTTGGCTACAAGTGGGCTGCAAACTAGACGGTCTATACAGGAGCTAGATTGTGGCTATGCACAGCCTATACGCATAAAACATGAAAGAAATGAAACCAAACACCTTGTAATCACTCTTCACTTTGCTTACATGATGGAATATCATACGTAGCACAAATTATTTGGGCAAAAATGACCTGTAACCAAATTCAAAGTTATTTTGGCTAAAAGTGGGTTACTCATAGCCGGGCTATATCGGGTCTATAGTTAACCTAGACGGTGAAATGACGGCTATTGCTTGCTGGGTAAGTAAATGTTGACATTTTGGCTGAACTATCCCTTTATGCAACTGTTCTTTTTTAAATGTTTTAAGATTTTCATCAAGACTAAGATTCCAATGCCACATCTCTCCAACTCATGACTGCGTAAACTCGTCAAACCCCCACCGTACAGTTATTAGACACCATTTCAGCTTGCGAACGCGAGGTTTTCATTTGAGCCCGGGCCATTGGCACCACCGTGGTCCTTTCCTTTTCTTTCTCTCCTTCCAAAAACACCCCACTCTTTATCGGTGCAATTACCACACAAACAGATCCATCACAGCCCGAACTGTCCTCTCGAATCGCCACTCTTTCCACAGGCAAGCTAATTAGTCCTAAAGAGAGAAAACTGATGCTGGAATAAAGAAACCGAGAGAATGGACCTATCATGTCCTGTTTGCAATTGTGACCGTGTTTATCCGTTCTCCTTTGCTTTCTTTTTTTTTGTCCCATTCTTTCTCTCTTTATCAGCGATGAGAAAGCCTTCAAAGGAACGATTGTGCGGGCGGCGGGCTGAAGTGGCCTGTTGGTAGCGGCAACAGTGAAGGCGGACAACACAACATAACAAACATGGTAGCATCTAATCAGGGGCCTCGGTTAATGTAAACAATGTCATTTTTTGGCCTTAATGAGCCAATTTTCCCCGGACACGAGAGGCTAACAATTGGGGCAGCGCCTTTGATGTTCTTCATTTGAAGGTTTGTTTGTGATTGCCGGCACTTTTGTTGGAAGCCCCGTGCCGGGCGTCTTTCATCTCGCTGAAAAGGGACAGTCACGGCTCACTTGGACGCAAAACAAGGAGAAGTGAGTGAGAGAAAGAGAGACATAAAGAGAGTGAAAGAAAGATGACAGATTCCCTATTTACCTTAAACAATCCCTCGTCAGCTGATCTTCCCCAAAACCTCTTTTTCACCTTCAGAAAGCACACACACAGACACATCAAGACATAAAACAAGCACATTGGTTTGGTGTCTATAACTATCAAATGGCTGGCTCATTAAAAGGCACCCCGGTGAGGGTGCATGTGTGTGCGTGTGTTTGTCGTTGACGGGGCTTAATTAACATGAGCCTGACAAAAGGTGACGCAGACCAAAGAGGCAGCCGGTGAGCCAGGTGTGTGTGTGCGCGGTGCCTTTCAACTTCATACTGTGCAGACATCCCACGCTGACCAATATCGGCCATGTTACGGAGAGAGAGAGAGAGAGAGAGAGAGAGAGAGAGAGAGAGAGAGAGAGAGAGAGAGATGGAGCGTCAAAGCAAAGATCAAGATAATTAAGCATCTACTTTCCATAGATATGAATTAAACTATTTATAATGTGCCATGTGTTAGGAAAACGGTTTAATTCTACTTTTAGGAGCACATAAAACGTACACAAGAGAGTTAGAAAAACAAAGAGAACAATGGAGTAAACCTTTTTCCTCAATGCGTGTTTCTTCCCGGGTGTAGCGCACAAAAACTGTACATTGGGGACCCCCCTTTTTTTGTTTAAAGGTGGGGTCCTTTAAACAGAATAAGTTTGTTTAAAGGACAAAAGCATTGTACATAAAAATCACAACTAATATGTCCAGGCTTTTATCTATCAGTCAAGCAAACTCACAAACACACACACACACATGCTTTGTGAGTCAGGGGCCTCTGGGGCCTTGTCACCGCACCTGCTGGGCCCTGCGGAAGCCAGCTGTCAGCTCACATGTGCACCGGACTCTATATGTAAGTGTGTGTGTTTCTTTAGAGGTGAGGGGTGATGATGTCCAGGGGAGAGAGGGACGGAAAGATGGAGAAAAAGAAAATGCAAATAAGAACAGATCCTCTGGAAAGTTTCATGACTCAGTTGTAAAAGGAGAAGAAGCAAGCAGAGGCAGAAACTGTGTTTGTTGTCAAGAAAAAACATACAACTACATGGGAACATTTCCTGTTTGAAAGCACTAATGGTCAGAAATTAGTTGGATGGATGGATGGATGGATGGATGAATGGTGAATCCAGCCTGCTTGAAAGAGCTTGAGCATTTAAAACGGCAGACAACAAAACTGCATAGATGGTTGATAGATAAATGGATGGATGGATGGCAGATGGATGGATATATAGATAGATGGGTGGATGGTAGATGGATGTATTGGTAGATCTATGGATGGATGGGTGGATGAATGGCGAATCCAGCCTGCTTGAAAGAGCTTGAGCGTTAAAAACGGCAGACAACAAAACTGCATGGATGGTTGATAGATAAATGGATGGATGGATAGCAGATGGCTGGATAGATAGATGGATGGATGGATGGTAGATGGATGGATGGTGGATCTTTGGATGGATGGTAGATGGATGAGAGGGTGGATGGATGGATGGATGGATGGATGGATGGTAGATGGATGGCAAATCCAGCCCGCTTGAAAGAGCTTGAGCGTTTAAAAAGGCAGATGACAAAACTGCATGGATGGTTGATAGATAAATGGATGGATGGATGGTGGATCTATGGATGGATGGTAGATGGATGAGTGGGTGAGTGGATGGGTGGATGGATGGATGGCGAATCCAGCCTGCTTGAAAGAGCTTGAGCGTTTAAAACGGCAGACAACAAAACTGCATGGATGGTTGATAGATAAATGGATGGATGGATGGATGGATGGATGGATGGATGGATGGATGGATGGATGGATGGATGGATGGATGGATGGATGGATGGATGGATGGATGGATGGATGGATGGGTGGATGGATGGATGGATGGATGGATGGATGGATGGCGAATCCAGCCTGCTTGAAAGAGCTTGAGCGTTTAAAACGGCAGATGACAAAACTGATAGGCAAGGCAAGGCAAGTTTATTTATATAGCACATTTCATACACAATGGCAAATCAAAGTGCTTTGCATAAGTATTAAGAATACCATGTGTAAGAATTAAAAATAAAAACAAGGATAATTAAAACAGTGTAAAGAGAATTTAACAAATACAAATAAAATGTGGATAAATAGATCCCTATCTGCCTGATTCTCTAAATGCGGTCACCCCTATCTGAGATAGAAGAGATTTTCTTTTTGCAAGTTCGCAATGTCTCCTGGACCTTACAAGTCAGTCCAGGACGGGCTCCTGTAGGGGACGTTACCTATGCCCCACAGGGCCTCCCCTTTCTTGAGTCCGCTTCTCTTCAATGTCTTCTACCACAGAATGAAGCAAAGCACACTGCTCTCCTTTTCCAATCTCCTCCAGTCAGACAGCCCTAACCAACAATGATAATCAACAGATACATAAGAAATAGAAATATACAGTTGTAAAGAGAATTAAAAAGAATAAGATTATATATAGATAAAACCAAAGATAAGAACAAAGGTAAACAGTTATAAAAGAATAAAAAGATGATGCATAGATAAGAGCAAATCAGTGGGACGTACAGTGGCACAGTGCTCATTCAGTAAATGCACAGCTGGACAGATGTGTTTTGAGTCTGGATTTGAATGTGGCTACTGTTGGACCACATCTGATCTCTTCTGGAAGCTGGTTCCAGCTGCGGCTGGCACAATCGTTAAACGCAGACTCTCCTTGCTTTGAGTGAACTCTTGGTATTTCTAGCTGACTTGATCCTGATGATCTGAGTGATCTGTTGGGTTTGTAATTAATCAGCATATCTGCAATGTATTGAGGTCCTAGGCTATTAAGTGATTTATATACCAGTAATAATACTTTAAAATCTATTCTAAATGTAACTGGAAGCCAGTGTAAAGATCTGAGGACTGGCGTGATATGGTCATATTTTCTGGTTCTGAATCCTGGCAGCGTTCTGTATGAGCTGCAGCTGTCTAATGGTCTTTTTGGGAAGGCCGGTTAGAAGACCATTACAATAGTCCACCCTGCTGGTGATGAAAGCATGAACGAGTTTCTCTAAGTCTTGCCTGGAAACAAAGCATCTGATTCTTGATATATTTTTCAGATGATAGTAAGCTGATTTAGCATGGATGGATGGATATTTGTTCACACACAATGAGGAATTATAATAATAACTGTAATAATACATTTTAATAATCATTAAAATACTAATAATAGGGAAGTTCACATTATGAAAACACTGACAGCCGATCCGAATCCAGCCTACTTATAAGAGCTCAAGTGTTTAAAACAGAAGGAGACAAAACTGCAGCACACGCTTAGAATAAACAGAACTATTATCTGCTGGTGTGGACACTAATATAATTATCGTTATAGTTATTGTTCTTGGTTTGAAAGCCTCTTAAGAAATACGATCTGGTGAAATGTTACAATATTACAAAAGTGTAAAACAATTTAAAAAAAAAGGAAAAATGGAGATAATGGTACAATGGACAGGTGTTCTCTACATCTGACAGCAGAATACAACAGATGCGTAACCTGCTGTGGAGAGAGAGAGAGGAAAATAGAAAGAGACACAACAAAGGCAGAGGGGGGAAAAATTGCCCGTTTTGGAAAAATCAATAATGTTCACTGATATGAATCATTTCCCAGCAGGACTATCTCTGCTGTGCAATCCGGTTTTCTTCCCCTGAGGTCAAGTGTGCATATGTGTCTGTGTGTCTGTGTGTGTGTGTGTGTGTGTGTGTGTGTGTGTGTGTGTGTGTGTGTGTGTGTGTGTATGTGTTTAAGCCTTAGAGACTTGGAGTTGTGCTGGAATGTATTAGAGTAGCCCATGTCAAAGCAGGCTAGCACGCATGTCTCCTGTGATGGGTAGGTTTAGGGGCAGGGGCAGTGTAGGGGATAGAAAATACGGTTTGTACAGTATAAAATGCATTACGCCTATGGAATGTCCCCATAAACATGGAAACACAACATGTGTGTGTGTGTGTGTGTGTGTGTGTGTGTGTGTGTGTGTGTGTGTGTGTGTGTATGTGTTTAAGCCTTAGAGACTTGGAGTTGTGCTGGAATGTATTAGAGTAGCCCATGTCAAAGCAGGCTAAAGCACGCATGGCACTGGATAAATTCCACTGGGCTATTCTCTCCACACGCCGGACCTCTGCGGAACACCCTCTAGAGAGGCCACGGATACCTGTACGCCCCCGCGAGGGTGCAACAGGTCAGAGTTCGTCTGGCTGTTTTTCTTTTATTTGAATTGATGTGCGTATATGAACTGCTGCATGGTGATGTCAGAACAGATAGTGCTCCACTAAGACTGACATTCCGCCATTCACAATCGCAGACCATTACTTTCACAATTACTTTGAAATAGTGACCTGATCAAATTGTGAATGTTAGAAACAGAAAACAAGCATTTTTATTTTTTATAAAAAATAATACCAGATATAGTTCCAGTTCTCGAATTTGATCATAAAGACTGTCATCCCTTTCAGCCTTATTGTGTGACAAAATGTCTTTAAAAAAAGCTGAGGAGCATCAAAAAAGTTGTATTATTAGATATATAGCTGAACAATTTGATTAAATTATGTACACTGCTGGTGATTCGCCAATAGAAGAAATGTTGTGTACCGACTGCTAAAGCTGGGGAAGAAAAGATAAATCAAGGCTTTCTGAAAGAATTCATAAAATATTCATAAAGTAAGGAAGAGTCGTAATTTAATGATCAAATAACTGATTAAATAAATAAATAATTGAAAGAACAATGAAACATAAAAAATAAAGTAAAATATTAATAAAGTATAATATTATTAATTATTTGTATTTAAATATTAAAAATGAACATTTAAAATTGTATTAAAATTATATTTTTATTTTGATGTAATTCAGGGCTGTAACCACCATAGACATTGAGGGGGACAATTCCTCCGAATAATTAGAAATGGCCAAAACCATGGTCCCTAAGACATGGTTACATTTTTTTGTATTGCAAATGCTGCAATACAAATGTAAAAAAAAAATTACATTGTACAAACGTCAGTTTTGCTGATCTGTATTTACTCCAGGTAAATTGGTGATTTTAATAAAAACAAATTTCTCCTAAACTTTGTTGGGTGTACTGCATTACTATAATGAAATACTGTAATTTAATTACTTTTCCCTTGGAAAGGTAATGTATGGAATTACTTTTACATTTGATGTAATGTAATTAATTACTTCTGATGTAATTGCATTGAATACTGTATATTTACAGAACTATTCAATATAGCACAATAGTGGATTTAACCTAAAAATGTTATGACTAATGTTAAAATGTATGTTTTTAATGTAACCTCCCTTCTCCAGTACAAGAATAATTTATGTAATTTTAAATTATTTATTTGAAAGAATAAAAAAACAGTCATTGTATTGTTTAAGTGGGCAAGGTTGATATGGGATTTAGAAAGTAATTAGTAGTAAGTAATGCAACACATTTTAGAGAGAGTAAGTAGTACAGTGTACAGTAGTACTAATTACACTGTTGATGTAATTAGTAGCTAGTAATTAATTCCTTTTTTTAGAGTAAGTTAACCAACACTGGTCTTAAAACTAAAATAAAACATGATCTTCCAACCCTGTGATTTTGAACACACAATATGGGTATTGAGTCTTTGAAGGCAAGCTAATGGCATGCAGAAAGAAAGAAAGAGATGAGTGACAATCTATTCATATGAATATGAAACAATATTAATGTCTGTAATGAAAGCTTGTTTAAGTCTTTCTCGCTTTGTACAATTACTGAGATTAGTGATAAGATGAAGGCTAAATAATTGCACAATAATAGCCAATAATGATAGCTACATAATGAGGAGAGCTCTAAGAGACAAATCAGCATCAGACAGCTGGCTAATTTTCACTGACCCTTCCCTTTCACACTCTTTCAAACTCTTCTATTTCTGTTTTCGTTGCTTCTTTCTTCTCTCGCTCTTAGCCCCCTCCCCGGAGAAAGCGCAACTGCTTTGCATAACGGCTGCATCGTGTTGTGGACCGGGAGGAGGTGGGTCGAGTCAGGCTGGCACTGAGGTAAGCTTTCTCGTTTTCCATCCTGACCAAACCGCCTCCACTCTTCCCAACACAAACCTCCCAAACCTCCTCCTCCTTCTCGCTCCCCTCTCCACGTCACCCCTACACACTGGCTGTCCCCATCTCTCCAGGAGGCAGTTGTCAATCATCAGCGTCTCTCAGAATCCCGCTGGAGCTCATTGTGCCCGCGGTCGCCGGCGGAGGCAAGCGCTCGGAGGCAGCGGCGGGCCGCAGATGGAGAGTGCGCTGTCAATCATTGTCACTAATTATTAATTTCTGTCACTCAGCCCCGTGGCAACCACGCTCTCTGGCTCCCCCTCCCTCCTTTTCTCTCTTCCTCCCTCTCTCGCTGTGGCTTCTCTCTCCCAGGGTGAGTTGATTTGGTATGCCATCTCTGCGACGGAGGGTTCAACCTTTCATTATGTGTCACACACACACACAGTACTCTCACCTAGGTCACTCCCCTCGACTCCCTGCTTGGTTTTAATTGTATTTTACCTTACACCCCCTACTAAACCCTTTGCACCCTTTGACCTTCGTCCTATAGGCTCCTGCCCCCCCAACCCACATCTTCCCTGTTCCACTGTCCTATACCTCCACATCACTTCAACAGTAAAGAGGTGAGCTGACAGTGTGTTTGTGCCATTAAATAACACCTCATTTGATTAGGCCAGTGATCATGTGTTTAATTTGGCAGGAGTTGGTAAAAGATTTGAACTTTGCAGGCAGATCTTGCCAAATATTCATAGTATATTGCTGAATTTGTTTCATAATTTACAAATTTTACAGTTGCTTTTTAAAGTTGCTTTGATATAAAGTGCTGAATAAATGGGACTTGACTTCAAAATATGGCTTTTAGCCTAATTCAAAAGGTGACATGGTTAAAAAACACAAAATAATAATATCAAAACATAATTAACACACTGTACAATCCTGCTCAACTAATATTAAATGATAAAAACCTCAAGACCTCAATCTTACTAAACTCTCTTATCATGTCCTTGTGTACATAAAGCATATACAAAGTTGAGCTAGAAGTTATGTGAGTTATTTTTGTAATTTTTAACTTTAATTATATTATTATTAACAAACTTCTACTTACTATAAGTAACTTTGCTACTACATGTCAACTAACTCTCATTAATTTGAAACTACATGTCAACTAACTCTTATTAGAGGTTACAAAGTTACGGGTAGGTTAGTAAAATAAGTTGAGATTAAGTACTTAGTACAAGTACTTGCTAATTTACTTAAAAGTAATCGAAATAAAGTGTTAACTAATATAATATAATATTTTTGTACACTTCATAAACATGAAAATATATCTTCTCTTCTTAAGTTATTGAATCTTTCCCAATTAAAGTGTCCCTATTATCCTGTTTTAAAGGTTCCTAATTTTGTTTTGGAGGTCTCCTACAATATAGGTTTACATGCGTCAAAGGTCAAAACACAGTTTTCTCATAATAGACATTGCACGTCACCACATTTTTCACATTTTTCAATGATTCTCAAACGACTTGATGGATGAATCAGTCTCTCTAAATCCCTCCTTTCCGTGCGCCTACTCTGCTCTGATTGGCCAGACGGCCCAGTCTGTTGTGATTGGTCTACCACTTTAGGAAGCTAAATGCCCATTACATAACTAAACTTCAGCTCCGTCCGGAGGCTTCCTAAAGCTCAGCAATTGTACACTGTAAAGACAGTAACAATGACCAAGCACGAGTCTGCTGATAAACATTTGAATAGCTAACTATTTAACCCGAACCAAAACCCATCGCAAGGACTACTTGAGAAGGACGTTTCTTAGTGATACACTACTCACAGTATGAGGTACATTATGAGATGTTGCAACTGTAATTACTCACCATCAGCATTGACACCATCAGCATTGACATTGACACCATCAGCATGCACGTCCATCAACAAACCAATGTATATTTCTAATTTATTGCAGTGCACATGCGGGAAATGAAAGCGCTAGGGTCAAGTTCTGCCAGGAAGATTCAATGTTACGTCACTTATCACATCCAGACCAAACCAATCATGTCCTAATTCTCAGAGTATAAAAGATTGGTACGTGCATGTCTGAGTTTGCAGAGGCTGACGTCAACATTTACCCTCCCCGCCACCACCAGGATGGTCCCTGTCTACACCTCCCAGGGGGTCGGCTGCGCCCCTGCCTTCATCTTCAGGCAGGAAATGCAGAGTCCGTTACCCTCCAGACGAGAGCTAGGGACGGGACCCACGCCAAAGAACCTCTAATTATAATACTTGCTGCTCTGTTAATAAACTTGCTATTTTATTGTACTTTATCCTTTCTGGTCTTTCTGGTAGAACTGTGTCAATAACAGCATGTTAGCCCAGCACTAATGTAAATGACTGATGTAACACACGTTTGTAAAACAAATCTTGCTCCATCCTTTATCTTTACTCAAAGTGGTAAGAACAACAGACAATTAATAGACAAAGTTTTAGGTCTCTCTTTTGGGGAGACAATAGCCTTATTTATCATGCACTTTCGACTGTGCACAACGTTTACATTCACAAACAGATATTACACACTCCATGAAAGGGAATATTCGAAAAATCATAATAGGGGCACTTTAAGAAAAAAATACTGAACTCTTTATACAAATCATCTTGATTTCGAATGACATTCAGGCTGAAAATGAGTTTCAGACCACTTCTTTTCTCATTGAACAAAACTAAACCAGACCCCCTCTTCCTCTCTACATATTTTTTTATCCATATCTCTCTTTCTCTCTGTCATTCTGTTCTCAGCCCTGCAGAAAAAAAGGCATTTTAAACAGAGATGAAGCACTTATCAGAACGCTTCAACACATCCTCAGTTCATTCTTTGAGCCTGTGAGTTATGAAAACAGCATCTTTTCTGACATCAACCACTCACAGTCTCCACCAGTGCCTCCCAACTAGACCGTCAGTAGACAAATTAGACATCACTGAAAAACAAGCAACAAGCATTCTTCAAAAACAGCTGTCAGGTGCACAAAGAACGGAAACAGCATTTAACTGTCTGGAATATAAGAACACATCATATAGTCTACATTAAACAGCGATCCTGCTAAAATACGTTGGGAGGGGGAAATATGTCAAAGAATAATGACAGAGAAATATTCTGTCTGACGGAGTTGAGAACAGAATTAGTGAACAATTTCTGTTGTAATACACTACCGGAATGAAACAGGCAAGGTGGCAGCACACAATTTTTAAGTGTACACATCATGTACCAGGCTGACTTAAAAGCCTATCGTATCCAGCAATAAGCATATACTGAATTTCATTCATGTTCCCACTTTTTATGACATTGTGACTTAAAGAGTAATGGATGTAATTGCGAGAGGAACCAAAAAGCAAATTGCACAGCAATTACGGCTTACTTGTGAAAAAAAAAAAATCACAGGCCTATGTAGATTTAAGACGCATCTGAGAGGAAGAGAGTGAAATGTTCTCTTGTGAGCATCTACCAAAGATTTGAAGACTGTTCATGTTCCAAACAAAATCAAAAATGTCAGCAAAAAGTAATGATTGAGTAAAAAGGTAATCAGAGTAAAATTACCTGTAAAAAAGTAAACGCTTTTCCATTAAAGGGTTAGTTCACCCAAATGAAAATTCTGTAATTTATTACTCACCCTCATGTCTTTCCAAACCTTAAGACCTTCGTTCATTTTCTGAACAGAAATGAAGATATTTATGAAATCCGAGAGCTTCCTGACCCCTCCATAGACAGCAACACAACAACCACTTTCAATGCCCACATGTCGACAGTGGTTCAGCGAGAATATTTTTTTGCGCAAAAAAAATTAACAAATAACGACTAAGCACAGTGCAGTGCTTCCGGGTAATACGACAGAACGCCGGCTCAGTATTGGCCAGCTCCTGCATCGGCGTCACACACATGAGTCGTGGTGCTCACATTAACAGCGTAGGAAAATCACACAAAATAGAAGAAATTGTTCAATAAAGTCGTTATTTTTGGGGGAGTTTTGCGCACAAAAATTATTCTCGTCACTTTATAACATTAAGGTTGAACCACTGGAGTCACAATCACATGGACTATTTTAACGATGTCTTTCCTACCTTTCTGGGCCTTGGTAATAATGTTTGGAGGAGGTCAGAAAGCTCTCGGATTTCATCAAAAAATATCTTCATTTGTGTTCCGAAGATGAACGAAGTTCTTACGGGTTTTGAATGACATGAGGGTGAGTAATGAATGACAGAATTGTATTTTTTGGGTGAACTAAGTTTGGGTGAACTAAGTGAGTTATTTGCTCCATCAACTATTGTCCACAAATAAAGGCAAATCTATGAAGTGAAATTTAAATCGAATTGTCTTTATATTGCTAAAGCAGCAAAGAAGTCATGTCGCTGCATACCACAAGAAAAAGTGTTTACACAGACCTTTTAATTCAGAACAAAACCCACAATCGCAAAAAATATATATAATATGCTTAAAAATGTTTAACATGCCTGTCATGCACAGCAAAAAAAAAAAAAAAATATATATATATATATATATATATATATATATATATATATATATATATATATATATATATATATATATATATATATATATATATATATATATATATAGGCAGATCTGATGCATAGCTAACAGGCAGGGGACTGTTTTAGTTGTATTTTTTAGCGATACACTATTCACTCTAAACAAAAATGGTGCTAAATAGCACTAAAAGTGGTTAATTGTCTTGTAATCATATGGGAACCACTTTAAGTGCTATCTTTAAAGGTGTTATGCAGCACCTTTGTCAAATGGTGCTATGTAGAACCACAGAACCACCCCATTCTCCTCCTTAAATTTTAGATCTCCACTCTCATGAATGGGAATTTACTACAATGGCAAAAGCTGTTTCGCATCACTTTTATGCTTTTCTTAGGTCAAAAAATCCTGTGTGGGGGCCCTGGAATATTTCCTGATGGGGGGTCTTGGGAACAAAATGTATTTCCTGAAGATAACGTGGTTCTCAACACTGTATTTTAATGTTGTTTTTTTAATCCTTTCCCCAACTACACTAAGAGAGTGTTAGAGAGAACATGTAAAGAACTATACAGGGCCTTATGAATTCTTCGTATGGCAGTGGTGCTATAGATTTTATCACAAAAGATTTTGATTTCAAATGAATGCTGTTCTTTCTATTCATCATAAAACAATCCTAAAACAAAATGTATTACAGTTTCCTCAAAAATAAATAAGCAGCATGTTTCTTGAGCACCAAGTCAGCATATTAGAATGATTTCTGATGGATCCAAGGATCGTGTGACACTGAAGACTGGAGTAATGATGCTGAAAATTCAGCTTTGCCATCACAGGAATAAATTACATTTTAAAATATATTAAAACAGAAAACAGGCCTTAGAATTGCCTTTTAAAAAATACTTTAAATTGTAATAATTTTTCCCAATAGTACTATTAAGTGGGTATAGAAAATTAATATGTGTTACATTTGAAAAAATAAGTGAGGTATGATGGTGTGATGAGTGTGATTTTAAAACACTGTGTTACTTCCAAAAAGCCACTTGATTACAAAACAGTTGTTACTTGTTACACATTACACCCAACAATGGGAATAATAAATGAATAGTTACGGCTCTACAGCAGTAGAATAAAGCCAGAATATGGTTTCAGAATATAACTTCCACATCCCAGTGATGTTCTTTACCTGAGGCGAAACACTTTTTAACTTTATAGCACAAAACACTGAATATCACAGAGCTAAAGAAAAATTTAATATCAATTTATTTCAGAAATAGTACAGCATAACTCTAGAGAATATAAAAGATACAAAGACAAAATAGGGAGAGAGAGAGAGACAGAGAGAGAGAGAGAGAGAGAGAGAGAGAGACAGAGAGAGAAAGTGCGCGAGAGAGAAACGAGGCCATAGGATTAAAAGCTAATAGCCAGGGGTGCTTGTCCTGTCTGATTTGCTCTTAGTACAAAATGTTTTCACACAGTAAAACCGCCCCATCACCACAGGTGTTGGCACAATGCTGTGATTGCCCTTGACAAGAGAAAACAGCGGAAAGGCTCCAAAACGAGGAAACTTTGAAAGACAAGGTCACAACTTTGCTTGACATCAAAGGTTAATCCAATGAGTTTTTTTAATCATAGAAATAAAAGAAGAAGAAAAAAAGAAAACACAATAAACCAGCAAGTTTATTCAACATCCTTGAGACATCACCTTCACCCAAAGAGAATAATGGCTCTTTTGTGTTTTATATTTTTCAGTTTATGTTTCTTGGACAATGGTGAAGATTTAAATGAGAATTGCTGCGAGGGAATCTATTGGTTTAGATCCAAAGCTCGAAAAACAAACGAGCAGCACGACACTTGATTTAGAGAGAGTTTGTGCGATCAAGAAACAGACTGAAGCGTCTGCAAAAAAAATTTTCTTTAAGCAAGCGATGTAACTCTAATGCCGTCTAGCAGGAAGTGCACTCACGGTTTGTGCCAAAATATCTCTCTTGGTGCGGCCTGCTTCATCCCATGAACTCCAGCTTTGGACTCGTACTGTCTCTCCGACAGACGCCCTATACATACTTTATCCTCACAGCATGTTTGCATCGCTTGTTTTCCATGATGTATGTTTCATTTTTGCAGTCAGTCTTTGCTGTAATTCTCTCCGTCCTTTGCTCTTGCTTAGGTTGCAGCTTCACTGCTATGTAAGCACTCTCAAACGCACACTGTGCCCACAGCAGCAGGTCTCCAACTGTCACTTCTCTTGCTCCACAGTCGTTCACACTCTCTATTCGTCATCCTGCGAAGGTCTTAAGCCTGACAGTTGCAGCAAACACCATCTTGCACAAAAAAAAATAAAACGAGGGAGTCATCACTTTTAAATCCTGCAAAAAGAGCATCAATGAAATGTATGTTTGCTGGAGATCTGACATGCTCTTGCACAACTGGCTTCTAAAATATAATCTTTGGGATGATAAAATCTGCTGATGGACTCAAGGGAGCGAGAGTGGCACATGTAGTACAGTAACACTAATGTTTCTGTCATTTGCCATGGTTAGGACACAGGATCCTGACATGTTGAGCTGTGGTGCTCATGTTGGGGATGCAGGTTCGATTCCAGGCCTTTCAGCAGTCTCCTTTTTTTAAGTTATGTTTTTGGCCCTTTTATGCCTTTATTGGATGGGACAGTAGAGATTTGACAGGCAAAGGACCTCGAGCTGGGAATCGAACTCGGGTCGCCGGAGGCTCAGTTGCGCTATATGTCGGAACCATACTGTAAAAAAATATGGACGTAGTGTCCGTAACGTCACCAGTAGGTTTCTGAAGAGCATCTTTTAAGCCCAAAAGTGGGCAGATCTTGGCAGCTACCCCGTACGTCACTCACGGATAGCGAAAAATGGGCAAAGAGGTGGGACGTGGGTGGAGCAGACAAACGGCTAGTAGTGACAGCATCGGCAATCCACCTGTCACTCAAGTGGCCACGCCCTTAATTATGTTCACACCAGACACGAATGAAGAGTTAAGCACGAGTGATTTACATGTTAAGTCAATGCAAAGACGCGAATAGACATTCTGCGGCGCAAATTGAGTGTTTCGGGCATTTGACGTGAGTAACGCATGATTTGAGTGAATCGCACAAATTAAAAAATATAAACTTTGGCGGATATTCGCACCGTTAACCAATCAGGAGTTGGCTCTAGTAGTGACGTGATGGATTTGGGTCATAAGACATAAATAATATGTTTACATGTTTTTACTGTAAAAATGCTTATTTTTTGTGTTAATGTATATCCAACTCCTTCTCCATTAAAACACCAATCAGCCCTGAAATGTATAGATGATAAATGAAAACCTCAAATAATACAATTGTCATATAATGCTAACAGAACTAATGAAAGTGTTCTTTTCATAAAAGTATAAACAACATGTTTGCTTTTAAATCCTCAAAAAAATGAAAAATGCTAATTTAATTGCATTTTAAGTGCCTCACAGTATTTTTTGATTTTTGCTTTTTTTAAAGAAATAGAGGGATGACACGAAATTATTTTTCGTTGCAATCAACATCATCGCTGCTGCCATCTGAGCTTAACTTGTGTTGAGACCAGAATATTCCTTTAATACTAATTTTTATTCACAGCTCTCTAGAATACTTAAAGGTACACAATAGCGTCCCAATTCAGAGGCTGCATCCTTCGAAGGCTACATTCAAAGGTTGATTGCGTCCAGAGGCGCGACGAAGGCTGTCCCAATTCAAAGGCTCCTTTAAAATGCGGCCTCTAAATGCATCCTTCATTTCTGATGCAATTAAGGATACAACAAATTGATCCTTTGTAGCCTTGCCTACCCCAGAATTCATTGCGCACCAGTGAAGGATTTTTTTAGAGAAACTGCCACATTACACTTACAAACATATGTCACAATCTTATTATAATCTCTATGTACCTCCTGCTAGAACTAAATAGGTAAAACTTCCTTTAAATATACTGCCCCTTTGGACGGGAACTCTCTTCAAATGAAATTGGGGCTAAATCATTTGGTGTCTTTTAGTAATTTTTGTGCCCTAGAGAAAGATTTAGCGCAAATGCTTCTAAGGCTGTCCTTTTATTAATATTGTATTGTATGTTTTTGTTTGTTATGTTTGTATTTGTATTTCTAGGTCGCCTATTTTGGCCAGGACACTCATGTAAAACAGATTTTTAATCTCAGTGAGGTTCTGTGATGGTTAAATAAAGGCTAAACAAAAAAAGTATTGGGTTTCAACACAAATACATAACGATACAAATGTAAAAATAAAAAATAAAAACATTTAAAGCGGTTCAAACGTTGACTAATATCTTACTAAAATGTTATATGTTAATAAATATACTAAAATGTTAGTATAGCCTATATATAGTTTATACTCTTTTTTATATGCAGAAATGGACCATGGTGAACATATTTAGTTTGTGAACCCTGTTTTGTTTTAATTTTTATATAACTTTTATATAAAGTGACTGCCACTCATGGCAGCTGTCACAGTTGCTAGGCGACAAAAATAATCGTCCATAGGCTAGAAACTTGGTCAGACCTTTGTTGCCTTTGAAGGATGCAGCCTCTGGATTGGGACGTTGCTAATGTAACTTTTGGCCCTCTAGTGGATGAATATGGTTATCCTACTGCTCATAAAACATTCCCTATAGACTTAAGGTATATAACCAGTTTAGATGGAAAGGATTTCAAGCTAACTAGCTGAAGACGTTACTGTAGCTATATCCATTAATAGACACGGTACTTCCTTGAAAACAAATTCTGGCACAGCGCTACAACAAAAAGAAATGACCCTTCATGATAGATAATGCTGTACAATGAACTCTGATAGAGAGCTACATTTGGCAATGTATCAGTTCAATAAAATACCTTACTCGCGACATCTTACTTTTACAATTTATCAAATCCCTCAGCTCTCAGCATCTCCAAAAAGGAAACCCAATCTTGATACTGGTTTTATTGCAAGCCTTGTCACATTCTCTTTTTTCAAGAAGAAGCTCCTCTGTTCGCCATTTTCTTTTAAAACAGATGATTCCCTGGTTTGAGGTTCGAGATTTAGCATGCTCCATGTAAACCTTTCTCGCACGTTGTAACAATTAACATTTACTACTGCCATACGGCTGGAGCAGCTTTTCTCTATTTACGGGTATAACGAGACATACACAATACATAAACTAGCACAGCACAGGCCAGTAAAAAAGAGCACTGGGAAGGGGTTGAGAGTAGAAGCATCCTGTGTCCTGTGTGCCATTTAAAGCTGCTTGAGTAGGCCACATTTCTCAGGGAATCAGCTGAGTGCTCCGGCAGTGACCGTGCTGTTCCTGACCGTCTGAGAGGTGTAACAGTCTGAGATATGGTTTCTGTGGGATTTATTACCACAGTGGTGTGCTGCCCAACACTGCAGTAAAATGCAAGCCGCATTCTCCACCAATCTACACCTTAAGCCTGAATTTCCTTTCATCTCAATAGCAGTTACTAGGCTTCACTAGCGACTATCCTGAGCTGTGATGTGAAAGGCAGCAGAGGAGTCCATTCACCACACACGAATATGCCTATTTCCCTACTACACCATATGCGAAAAGCAGTTTGTCAAATATGTAGTACATCAGCCTGTCTTCAGTGTCACATGATCTATCAGAAATCATTCTAAAGCCGCGTTTCAACTGAATTGTCACAGGAACTTTTTCCCCAGACCTGTTGCTGTCGGCGTTTCCATAGCGTTCTAAAGTATGGTGTTCCATTTCCCGCTGGATTTTGTCCTCTGCATATAAGCTTAATAAAGCCTGAACCTCATGCAATAATTCAATGTACTAGAGTCAAATCATGTGACGAAAGGGATATGGAAAGAACTTGTCTGGGACTACTTTATCTGTACGTTTACTGGAAAATAATTGCACACTTTAGAACATTTGTCAACCAATCAGAATCAAGCATTTAACAACCCTGCAGTGTGATATAATGAATTATTAACAATATACAACATGTTGTTAGCAAAAAAAGATACTTTTTAACAGCTGTCAGTGGAGAAATACAAACCAAGGGAGCGTGCAAACCAGACAAACCATGACCCGTTGGTCTCAACAGTTGTGAGAGAATGTGTAGGAGTTGGACCACCTGTCATTGTAGCTGTATAAGATGAATAAGAATGTGAGATCTTAGTGATCATCTTGTCGGTTTGTATGTCCATGATCTGTCACCATCATCGGTAGTGTGTTGGTATGGACTGCCAACTCACAAGTGCAGGAGTACTGAGCCGGTGAGCCACTGAAAAGAGGACAGGAGAGAGAAATGGGACTTTTGTATGAGGGACTTGAGGACGAGACATTTCAAGAGTCTTTGATTAGCCCAGGAGTGTCAGGATAAACCTACAAGACAACAAAAGACATGGGGAAAAGAAGGAAGACAGAGGCAGTCGTTTGGAGTGGCAGGCAGACTTGTGGAAAAAACAGCCTGGTCATTTCATCTGCCACTGCCGATGGAGGAAGAAGAAGTAGAGGAAGAAAAAGGGCAAAAGGAACCGCATTCAAATGCATATGCCCGTTCTTCCCCTCTCTGGTTAGTCTCGGCAGCTTCACGTCTGACTGGAGACTCCAGCAAATGGTTTGATGGGTGCCAATCCACTGTCAACAGCCATATAGCTGTCCCACATCACTGCACCAAAGCGAGAGCGGACCACATTTGTTATACCCTCAAAAAATGTTGCCTAATGAATCTTTCCTCGCAGCCTGGGTCGCACCCTCTCCACCCCACCACCAGAACATCCCTGGCGATGCGAGAAGAACATGTTTTAAACCCGAGCCTGATGAGGGCGGAAGGCCGGCAATATGTTTTTCATGATGCCTGTGCATAGGCAATGAGGAACGGGCGAGTTGAGCGACCTGTCTCGTCTACACAGCCCAGGACAGGCGAGGAGAAGAACGGGCCATTCTAGAGTCGGCGATTACCCGATCCATCGTGTTCCATTAAGTTTAAACAAGCGCGCACACGCAACTTTGGCACTGGGCTGAGCTGTCCAGGACATTGTATTTGCACGAGGCTGAGATAATGGCATCTGTCGCTGTTCCTTTAGTCACAGTCGACCCAGCGCTGCCCATTAGCCGGCTGCTGGCTGACTGCCCCGGCTCGACACGCTCTGATGGCCCAACACAAAAAAAAAATACAGAATCCGACCGGCGCTCCTGTCTTGCTCCTTACTTCCCCTTTTTCCCTCCCCCCGTTCCTACTGTCATGACTAGAGGCTGTCTGGTGTTGGATTTTGTTGGCAAAGCAGCGCACTAATAAAAGAGGGCCCTGACAGTGCTGAGGTATGACTACTGCTTTCCTCTGATCCATACCAGAGTAGGACAGGACAGCGGATCAGGTCCCTAATTCACAATCAGAGCGCTGCTCCTGTAAGACAGATCTCTTCTCACAGGACATCTCGCTCAGATCGCAGAGCTGCCAGACAGCGTTGTCTTGATGTAAAAAATAACCAGCACCTGGCGAAATGGCAACCGGTGCGGTTTCCTCAAGTCACGTCACTTTATTTAAGGAAGAACCGAGCCTTGTTTTATCTGCATCAAATGCACACCTACGGTGACACAAGATAAAAGTCAATGCGCAGCTGACAAATGTCTATCATTCTCCACTCCAGTGTGGCACTTTCTAAACTTAGCATAACTAGCCATCAGAAAAGTTTGAGATGCCTTGGTGTTCAGACTGTAACACTTTCACATCAACATTGCAGTTGGGCCGAGGTGTACAGTGGTAAGCGTTCCCAATTATTAGTTTGGTCATTAATGTCAGAGAGCGGAGGGGGTGTGCGGCCGCGTCAGTTTTGATAAAGCAAAGCAATTTCAGCCGCTGCTATTCAGCCAAATTACAGTTGTACATCATGCTGGTTTCTCCCTCATTGTACAAGTGCGTGATGTTAACATTTCATTAGCATGTTGGTCGCCACTGAAAGGGTGAGAGAGACAAGACAAACAATAACTAGGCATAGAGAAAGAGAGAGAAAGTTGTTCAGGTCTAATTCATAAGCATTGGCGACATCTAGTGGATTCAAAACAGTATTTTCAAGAGATGTGCTTCAAACTTGTTTCAGAAAATGCCTTCGATTAAATAGCCTATTAGAATCAAAACATCATTATGCCATGTTAAAAGCTTAAAGATAACAGAAAATTTGAAGATAAAATATGTATTGCTTACATTTTATATCTTTGCTGATTAATATGTTCTTTATAAAGATATTTAGAAATCCACTTTATTTGGCCTTCTTTGAATAAATGACTGTATAAAAAAAGTACCATGGTAACCATAGTTTTCATCCTACTGCAGTTGTTATGCAACAACTTGGTACAATACATTAGAATAAACTATTAATTCTGAAATCCTCTTATGTTTATTGGATATCACATATTAATGTATTATCGTTTTACAGTAGCCTAATAATAATTGGCTACTGTACATAAGTTAAATACACTACAAATAATGAAATTAAAAACGATTAAATAGCATAGCATACAGTAAGAGAAGCAACATTGTCTGACTGATACATGGACAAATCGTGCTTTTTATTCAGATATTTTGAGTGAATTTGAGTGGTCCAGTTTACAAAATGGGTCTAAATGATTCTAAATGAGCTAAGCTGATCTTAATGTCTGGATCATTAAGTAGATAACCACTTATACATAATTATATTATGGTTATATTCAGTAGCCTACTTCAGAAAAATTGCAATTGTGATACTGCTTTATTAAAACTTTAAATTGTGAAGTATTTAGGCCTTGTGGTTAACATTGTAAATTAAAAATGGTGGTTAACATGATAAGTCATGCCTAGCTCTTGTTTCTATTTTGTTCTGGTCAATAAAAGAATATGGTGCATAGTTTTCCATTTTATTATTATTATTATTAACATTAATTGGTAACACTTTACAATAAGGTTCATTAGTTAACTATATTAGCTAACATGAACTAATAATTAATTGCACTTATAAAGCATTTATTTATCTTTGTTAATGTTAATTTCAACATTTACTAATGCATTATTAAAATCTTGTTAACATGAAGCAAACCATGAACGGTTGTATTTTTATTAACTAATGCTAACAAAGATGAACTAATGCTGAACAGAGGTGTTGTTCATGGTTAGTTCATGATCACTAATGCATTAACTAATGTTAACTAATACAACCTTATTGTAAAGTGTTACCCATTAATTTAAGCCTGACTCTTAATCGATAAGAATTGTTTAATTGCCCACTCACAAGTTGCATGATTGCTTGTTTTGGCCAAAAATTCGAAAACGCGCCAAGCCAATAGCCATTTAAGGGATTAATGCAACATTTTTTACAAGAAATTAGAAGCTTAATTAAGTGGACAGAAATGCTGTCAGTGTTTTATTGGCAGTAAATTGCGTTGATGTGGGGGTCTCAATCATAATGAGTCGTGACAGTAGCTGCAAGGCGTATCTGCTTTTATTGGCTTCTTGTGATATTACTGTGTTATTCAAGCTCGTATTTAACAAGACTGCTCAAGTAATGGTGCCTTTGCCAGTGTTTTTCATAGAACTAAATTAATCTTCAACATTGAAAGAAATACAAATGATGCCCTAAATCATTATTATACTGCAGTTTACAGTGTTGTATATATTGTTTAATTATGCTTTTCATTCACAGGTCTAGTACAATTATGTGGTTTTGTTTCATTAAAACAGTGTATACTTTTTTCTAGATTTCCCAGTAGAATGGAAATTAAATGTGACAACATGCCCCATAGTACATTGTAACATGTGAAGGGCATTGTAACATAACCATCTATACAGTATAGTTCAAAACATAATAATAATTCATAATATTCATAATATATATCAATATTTGAACATTGACTCTCTTTATTCACCTTTTTCTCTATAGAATTCATAAAAGTATAATAGATTAGCATCGTTCTAATAGGGGAACATTGTAACGCAGTGATACAACATGCCACACCAGCACAACTGGCCCTAATGAAGTATCTAAACGGCTAAATAACAGATATAAGATTAAAATAATATCAGATTTGTGTAAATACACACAAACAACAGATGAAACATTTACTTATATATATATATATATATATATATATATATATATATATATATATATATATATATATATATATATATATATATATATATATATATTCAGCCAAAGTACAGCTACTTTTGAAATGCTTAATTAAATGTTATCTTCCAAAGATTTCTAAATTTTGGAGGAATTTTTTTTTCAATATAGTGTTGATAAGACAACTAGTAAATACACTAAGTTACGTGAAGTTGGCATGTGTGGAAAGTTTTAAACCATCTGTTACAACTAGTACTGCGTTAGGTTGTGCCACACTCACCCCCTCTATAACTGCCATATAAACATGGTAAAGTACTGGTATATGGTAGCATGACATTTCTTATCCAGCTCATGTTTTTGTTGGGACAGTTCAATACGTTTATTTGCAGTGCTCTGGCGCCCCCAACTGTCAATATGTTCAAATGTGAATGTTCAAAAAATATCCATTTAGAATAAAACGAGGCATTCTAAATAATTCATTTAAAACGAGAGGACATAATTCATTAGTCACTATAACTGATCGAGTGTCTTAATCGTGGGCATTGTCTGGTTATTTTAAAATGGACATTATGTCAGTATTTACTCACCCTCATGTTGCTCCAGACCTGATGAAAAACAAACAAACAAACAAAAACGTACAGGCTACAAATATTAGAAACAACAGATTTCTGTTGTGTGTTATATTGCCAATTTGTATGACAGCTTTGTGTCAAAACCTTCGGATATTTAAGCTGTTATTTTCTGATAGACAATCTTCCACCTCAGTTGGCTCAGGCTGTGACTGGACGGGAGTTATGAGAACCGGATCGATTTGTGGGTGAATCAATCATCCGGACAGATCAGTTGTGAACCATAGACATAAAATAAATGTATTTTGAACAGCAAGTCCGATTCGCTTAAAAGAACGACCTGTTCATTAGTCTAAGGCATTGGACATCGTCACTTAATAAACCCAACGACAGGATTGGCGCGAAATTTTCTGAGAGGACATATCCATTTAAGTCTGTTCGGCACTCAAACATTTCTACTTTGATTGATTCACAATTGAATGTTTCACAAATTATAGTCATATGGACTACTTTTATGCTATTTTTATAGTGTTTGTTGACATTATGGAGCTTAATTAGTCTCAGGCTGTATTGTTGCATTTTAGAAATGACATATTGGGGAAATGCGATTACATTTCTGCATTTAGCTGACACTTCATTCAAGACATACATTTTAGCAGTTTGTGAACTTCCTAGAGATCAAAATCATAATCTTGAAATCATTTGTGTATTTTTTTTTCCTTGAGCAACTGCCCTAAGCTTCTTAGTAACCAGTCCAAATTAAGCATAAACAGTTAAAAACCTTTAATTATTACAAGACAAGTATTAGGCTATCTCTATCTTGAGTGTGCGACTGGCCAAGTCATAGACAGAACATGAATACTGTTTCCGGTGTGTGTACATGTTTTATTTCTTGTGAATAACACCTTTGGCAAAACGCAAGACAGGGATAATTTGTGTTCTATATGTAGTCTTTGAAACAAGAAATCACAAGCAGGCTTGAAGATCAGTTGGTTTGTGTTCTTCATATTTCATTTAGTTTCTATTAAATTAAATTATAAATGACAGAGCTGATTGCAAGACAATATGAAGCGTCTCTACGGACATGCTTGGAATGGATTTAACTGATTCAAATGTCCTATCACTTGAGCTGTCCTTAATATCTTAATTTTACAGAAGATTTATTTCCAAATCAAAAACATCATGGTGATTGGTGATCGGAAGAGTGAAAGCAAAGATAAGTGAGTTATAAATGCGAGCACAACTGCATTGGCACCTCAGAACCGGAATGTAAATAATTAAGGTTCGTCCTACAATGTCCTCGGATTGCATGAACTACACACCAAGGATGCCATAACGTAACTGGAGGGCAACCGTACAGCATACCAGTTTTGAATTTTGTTAGTTAGGATCCCTGACATCCTCTAAGGTAAGTGCAATCACAGTGTCCCAGAGGTCAAATGGAACGGTGCAACTTTTTCTCAGTCTTCAGAGACTCAAACACTCTCCCATGTGTGACTTTGTAATATATCTGGGCCCTGAACCAGTGCATATGCAAAACCCACCCACCCTCTCCACTGAAAACATACATTTACATGTGTGTGCACATACACACACACACACACACACACACACACACACACACAGTCAAGACAAATTCTAAACCACATTGCAATCCCTTTAGTAACCTTTCATACACAATACATGGGTTTTTTGGGTGTGCATGTGTGCACTAGGGGCTTGCATCAGACAGGCCGACTCTACATAAGGCTTCAGAAGTATACACTCATAAATTTTGTGCACCACAAATTTTCACAGAAGTCTGCCACATTCATGTGTTGAGGAGTAAACCAGGTATGTATTTAAACTTGGCTACTGTGTTAAGTGACCAGCAGCATACAGCATTCATCCAAGTTGTCAGGCGGTTTGGCCTGACAGGGTGAGAGGTTTCTTGCGGTGCTTTTGTTTTTTCCTCAATGACTTGCACTTTGTTACTTGTTTGCGGTCTTCTCTTGAGGAACAATTTGTTAATGCCTTTTAGTCACAAAAAAAAGTGTTCCACCTTCTTTTGTGCCTCTTCCCTTCCATCCATCTTGGCTTTGTAAGCTTACCCATGTTACATTTCTGCCCCACCCACTGCAGCAAGTTTATTTTAATGACTTTCAGACTCTTTTGCTTCTGCTTATAAAGCTTTTGGGAGCAGTAATGGTCAGCATACTCAGAATGCAGCCCATCTTGTAGTCTCTCTCTTATTACCTTTTCCATCATCTCCACACTTTTCATCATTGTCTTTATCGCCATCTATCTACACAGTGCTCCTGGGGGTCCCGTTTAAGGCAACAGTCTTCATGAGAGGGGTGCCAGTTGGCTGGTTGCTTGTCCTTGAGGTGGAAACACCCACTTCGAACACTTCATGAATGGCTTTCCGGAAACAGTGGAAATTGTAGTCTATCAATCCTGTGCCACAAAAAGGAAAATTAAAAAGAACCGAAGACCTGCAGCTAGAATAAAAGACACCAATATAGCAGAATAGCTGTGGTGTACCTTTACGCTCAAAGCTCTCTTCTCTCAGGATGCAGACCAGAGCGAGGAACCTGGTGACCTCTTTCAAGTACAGCACTGTGGTGTTGTTGAGTTTAATGATGGCCATAGACTCCTTATCATATGCACTGCCACTGCCATCCTCTTTTAATCTACACGATCAAAACATACACTCAAAATGCAGAACTCAACAACAACAACAAAAAAACATGCTAAAGATAACGTTAGGAAAATGTGAACTCCTCTTCTTAAGAGAAAAGGTACAGAATGCATTTTTAATGAACGCTACAACCATTGCCAGATTTTAACAGTATGTAGAAATGTATATGGTGAAATGTTACATAAAATTATTTCAGATGTATAAATGTGCTTCAAATAAAATTGAATAACACTGGATTGCAGAGTTCTAGATCCAACTTCCACCATTTACAGAAATTTAAAAGCATTGATTGATAATTCAAACGCTTTCCATCATTTGTAAGTAGATTAGATAGAGATAGAGATAGAGATAGAGATAGATAGATAGGTATTACTCCTTTATGTAAAGAGAAATCATACACAAAGTCTGACCCGTAAATACAGGAGACGTCGATGACCACATCAATCATATCGCAGCAGAGCTCGTAGGACTGCATGTCCACTGGTGAACTGTCAGTGGCGATGTAAATCTTACTGACGACGTCAAACAGGAAGGCCTTCTCAATCCCTGAATTCTATTAGCAGAGAAACACACATTCACATATTGCATAATGCCCTGCAGGGTTTGAAATGGGATCTTACAGCATTGAGAGCATAATAAAACATGCATGAGCACGACTACATCAGAGATGGAGAGCCATTTCCACTGCAACAACAACACTATATATTCTTCATCATGACAATAATGTAGTGACCAAAGAGGAAATGGAAAGTCATTAAGGTGCAACCATCTAGAAACATTGGGATCTTGAGGTAGAGACACATACAGATATGAAGATGTTGAGAAGGTTCTCCAGTGTGGGAAGCTGAGGGATGAGCTTCTGGACAACTTTACTGAAGGCCTCGAAGATGGAGTGATCATATATACTGGTCAAATAGAAACTGCAGAGGACAGAAGAAAACAGAATGAGAAACAAAACATCTGAAAGATTTAATACAGCTAATCGACCTCCGGTAATTCTCATTTTACCAAAAAATCATCAAAGTGATCCACATACAGTGTAATGCTTTTCATAGATTCGCTAGTAAAGTAAAATGTCTAAACAGCACAACTATTCAGACTAAATTGCAGGGTAGCTAAAGAAATGTTTCTCGAAACATTCCCTCCTGACAACTGCAGTCTCACATCCATACAGTTAAATGTGAGAACAGTTAAATCCGCTTCTTGGTTAAAATGGCCGCATTAGTGGGGTAATTATGTAAAAACAGTTACGTGACTATATATTGGGGGAACAAAAAAATTGCAATGTTTTTGCAGAAAGATCTGTTGCCAAATGGACAGAAGTGTTACAGAGACAAAGGACAGTCGAATCTGCCAGAACAGAAGTAGCTTAAAGGCTCTGCGGTGTTGGACAGCAGCCTCTGACTTCATAAAATATCCTCTTATATCAGAAAGGTCTGATGTGCAAAGTTCTATTTTGCAAATATAATATGCGACACAATTATTTGAAATAAATAGAAGTAAGGGTAGTTGCCAATTATTACAACGCAATATAATAAAAGCTTGTACACCATGACAAAACTGAGAAATAAAGTAAGTCTAATAACCACATTCATTTGCTAAGTGAATGGTAAATGTATAATTTAAGGGGCCTGAGTGTTCAGTGCTTTGTGAACAACAAGCAAGGGTGAATTGCAAGCATACTTCTAGAAGTATGCTTGCAATTCACCCTTGCCTGTTGTTTACGAGGCACTGACAATTCAATCCCGTTGAACTGTACGCTTGACTTGCTATACCGAACAGAGCTGGAGGAAAACAAGCTTCTTGCTTTTCTAGTATGGCTTTAGTATGAATTTGTGTAAGAGCTAATTCCTCAACAGATCCCAAAATCAACATGGGCTTATTGGTTCCCAAAAACTATACTAACCTAAAAAGCTATCAAAAATTATTTTATTTTTTTTACTGAGGAGATCGGAGCATCTGAAGCCATATTTAGATTGATACAGACAAATAATACAAATATAAATGCAAATATTTTCTATTATTATCTAGATAGATACAGAGAGTTGAGAGCTGTGTATTAATCTTCACTTTCAGTAAAGAGTACCAGGAGATTTTAAAGCATTAGTGAAGACAGCAGGAAAAAAACATGTAACTGGATCCAGCCATAAGTGGCTAATAACAAAATTAATTTTGCAAATGCCTATAATGACTGAGATTTAACAGAGCCCATGAAACACCACCGTTTACTTGGCGAACCACTTCTCAACATCAATCCATTATTAAGTTAACACCAGAGTGGCTCTGACTTAACAGTCTTTCTGATTTAGCAACGTACAAGAAACAAAACCAAACAAACTTTAGAAACGCCCTTTCCACATATTCACACATTAATTAGCTGTTCTGCAAAATGAAAACATTAAGAATAACACACTGAAAAAAAAGTAAAATCACAATGCATCTTCTCAGATTCCAGAAATATTGGCACATATTATGGGTCAATGAGTATTTTAATCAAGAAATAGCACCAGAAATAAAATGCAAATAATTACCTGAGATGTAATTTCTCTAAGCTAGCATCTGCCAGGTCATCATTAGCCCTCTGGTGTATATCTCTCTGGGTCTCAATCTTATGGTCATCAGACAGGCCGTCTACTTTATGGATGAACACTTCAAAGTTGATCTCTGGGTTGACTCTGTAGGCCCGCGATACTGTTAGGTGGAGTCGACCAAGGGCCTCCACATAGTCATCCTTTGATACAAAGAAAAAATGCAAAATGGTATGAGTTGGCAATGTACTATGTAGAAGCTGACTAGGTTTAGAGAAAAAGCTGTACTTGAGGCTACCAAACAAATTGAAAATGACATTTTACGCATTTACAAAATTAAAAAAATGCTGAAAAATATATCAGACAAGAAAGTTAACAGCTCTTCTTGACAACAACACAACATCTTTTGTGCTATATAAAACACTGTTGAAGTTGAGGCTTCTCAAATAGTTATCGGGTTTGCTAATCTGTGATCCGATCAACCATATCCTTTCAAATATCTTTTAGCAAGAAGAAACACTGAAGTGCTGAGAGAAGATACTGACTGATTTCTCTGTATCAGCAGAAACGCAAAGCCAATCTTGTGCCTATTTTTACCTTAAGCCAATGCGTTACAATGAGCCAAGCCTCAATGACAAACAACATTCAATTAAATGAAACTAGAATGTCTGGACTCAATGCCAAAATTGTAATAATCAAACTATTTACACCCATTAACCCATTTCAACTGCAGTTAATCACAATCTTTACAAAACTTGGATACTGAGAGGCTTGATTTTATCTGGGTAGAAATAATAGAAGTTACAACTAAAACTATAATATTCCACCAACTTATACAATATAACTGGTCAGTATTAGTAAATACAGTGTTTCACAAAAGAATCCAGCCATCTTGAATTCTTATGCATCACTATGCTGTTCTGTTGTTATGCATGTTATGGGTCTGTACAGTAATTAGAGTCAAGGCTTTGAATTCCCAGTTTCACCTGTGCATCGATGACAAATATCAAGGCCCCAGTTCCTCTGAAAATCATCTCATAGTCAAAGGTAGGATCAAAAAAATCCACTTGTCCAGGGAAGTCCCAGATCTGGAAGTTGACAAAGGAACTGCTGGAGATGTCATCCTTATAAATCTTGTTGGTGCTCTCCAGAAAGAGGGTCTCGTTGGGGGACATCTTATGAAAAACCACCTGATAAGTAAAAGATATTTAAAACATTAAAAGCATTCTCAAAATGTCTCCCCTCCAAATGGTAAGTAATTAAATCAACCAGCAGTTGTGAAACCAAACTAAAAAAGCCCAGTCACATGCTTCATGAGGAGCTTATTGGTGGCAAAGCTTATGTCTCAGGGGCCTCACATTCAAACTCTTAAATCGTAAAGCCAAGGTAATCATGGGCACTTTCAAGTTGCACTCTTTTAGCACAAAGTTTGCACATTATTTTAGTTTATCATTAGATTATACTGACACCAAGCGTGCGAAATTGAGGAAAAGAATTTGGAAAAATATATATATATATAATTTAACTATATAACATTTTTGAAAGGGTTTTCGATGTTTCAGTAGTGATAAAAGTTTAAATTCTTATTTCATCAGTCACCAAATAGGCACTAAAAAACACTTTGTGTTCGCCACAAAGTAACCATAAAAATACGCTGCCCACACACTGCGTAAATTAAATGTTGGCATTATGAATCAAATTTTTCTTTCATTTTGCTCACTGCTGACACCTACTAGCGTGGATGCATGACACTGCTCCTTCAGATCTGTTGTTGTTGTTTTTTGTCCTCCATGCCTGCTTTTGAGTTCTCTACCCGCAGCATTTGTGTGTTTTTCACACTGTGGCAGCTGTGACTGTCATGTGTTCATGTTCAGTGCTTGATGATGCAGCATTTATCCTCAATTGGAGGTGTGGAAGTTCTAGGTTGTTGTGACTTGTTTCATCAAACCAAAAGGAACTGCTTGCTTGTTGTTATACTGTTTGTACTTTTAGAATTAGGATTGTTGTATTGTTATTATCAGTAGTAATAGTAATCCCAATCAATTGCATGAAATCGGTCACGTGAATTCACCATGGAAGCGCCCACGAACAAAACAGCTTGTTAGTAGACTGTCTAAAGTCTTCATCCCATGCAGTTAATCATTTTAATAGTATTTTTCAAAAGCGCTGTTCATTACTTTGTGTACAACGTTTTTTAATTAGCAAACAATTCCTGAGTGCAGCTATAATTTCTACATTTCCTAAACCAAGATAAGTAATATATGAAAAATGCACTTAAAGGCCTTCAACAATGTCATGCACCATACACAATTAATAGCCTTTGCTTATACAGTATGATGCGCAATAATAGCAAAAGACACACTCATGGACAAGAATGAGCTAAACCATTTCTGATCGTATGATTGAGAGGATGTGGTGGGGGATGCTGGATGTATGAATAAGCATTTCAGGTTGATATAAAGACATCACGTGCCACATCAATGCCGGGTGAGCTATCACAACATGAACATAGGACATCTTCTAAATGCTATTCTTAGCCAGCTGACTGAATGTGATGTATTTAGGCCTGTGTGGCATCCAAGTCCGTACATCCACCACTGCTTAAGAAATGGGTTGGATGCAAAGGCTGGGTGGTGATCTTGCCCGAGCCCAGTGACAGCCAGGCAGCCCGGGGCGGCTCTGACACGGTTCTAACTCGCTCGGCTAAGAAGTCAGCAGGGGAGAAAGAACGTACACGGTCTCAATAAAATCTCTTCCTCCTACGTTACCTTTTGTATTGAGGACTTTCCGCTCCTCCTTAATCCCATCAGAAGGATTCTCGGTTTGCTGTCGGAGGGACTAGGACTGTCCTCAATGTCTCCCTCCTCTTCTCCATATCCGAAATCTTTGGGAAACGAGTCCGCCACCCCGTAGCTGTCCGCCAGCGGTGCCTCGTACTGGATCGACATGTTGACCCCCCTCCCCAACCCCTTTAAAATATAACCTGGCCGATTATTAGTAATATAATAAGCATAAAATAAATGTCGAGAGAACCAACATAAAACCTCGTTATACTATAAATGGATGGAAGCAAACTTATTATGGATTCTCCTTTAAATCTTCAGTCTCTTGTGTTTCCCATCTCGACGAAACGCCCACTTAAGATCGACACTCGCGTGTAATTGGGCGGCCGTCCCGTAGCTCGTATGCTGATTGGCTAAATAAAGTGTCACTTTACTGAGCCATTGAAATACGGGCGGATCATTCCAAGTCATGTGCCTGATGGTCACCTGACAAACGGATTCGTGTGAATAGTGTTTTTTTCCCCGACCTTTCACCTGAAACGGTATTTCTTATCTTAAAATGCTGATAAAGAATTGTTGGTAAATGTTAAATGTTGTTTATCCCTTTCATTTTTTCCCTGTGGTAAAGTGTGCGCACACATTTTATGCCCTGGATATTAAACAAACTGCCTTTCTAAAACAAGTAATCAGCTCTGTTTTATTAATCTCAGTTTTATGTGAACCACAGGCCTTTACAACTGACTGACCACTCTGTCACATTGCAGACCAAAGCCAATGTTGTTATTGTTCGGTTTTACTAACAATGCACAATGCATTGTACAACTATACTATTACGTCAGATTGCAAAACTTCTGCACTTTAGTTTTCAGCAATAGCCTACATTGAATTCATAAAATATTAATTTAAAAGATGCATTTAATTATCACTGGAATGTTGGGATTTTGTTTTTTTGTGGTTAGGGTGCAATTAAAACGTTTAAAGCTTAATCTCTTTAGATTTCTCTAAAATGGTCCTAAAGGTTTGCCATTCAAGACTTGATTTGAAGTTAATTTGAGCAACTGTTCAGTAGTTTGAACGACACATAGATTTTTGTGTTATTCACTCATGCTTTCTTTGTTATAAAACAGCACAAAAAATATAATAGCTCAAGTCAAAGTATTTGTGTGAGGACTCAAAATGTATATCAATAGGCTTTAGTCGTTGTGAGCACTTAAACAAGTGGTGTTCGAAATGGCCCTCATTCACTATTCCCTACATTACTCGATTAATATAGTCTGATTGGAGGAGTGAATGAAAACGAGTGTGCACAGGAAGGGCTGCCGCTTTTGCATATAGTTTGTGCTTGCTGTTCGATAATTATTTGAAACATAGCAAACTGGCAGCTCTAAAGATTTATCTTCAACTATGCAATGGAAAGTAGCACATAAACCGTAATTAAACCATTTAAAATGAATTTATACCAGTATGAAATTACGGACATGCACCGTTTGGAAATGCGGGCGCCATCTCCTGGCGAGACACAGGAGTTCGGCGCGACTCTCACAGTGCATAATGGGAATTCTCTAGCTGTTGAGCATATCTATTTGTGGCTGAATCCGTAATCGCCCCCTATAACCTTAAATAGGGCACTATTTGAGGGGACAGCCATTGTAGCGGTGTCCGAAACCATAGTGGATGTTATAGAGTGCACATACTCATTCAATCCCACATTGCACCGCAATAAATAACGTCCTAATTCGATCACTTGTTTTCATTCACTCCTTAAAGTGAACTGTATTAGTGGAGTAAAGTAAGGAATAGTGATTTAGGCTTTAGGTGGCGATATCGGGTTTAGCCATGGTTGAGCGTTCATCAGACCATACTCGTTATTGCGGTGCATTGTGGGATTTAATGAGTGCACTCAATATCGTCCACTATGGTTTCGGACACCACTACTAATTAATCGTCCCCTCAAAAAGTGCCCTATTTAAGGGTAGTATAGAGGGTGATATGGGACAGCAGGATGTTTTTTAAAAGCTGTAAGCCTATTATTGTTTTCTCAGACACTTTGCTGCATTTCTCAGATCACAACTGAAATTTTCAGAACTAGGCCTACTTCAAACTAGTCACTTGTGCACACCATAAAAGCAATTTCTCATTCTTTTGAACAAATTGCAAATGCTTTGGTACATTTTGTAATGAATTATGTTGGCTACACTTGTCTGCAGTTTCCTACATTATATTAGATTATTACGGTTTATATTACGGTTTGACCACAGTCAGCCTACTTTTTTATTGATTTCCCACAGTGGCAGTCAAATGTTTATAATTCATTGATTCTCCCTACTACTTCTTTTATCTCGTAAATTTTCCTTTCTGAAAACACCTACTGTTACAGGATGTAATGGTTAATGCGATCGACAGTCAGCTTTGGGTTTGTAGTTTTCGCAGCCCGCGCAGTTGTCAATACAGTTACTGATCTGCACTCAAGTGTCAGCCTCTTATTTATGCCTATACTGCTGCATAAACACCTAGGCCTACTGCCTGTATTCGGAAGGCTTTCCAGCTGCACACAGACCAGCCACTAGTCATGTAACTATCACTGAAAACTGAGACAAACATAGCATTTGATCACTGGATTAACAGAAATTATTTCACTTTTAACAAGTGTTTTCTCAACCTTGCAACATTGCATGTCTAATCAACTCCTGATTAACACATTAATCATTATTGTTCTCTGATGTTGGTTAATGGTCACATGACATGAAGGTTAATAAATAAAATATTTTTAATAAGTGTTTTTAAATTATTTTAATTTATTTGTTTCATGATTTAATTACTTAATAGCTTTTCATTAAACTCACAAACCCCTCCTGTTTGAACCTCCACGGTTCAAGCGGGACTCAAACCCGGGTCCGCCGGCATGAGAGTTGGACACTCTAACAAGAAGGCTAAAGGCTGCAACCTCTAGCATCAGTCGCTAGAGCATCTCTTGAGATCAGAGGAGTGAATTTTACTCGCACAGCAACTACTAGCTGGCCTCCGTTACACCTGCAGTTCCATCATGAACCCCAGTCATGGGAAAACCCTGACGTTATGTAATATTTAATGCACCTTATGTTGTTGATAACAATATTTTTATATATTTAATAATATAATTTACTTTCTCTTTGTATTTTTTTATTTATTTATATATTAATATGGTACGCGTTTATTCTACTCAAGGTGAACAGTCAAAAGTAATCCAAACGGAGTCTGGTTATATTACCTTAAATGTGTAATGTAATGGATTATGTTACCAACTACAATTTGGAATCAGTAACCAATTACAATTTGTAAGTATTGACCCAAATGTTTCTCTGTTAAATTGCTTTACTCCTCAAAACATCTAGGCATTAGTTCCTTGCACAAGTCATTAAATGCAAAATGGTTGAACTAGTTTTTGTCCTGGCTGAATTGATGAATTGCAAAGGTGAATTTTTAATTATACTAATAAAGGGCAATGTAAAGGGCTAGAGATCAACAAATGATCGATCAGTCAGAGGTACATCTCATAAAGCTTCATTTGGTAAGCATAGCAGTGCACAACACAGTGTTACACATTCTGACAATGGAAGAACAAAAAAGAAACAAACAGAATCAACAGCCGGGAAGAAGAGGAGGAGGTAGGATGTGTGGGTGAAAGGGTAGAGGAGGCAAACAGAGGAAGAGGTAGAAAAGGCCAAGATTGTAGACAGACTATTCTGGACCATGTTCTCAATCATGACCTCATGGCCAAGGCGTTTCAAAAGGTAACTAAATCATTCAAACATTTGTAGACAGAACAGGTATGTAATTGGACAATGTTCACTGTATACTTACTGTAGGCTAATGCTATTACAGTAGTCCAAATAGTATTAAAATTTGGATTTTGTGGTTTTGTAGAAAGTGCATGTAAAGCCTGTGGGAAGAAGCTGTTGCATATTTTTTAGTAACTTTCAGGGTATGTAAGTAACCATGGCAACTCACTCTCTTAGTTTGCTTAAGAGGTATTCAGATGTGTTTTAAATAATTAATAGAGTTATTATTATAACCAAATTTGTTTCAGTTATATAATATACAATATTATATATTAATTCTAAAGAATTAGAATAAAAAATAAATCAAAAGCAAGTTTAATGTTAATGCAATTCAAATATATTTATAATTAATTTTATTGTCATCTCACACATGGATCTGCATTCAATTAATTAGCATCAAACTAACAATGCAATCCTTATTTTCAGTGAATAAAGATTACTTTTTAAACTAAGACATTAAAAAAATGATTGCATATAACCACCAAATAGGTGGCACTGACGATGTGCACTAAGTAGGTTATGTAACTCGCCATTAAACAAAAGAAGAGGAAGTAGAATGGCGCACTTTTTCTTAGCGTCTGTTTCCATGGTGAATCATCGATTCGTCGCTCTGTTGAAGAACGTCTTGTGTGTTCATGGTTAACATACTCCGAGTTGTCTGAACTTACTCCCGGACTCGTTTTTGGAACCAGCATAACTCGAGTAAGCAAGGTTTGGGTTTATCGAGTTCAAACCAGGTATGTGACGGTAAATTGCTTTCAGGAATACCCCCCTGTTTCTCATGCTAATAAAAACATGCGTGTATGAACAATCTACATATATGATGCACAGTTTAGATATAAAATATAGTAATGTTGATATGACACAGCATGCAATGAGTAATTTCTTGCTAGCAAACATTGTATAGCCTACTACGGGGCTGTTAAAATGAATCTGATTTGTTGACGAACAGTCTATGACAAACGGTGTGCAATATTCGCAGGGAAACGCAATGCTAAAGTAGTTCCAGGACTTGACCGTATTACAAGCATATCACTTCGACGCCGAATCATTTCAGTTATTTTAAAGGTCCTTACAGTCTACAACAGCGAAAGATCCAAAACCCACAACGCCACTGACCAAGCAAATAAATATAGTAAACAACAGTATAAAAACAACGAATTATTGTCATGTTATTTTGCCTCAAAATTAAGTTTTACTATATGTATGGAAAGCGCATATGCTCTCTTTCTCCCGCGCTCTCTCCCACTCTCTCTATAACAATTGCATAAGTCTGCTATCTGGCATTCCGTTTACTAGCTCGCCTCTAACATTATGTTTTTGAATTAGTAAAGGGATGATATGCGTAAGAAATGAACCCCCACAAACAAGAATTTTAAGGACAAAAATATGACAACTGTCTTGAAATACAACATCTGAACAATGCCTTGAAGTGTGGTAACCGTTGTAAATAAGTAGAAAAATCACTCAAGTTGAATTATTAGAAAATAATGTACACCCGCTTTACCACCTCGGGTTTGCGTTATTTTCTAATAATTCAACGGACGTGAATTATTCCTTACTTATTCTGCTTCTTTTGATATTTAGTTGTAATCTAATTCAGAAATGCTCTTTGTCCATATGCTTGGAAAAGACAGACTTTACAAAGAAAGATTCATGGTAGCTAGACCAGTTTATTTAGCTGTAATATGACATGCAGATAGAACTTTTTTTTTTTTTTTTTTTTACAATTTCTTTTTTTAAGATTGTTACAGCTGTTTTAATTCAGCACTACATGTTTTAAAAGTGTGGGTTTTATTTGCCATTACACAATTTTGACTTCTGATGCAGGAAGCCCTCAAAAAGAGAATTGTTCAGAGGAGAACCAGGCATACACATAAAACGTACAATCCATTGTCTTGTACTGTAGTCGTACTACTATTTTCAATTAAGGATACCGATATGTATATAAAAGGAGTGTAAACAATCCATTAAGGACAGCCATCACTTTTTAAAGTTGAATATAAAACTTGAGATTGCTTCTGTGCTTACATCAAAGTTATAGATGTTAATTTTACAGTCACTCTGCTCAATTCCCATCAATTTATAACTGTTAAAATTACATGGCTACCATCTATGAGTTTTTCTCATATTTGTAAGTCTGTGGGAGCAGCTCGTCTGCTACTGGAACTACTGGCCAATGAGGCGCGATGGCTTGGTGATACCCGTGGACTATGCCGTGACTCTGAGCTGGATTCTTCTATTGACTCAGGAGAGGTGGGCCTGCTCCGCTTGGAATCAGACCTGGACAAAGTACGTGCCCGCACAGCGGCATAGGGACAGTGGCCTTTAGCGCCTTCCAGGGAATCCAGGTCTGAGCCATTGCCTTCTACAACCGTTGAGCAGTTCCATGGTGCGCTGACCTTCCATGGCTTCTTTCCCATGCCGGATGATGAATGAGAAGATTCTCTGGGATGGCTAGATGAGTCTGAAGTCTTGGACTCCTGCCCTTTCTTGTGCAGAGGTGGAGGGTGGATAGAATCTTCCCCCTCTTCTTGCTTCGGTGGCGTGACAGAGTTGCAAGGTGGTGAGCGCGTGTCACTGCTGGTGTTGTTGGAATTGCTGTTGTGCTCTGTGGGACTGTGCTGCAAGTACTTTGGTCCATCAGAACCGTTTTTAGCTGGTAAATCACCCTGAACGGGCAAGAAAGCAGAGGATGGGTTAATCAAAGGAGGGTAGACGGTTCCATCAGGTGGTCTCTCGAGCAGAAGGTTGTACCCACTGGGTGCAGATGCAATGGTGGCCTTGCGGCCAGTTGAGGTGCCAATGCACGTATGATGGACCACAGAATCTTTCTTCAGCTTGTTGGGATAGTAGCTGTCATTGGGATCATCCCTCAGCTGTGGGTAGTAGTTCAAAATGACCTTTTTAAGCTTTTTGTAGCCCAGGTGCAGGATCTCCAGGATGTTGAGAAACAATGAGATGGCAGCTATGCATTGCATGAACACCATGAAGACACTTTTCTCAGTGGGTCGAGATACAAAGCAATCCACTGCATTCGGGCAAGGCTCACGCTCACATTTGTACAGCGGATTTAGTTGAAACCCATACAGAACATATTGTCCGGTCATGAAGCCCACCTCTACAGCAGAGCGGGTGACTATGTGAGCCACATAGGTGCGCAGAAGGGACCCCCTCAACGGAGCTTTGTTTAGCTTCCCTTGGTCGATCTGCCGGAGCTCACGTTCTATTTTGCGCCGTACTTCCGCCATCTCCACGTCCACACCCTCAAGTTCACGTCTCAGTGTCAACTTTTTGCGCTGTCGCTCTTTCTCGAGGGCACGGAGGCGGTAGAGGGCATGGCCCATGTACACCAGCGAAGGGGAAGACACAAAAATGACCTGCAGCACCCAATAACGGATAAGGGAAATGGGGAATGCTTTGTCATAGCACACGTTACGGCAACCAGGCTGCTCGGTGTTGCAGATAAAGTCAGCCTGTTCGTCATTCCACACATCCTCGGCCGCCACCCCAAGCACCAGCATGCGGAAAATGAAGAGGATGGTCAGCCAGATCTTCCCCACCATGGTGGAGTGGATATGCACCTCCTCCAAAATTCCGCCAAGGAAGTTCCAGTCTCCCATTTTCACTCTGGCATTTTTGAGTCTGTTAAAAGAGGAAAGAAGCGAGAATCATGAAAATGGACTGTGAGTCACATTTGAATAATGAAGTGCATTAAAAAATAAAACAAATTTAGTACCAAATTATTATTATCATCATTATTGTCACTTTTTTTTCTTCTAAATAAACGTTTTCCAAGAGCTAAGCGTTCCCAAACTAAGAACATAATAGAGTTGCCCAGTATATTTGTATAAATGCATAAACCATAAAAAGGTGGTATTTTTTTCAAAACTAGAGAGGCATAACATAACAAAGAGACGAAAAATGCATGGCAAACTAAAACACCTGATGCGAGATCATCCACTCTCCATTGCAAGCATCAAAGCAACTAGGGTATTTAGTATAATTCAGACAAACACTGAATCTGCCCCAACTAAAGTCAGGCTTTCAGTGTTCTTGTTTGGTTGCAAACAAAATATAATAATAATAAAACATTTACCTCTTCTTTTTTTTTTTTTTTTTTTACCATATTTATACCTGAATTTAATGTAAACAAATACATTTGGTCCCAAACAAATAGGCAAATAGTCTATCATTGTATCATTATCGCAGTGATTATTATGTTTCTAGCATGTTATATGTTTGGCAACAGTTTTAACCCTTTTTTAACCCTAATTGGTTATATATGATTATAGATTGGCTATATATATATATATATATATATATATATATATATATATATATATATATATATATATATATATATATATATATATATATATATATAATCATAATATCTTACTTTGTTTTCTGCAAAGACTTTTATACAAATTTGGAGAACTTGAGGATGAATAAATGATGACACATTTTTTTGTGTAACTATCCCGTGAAATATAATGATAAACTTTAGCATAACTTAGGTACCTATATTAGGTATAATTACAGCAAGCTTAACTAACCACTCCAAACGACTTACTAAATAATCAACAAGCAAACATGCAGTGCTAATGCAGTCAATCGGTGCATCGCCATCAAGTATCTTTTTGTTGAAAGTAAACGTGGGTAAATAAACTGAAGCACCGACGTACCTTAAACAAATTGGGAGAAAATGAAGTAAGTCTTCATTGTAAAAGTGACTCAACGCCTACTCCTTTTTAAGTACAAAAAGCTATACTTATGCCATCCTGCTTATCGTCCGGTCTCAACTAAACACTAAATGAGCAGGTCTTTTTGGTGCCAACTTATAGGCATGCAGGAGAAATCAATGGGCTAGCCGATCATTTACCTTACAGCAGTATGGACAGAATGCTGGTGCTTTAAATCCCTGCGGGTCATACAGGCGCGACGAGGCCGCCAAAAATATTTAAAAAATCGTTGGTGCCCTGCACATCTGACGCAACACATCACCTGAACTTTTGTGACCCTCTCTTTTCTCTCTGTTGGCACCAAAAGAAGGTTTCCAAATGTGCAGGGGACTGTTGGCTAGTGCACTGCTTCTGTATGTCAGTGCGTCAATAACCAGTACTCCACTATAAATATGAAGGGAACACTGAATTGATTGTGTATGCCATGCGTAAATAAAAACATTGTGGAATGATAAAGCCCTCTTCTGTATGAATTTAATTTAAGGCTCTGCTACACTTGTTGCCCGCTTCATGCTCTTGTGCACCCGCTCTTAATCACAGTAGACGGTCTTGCATGTTTGATTGCTAGTTAACACCATTACAGAACGATTTTTCTGCTGAATTGCAAAAATTGCCCAGCTGTGCGCGCAAGCCTGTGCTAAAAATGCGTGTAACACTATTTCCACGTATTGTAAAGAAAGTAATATTGGTTCTTTTAACGATGTAAAACCAAAAACAATGACTGACATTATGAGTCTAATGTCGAATAAAACGGCAAAAAGTTTTTTATTGTTCTCTACGAAAGGGATCACAGCTTAGCATAATCCTTCTAATGGCATTTGGCCACATGTTGGCACTACTCTTAATAGTCAATACTTTGGGAAGCAATCAATCGGTCATGTCCGATTTCATACTCTGCTGGGTCCAGCCCAATGTAATTAAGTTGTCTCTGCCAGTTGTGGAGATATTTTATTCCATTTAAAAGAAATCAATGGTGCAACCCCATTACACTCACTAACTATGCTGTTGTTTGGTTTCATCCCCGGCCTGCTATTTAGGGGCATATCAGGCAAGCCCTATTTAACATAGTGAGTGAGTCTCTTCATTACACAATTTGATCAGACCAGGCATGATTTTAATGAATAATTAAATTAAATATTTGAATATAGCTTTGGTATCTTAAAAAGAGAAGCATATCAGGGTAGCTTGAATGCATTTCATGCTCTCTTAAGGGGAAAAATCGTTCTAAATTTAAACATTTTATGCATTTAAACACCATCCTTGTTCCGTCCTAAATATTGTTGAGCCATAAAAGTCCATAAACAAAATGTAAAAAACATTGGAATTGTCACTATAACAAAATATATTACAAACCTTATATGAGTAGTGTGTTTATTGTAAAACATAATTTAGTTTCAGGCAGTTTTTCTATTGACTAACTTTTTGAGCTTTGTTCAATATTTATATTCTCGACATACACATCATTATTCTGTACAGAGACAGTATAATAATAATTTGTTACATTTATATAGCGCTTTTCTAGGCACTCAAAATGCTTTACATATAGAAGGGGGGAATCTCCTTAACCACCACCAATGTGCAGCATCCACCTGGATGATGCGATGGCGGCCATATTGCACCAGAATGCCCACCACACACCAGCTGATTGGTGGAGAGGAGACGGAGTGATGAAGCCAATCAGTATATGGGGATGGTTAGGAGGCCATGATGGACAGAGGCCAATGGGCAAATTTGGCCAGGATGCCGAGGTTACACCCCTACTCTTTTTCCGAAGGACATCCTGGGATTTTTAATGACCACAGAGAGTCAGGACCTCGGTTTAACGTCTCATCCAAAGGATTGACAGTATAGTGTCCCCATCACTATACTAGGGTGTTAGGACCCACACAGACCATAGGATGAGCACCCCCTATATATATATATATATACACTAACCTAAAGGATTATTAGGAACACCATACTAATACTGTGTTTGACCCCCTTTTGCCTTCAGAACTGCCTTAATTCTACGTGGCATTGATTCAACAAGGTGCTGAAAGCATTCTTTAGAAATGTTGGCCCATATTGATAGGATAGCATCTTGCAGTTGATAGAGATTTGTGGGATGCACATCCAGGGCACGAAGCTCCCGTTCCACCACATCCCAAAGATGCTCTATTGGGTTGAGATCTGGTGACTGTGGGGGCCATTTTAGTACAGTGAACTCATTGTCATCTTCAAGAAACCAATTTGAAATGATTCGAGCTTTGTGACATGGTGCATTATCCTGCTGGAAATAGCCTTCAGAGGATGGGTACACGATGGTCATAAAGGGATGGACATGGTCAGCTAGGCCGTGGCATTTAAACGATGCCCAATTGGCAATAAGTGGCCTAAAGTGAGCCAAGAAAACATCCCCCACACCATTACACCACCACCACCAGCCTGAACAGTGGTAACAAGGCATGATGGATCCATGTTCTCATTCTGTTTACGCTAAATTCTGACTCTACCATCTGAATGTCTCAACAGAAATCGAGACTCATCAGACCAGGCAACATTTTTCCAGTCTTCAACTGTCCAATTTTGGTGAGCTCATGCAAATTGTAGCCTCTTTTTCCTATTTGTAGTGGATATGAGTGGTACCCGGTGGGTTCTTCTGCTGTTGTAGCCCATCCGCCTCAAGGTTTTGCGTGTTGTGGCTTCACAAATGCTTTGCTGCATACCTCGGTTGTAACAAGTGGTTATTTCAGTCAAAGTTGCTCTTCTATCAGCTTGAATCAGTCGGCCCATTCTCCTCTGACCTCTAGCACCAACAAGGCATTTTCGCCCACAGGTCTGCCACATACTCAATGTTTTTCCCTTTTCACACCATTATTTGTAAACCCTAGAAATGGTTGTGCGTGAAAATCCCAGTAATTGAGCAGATTGTGAAATACTCAGACCGGCCCGTCTGGCACCAACAACCATACCACGCTCAAAATTGCTTAAATCACCTTTCTTTCCCATTCTGAATTCAAGATTTTCTTGACCAGGACCACACCCCTAAATGTGTTGAAGCAACTGCCATGTGATTAGTTGATTACATAATTGCATTAATGAGAAATTGAACAGGTGTTCCTAATAATCCTTTAGGTGTGTGTGTGTGTGTGTGTGTGTGTGTGTGTGTGTGTGTGTGTACACACTGATCAGGCATTTTGCTGCCAAAACACTGGACTCCACTGGACCCCTGTAGGTGTTCTGTGGTATCTGGCACCAAGATGTTAGCAGCAGATCCTTTAAGTCCTGTAAGTTGCGAGGTGGTGCCCTTTGAAAGGGTGTACATAGTCTGTAACAATACTTAGGTAGAATTCATCCTGGAAAAAGGATGTCTCTCTCTCTTCTCAAACGAGCCACTTCTGCTTATATCTCGGCTCCTCCCCTTCATTCTCCAATCACGTCAAGCACCGTTAGATTGAATACAGCTGGTTGTTGTACCTGTCAGAATGATGAAAGAGAGAACGAGACAAAGAGAGCAAAATACCTTAACACATACACAAATAGCAAATAAACATACGTCCTTGGACGTAACAGTGGTAACATCCACATGGATGGCAGGACCCAGGGTTTCCCTGCAGAACATTTCCCAAAGCATCACACTGTCTCTGCGGGCTTGCCTTCTTCCCATAGTGCATCCTGGTGCCCTGTTTTCTCCAGGTAAGCGATACACATGCACCCGGCCATCCACGTGATGCAAAAGAAAACATGATTCATCAGACCAGGCCACCTTCTTCCATTGCTCCGTGGTCCAGTTATGATGCTCATGTGCCCACTGTTGGTGCTTTCGCCGGTGGACAAGGGCACCCTGACTGGTCTGCGACTATGCAGCCCCATACGTAACAAACTGCGATGCACTGTGTATTCTGAAACCTTTCTATCAGAACCAGCATTAACTTCTTTAGCAATTAGAGCTACAGTAGCTCGTCTGTTTGATCGGACTACACGGGCCAGCCTTCGCTCTCCACGTCAATGTGCCTTGGCCACCCGTGACCCTGTCGCCGGTTCACCACTTTTGATAGATACTGACCACTGCAGACCAGGAACAGCCACAAGAGCTGCAGTTTTGGAGATGCTCTGACCTAGTCATCTAGTCATCACAATTTGGCTCTTGTCAAACTCGCTCAAATCCTTACGCTTGCCCATTTTTCCTGCTTCTAACACATCAACTTTGAGGACAAAATGTTCACTAGCTGCCTAATATATCCCACCCACTATTAGGTGCCATAATGAAGAGATAATCTTCATTAAAAAGTTTTATTAACTTCACCTGTCAATGGTCATAATGTTATACCTGATCAGTGCACACAATACTGCACAAAATGCACACAATACTGTTGTCATAAAATAAAATAAAATTGTAAGATGTTTTTTAGGACAAATTGATTAAAACAGTAATATTGTGGAATTTCTGCAATTAAAAATAGTTGCTTTCTATGATACTATTTATTTATTATAAAATGTAATTTATTCCTGCTGAATTTTCAGCATTACTTGTCTCAGTCTTCAGTGTCACATGATCCTTCAGAAATCATTCTAATATGCTGATTTGGTGCTCAGGAAACATTTCTTATTATTTTCAATGTTAAAAACAGTTTTAAAAAATTGTCACTTTTGATTAATTTAATGCATCTTCGTTGGATTTTCGTTTTTTTTTCTTTCAAATCTAAATAACTCTGAAAGTCAACGCAGATTATGTACATGTATTTTTACATTTTAAAATATATTAGAACCAACTATCTGTTTGTGGATATCAAGGGAACGTCCCTGGTGGTGCCCAATCAGCATTTCTGTTAGTCAGGGCAAATAACTGATCTCTTGATGAACATTTAGTTGAATACACAACCCCAGACATAGGTCAATTATGATCTAAAAATATCCCAGAATTAGCATTGCACATTGATTTGATTCACAACCCAAATTCTGGTTTGTACTGGAAAGTTCTGCTAGTCGTAAATTTACTTAATTGATGTGATTGGTCAGCAGAGTGGAAAATCAGCCTCAAAGCAACATCTGCACATCCTCAAATGCCCGTTGAGTTCACATCAGGTATAAGATATTTCTGTACTTTTCAGAAACATGCATTGAATACATAATGAAAGATAATCAGTTAAAGTTTGAGGACTAGAATAGGGTAGTTATAAAAATAATATATAATAGGATCACTTATTGAAAGCATGCTTGAATATTCAGTAAACTATTTTGTGCTGAAGTTTATTTGTTAACTTAAAAACAAACTAAATAGGGGTCTGTATCAGTCCTTTAAACAAGCTTTCCTTGCAGCAAACACTCTGTATGAAGGGCTTCGGTGAACACTGAAGTGCCATGATTATCATAGTAGCTCAGACATATTTGTAAAATAATATTGAAAATTGATTTTTGTGAACTTAAAATACCTGGAACGTTCTGTTTAGACTGGTAAGAACACTGTATCCATATTGGGTGGCAATCAATGATCTGTTTTGGCTGTTACCATCAGCTAATTAGAACAAAGGGAACGGAGGGACAGAGGACAACATTTGTTTTGGGATGCTTTTATGTGTAAACTCACTTTACCTTCAGCTATTCTGCATGGTACAGCATTTACCACACACACAAACTCCAGAATATACCAGTACATAAAACAACTATATGTAAAGAAAGTGAATACAATTTATGAATGACCTTGAATTAACACATTGGTTTTAAAATGTTAGTACATTTTATTCTTTAAAAAAAATAATTTCCACCACATTTCCAATCTAAACACTTGAAACTAAATTATATGACAATCATGGACAAGTAACTGTAGATGCCTGTCATTAGCATTGAATTGACACCATTTCCTATTGATTATAGGTCAATAACTTATGCAATACAATACCACATTTAAACTAAGTTGTTGTGACCTCAGGTTGAGGTCTGTCCACTTGCTGATCAGTGCTGGCCTCTACTGGCATTATTAAGACACTTCCAATATTCAGAGTAAGAAATTAGAAAAATATTTAAAATTTCTAAGTAAAAAACTACATGGCAAGTATATCCGTTTTGACCACAAAGCTTATTTTTGGCTCCCTTTGAATCAATTAAGTTGATCTGTTTGTTTTGGCAACATCAGTTTGTATGCCAGCTTGTAAAGGTAATACCAAATAAGACCAAATAAATGGTCTCGCACAAAAAAAAAAAAATTGTTCCTGAGAAACTACATCACTTGAGGTGTGTTTAAGCAAAACAAAAAAGGGAAATTTTTGAATGTAAAATCTACCTAAAAATTACATTTATTTACTTTAGATATGTATGGTGTATTAGCATACGACCTTCAGATTCTTGTCTTACAGTTATATTGACCTGAGACTAGCTTCTTTCAAGAAGCCATGATTGTCCATTGTGAACTGATGCATGACTTCAACCGTCCTCCTCATGCGGGTGCTGGGGACAGGAAGATGTTGAAAATGACAGCAAAGAAGAAGAAGGCAATGTATCCCACAATGCACATCCAGAAGCGTGGGTCCTTGAGGAGTGCTTTATCGTAGTTGGTGAAAAAAACATAACCAATGGTCATGCCTGCTACACCACCACCAATATGGGCCACAAAAGAGACCTAACCAAAAGAAAGAAAAAATGAAAAATATTATCATATAATGAAGCATTAAAGGGGTGATGAATTTAGAAATCAACCCACCCTTGAGCCTTTGATATATTAAAGGTCATGGTAATATAAGAATATCCTGTTAGATTCAGAACTGAAAACTTCCTTGTTAGTCACCACAAGGAACAGGCCCAGCAAACGACAGCTCTAAGATATACTGATCAATGACGTCATAGGAGGGGGAAACGCCACAAACGTGTAGCTACGCCTGCTTCTGTAGCCCCGCCCACTGACTCGTGGAGCTAAACGGAGCTAATCCTCTACCGAGCAATAAACATGCTGAAGATAGCAAGATAATCGTTCGTAAACAAGACAGGTCGAAACTGGATTTGCAGACATATTGAGATTAAAACACAATGCTGTGCCTTCTTCATTGGATCCGACAGGAATGGTGCAACACACTTATGTGAGTAAAACATGTTTTTATATGTGATATTGCATTGTAACTTAGCACGCTGTCACAGGTTGGAGAATCCTTTATTTGTTGGTTCATTGCGATTCGTAATCAGACTCAGACAGGTATGGGCCAGGGCTCGCAAAGCCCAACGTCCGGGGGTGTTTCCCAGACGGGCTACGTCGGACCGCAAGCCGGTCGGCAGGGCGGTGAATTTTTAATAGTGAAATAACATTCCTTACTTGGATCTGCGTTGTTTACTCTCTTGACTTGATATTTGAAGAGCGCGCGCCCTCGTGTGTGTGTGTGTGCGGTTCACGCTTATATCCACCGATTGGGCCAAGTAATAACAAAATAAATCAAATGCGGGTGGATGAGAGATAAATCATTGTGTTTGTTTGATAAATGCGGTTTGAGAGACCTGTGAGAGAATCTTTCCGGTTTCCACTTTCAAAACAATCTCTCACGTGAACTGACAGGGGAGTTGAAGCTCATTAAATATGCAAATCTTATCCAATCCTAGCCATGAGCTTTTACTTCCAAGACTACAGTGCGCCCATTAAAACCAGCGTGTCTTGAGAGAGCCTCAAAACCAGTGTAGAAAATAGACTATTACTTATTCATTATGATGTTTTTGAATGTAAAAACCACGCAAAGTTGACCTCAGACAACAGTATAATAAAAAAAAAAAAAGCCAGTTCAAACTATTTTCAGAGTGAATACTTGTGGTAAGATCTATTTAAGCTTGTAGTCTAAATCATTTTAGATAAGTATTAGGTATTCTGGTTTAATATGGTTTATGATTCTGCTATGGTTTTAAAATGGTCTCACCTTCATGGCAGCCTCATGGACAATGAACCTTCTGTAAATAGCAAATCCAACATCTGTTCCAACTGAAAAAAATGAATAAATAAAAAATCATTTAAATATGTCTCAACAAAATGCTTAGTTCATTCAAACATCAATAGATGTCAAAAAAAGATACCAATAGAAGAGTGAAAAGTGAAGATTGACTCACCAATCAAAACAATTATCAGAATGCGAAATACTCCCAGAAGAACTCTCATCTCTTTGAAATTCTATAGGAAAAAGAAAACAACATTGATTTGGGTACCTGAGTATATAATCTAAATAAGATTTTATTTTTATTTTTTTTTATGTATCGCATCAAATATTACTGGAAATCTACTCACCACCACAGCATTCATGAAGTAACCTCCCATGAGGGCATAAACACCACCAGAAGCACCCACAAGAGCACTGTGAGGATCAAAGATGGAGCTGGCGAGAGAGCCTGAAAGAGCATTCACACATATGCACACATTCCAGGAGAATATGAAGATTTGGATCAACAGCAAAATTATAAAACAGTCATTATAATTTTCAACTAAAAACATTAAATCAGCAACTTCTCATTAATGAGCTGAATGTCTAAAGATTTTAAAGTTTTGAATGTTCTCACCATGCTATTGTTTACTTTACCTTCATTACTTCATTCCTTTTATTAATTAAAAAATATGGAGAAATTATTTGATTTTGACTTTTTTTCCAAGATATACAGCACAAACCTGTGTTATGTAAGAAAAAAATGTTTGCATCAATATTTATGAAAATTTTTATTTGAATATATCATTAGATGAAATTTATAAAAACATAATATGAGAATTTCCCAGTATAGACTCCAATGACTTCAACTGATTTAATTAAATTCATTGAAATTTTGATCATTTGGTCTATGAACTTTTGCTCTAGAAATAACACAAAGACAATTTGTTTGTAATTTTATTTTAATTTCAGAATTATTGTGTGTGCAAATGGTTATAAACAAAATGCAGCCCCATTGGTGTGTGTGTAGGAAAGGAGCTAAATCTAACTAATCTATTTTTTTAAACAGATGGACCTAAATGCAATAGTATGCCATAAACTTTATTAGTTTAGTGTTGTCACATAACTTGCAGTAACTGTTTGCAGTCTAAGATATTGTATTCTGCATCCCAGTAACTGAAATACACAAAACCTACCTGCGAGGACTCCAGCCATATAAACCATTCCCACTTCAAAGCCCTTATGCACCAGCTCCAGGGGAATGCCAAGGAGAAGCTGCATTAACAGGTTTCCCATGATGTGCTCCACCCTAAATTAAGAAATATGGTCAGAGATTATATATATACGTACATGCCCACCACCAAGCGTTGACGCCAATGCCCTGTGTGAATGTAGTGTTATGGTACGTGCTGTGTGATGTCTGCGCGAGCAGGGATCGCAGAGGTATGGAAATACATAGGTTGATAGGCAGGTAGGACATCCTATATTGCATTCAGACTAAATGCAATGACTGAACAAAGACTTTTAGGTCCTGATGATTGGCTTATATATACATGTTTTAATATTTAGACCACATCTATTATTGATTGCCATCAGGATGTGAAGAGAGTTTGAAACAGTATAACAAAAAGTGTTTATGAAAAACATTGCCTATCCTACCTTTAAAGGGGACCTATTATGCCCATTTTACAAGATGTAATTAAGGGTACCGGGTGTCTCCAGAATGTGTGAAGTTTCATCTTAAAATACCTCACAGATCATTTATAAATCCATGTTGTAAATACCCATTTCGGACTACAGTCAAGAACAGGCTGTTTTTGTGCATTTGCCTTTTAATGCAAATGAGCAGCTGCATGGGTTCACTTAGCTCACTTTTTCTGGGTTGGTAGATGCACCGTGGACCCGATTATTGCACTTACATGGAAAAAGTCTGATTTTCATGATATGTCCCCTTTAAATACCAATAAGGTATTAACTAAGATGTCTGATATAGAAATCAATTTGATTTATGATTCTACAGTGGAACAGGAGTTTAATAATGTCACTAAAATTTACTTTTATTATTTCATTCATTCAGGATGGCAAGGGGCTAAATAAATAGTTTTCATTGAGCACTTTCATGTACAACCACAAATCTCAAAATATTTTAAAATGAAGAAAAGTAGCTAAACAAATCCCCTTACCCAGCATGTACAAACATGTAGGAAACAAACCGCCATGCCTCTTCACGTTGTTCGGGCTTATAGGTAAGCGGACTTTCCCAGATCCCTACACCAAGGGTTATCCACTGCTTCTGAGGCTTCCATACCGCATAGTAGATAAACACTCCTAACTGTGAAAGATCGAAAAGAGTTTTGAGAGACAGGCCATTACGTTGACGACTTCATTATGCCAGTTGCCAAAAAGCCCATTACCCTGTGTCAATATGCCTTCATTTCTATACTGTAGCAGAAAAAGTTCAGGTTACAATAGGAAAAATGTTGGTTTAGCAGTATTTAACTCATATTTATAGATAACATTTTAGCAAAAAAAGTGTAAATTAAACCAAATATAAATTGTGGAAAATAAAAAAAAGCCTCTTTCTATTTGAAGGTCTCAAAGTTTATTCATTTCCAAGACATTGATTTTCAGTGGCTATTAGTGTTGCACGATATACCGGTACCAGAAAAGTATTGCGATACCCTGCTATTACAAACGGTACGATATGGAATTTTATTAGTACCGGTACTTTAAGAAGGACCGCTCGTTAATAAGAGCTGTATTTATTTGTGTCGATGTGTGACAGCAGGAGTCAGGACGTGTGTGCAGAGCTTCCACCGTTCACTAAACATTGGAAGCAGAAGAGTTAAATATACACGCGCAGCGCATGACAAAGAAACCAACACAAACATGCGCGCATGAGAAAATATAGCCACTAGTGTTGTCACGATACCAAAATTATGACTTCGATACGATACCAGACTAAAATACCTCGATACCGATACTTAATCGATACCACGGTCAAAAAAACACCCAGTAAATGTGCAGCTGGATGTGCTCGTCTCGCGCTGCGGACTCTGACCTGAAGCTCGAGCACAAGCCTTTCAGACAACATGCGATCGCGATTCAGTTCTTTCGGATTATGGGTTTCAATGGTCAAAGATATGTAAAAAATGCACATCCTAGCGAGTATTCAGGTAAACACATGTCGGGGGTGTCTTTAGTGGACGTGTACAGTTGAGGTAATTGGATCCGTGTTAAGCCGGATCTAATATTCTGTGATTAATGTTAATCAAACAACAATGAAAAATAAAAAAACACCCCATGGTTGGCTAAACAATTTTAATATATTAATTGCTAATCGGTGAATAGTTAATTTATTGACTGAATTGACTGAGTTTTTTTTGTGGATTATTTAATTTATTTCTTGACTTGCTATACTGTTAAATAGACCTATAGCTGAAAAATAAAGCACTGTTTTTGTCATATTGTTTGTAATTTGCATTTTTTGCTTATTTTTAAAAACAAAGATTGCAATAAGAAGAAATGGTCAAAAACCAGGGTAGGAACATGCTGGCCAAGTGAGTTTTTAGCTTAAAAAAACAACAACAACAAACACTATTAATAATAAGTTCTGTTGTCATATTCTATTACTTTTACTGGGTGGTTTTTTTGACCGTGGTATCGATTAAGTATCGGTATCGAGGTATTTTAGTCTGGTATCGTATCAAAGTCATAATTTTGGTATCGTGACAACACTAGTGGCTATTTTAAGTAATATCCACAGAAACCAGGATGAATCTGGCTTTTCAAACAGTTTGGCTAAGACTTGCCAAACAGGAATGGAAAAGTGGAAAGCTAAGCTCAAAAGGAACTCAGTTCTTTCATAGTTAGACATCCCAAGTAAAACGTTCACAAATTAATGGAAATGTACTGGCTGCTGCAAACAGTTTTTACAAAGAATATACAACCAGTCTAAACTGTTTTCTGGTCTCACAGTATTTACAGTATCAAAGCCTAGTCTGTTGGCTGGTTTTAAAAGGGGATTTCAGATGACTGGCCAGTAGATCCGATAAACAGTAGTGGTGACAGGAACAGTTCAAATGTATCAGACAGCCTGAAAGATAAAATTCCAGGGGTGCAAAGGTTGATGTTTAGCTACAAAACATTTGACTGTACCTCCGCTAGGCTGATGAGAATGATAAAGATTGGTGGCGGACAGCAGTTCGCTCGTTCCAAATACGTCTCCCGTAACTCCTCGGGAAGCATCCATTTAGAAACATTCGAATGTATCTGTTCTACTCTGCGTCGTCTTCTCTTTGGATTTTCTCGAAAACCACCTTCTTCATCCCTCTGCACTGGAAAAGTGTCTTGCTCTTCGATGTCATTATCGCCCATTTCTCTTAAAAATGCAAATCAAGAGTCATTTTTGGATTAGCTAATTGACAAGAATGATTTAAGAAATCTAAAAAGTTTTTGTTTAATTAGAAAATATTTTAGTAATCTAAACAATCAAAACAAAAAGCAAATATCAAATGTATTTCAAAGCTAGGTTTCAGCTTCACATGCTTTTTTTAGAGGCTCTCTTCCGGAGTTATTGGCTCTTCCTGCATAAACAAACTCCTGTATGGAATTATTTACGAGGTTATAGGCTATAATTTTCATTTTAAAAACAACTTTATGAGAAGAAAAAAAACGAGTTAATATACTGGGTGCTTTTTATAGCCTAAGTGCTGTTTATGCCCCAAACTCTTTTGAATACAGACAATTTGCAAACACGAACTCAACTTACCCTTTCTTCTGATCCACCTCTCACGCGAGAAGGCTACAAGAGATATCTATATGAGCGCGCGCCGACCAGAGCTCATTAATGTTGTTGGTTATTTGAAATTTTAATAATAAGGTAATAAAGTCTATGTTTTAAAAATACTAAAATGAACAAAAATAGTCTGTGTCGTGTGACCACCACGGGCTACAAGACGAATACGCTCTCCCTGGACGATAATTACAGACTTCATCCAGCTTTTCCGGTTCCAGTCTTCCTTCCTCTTGCTCCTAAAAATGAAGGTTCTGCAGGATAGCTTTGTGTTTACTTTTGTTAAAAAAGCAATCTCTGACCCGCCAAAGTGTGGTAGACTCTTTACCTGAGCTTCCGCAAACCGCCACACCTGAAGTCACGTGATGCAACTGTTTTAAACATTTCTTCCAAATGATTATACGCGCCAAAAAAACCTATATTCTAAACATTGACAATTAACCATAAACAAACAGACAAAACATTTGAAAATACATATAATCATTCAAAGAAAATAGTACCATCCTTTAGGAGCACTAGATGTCACCATTTCTACTATAATCAGGCGCTGCTAGCAATTTTGGGCCCTATGAAAGAATATGAAGTTGGGCCCCCCTATCGTACCATTTAGGGGGGTAATTTTGCCAGAAATGCAGAAATAAGACGTAATTTTCTTTTATTTGTTACTCTGGTAGATTATACATTTATAATTTATATTACATTACTGCTAGTACTGTTACTACTAATAAAACCAATCTCTGGGGGCCCCCAAAAGTGCACGGGCCCTTAGAATCGTCTAACTTTCCCCCTTAGCGGCACCCTGACTATAATAAACATTCGGGTTTCTCGAAGAGATCATTCAGACAAATGCAATTCTGCTCAATCGTTTCAAATCCTGTATGAGTTCCCATCTGTTTTTTTGTATGGTTTTCTATTTAAATGTCATTTAATTGTCTGATTCCAAAGCTGTGATACTTCAGTCTCCTGTGTTACATGATAATTCAGAAAAAATATTCTAATACGCTAAAACTTATCAATATTGAAAACGTTGTGGGGAGAAGGAAAAAAAAGTGGAAATCACTTTAGTTTAACTGAAAAACATTCATTTGAAATTGATTTTTTCTTCTAACATCATAAAATGTACTAAGTCCTAGTAATTTTTTTCTATGCAATGACAAATTGTGACCAAACATGACAAGCCAACACTTTAAAAAATATATATATAGTCACACGTGTCACATGCACTACATTCCAAGTATTCTAAGGTCATTCAATAGCTTTATACAGGGAACAGAATTATAAATCTTATTCATTGATAATCTTGATAAGCCATGTTCACCCCCCAAAAATGAAAATTCTGTCATTAACTCACCTGTATGAATTTCTAAGAAGGAAGATTTGGAATGGCAGTAGAATTTGGAAGAATGTTTGTAACCAAGCATATCTCATCAACCACTGACTACCATAGTGGTGGGATACTATGGTAGTCAATGGCTGCCGAGATCGGCTTGGCTTTAAACAATCTTAAAAATCTCTTCCTTTGTGTTCAGCAGAAGAAAGACATTAGTACAGGTTTGGAACAACTTGAGTAAATTACAATTTTTATTTTTGATTCCATTCCTTTAATGGCATTCTCAAACACAAGAATTAAATTGATTTCATTCTCACACCAGGATATCATGAGACTGCAGAAAACTTACAACTTATCCCATGAACAACTTTCATGATTTAACTTTCTTTTTTTTTTCAACATTTAACAACTTTAGCGCAGCATTGTTATTAAATCCATTAAAGACAAACTTGGACATTTAAAATGTCTGTGTTCCACAGCAGAATGTTACAAGTGTCAGGAAAGACATGAAAGTGAGTAGCTAATGACAGAATATCCACTTTTGAGTAGGCCTGTCACAATAACAAATTTTGCTGGACAATAAATTGGCCAAGAAATTATTGCGATAAACGATAATATTGTCGTTCTGAGACCATTTTCATCTAAAATAATGATAATGGCATAATAATGCAGGTACACCTTCTCAAAGATCAATAAACTTTTTCTAAAGACTATTTAACACTGAAATGGAAAGCATTTTAAATATTAAAAAAGAAAAAAAAAAGACTCAAAAATGCACTTGAATAAACAGCTGGGAAAACTGCAATGGATTATTGTGTTTTAGGTATAGTGCTCGGAATCTATTAAAAAAATTAAAATAAATCAAAAAATTCTGTAATTATTCACGATTAATACGTTTTTAATGTTTTGATATTGTAATAATTTCAGTTACTCTCCAAATTAATCTAGAAACAATTTATTTACAGCATATTTTAAATGTGTTGTAGTCAATGTCGTTTTTATGAATGAAGGCCAGTATCACTGATGTCTCTATGAAACATTAATGACGTTACATTACAGTATAACTGAAAGCTACCAATTTCAACATTTATTAGGCTTAAGAAAACAACTTTTAATTTAAGTGAACTTAAAACAATCTTTACATAACCCCATTATAATAAATATTATTTTAACTTATAATGTTAGACATATACAGAAATATAATAGTTATCAAACACCTTTCTTAACTGCATAAATAATAAATTAAATATAGAATCATCATTAAAGCTACACTGTGTGATATTTTCCCCCATCTAGCGGTGAAAAGGTATATGACCATCCAATGAATATTAGTTTCTGTTCCTCTCAATTCCGATTTCGTTTTAACTCCTACAGTGGCTGATTTAGTCCAAGATTAATATGGCTTCCAGTTCGATCAAGTGATGAGTTACTTTAGAAAACTATTATAATTTGCAGTTATTTAATTTGTCAGTTAACATGTAGGTTATGACATGTAAAATGAATAATAGTTTTACCTTTTCGTTATAGTTTACCATTTCATTGCTAACATCAGCGATCAGGTTCCTAGACGAATGCAAGCTTATCTTAGTAAAGTAACTTTTATCGGTGCTATCGTTATTCTGTATATTGTACGACATCACTAGCGTAAGGCAAAGTTTACATCGTAGGCTATATCAGTCTCAAGCAATCCCCCTCTTCACAATCGACATCGAGTGTTAAACGCCAAAGGCGAAGCTTGAATAGGGCATGTCCCTCTTTGGCTACTGTTCTTTCAAGATGGAGGGGCAACATGGCGACGGGCATTCGAACCCCTCACCCATATGTATTTTCAATGGCATATTATACACTTACGAGAATACTTTATTACTTGAAAGAAGTAAATATACATTAATGAGCACATATTTTTGAAAGACCTAAGTGTTTTTAGCTAAGAATAAACAAAAAAGTTACACAGTGTAGCTTTAAAGCTACAATTTTCTCTGTTCCCGAAGTTCTTTGATGAACATAAATGACAGGCATCAGTGCTCCTGTCACTTTAAGAACAGCTGCTGCCGAACATGACGTAGATCTCATTTCCTCATAACTCTAAGTTTATTTAAGATGTTATTTAACGCATTTAAGACTCCTAATATGAGAATACTCAAAATGATCTCTGTTGTTGTTATTGTTTGTTAATAAGCAAAAGAGAACTCCATGTGAGCAGGAGACTGACGCGAGTCTGTCTGTGCGCCGAGTGTGTGTGTGTGTGTCAAGAGTTTCCCTCCATAAGCTGACATGAGACGCAGCCACACAGACAGGACATTAACATACAGCGCATTCTCTTGTGTCTTGTCGCACTTACAAGCATTTACATGTATAAGAGAGTGATCATATAATGTAACGCTCTGCAACAATGGATATAAAAACGGGCGCTGGAAATTATCGCGGCCGGAAAAATTATCGAGCTCATTTTTTTATTGTGCGATTAATTGATGTATTGACTATCGCGACAGACCTACTTTTGAGTAATTGTATGCAACACAAACCTATACAAGCTCATTACAAATTATTTGCAAGAAAGAACAGAATCAATACAAATGATGACTTATCACAGATCTTTTATTTGTCAAAAAAAGAAAAAAAAAGTTGGAGTTAAAAAACAGACTGAAGGATAGAGGGAGAGTCTGGTATATCTGCTGCAGGTCAGTCACATTACATTATACAGAGATGATCGCATCAGCCAAGCTTTTTTACAGCGGTAGTTTGACATCTTTTCCCACAAATTCTTAAAGAGATTAAACTTCCTTAGAATGCATCTAGATATGCATGTTTGGTGTTGGGCCATCAGTAACAGTTCAGCAATAAAAATGAGTTAAATGTGGATAGACCATGGCACCCAAGCATTTTAAAGGGGGGAAAAAAGAATCAAAAGTGGAAGGAGGAAATTTCAAGTGAAACGAAGGGGGCTGGTTCTATAGCAACCTGCCGAGGGGTGGCTAGTACCATCTAGAATGTTCTTCAAGACACATCTGAAAATAAAAAGAGACAATCAGCATTTGGACAAAAATGGTACTTAAGTGGATTGGTTGTTGTAGTTAAAAATAATTTTGCGGACTTCAGTTATGACAGAATGTTAATTGGCTGCTTATAGAGGAAGTTAATATACTTACAGCTTGCAGGCCTGGCGCCATATCTTCGCATGATCTGATCCTGTGTGAATTTCACGAAGGACTCATATTGTTCTTAAGGGGAAAAGGAAGTAAAATAGCACGTAAAGAACACAATTCAGCCATAAACAAACATAAGACAGTAGTAAAAACCAGAAAGCATGATGTAGCAAATGATAACTCAAAGCTAACACCACTGTGTGGAATCTGCTATTTGTTGTACCTGCAAGCTTTGTGTTCAGTATCTGTTCGTACTCTTCACGGATCTTCTCCTCGTGATCTTTGATAAGGCGCTCGCACAAATAGCCAACCTGCCTCAGTGTGAACAGTGGCTGATCCTTCTTCAATGATGAGGCACCTAAAAACACAAACTCTGAATGTTCACTCTTTACCATGTCACTTTATGCTCCATTCACAAAATATCTATACTACTGTTCAAAGGTTTGGTGTTGGTATGATTTTTTGTTTATGCTTCTGAAAAAAAAGTGTCTTATCCTCACTAATAGAGTTGGGAATTCTGGAATCAGATGCTTGCTATTAAATCTTATCGATTCCTTTTTGCGCATTATAATGACTTTAAACCATTCAAGAGCAAGAAGACCTCGCAGTGTTTTCTGTGCTGCACACACACAAAACGTGTGCATAGTAACCTGTCTCACACAAATGTCAAAATATCCTTGAACAGAGTCAGTTATGTTTTAAGTGAATGTAAAATGTTGACAAACAAAACGCATGTGTAACAGTATATTGGATCAGTGCAGCTCTTAAGGTGACAGCAGCCTATATCCATGCTGCCATCTTTATATTAACGTTAATAAAACAACAAAAAGACAATTCACTTGCTGTTCTTGACTGAACAACAAACTATATTTTTAAATGTATTTTATGGAGTGCAGTGTTTTACATTTGATTAAAGTTTTTGTACCTGAAAACCTTAAAACACTGTTTATTTCAATCGTATCTTTGTGCAGTTGTATTTGTGTGATTGCTAATTTGTTTATTTGTTGTTGTTGTTTTATTACTGAGTATTTACTTGTCTTTAATGCTTAATATTAGTTATACATTTATTTATTATTTATGGTAACACTTTAGTATGGGGAACACATTCACTATTAATTAAGACTTTATCCTCAAACGTCTAAATTTACTGCTTATTAATTAATAGTTAGTGAGCTAGTTTTTGTAGCGTTTAAGTTTAGGTATTGGGTAGGATTAAGGAATGTAGAATAAGGTAATGCAGAATAAGGCATTAATATGTTCTTTATAAGTACCAATAACAGCCAGTAAAATGCATGCTAATAAGCAACGTTAACAGCGAGAATTAACCCTAAAATAAAGTGTTAACATTTATTATTTACATTTGTTAGGCTACTTGTTTTTGCTATGGTATTTTTAAACTATGGGCAAAGGTTTCTTGTGTAAATGTTCTTTAGCCTGTTGATTATTGTTCATGGTATTCAGCTACAATGAAATATTTTGCAATAAGAGTTAGAATAAATGAGAATGATATCTACATTTTACCTCATTAGATTTGAAATTAGGAATCGTAATAGTTAATTCAAATGATACCCAACCCTACTCTCAAAGGCTGCATGTGTTTGATCAAAAAGTACAGCAAAAACATACACTGGGTAATCCCAGCCTGATCTGCCGACGATTTAATTTCATCCTGCAGCTCAGTCTGGAACCTGTACATTCATTTATACTGCTTGTTACACTTTTGCTGGAACCAATCACATACTGGCTTATCCACCTGGCGCGCTATTGGTGGGTTTAACACGAGGACAGATAGAGAAGCGTTGGGTCGTTGCCCCATTGATCATGTCTATTGTGGTCTATCCAGGATTATCCAATTGCATACAGAGTAATTTGAATTATGCTCATATTATCAAATTGTGCTTCACAATCTGTAAACCTCATTTCACTTTTGGATTTTCTGCAACTCGTCAGAATCAAATGGTATTCAACATTACTGTTGACAAACTCGGCACACTGAATCTTCACAATGCACATTTGAAATTAAAGCCAGGAGCCCAATCCTGTTCCTAGAGATATAGGCTGCGTCCGAAACCTGGAAAATGCTGCCTTCGGAGGACACATTTCAAGGCAGGAAGTTATCAAGGCACGTCCGAATCTAATGTTAGCTTCACTTCCTGTCACCTGAGATTCCTTCATCTGATCGATTTTTGAAGGCAGCATACATGTATCCTTCGCTGCCTTTGATATCCCAGTTGAGCTGAGAAAAAAAAAGATGGCGTTCGAAAGTTGCGTTTGTGGGTCAGTTTGTGTGTAAATGTACTTTTTTTTACCAACATATTACACTTCTGATATCATTTCTAGAGAGAAATTACTAATGTAGTAATTAAATATGCGTTTAGTTCTCACCAAAGCTCCCTCTATTTTAATGTAGATCATGAAACCGTTACACTGCCTTAGAAGCCTGTCCGAAATTAGTTTTGTGAGCTGCCGTCATGCACAAAACGGTGCCTGCAGATTCATTGTCTGATAAGGCAGCGAGGTAATGAGACCGCTGCCTAGGTTTTCGGACGCAGTCATACTGTCCAGAAAAAGCAGCTCAGACCCTAATCAAACAGACCTAAAGATATTAAAGAACACTTAATTACAGACAGGTGTGCTGGAGAAGGGTAGGATCTGAACTCACAGGATTGGGCAGCACCAAAAAAAAAAGTTGATAAATGGTTTGAGCGTTTCAATGGACATGAGGTTTTCAGTGAACTGACCTGTGGGAGAGCTGGGAGAGGTGAGGGCGGGACTGGAGCTCTGGATATCAGTGGAGCTGCAGGGCTCAGTCTGGTTGAAGGCCCCTTCTAACTGCCGTCGCCTCTGATAGCGGCTGTACTCCTGACGAATGTTCTGGAAGATCTGCTCTGTTGGGGTCAAAGACAAATCGAGAGAAAGTTGTTAAAAAATAAAAAAGTGATTTCCCCTAGGTGTGTGCCTGAACAGTCAAATATTTGATTGAACTATTCATTAAATAAAAATACTATTCAAATGTTGCTACATGTCACTTTGCTGGCCTTAAATGCAGTGAAATCCTAAGCATGCAAAATAAAACTCACAGCAGCGAAGTTAGTAATAATTACTTTGATCAAAATTATTCTACTAAATTACCTTACAAAATGGAGTTACTTTTGATCAAATGGACCAGCATGTGTGGAAACCTTGTCGGGTGAAACCGGGTTACCATAAATATCACCATGAAAATCACGAAATCCAAACCAATCGAATCAGGAAAGACAGCTGTGCATCACTGCATTCACAACTGCAGGTAAGCACAGCTGTTCCCCCAAGTGAGCAGAGAAGATAACTTATCTGATAGCGTAATGATCGAGACTACACATTTGCTTGCTTTGTGTTTTCTGTTCTTAAACCAGTCCACCCCTCAACGAAACTAAGCACTGTAAGAAATTTTGCTTAGCACACCGTTATCTATGTCCTGCAAGGTCTGTCGGTGGAGTGCATTTTCTTTGCACCCAGCCTTGTTATCAGACTGAGGATCCAACTTTCACCCAAGCACGTGGATATTCTTTTCCGCAACATGAACATGTGAAACAATATCAACACGATAACCATATGGTGACTCGAGAGCATATGTACGTTCTGCACGATAACTGCTGCAGTCTGCTTTATTAGTGTAATTTCCTGTTCACTCTGCTTCATCTTAAATACTTTTGTTCTGTATTTTGTATAATGTGAAGATATAAAAGTAAGCTTGTGGTGTATATTTTCCAATCAATCTTATTTATTATCTCGTTAAACTTTTTTTTAAAAAGCCCATTCCTAATTTCCCCTAAAGGCCCAATAAACTTGAACAAACTGGTGTGATGTCATTTTAAACTAAATTAGGCTAAAATGAAGTTAGTAGTTGGTTTCGGGAGTTTGAAACCATTAGCAAAAGCAACCTTTTCGGCTAAATTTAACTCCATAAACGCATACCAGTTGCCACGGACCAATATGTAGTGCGCCTCGTGCCTTATTTGAAATCTGATTTTTTCCCCCTTCAGTTGACTCATTCTGTTCAGTTCATCAAGGTCAGAAATAAATAAAGACATGAACACACTGGAGAGCTGTTCTGAGATAGAAGTGACGTAATTCTAATTGAAAGTGACACCGACACTAACACAGCATTTCATACACTAGATTTCTTTAAAGCAAGTAGCTTAGTGTTAAAAAAAGTTAAGTGACTTGATTTATTTAAATACAGAATTGCCGAGCTGGTGCAAACATGTCCACATCGCTATTATCAGATGCTTTCTTTACTTCTCTTTTTTCCACCACTGTCATTGTTATGCGTTTATTTTATTATTGAGAGGAAAGCATGCAGCACATTTACATATTCATCTAAAAGTTGCTCTCAGCAGCATGGGAGGTGTTGGGATGTTCCCTAACAGTATACTCTGCTCAAGTATTTTAACTTCTTTTTGTCCCCAAGCAAAGAGCAAAAAAGAACTTTGGCACGAGTATATTGCGGCCTATTTTCAACAATCTTAAAAGATGAGGTGAAGAGAAACCGCAATCAATGGCTTTACTTCAGCAAGCGCACAATGCACAGAGGATATCCTGCTTTCAGCATGGGTCCCATGACAAATAGAGTGAAGAAATAAGTTTCACTTCAGTTTTACAATCAGCCACAATGGTACTTCATCTCAATATTGCGAGTGGAAAGACTGGAGAGAAAAGAAAAATATTTAACTGACAACGTCAATAACACGTTACATTAGAGAAAATACAATTTTTTTTTTAAAAGGGACGCAGGTTAGTTTCGTTTGGAGGGTCAGGCTTATTTCTGGTAGACAGGACTGCAAAGCAGAAGGCAGCAATGCAACCAGGATCCTCCTGTGTCCCTTTCTGGAAAAACTGGGTTGGGTTTAGTCCCCTGTCCTAATCTTTACCACCAGCAGGTGACTCAAGAATATTAGAAACCAGCATGACTTCCAGGAGTCAAACTCTTTAAAATTATCTTCTATAATTGTCTTAATTCATCACAAAAATGTGTATTTGGAGGAGAAGGTCATTTAAAGCTTCAAGGGTGGACAAACACCAGGGCACATTTACCCTCTGTGCCTGCATCGGAGTCACCCCCTTCTAAAATGCATCAGCCTTCAACTAACTAAAGTTGAAAAATCACATTGTAATGTAGACGCAGGTATTTTCTGTGAAGCTGCTTTGAAACTATGTATTGTTAAAAGCGCTATACAAATAAATGGGGACTCAAGGCCCTAGAGGTGTGAATTTTCACTTGTTTTTAGAAACTGGGTTAGCTCAGCTTTTAATACAGAGCTATTGCATTGCGGTGGCAAACTTGTATAGTGTGAAATGGTGTTAGAATGTGATGACTATAGACTTAGCAACCGCCAACCAATAGTGGGCCTCATATTTATGCTTCATACAACACCCTGTGTTATGTTTCTGTTACTGTCCAAACAGTAGTTTCAATGTTTGAAAGAAAATCTGTCAAACAGGCTAATGACTGAAAACAATTTCAAAGTTACGTTTCACTTTTTCCTTTATAGTCCAAAAAGTCTATAAAAAATAAACTTGATAGTACAGTGAGGTATATTTTATTTATAATATATAATATGAGAATGCACAATGTTAGAGCCTTTATGTAAACACTGCATGAAGCATTCATCCAATCAGGGACATTGACACTGCAAATAAGGATGTTAACCCAGGGTTTAGGAATGTACAGTGTAAAACGGCAGCGTATGAATACCCAGGTTTTCACATTTTTTAATGTAGGGATTTAAACTGTCCTTTTGCACAAGGTATAGCACAGATATACTCATACAAAAATGAACCATAGTTATATTAGATAATAAATATGGATGTACCGTATGGATTACTATTTGTATAACCACAAAAATACCATTAAACTATGGATTGAAGCAAAACTACAGTTAATTTGTAGTTACCATGGAATAATTACAGTAACCCCGTTTTATTTTGTATTATTATTTAAATTTTGTTCAATGTAAATCCAAGGTAAATTTTTGTAAGGTATATTCACTATGTATAGCCCCGTTTCCACCGAAATTACCCGGAACAATTTGTACCAGGAACTTTTTTTACAGGAACTTTTTCCCCCCAAACCTGCTACTGTCTGCGTTTCCACAGCGGTCTAAAGTACCGTGAAGATTAGGCAAATTATGGACTGCGCGCGACTGCTCCTCCCAGTCACCGACGGACAGTAATCATTTTTGCGTGACACTGTATGCAACAATAACAAGTATGGAGGAGATTCAAGCAGCGCTGCTTTTGCTGGTTATGTACTGTTTTACTAAAGAGGTAGCCTTGTTAACAAAACGGCGGAAAAGAGAGCACTGATACTAAAGCGTATTCTGCTTTAAGTGTGTAAAGCTAGATTTAAAATAAGACAGCTATTATGGACATTGTCTGACATTATTGCTATTTATATTAATATTATTTTGGTTTATTGGTTGTAGGTTTAGTTTTAGACTGAACTTTTTAAACTAATTTGAAATAGATTTTTATAATGTGGCAATTGAATGCATTAAAATGGGTTCCCTTTCGAGAGGTCTCTCGTATTGCGTATGCGTATGGGAAAAACTCCTTTTCTCGAGAATATGAAGCAAAAACTTTATTCATAAAGTGTCTATGTAAAGCATGGTGCGGCTGCACAGCCGATAGACCAGCGCGAGCTGCGCGCTGATTGGCTGTGCAGCGGGAACTGCATGAACCTATGGCGGCGGCGGCAGAGAGAGCGAACCAGTAGGGGTCGCTAAAATTCCCGCCGAACAAGGTCTCTAAAATTAGCATATCTGAGGCTATATAGACCGTGTTTTGCCATAGGAAATCAGATTTAATCTCCTTCAGCGATACCTTCGCTGACCTCCGAATTGAAGCCCGCCGTCGAACAAGCACTCAGCGGAACTTCTCTGCAGCCCTGAGGACGTCGGATTCCCCCTTGGTCTCCGCCTTCAGCCGCCTGCCGTTCCAGCTGCGCCATCCGGCGAGTGAAGCCCCGCCGTCGAAAAGCACTCAGCGGAACTTCTCTGCAGCCCTGAGGACGCCGGATTCCGCTTGGTCTCCGCCTTCAGCCGCCTGCCGTTCCAGCTGCGCCATCCGGCATATATCCTTTATTCTGTGTCTGTGCTATTTGTGTGTTGCCGTTGCAACTATTTCTAAAAGCGCGGCGTTGTTGCAAATGCCTCGCCCTTCCTGCGCCTCATGCGAGCACCTCTCCTCGGCGGCGACGCCACATCATCTGTGTGGCATGCCTCGACGCGACCACGCGGAGACTGCACTCAACAGGGCGGCTGCCCGAGTGTGGCGAAATGGCTCTGCCGACCGCCGGGCTCGCCTCGCCAGCTTCGATGTCTCCGCTCCCACGCGCTCGGACCGCAGAAGAAGCGCGCGACCAGAGGCCTCCCGGCGTCCGGCGACCGCGCCGAGTAACTCTCCACGTGCCTCGCTCCGGTCGAGTTCATCCAGGAGGAACAGTGCCACTCACCTACTGTGGCCTGTTCCGTTTCATTGGTGGACCAATAGCGGAAGAAGAGGAGGACAGCCTTTCGTTGGCTGCATCTGGCAGTGGTCAGACTCTGTCTCGGAGCCCGCCGGCGCAGACTGCCACTACCGCCAAAGCCAGCTTTGACACGGAGATGGTCGGGTGCTCACTAAGGCCGTGGAAGACCTCGGGCTCGGTGGTCCCACCCTACTGAAGCGCCACGGAGTAGGCTGGGCCAGTGGTTCCTACAAGGTCGTCGCCTTTCCTCTCCTCCCAAGCCCGCCCCCTTCTTCCCGGAGGTACACGACGAGATGACGAAGGCTTGGAAAGCCCCCTTCTCGTCGCGCTAAATCCGCCTTTTCCTCAGCGCTCTCCTCGGTTGTGGCGCGAGAAAAAGGATACGAGGTTTTCCTCCCCTCGAGGAAGCAGTCGCGCGCACCTTTGTCCGCCCTCCTCCAGAGGATGGCAGGCCAAGGCTCAGCACCCTTCCAAGCCATGTCGCTCTACATCAGCTTTCGCCAGTCGAGCATACGCCTCCGCTGGCCAGGCTGCTTCAGCGCTCCACACCATGGCCGTCCTCCAGGTATATCAGGCCAAACTTCTCCGCTCTCTGGGAGTCTGTTCCTGATTCTGAGGCCTTGAGGACCTGCGCAGCGCCACCGATTTAGCCCTGCAGTGGCCAAGGCTAACGCACAGGCTATCGGTAGGACCATGGCCAGCCTGACTGTTCTGGGCGCCACTTGTGGCTGAACCTCACCGACATGAAGGGCGTGGATAAAGCCTCCTTTCTGGGCGCTCCCATTACCTCCTCTGGGTTGTTCGGTCCGGCGGTCGTTGGCCGCGGCGTTTCACGAGGCTCAGAAAGCCTCGCAGGCCATGAAACACTTTCTGCCCAAACGCTCCAACTCTTCCTCTGGCCGCCACAAAGCGCCGCCCACCCAGCCCGCTAAAGCAGCGCCGCCGTCCTCTCGGCCACGCTCGGGATCCAGGATCCGGCAGCGCTCACGCTCTGCAAGCGCGGCAGGCAGCCCGAGTCCCGGGGACCTCGACCCAAAGCAGCGTTGAGACCCGAGCCACGAAGCCGTCCTAGCCGCAAAGAGGAAAAGAAGGTGGCCAGGTCCCGCTTCGGCTGGACCCCCACCCCACTCTCTCAGTCTCACAGTTCCCTGCAATCAGGTGACTGCCGACTCAGTTTTCGCAGTCAACGAGCCCTCTATCAAAAGCGCTCGCCTGCACACAAGCGCCGTTCTCACGGCGACCCAAATAAATCTCAAAAGAGCTCTTTTATGTAGTCAATGTGCCCACTGTACAGTCAGCACACCTACGTTCAAACACCCCCCACACAGCTCACACGCTGTCCTGTGCCAAAAATGTAATGCGCGCGCCCACTACACAGTGCACGCCGCCATACATAAACACTATCCCCACGGTGTTGCAAGCACAAAACACACGGGTTACCGGGTCCCTATCACTAAGCGGCCCGCCCCATCCAAATTCAGCCCCTGGCTTCACGGGCCCAGGCCTGGCAGGCCATCCCGGCATATCAAATTGGGTGTTGAACATAATAAAGCGAGGTTACTACGCTACAGTTCGCTCGCAGACCCCGCGCTTTCGCGCGTGGTCGAACCTCAGTGAAAGGCAGCGCGAGTCACGTGCTCGCGCCGAGGTATCGAAACTGTTGGAGAAGGGGCGGTGGAAACCGTGCACCCCACTCCAAAGCGAGTCAGGCTTTTACAGTCGTTACTTTCGTTCCAAAAAGGATGGCGGCCTCCGGCCCATCCTGAACCTCGAACATCTGAACAAAGCGCTTATGACGCCCGTTCAAGATGCTGACAGTGAAACAAATCCTCGCGCACATTCGCCGGGGACTGGTTTTCACGGTCGATCTGAAAGATGCATACTTTCACATTCAGATAGCACCCGTCACAGGCCATTCTTGAGATTCGCCGAGGTCAGGCTTATCAATACGGTTCTGCCATTCGGCTTATCCCTGTCACCCGCACTTTTACGAAGTGCATGGGCGCAACCATAGCCCGTGAGGCTGAAAGGCATGCGGATACTCAACTACCTCGGCGACTGGCTTGTCATAGCTCAGTCAGAGGCACAGTTGATGACACACAAGTCCTGGCTCCTCAACCATCTAGAATGTTTGGGCCTCAGGATCAATATCGCCAAGAGTTCAATGTCTCCCAGCCAAACTATATCGTTTCTGGAGTGCGGTCATAGACTCAATACAGATGAGGCGCGGCTTACGTCACTGCGCGCCCTCTCTATTCAGAACATGGCGAAGTCTTTCAGAGCTGGTGCTTACGTGCCCCTCAAGCGTTTTCAAAGAATGCTAGGTCTTATGGCCTCGGCATCAGCAGTACTCAAACTGGGTCTGTTACACATGCGTCCCCTCAACGCTGGCTAAACCCTCGCGTTCCGGCTCACGCATGGCGATCAGGCCAGTTTCGCATCAAAGTGAACCACAGCTGTGTCAAGCTCTGGCTCCTTGGAAGGCGACCACCTGGTATCAAACAGGTGTTATGATGGGTACAGTCACGAAGCGGAAAGTGGTCTCGACAGGCGCTTCCAACCTAGGTTGGGCGCCCTGAGGGCATGCCAGTCTCTGGCCAGTGGGCAGTTACAGAGAAAAGGCTACACATAAACTGTCTAGAGATGAAAGCGGTCATCCTATCGCTGAAAGCTTTCCTTCCGTACATAAAGGGCCACCATGTCTTGGTCGAGCGGACAACATGTCAGTGGTATCCTATATAAATCGCCAGGGCGGGCTGAAATCACGCTCCCTACATTCCATGGCGAATCACCTCCTTTTATGGGCAGAGCACTTCCTGAGCTCCCTAAGGGCGGCTCACGTGCCAGGTATTCTGAATCAGGGTCGGATATGCTATCCAGAGGCGGTATTCCCCCCGGGGAGTGGTCTCTTCACCCGCATACGATTCAGTTGATATGGAGCATCTTCGGCAAAGCGAAAGTAGACCTTTTCGCCTCAAAGACAATGCTCACTGCCCAATATTTTCTCCAAACACAGAGCGCACTGGCCCATGTCTGGCCCAGTCTCCCTCTGTATGCTTTTCCTCCGATCGCGATGTTGCCACAGGCCATCAAAAGATCAGAAACCAATTCCACAGTGCTCTTAATAGCCCGTTGTGGAAGAATCAAATATGGGTCTCGAACTGGCTCTCATGTCAGTCACAGCCCCATGGCCGATTCCGCTGAGGAAAGACCTCCTCACGCAGGCCAAGGGAAAATTTGGCATCCCCACCCAGAACTGTGGGCTCTCCATGTTTGGCCCATCAACCAATACCCGAACCTTTCTGAAAGAGTTCTGAATACTATTTCTGAAGCTAGAGCACCCTCAACCAGGCGGCTCTATGCACTGAAATGGTCGGTATTCTCTAACTGGTGTACAGCACGGAGCCTCGGCGCTCGTGCGAGTGGAAGTGCTCACCTTCCTCCAAGAGCTAATGGGCGGTCGTTCCCCTCCACGCTCAAAGTATACGTTGCCGCCATAGCAGCTTATCACGCTCAGGTCGCGGGACAATCACTGGGGAAGCGAGCTTATAGTGCGCTTTCTTAAAGGGGCCAGAAGGCTGAACCCGCCTCGCCCCCCCTCAGTACCTATATGGGACCTTGCCACAGTGTTGGAAGCTCTAAAGGGCTCTACCTTTGAACCGCTTCAGTCTGTGAGCCTAAAGCACCTCTCGCTGAAAACCGCTTTTCTGCTGGCACTGGCCTCAGTCAAGCGAGTGGGCGATTTACACGCACTCTCCACGAGTGCTTCCTGTCTCGAGTTTGGGCCCTACGACTCCAGGGTCGTCCTCAAACCTAGACATGGTTATGTTCCTAAAGTGCTTTCTCCCTTTAGGGCACAGGTCATTTCTCTTTTGGCCCTGCCGCGTCGCAAGGCGAAAAGGGCCAATTTGCTCTGCCCAGTCAGGCGCTGAGACTTTATATAGAGCGCTCCGCCCCCTTCAGGCGTCGGAACAGCTCTTTGTGTGCTTCGTGGCCGCACTAAAGGCTATGCCGTCACGAAGCAGAGACTGTCACACTGGATAGTGGGCGCCATCTCTATGGCTTACAAGTCTAAAGACCTAACCTGCCCCTGGGCATTAAAGCCCATTCTACTAGAGGCATGGCCTCGTCATGGGCATGGTCACGTGGCATTCGCTACAAGATATCTGTCACGGCAGGCTGGGCCTCTCCGTCCACTTTTATCAGATTTTATAAACTGGAAGTCCCGCTTTACAAGCCGGGATTATCCCCATTTAATAGGTATAGACCCGATGTGTCCGGTCTCCCTGCTATGCATACATGATAAGCTCTCACAAGCACGAGCTTTCATAATATGTCTACACTTATATATTAAGGCCCGACTATGTCCGGTCGTAATTCTATCATATGGCCCGATGCTATCCGGCCTATATACTCTTATGTCCGCTATAGGACCCACTCTGTTGGTCTCCTGTGACTCACTGTTACCCATCTTAGTGCCTCAGGCCACTTGGGTCAGTTAAGCACGCCGCGGCGTTTCAAATTGGGTTCCCATCGCATGTCTGAGAGACCTCTCGAAGAGGCGTGCTCGGTTACTCACGTAACCTCGGTTCCCTGAGAGAGGGAACGAGTATTGCGTAACGCGCCGTGCTTGTGCTTCTCAGTATCGCTTCAGTCGATTTTTAACCTGATTTCCTATGGCAAAACACGGTCTATATAGCCTCAGATATGCTAATTTTAGAGACCTTGTTCGGCGGGAATTTTAGCGACCCCTACTGGTTCGCTCTCTCTCTGCCGCCTCGCCATAGGTTCATGCAGTTCCGCTGCACAGCCAATCAGCGCAGCTCGCGCTGGTCTATCGGCTGTGCAGCCGCACTGCGTTTTACATAGACACTTTATGAATAAAGTTTTTGCTTCATATTCTCGAGAAAGGAGTTTTCCCATAATATACGCAATACTCGTTCCCTCTCTCCAGGGAACCGAGGTTACGTGAGTAACCGAGCACGTTATTTTCACTGAAAATATGTGAACATGGGTTATTATGTATGCAATTTCAGCAATAAAACTTTATTTTTCTAAAAAGAAAACAAATTAGATGTTAATTTTAAGATACCGGTCTTATTTTCTCTTATATATTTAGTATTGCTCTTTAATAAAGAAAAAAGTAATTATTATCCGATTACTCAATTAATCGATGGAATAAAGGGTAGAATACTCGATTACTAAAAGAATCGATAGCTACAGCCCTACCGTGAAGATTAGGCAAATTATTAGTCTGGTGATGTAGGATTGCGGGCGACTGCTCCTCCCAGTCACTGACAGACAGTAATAATTTTTTGCGTGACACTGTATGCAACAATAACAAGTATGGAGGAGATTCAAGCAGCGCTGCTTTTGCTGGTTTACTAAAGAGGTAGCCTAACAAAACGGCGGAAAAGAGAGCACTGATACTAAAGCGTATTCTGCTTTAAGTGTATAAAGCTAAATTTAAAATAAGACAACGTATATTTATCAGCTATTATGGACATTGACCGTGAGATGGCGAGACGAACGCGCGCCACCTGACAGAAAAAGCAATACTTTTAAAAATGTCGGTTGAAATAAAATGCTGCGTGAACTCAACCAATCAGCATGTTCAGCGCACAAGTTCCACCCCCCAAAAGTTCCTGAACTTTGAAAAAGTACTACCTCGCGAGCAGGGACTATCGGAGGGGGAAATATTTACCCGGAACTTCATTTAGACCCTGGTTCCTGCGGTCGAAACACAGTAACACCTCAAAGTTCCTAGTTCCTGGGGGAAAGTTCCTGCAGTGGAAACACGGCTAAAGTAATCTTTAGTTGCAGCCCTATTCTACAGCTCTATCAAAGGGTGCCAGCTATCTTGATGCTAATGCATTCCAGCGGAGCAGGCAGTGTGGCTACAACCTAACAGAGGGCCTCACTGCAGAAGAGACTTCCTGTGTTTACAATGCAGCTCTAATCTGATTGGTCTTTATTTGTATAAACACACAGCTTTGCATGGACATTAAAGAGGCGTTATGAGGATGTGCAACCAAACCAAGGGTTTACTGAAGAAATTGGTATATTAGAACCAAAGACTCACTATTAAGTTGTTGTGGTCCTGTAGGTTTATCACAATAGAGCAGGGATGTCCCAATCCCTGCTCCTGGAGGGCCACTATTCTGTAGAGTTTAGCTCCAACCCCAGTTGAACACACCTGAAACAGCAAATCAAGGTCCAACTAGGCATCCTAGAAACTTCCAGGCAGGTGTGTTGAGGCAAGTTGGAGCTAATTCTCATGTTAGTGAATTTAGAGTATACTAAAATGATCAGCCGAGTGCGTGCACAAGGTTAGTCATTTGCATAAAACACTCCCAAACCATCTCCATGAGGGCTTTCAGCACACGCTTTCCTTAAAGCCTGCCCCCACTCTTATCAAACTTGCTGCTGTTTGCAGACACGCAATCTTGACCGATCCTCGAGCAATGCCAAGTGGTCCACTCTCACTAGTTCTCACAATAAACACCTTTTAAACAGACCCAGATTACAGACCGCTGATTAGCCTGCTGTGTGTGTGTGCATATCGGCGTTATCCAGAGAAATGTCGCAGCTGAACATAACAGCTTTTCCTCTCTACCGTATATAGAATATATTTAAAGATTAAATTAAATTGTATAATTTAATATATTTATACATGGATTACATAATACAATTAATGCAACATACGTCAATATAATTAGTCGCGTTAGGATGAAATATAACTTCTTAACACAATAAGGCCGTAAAGAGTAAGTGCTTTTTGCCTAGCTACATGTCGTTTCAGATGTTCCAGTATTTTTGTAAATTTAGAATAAATGCATTTTTGGTGAATCGTGATTTGTTCTTAAAATCATTCGTATGCATGCTTAGTGAATGAGACCTAGTGGCCCTCTAGGATACCCCTACAATAGCGGTACTACATATTGAAAACAGCGTTGCTAATCTAGATTGAAGCGTTACTGTCCAAAACAAACAAAAAATAAACCAACCAGACTTAATGGTACGATTTTCCCAAAAATGAAAATGCTGTCATTACTCATCCTCATGTTGTTCCAAACCTATGTTGACTTTCTTCAGTGAAAAGACAAAAGGACATCTTTTGAAAAACAGCTCAGCATTTTTGGACCCAACGGAGTCCAAAGCTGTTTTGTAGCCCATTCATCGCATTGGTAAAAGCAGTTCTTTTCTGGTGTTAGACACTGGGGCTGTAACAACAAAAATAGCTAATTGTGTCTGCGCACTATGCACAGAAAACATCTGCCAGTCACGGTACTTTATAGCAGTGAACAACGCATTTCTATGGACAAAACATCTGGAAAACAGTGTAGGACGGCTGCAGGAAAAGTACATGACCCAAGTGGATCTAAACATGAGAATGTGTTAGATTACACGCTTCAAACAAAAGCCTATTTTAACACGGCTTGTCCTGTCATGTGCTGTGCTTGCTGCCATTTTAGGTGTTTGAAATGAGCTTTCCTCAGTCCATAACTTATTGTATCCTTATTTGAAATCTTAATGGGTTATTTCACACGTTCTAATGGTTTAGTTCAACACTGTTAATGGTAGAAATTCATCTTGCAAAGGCTTGTCCTGGCAGCAAGTCTGTGTTACACTTAAGTGAACAAGAGTCAGGCAGACTGAGCACGACAAAATACAAGTGCAATAATTCTGACTAAAATACACTTTAAAATATTTCTCGTTAGCAAAATAATTGTTAGTTAAAGCCTGGCAGAAGAAAGTCTACATGGTTTTGAATAAAACAAGGATGAGAAAAATAAGAAATGTAATTTGCGTGAACTAACCCATTAAGTATTCAGATCATGCAATAGTCAGTTTAAGATACAGCTACAGAAAGATGCACAAACTTAATCAATGGGCAATGCTAGTCGCCAGCCCCCTTGAATGACAGGTAAATCCCTCCGTCTGTATCAAATGCTGCCAAATGCTGAAACTAGGTCCAACAGGTTACTTAGCAACTGTAACCTTATATGGTCAAACCAAGCAATCAATCACAGTGGCTTCCTGAGAGAGGATGGGGAGCGATTCAAGGCTCAAAAGCACAGAACAGGGATAATACAACTACAATGGAGGTGTGGGATGAACTGGACTGGGGGAGGGGACCGTAAGTGGGTGTAGAGTTGAGGCGTCTTATTCACTACACTGTCGAGGCTTTGAGGAGGGAATTTAAAATCCCAAACTGGCAGGAAGTGCCCTCAAGCTAGGGGCTCAAGCCCAGGGTGTGTTCCTACAGGGAGCTTGATTGGCTTTGTTCAGGATTTGGTGTGTTACACAATTATTCTGAAGCAAAAAGCTTTCGTTTTTGAATGTTAGATGACTTATAATAGCACAAACAGGGTCAAGCAATCTCAGACATGGCTTGAAATATCAGACACTGGCTCATGATTAAAAAGAGATTACATTAAAAAAAATTAAAAAGAGACCAAAAAACCTATTCAAATGTGCATATCTAGAGACAAACCTAAATGAGGATGATAAAGAGGGTTATTCTATGAAGACATAAGGGACATTTGGTTAACAAAAGGCAAGACTACTAAACACTGAAGTGGGCTTTAAGGGCAGTCACATTCCATCCTTGCCATTTTAACAAGGGTACTGATCGATAGGCTTGGAAACAATTTTTTCAAACTAAACCCAATGATTTTCCCCATGTTTGTCTAGCTAGTGTCATGCAGAGTCCTAACCCCCCAGGACACCAATGTAATTCCATTGGCTGAAAGAACAAAGTGTGTACTCTAATTGGTGCCTACAAAATTTACTTTGACGCATGTCCCAAATCACTAATATAAACAAAGCTAAATGACAATCAACGTAATCTTATTCCGTTTTTTCCGTTAGCTTAGCTCACATTTATTTAAACGTAAATTAATATTCTACTTTTCCTATATACCACTAATCATTTATTTGTTAGCTGGCAAATACACAGATCTAACTTAGAACACAATTACCCCATTAACCAGCTAACTTAGTGTAATCACATACAGGTTAATACAGTACCACCTAGTAACTGTACCATTTTGATAACCTAGAAAAAAGATAAGGCATTATAAATGCCGACCTCTTGGGGTCCAAGGGGAAAGCAGCAACGACAACTACACAGAGTGATTAGTGAATTAGTCACCATGAAATCAAAATCAACAATTCTTACATTTTTTTTAAATGGAATATTGCAGTGTTTAAAGGATTAACGTGTGAGTATACATACAATATGCATTGTGTAAAATTTCAATGCAAAGGCCTTTGTGTAGATATTTGGATATGGTGTCAATGCTGGCCATCTTTAAGCATGACAGTTAGGATTTATATGAAATGGTAACACTTTACAATAATATTCCATTTCTAACATTAAGTTTAATGAACGCTGTAGAAGTATGGTTCCTTGTTAATGATGGTTAATTTCAAAATTCACTAATACATTTCTTAAAAAGTAAAGTTGTATCTGTTAACTTTAGTTAATGCACTATGGATGATCAAGGCATGGATGATCAAGGCATGATTTGGTATGAAGGTATGAATATGCAATATTAAATATGGTTCAGTACTGTTTTTAGTTTTGTAATAAAGTTCAGCACTATTTTACTTGGAATGTTATATTTCTTTTCATTCAGTATCAGTTTTAAAAACTACCATTTGATTAATCAGATATTGGCCAGTGTGGTCCAACCTAGTTATCATTTTAGGTAAAATTCAATATTGCTCGACGACTACTCGTAATCTTTAAAAATCACAATAACATCTCTGATGACGAGTTTACAATAGCAAACAACAAACCAACGATCCAATCAATTCCAGATGGACAAAAGCAAGTCCTGCCCAACATTTTCTCTTGCTCAAGAAGCGGTCAGATATATGTCACAATAGGGAATAAAAGTAGGGCTGCCCCCTAATAGTCGACCAAACTTTAGTCAACAAGAGGTTTAGTTAACCCAAATTTTTGGACTTGTGGATTTACAACGGCTGCCGCATTTACGTCTGACAAGACCGTAGGGTGTGTGTCCCATTTTTCATGTAAGGTGTCAGAAGGGTGATTGCGAGCACCCCCTTTGCGGTCGTTTTGCACCCTCAATGCCTACTTTTGCCGAGCCCCGCAGCAGACTTCCCAACAGTTAAAGCAGTGTTAAGTCACAAAAGTGAAGACTCGTAGGTGTTTTTGGTGCCATTTCGGACAGGGCCTATATGTCAAGCAGAATATATTCCCCTTTAATCAACATCAAACAGGGCTTATTTGTAACATGCAAGTGGTAGCTTAATGTTAGGCACTTTACACAGCTGCTCTCTCTAACATTAATTTTAACCTGGATAAATGTGGGCTTTTGTGAGGTGCATATCTAAGTGATCATGCAGAGTGTAGAAGCAAAATTAGTACAGCACTTACTGCATGACATGTTTTACTTAACATGGATTTCTCTCTAAGAGAATCTGCGTCGTCAACTTCACCTTTACTGCCGAGCGTGACTCAGAAAACACTAGTTTATTAATAAATTAAAGTGTTCAGACAGCCTCCTTTGTTTTTTTCAGACATTCATAATCATTACTTTTGCAGGTGCAGTATGGCAAGCTTTGTGCATGCAAACTTTAATGCCTGTGCAGTTTCTAAACTGCTTGTCAAGGGAAATGGTCAAATAATCTGGTATTCTATATGGTATGCATCACACAACACAAAATACAAGAGTACAAGATGAGAACCAGTTGCAGATGTGTGTGCTATTCACTGTCGCTTAAAATAATCTGAGTGTCACTAAACCGTAGTTCTAGGATAGAGCAATGCAAATTATAAGAGACATTAGAACCTCTCTTATATATGATAGCATAAAAACGTTGGTCTTAATGTATTTACAGCACTGAATTTTCATCTTGGTTAACAGGCCTTCAATGTGAATCACCAAATAGTTCCTCCAAAGTAGCCTACTAGGAACATTGTTAATGGAATTATCATTACGAATCAGAACCAAAATCTTTTTTGTATATATTCTCAATCTGGAGAGGCTCAGCACCTATAATTAAACGATGATGGCAAAGCACTAGAGTTTGCTCTTAATTTCCAATATAATATTCACTCATAATATATCATATTCAATGTGGCGTCTTTTTAAACGTGACAAAGCTGTGACTATTACATGCGCTTAACAGCAGGATTTGGGCGGGTTCGCCAAGGGTCCATACATTTCGGATGAAAGCAGTGCAAGTATACAGACTACATAAAATACACACGGCTTTAACCAAATTAATAAATTAAATATCAAATTACTTAAAGTTGAGAGCTTTTGCCAGTTTAATTTGCATATATTTACAATACTAACACTTTAAAAATAATAATAATTGTTTAAAAATGATGGTAAATCAAAGTGAAATAATGCCAATCCACCCTTGCGCACATACCAACCTTTCCTCTTTGTTTGGACATACTGGCTCAATCCTGCTGATAAACTAACTGGCTGAACGCGGAGATAAACGTTCACCATCCAGGCCAGAGCCAAGCGTTTGTAGAAAGACATTGTCATGTGTTTTGTTTTCGATGGTAATGGTCGATGGCTATGTGTGCGTATTCACACTAAGCCATTGGAGTTAAATGAAGCTCTGTGTCAGCTAGTGTGTATTAGCGGCCGCTTTCAGCCTAGCTAACCGAGCTCAAAACAGCTATTCATCCAAACTGCATAATTAACTAACGTTACAGCCTATACGAACTACCTACCACAACCATATCACCCATAAAGAAACAGCACAACACATTTAAATCTTTACTCAAAGCAGCTTGGGGGGATTCAATTAATTGACTGTCGAAATTCAAATACCCACTAACGTTAGCTGGTTAGCTGAGATTAAACAGCACCCCCCCATTCCCCTCCTCCATGTCAAACAAACCAACGTTAAATGGCGAGAGTCAAGCCTTTTTCTTACCTGGAGTTAGCCTGTGTTCTCCACCCATAGACTGGGGCGACATCGAGTGTGCCGGGCTCTCTGTTGACGGGCGAAGACCGCATCTCTGCGGGGAAGGAGTAGTCGGAGTCCCCGGTAGAGGATTGCACCTCCTTCGCTTGGGGGACTGCGGGCTGAGAAGGGCCTCAAACTCCATAGATCGCTTCAACGTCGCGCCACAAGCCATGATCGTTGATTTAATGGGACAATTAACAAAACCGACAGTAAAATAACACCCTTTTTGATAATAAAATGCGTCGATTTCCCTTTCTATTTCGACTTTTTCGGGGTTTTTTATTGAGCTTCGCACGATATCGGCGGCCCCCCCTCTGTTCACACACCGGTTTAAACACCAAGTGCCAGATTTGTAGCAAAAAGGCTAACCGACACAGCCGAGGACTGTACCATTCACGGGGAGGAAGGGGGAGGGATGTTATAAACAAGTTCGTTTTTTTTCAAATAACATTAAATCATACTGTATTCTGTTTACTAAGCAACAAAAATATTCACGTGCTTCAAAGTATATTGCACAAATATACGCTATATGTTAAATAATGTATTACTTGATAAGTAAATCTACTACAGCGGTAATCGTCGCAACCTGAGATTTTTGGTTTATTTGTATGCCCTCTTTTAACATTGCTCCAAATCAAACCGATTATTAATAATGAAAGTGATAGTTATACTTACTCAGGTTTATGCTTGCCATTGTTACCCTTTCCTGTTTAAACAGGCCTCTAGCACCGACTTTTATCTGTTTTATGTGGCGATATTTTTGCATATAGAAAATAACACTTTTACTATAAATTATTAATCTAATAATTTAAGATCCTTGTACGATCATTATCTATCTACCTTATGTATGTATTAACCAGGTAAATATATAATGTGAATACATTTTCGTCAATATTTATTTTTCTTATTTAAACATCTTTATACACTCGAAAATTACGTAAAATGTAAAGCATGTTGGCAGTTTATGATGTAAGCCTGAAAAGCTCCGCAAACTGTGCTGTATAATCAAGAGGGTTGATATGCAGGAAAAATGTGTCAGTCAATGAATTGGTCAGATTGAAGTGTAAGTATAGCCTAGTTTTTTTAAATAATGTAACAGTAATTTATAGTTATGGCATACAGTATTTTATTTTAACATACAATTATAATAAATCAGAATACCTTCTATTTGAACAGAAGTTAACAGATTACACTAATTACATAGCATTTTGTATTATTAGCAGACTATTTCCAAAGCAACCTATAAGAATATACTTAGTGTCTCATAACAATTACTCTTCGCAATGTAGCCTAAGACAGCCAAGAACTGTGATGAAGGCAGAAAGTGTGTATTAAAGAATGTAGTGCTACAAAGCATAATGTACAATCGATCAAAAAGGGGAGGTGACGTTATTGCCAGTAGTCATCAATAATGCTGAAGGTATTTTGTTTCACAGTGCAATCTATATGTATTTCGGCATTTTTTATGCTTGGGAGAGACAACATGTATCTAGTGATTAAGCTGTTTTGAGTTTAAGTATGTAATTTCACTCCTGTTGAAAGGAAAAAAACAGCATTATACATCAAAAGCTGGTCACAATAGTCTTATTACTTTGCACTATAACCTATGTTCCTTTCATTTATAAAAATGTATAAACATGTTAAAGTTCTTATCTTCATTTCATATTTTTATATTTCCCACACTTTACATGATATCCTGCAATGCCTACTATAATAGCCTAAAAAAGATATACATTTTGCATAATATGTCATCTTACCCAGCAAAATGGATGAAAATATTTTACAAATAAATACGTCTTTATAATCTTTGTATGCTGTTTTGCTGGTTGCCCACACTCTCAGAAATAGTATCTGGATTACTATCACTCACTGCCTCATCCTTGCTCCTTTTACCAGAACTATTTTCATTTCTTTGGCTATGAGTTTTTCCCAAAGTATGTTCCCTGCATGCTTTGCAACATTTGAGCAGCAGGGCCAACAGTTCTCCCCTCAGCTCTCGACACCGTAGCGCGTAAAGGAGCGGGTTTACACACGAGTTCACCAGGCAGAGCGTGCTACAAAAAGCGAACATTCGCTGTTGTTTGTTCGTAAGGGTCACCATGACATCCACTATCATAAAGGACAGGACAGGCAGCCAACAAACTGCGAGGATTAGGAGGATCAGACTGAAGGTATGTGCAAGCTGAATGTCCATTCGCATTCGAGCCTGTCTTTTTATGTTCAGCCTCTCCAACCTTTTTCCACCCATAGCTGCTTCATGCCGGTTTGCTTTCCACAGGATGAGGGCATAAGCCACTGTGATAAGGAAGAGCACCCCGAGTTGCAGGCCCGCCCAGCAGCCCAGATAGCGATGATCCACATAGGGGAAAAGACGGGAACACGGAGGATCCAACCAGGTTGTGCACCTCCAACCCATCAGAGGAAGGAATGAAATTATAATTGTTACACACCATAATAATACTATAGCCAGCTTGGCCCTCATGCGTGTCAGTAGCACCTTGTAATTGGAAGCCTGGTAGATGCAGAGATAACGGTCCAGCGTTGTCAGCAACAGACTTCCTACAGAGCCTGTGAAGGCCATTGTGACGCCACCCAGCTTGAACAGATACATATTAGCGCTGTCGCCTTTACTATAAAGATGAAAATCTAGAAAACTTATGGTGAAGAAACAACTGGCAAAAGTGTCAGCCAGTGCCAAGCTGCTGATGAACAGGTATGATGGTCGTTTGCGCAGAGTGGCGGAGCTTGCAATGACTACCAGGACAGACATGTTCTCCAGGAAAGTCACAGGACCAGCTAGCAAGCAAATTGAGCCGATAGCTTTCTTCTCTGCTGGGCTCAGGACCATGTAGCACCGTAGACTGTTGCACAAGCTTGCATCTGCAACAATTCAGGATCAAAATTATTCAGAATAATAAAAATTTTAAGATAAACAATGATTCATGATTAATATTTATATTAGTTTGAGGTCAGGAAGATGTCTCCTAATATTTATTTGATCAAAAATAAATAATGTGTAATGTGAATATAAAAAATACAGTAATGTGAACTTTTATTACAATTTAAAATAACTATTTTCTATTTTAATCTATTTTAAAATGAAATGTATTTATGTGATGTAATTTCTATTCTGTACGCTGAATTTAAAGCAGCCATTACTCTTCAGCTGATTCGGTGCTAAAAAAACAACCTTATTAATGATGAAAACAGTTGTGCTGATTTATACTTTTGAGGAACCCATGATTCATTTTTTTCAGAATTTATTTGAAATATAATTGTTTTTGTAAAAATGTAATAGTCTTTACTGTCCCATTTGATCAAATGAATTCATCCATGCTGAATAAAAGTAAACTAATTTCTTTCAAAAACAATTTTTTTACTGACCTCAGATTAACTTATTTTGTTTAAAAAAATGATCACAACACAACTTGGAAAGAAATGTCATGATCACAGAAAGACAATCGAAAATCTAAATGAGAACTGTACCTGTGGTTGAAATGCTTGTTGTACTTTCATTTAAATAAAGCACAGTAGCTTCTTGGTCTTGTTCCAATTCATTCTCCATTTCCCCAGGACAGAATTTATCTATTAAAAGTAAATGATGAACGATAAAAGAAGAAGAAGAAAAAAAACAGTGGATAATTATTCATATACCTCATTTGACCACTTTCATTGGTAACATGAAAAAAGACTGTTTGACTTTGAAGTTTGACATGATTAAGAGGAATAAAACACCAATTTAAAGTCAAACATGTCTCCAAGCAACATTTTTTATTAGGCTAATGCATTCTATAAATAAAACGGCATTATTCAGGCTGCATGGCTTAGATTTGGAAGAGAAGAGATGTTTTAATAAATGTGTAATAATCAGCTGTCCCACAGGTCTACAAACCACTCACTAAAACTGACCTAAAGCTGTTCATTAGATTAAACTAGAGATTTACATATTGCCCTCTGCTGGCCAAAAGACCACACAGGAATATTACACATTTTTTATTTTGTATTCATAAATTCATAAGTTTTAATTTATCTTAACTTGAATAAGCTAATGCATACATTTAAATGAAAATGATCAACATTTTTAGTAGTGGAAAGTCCAGAAAGCCGATACATGCTCTTGGTTTAGTAAATAAATTAAACAGCCTTTTTATTGTTCCCTCATTATTCATCCTTTCCTTACAGGAAGCACTAATATATTTTTCTTCTTTATCCTTACACATTTTTATCCCAAAGCACAGTATGCCATCTTTATGTGACACGGTGTTCTTAAAAATGGAAATGTCCAAATATTTTTAATTAAAGCCACTTCTCATAGCTCTAAGGGTTTCCCCACACAGTCTTTGTTCCTCCCAAAATGTCTTCCTTATTTAGGCTATTTAAATATTCTTGTGAGTTTTTTCCTATAGCCACTTTCACCTTTGGTGGCTCACCACATGTGGCTGAAAGAGTTGTTGTTGTTGTTGTTGTTTCTTCTTTAATGTTTTTTTTTTTTTTTTTTTTTTTGTAAAGGTGCTTTAGGGCAATGTGTAGGCAATGTATGAGTCACAAACACATCTGCAGGTTAAAGCTTTCACACTCTCACACAAGTGAAATTTAAGAAGATCTATAACATACTTCTATTTACGTCTTACAAAAAATGCAGTTCCTTATTTTACCCATTAGAGTTGTTTCAGTTCACAGTTGGCATATCCTACACATTGATCAAATGAACTGGTTCTTACCTTTGTGTCTTGCTGTTGGTATAGGATATTGAATCCAGTTATTGCCTTTCACAAATCTGATCTTTCTGCAGTTTGCCACTGATTACAACATGAGAGCATACGCCACACCCCCGATGAGAGAGAGAGTGAGAAGAACCAACGTTTCAGTATCATGTCCTTCCAGAAAGCTGTTATGTACGGTGATGTATTCATCATGAGCAGATGCAGGTTACAGATTAAAGTGACCATTACTGAGCGAAGAAAAGCAACAGATGGAAAGTACCAAAGCCGTCTCAAAGATACACAAAGTATCCAAAGAGGAAGTTTTTGGTCTCATTATCACAATATAAAAATCGCGTAATAAATGCTGAAAGATTTCTCTTTACCACAGCTTCCTCATGTTGTTGCAAAAAATTTCACAATAATTTAAAATGTCATTTTACTCATATCTGGTGGAGAAAAAAATGTTCGTTAACTCTCACTGTAACTGTCCCAAATGTTTACATATTTCTATAAATATCGCTGTAATTGCTTATTCTGAAAGCACATTTTATGAGGACCAACAATGCAAAAGGGTTGTTGAGTGTTTCTCATTTTAAACTCCCAGTAAAAAATACATTTACTATAAATTAATACAGGGTAAAATATATTGATGTTCAATCCATGGGCTAGTGTAATCAAATATCCATACATACAAAAAAATAAATATTTGTCAGCGATACATTTAAAATGTTATTTTTACTCTTGACTGTTAAATATTGAGTGTAGCATTATTTTTTAATCAACAGGTGGCGCTTGTGCATCTTTTAAGTAAGAGGTAGTATTTATTTACTCACCCTCATGGTGTTCCAAACCTGTATGGGTTTCTTTCTTCTGTTGAATTTCAAGAAGATATTTAAAAAAATGTTGGTAACCAGACAGTTGACGGTAGCCATTGACTTCCATAGTATTTTTTTTCTTACTTTGGAAGTCAATGGCTAACTTCTCTCTAAAATATCTACTTCTGTGTTCAACAAAAGAAAGAAACTCATACAGATTTGGGAAAATTTCATTTTTGTCACGATCATGAACTATCCCTTTAACCCTCCTGTAATGTCAAAGCAACTTTGACATCTGAAATATGCTAATTGTAAGATCTATCTATCTATCTATCTATCTATCTATCTATCTATCTATCTATCTATCTATCTATCTATCTATCTATCTATCTATCTATCTATCTATCTATCTATCTGTCTATCTGTCTGTCTGTCTGTCTGTCTATCTTAGCAATGTACTCCCATTTTTGCAGCATAAAGCTATTTAACACAGAGATATGCAAATATATTTTACACTATTTATCTTTTGGTGTGTCATATGATAAAAGTATTGTTATGTTTCTTGTGTACATGTACAACTTCCCAAATATGGTTATTTGACCTCTTCTCAAATCATGTGTGACCGACAAGAGCCTCCCACCCAACCTACTTTCCAAACATAGGACACAAACTTAGGCCAAGCCCCCTGGAAAGCTTTAAACCAACGTTGCATCCAGTGGGTGTGCACTTCCGTCACCAAATACGCATTTTGATTAAACAGGCCAACAAGTGCTATATTATGCAACAGGTTTGCTTGAGGGAAAAGCAGAAGAATGAGCTACAGATGAGGGAATTTTAATTATGAATTGAAAACTTTTAAATGTTTAGAATCACCACCACTTCAATAAAAAATGTGTTCAAAGTAGTTTTTCTTAATCGATTTGGCTTATTTATTTAATTAGTCTTAACATTCTCTAAACTGTAAGTGCAATTTTTACATCTGTTTTATGACACATCAAAAAAACTATTGTATGTTTTCAAAATGTAGTAAAAAAAAACTTTTATTTGTGTGAGCCATAGCCTATACTGGTCAAAATGTTAAGATGTTTTTTTTTGGTCAAACACATATAAATGTTTGTTATAGGCTTTATATTTATACTTTTTCATGGACACTGACTGTCAGTTTTGTCTAGCTGAATACTTATCAACACTGAGCTTTTTAAATACACATTTCAACAGTAGGTAAAAATTTACTTGGGAAAGTTAATACTGTAGCGCACAGAAAAAAAATGCACGTAGCACATTTATTTTTGTAGCATTGTTACAAGTGAACAGAAAACCTTCCTTCCATGACATATATTTATGGAATGTCTGACCGAATGTGGCTCACACTATGAAAGGATGTTTAGAAGTTGTGAGGAATATGATAATTTCACTGAGAATCATCTGTTTTAATCAGCAAACCATTTGTAGTTAGTTATGGTGTAATTAGACAGTATTGAATAAACTAGTTTAAACTTTTTTTTAATCCAATTAGCTTAATTTTAAATGGTTCTGATGAAATGGTTACTTCCTGAGAAATAAGGTTGGAAATAGGACAACAGAGAAAGTCTAAATTTGGCATAAATTAAACGTTTATCTATAACTACTAACAGCTGTTGAACATTCTGTTGAGTTACAGCACCATAAACAATCTAGACATTTTGGTTCAAGAACACCAAATGGCCCATATGCCTCCTCTAATTCCATTCATTGGTTTATGAAGATACTACTACACCCCCAAAACAACACCTCTTTCTGTAGCTTTTCAAACACTCTCCCTCCTTTTGTCATTGGCAGTAGATACCACTTCACGGGTTTTTATCTACCTGTTGTCACATGCCAGCAGTGTGATAGGCCTACTTCTTAAAGGACATCATGTTTCTACTTGGTTTTAAAGACAAAGTATTTCCTGCATCCCACTCACACCTTTCCTACCACGGTAATGCATGCTGAGACTATTTGATTAGGTTATTGATATAGTATGCATTTTAACACCCTGGCTTCAAAATTGAGCTACTCAAAATTATTTTCTTGTCTCATATGATAATTTCCAGTTTATGTTTAAAGTTGATTATGTTTACTTGTGTTTATTAAAATAAATAAATAATTTTCTTCAAAAACTTCTCTCTTGTACAAGCAAATTGGATATCTAAAGACTTGAAACACTGTTTTATTGTTCACAGAATTTTACATAAAGCATAAAAACGTCTATGTGTTGTGACCTTATGCGCTTTTCGAATATATGACATCATGGTTACTAGGTTCAAGTGTTTGCATTTTGAGATTAAACCAACCGGAAGAAAACCATGTGACAATTTTTACGGCTTCGAGCTATTACAGTAACGCGGAAAAACCAAAATTCCCCACAAACATGCATAACACTCAGTGACGCAGAAAGGGTGGCAACAGGCGTGTTCATCGCTCCTATTGGTCACACGTCGACAGTGCTGCTCCCTGATTGGTCAGAGCGACATACGCCTGAAGTACTTATGCTTTGTTGAGGATCCATTTTGTTGTTAGACGGAGACAAACCGGAGGAGAATAATACCATTCCGCTGTTGCATCGGATTGTTATGAAGATTCACATATCGGGACATATTTTCTCCATTAACAGCTACAGCTAACAGACTAGACCAAGGGAAGACGAAGGGCTTTTTCCATCAAAGCCTGAGGAAGTCGGTAAGTTGTTTTTTTTACTGAGTTTAAAGACATAGGGAGTCGTCGACGGTATTGACGCCATGTTGCGTTCAAGAGTCTTTTGTTTTGGTACGGTGCCAGAAAACATGACCTAATACCTTATTTTTTTAAGTTTAAATCTCAAGTATTTATTAAACCGTTGTAATGTTTATTTGCAATTTCGAAATAACCGAAAATGCGTGCAGTTTCGTCGACGACGACCGTTTTTTTGAGAATACTTTGAACATAACAGAGGAAGATTAGATGTTGTTTATGTAACACCACATCTACAAAATAATAATAATTTCACTGAGGTCAGATTTTTAAACGTCAAATTATATGCAGTCTTCTGTTTAACGAACTGAATTTTAGACTGGTTATTTACTCTTACACCCAAAAAAATGGTTTAGTTAGATATTGGATATTTGTGAAACAATGAATGTGGCTAGATGCTGTATAAATTGAACCTATTTTGGAAAGCTTGTCGTACTTGAGATTAAACAAATGATGTTTCCTTTGTTAGATTCACGGCTTCTAGAGCACCGTGCGCCGAGGTGAATTCATGTTCAACTCGGTTACACGACAAAACAACGCTCATTGGCACATGAAAACCTTAGATCTTGCTGGACTTAGATGTGCAGTGAGAAGTAGATCAACTACTTCGAGGACCTGGAGCCCGATCGGTGAAGAGAAATTAAAAAGTGAAGAGAACCAAGCACTCAACTTTTTTACAACAGAGAGGTAAGCAGAGGAAGCGAGTGGGGGATGGGTGGAGTCTAGCTCTGCACGTAGTCCTTTGTTATTGCCAGCCTGCAACACTGGGGCATTTGACAATTATTTTAAGTTTTTAAACCAGTTTGTACACTTTAACATTGTCCTCGTGAATGTGCATTCATTCCCCTTTGATTAAACAAGATTTCTTCTTTGTCTTTAGGTGACATCCAGTTAAAGCAGTATGGGAGGTGGTGAGAGATACAACATTCCAGATCGCCCAGCGCCCAAGAAGAGCCAGCCTATTGGAAGGAGCAAGCAGAGAAGTCGAGACCAGAATGGAGTGGTGCATTCCGCCTCCTCAGGAGCCTTAGGGGTGCCCCATCACCACAGCTATCGCAGGGGTGAGAAGGGCACCAGCTATTCTTGGTCTCCTGAGGCGCGGCAGGCCGCGTCTGTAGACAAGAAGAATGCCTCAGTTCGGTTTGCCACACCATATGATCAGAATTGGGAGGGGACCGTGTCCCATCTGAATAAACTTTTGTTAGCTCAGTGTGGTCAGAACTACGCTGGAGCCAAGTTTAGTGAGCCCCCATCCCCAAGTGTTCTACCCAAGCCCCCAAGCCACTGGGTGTCTCTTCCAATGGGCGCTTGTGATCATCGTGAGATGATGACCTTTCAGTTAAAGAGCCTTCTGAAGGTTCAGGCATAACAAGGTCTCACACTGCTGCTCTCTTAAGCCAATATATGAACGAAGGCTCCGCTTTGGATTTTTGCCCTCCCCTTGAATGCTTCAGCTGCGTAATATATTTTACAGCTATTTTTAGATTTGCGTCTTAATAAGGTGATGACCATTTGGCAGGCAGATGTTCCTCCTAAATGTCCTTCACCTATTTTTTTTTAAAGAAAACCGCTCCACTAGTTATTACGTCATTGAGGCCTTAAGGGGCGGTCGAGAACACTTTAGCGGAGCTGTATGCCATGACGACATGAACTGGATGCCCTCCTTAATAACTCGTTGCTCTGTTAAGCTCCTGTTTTGTTTTGTTCTTTTTTTTGATGGCTGTTTGTGACAGTGTTTTTTTCTTCTCAACCAGGCCTAGGAGTAGATGTCAAGACAACTCACATTTCCTTTCTAATATTTCGCATTCTGTTTTTCGCTTGCTGAGGTTTGATGCGCACTCTCGGCTTGAGTTTTAATCATGCGGGGAGTTGCGGAAACCTCTTGGTGCTAAGCACAGCAGCATTTGTAGCATTCTAGTGCGTATTGCATTTCCAGGTATATCTTTTTATTTTGCTTTTTGGGAAGTAAAAGCCACTTGACTTTGTTCTGCAGGGAGAATTAAGCGTACAGAATACGGAGGGGGACAAGCTTAAGTGAAAAGGTCATATAACTAGCCTCGAGCTTAATGAGGTGGCACAATGGACCTTGTGCTTTCAACACCTGTACTTTCTTTTTTAAATGGCGCTGTGCGCATTGCACTATAGGTGTTGAAACTCATTAAGGTTCACAAGCTCTATTGCAGCGTTAAACTTTTACTTTTTGCATCCCTTATGTTATAGCTTAGAAATCTAAGTGTGATTTTTAATGTCTACCAAAGCTACGTAATCAGCAATTTTCTGTTGGAATCCCCTTTTGTTTATCCAGATCTGGTTACAAGTGCCATAAATCATTGGGTAAGGCATTAGCGTATATCAAGGTTTTGGTTGACAAATCATTTTTGGAATTCATTTTTTTTTTTAAACTTTGCTGTACTTTTAGAACGATCTCAGAGCAAATATGCGGAGGAGGGTTATGACGTGAGACTAAAGGATGGATTTTTCTCTGGTCTTGTCTCATAGCCTTATTTGCTCTGTGATGTGTTTTGATATTATAAGCAATTATGTTATGTAATGTGTGTATTATGGCACGGGGGAACTGAGAACTAGGGTGCAAGTCCAGTGTGGACATGTTTACATTGTTTGTTTTTTTAAAAAGGCAGAATGCCGGCATTTTACACACACACTGCCCTTTCTCACTTGTTGTTATTCTTGCACTGCTGTTCATTTGTGTTCAAAAGTTTCAGACAATGTTGCTCTTTCAACTGTGGAAATGTGATGAAGCACCCCTTCCCACTTAGTTATGCGTGGTGGAAACTACCTCTCTTGCAGAACGTGATATTAATAGCTATCTTAAAGATGACAAAACAAAGCTGATGAGTTTTGGATGTGTGTAATGGAGCCATGTAAATAATGAAATGTATAAAATGTTGTAGCATATTGTACATTTGTGCAGGAACGTTTGAAACCTGCAGATAAAGTATTTTTAGTAATAACACTGAATGTAAAAGTCACGCTAAGGACGTGGCTTGTTTTCAAATGCTGAAAAATATTTTGTTAAGAAAAAAAGAGAAAATTTTGCCTATAGTGCGTCAAAACCCCTGCACTGTGTGGTTTGTTGCCAGTGATCTTGCACATGATATTTTTATTTTGTATAATGCACCATGTAGGGGCAGAACGAGCTTTACGTGCAAGTAAAAAAAAGATGGAATAAAAAAAAGTAGTTTTGAAATTGAAAGGGACTTTTATACAGTTTTTGATTTGCCTATGCAAATGGGAAAATTTGTTTTATATATATATATTTTTTCTTTGTTATAATGGCCATTGTTTTGCCCTTTAACCAGAGTCCATAAAGTAGTGTTGCATTTGCCTCAAGTCATTGGTCTTTCCTCCGCGGGCCAATGTTTGAAGCTCCAGAAATGACAGATTACATTTTAACCTTTTAAAGTAAGAAGTAAATTATTTTAATGGCATGTGTAAAAGTCCTTTTCCTAAATTTGACTGTCCTAAACAATTGGCTTTGAATTTATCCCAACCTTGTAAGCGTCACTTGAAATTAAAACAGAAAGCCCTTCTGGTAAGAATTGGTACTAAAAAAAGACTTTAATTTGGTTGTCAAAAAAAATAAAATCCCTTCCCTTCCCCCCCATTTTTGTCTTTGTGTGATATGTTTATTTTTTATTTGTTGTCTGAGAGTTTACATGTAAACAAAAACATACTGAATGTTCTTTACCTGCTGTTAGAATTTTTGACACAGTTTTGCTGTATCATACAGTGAACTATATGATTAATTAGACCCACTTAAAGGAGAACAAATAGATATTTTAATTTTAGTGATGTACAAATATTTGTTTTTGCGAATACTTTTAAAAACTAACGTTACTCCAATTTGTGCAAGAAGGCACGGCACGTAGGACAGCTGACACCCCGTGTTTGAAGTGAACTTGGGCCCAAAGTTTCCAAGTCATTTACTCAGTGGCGTTCGGTCAAGAGCTCACTGTTTGCTCACGTAGACAGCAGCTATCACTGGAAACGTTTTATAACGGCGGTTTTTATCATAATGACGTGTCATTAACAGAATGATTTTAAGAACTGTAGATCATGTTCTTTTGCTTTGTCATATACAACTGGATCGATTCTAACATGCTCAGATAATTTTTCTGGTGTTTTGAACAGGCAGACTAAGTGTCAATACAGACTGAAGTCATACTTTTTTTTAAAAGTACACAATAAATGAAATGTTTACGTAGGGGTATGCGTCGACAGCTACAGGAAATGAATGGCTGATATTTGGCAAGCTGAAAGCTTCAGAGCTCGATTTAAAAAAAAAAAACTTCTTTGTTTGAAACTAAGCTTATAACAAACATAAAATTCAGGATACAGGAAAACTGGTTTGTACAATGAACATATCACAAAGGTACTACTAGTTCTCAACGGCAGACAATGTCAGCTATTTTAAAATGTATATGCAGAGCAGAGCTACGTCTTCTATGGTTAGCCTCCAGCGTAATATTCGATTAACCCCGATAGCAACAGGAATTTAATGCGAATTACACAAAACAGTGATTTAAGAACACGGATATATAATACAGTTATTATAATTATATTATACATGATTATGAATAATCTTGAAAGCTTTTGGTGTGAATGACGTTGAAAATAAAAGTGCGCAACGTTGGGTGCAGTGGTTTCTGTTTTGATTTTCACAGCACCATCAGCTGGCAACAGACTACATTACTGGTTTCGGTGATGTAGACGTAACTTATGGAAAAACCTTTCGATAATTTAATGGAATTCAAACCGCTAAATACAGCTGAAAAAGTGAGAATTATTTTGTGCTAAAAATATTTGTACATACTATTTAAGTTTTTAGTTCATATGTATTCCTAGTTGAGTTGTCCTCGTAAGTTACAGTAAAACTTGCCAGTATCTTACATGTTAAAAACAGTGTATTCAACATTCACGTTCGCGAGATGACTGTTCATAGTTAATACTGAAGAGCAAAACGTGAAACGCTCTTCCAGTAATGTTAATCAAAGACCTAATTTTACTTATTTTCGAAAAACGCATTTGTGAAATTGATTTCCGGGACTTGCTGCACACAAAGTGACGCCATCACGGGAACTTTTATTGTGAAAGAGTTACGTAGTTTTGTTTCGCTAGGAACAGATCGCGCATGCGCAGAGTAAAGCATTTTTACCTGTCAACGGCTTTAATCAAAAATGGTTTCATCCGCAGAGTGTCAACGCTACCTGGACTGATGTCAATATTAACGCATCTTTATAACAGATGGCTTTACTGAAAGCAGATATGTGATCTCGCCAGCGGAGTCCGGGAAAGCGTTTATTGCTGTCAGTGAACCCACCGACGTCGCACCTGACCGTACATCGCTCACAACCTATTCATCCATCTATACATCCATACATTCGCTTGCCTACAACACTAACAAGCCCCAACAGACCCTCACAGCTCAGACCTTTTCAAAAAATCGTCGTCGACTGACAACGGTAAGCAGCGGCTCAATGGAGAAAATCCTCTGCTCTATAGCGAGCGTACAGTAGCTTAGCAGTTAGCGTGTGCTCATGACATTTGATCGTGTTTGGATGGTTTTCTCAGTATGTGGGGGAGGTATCGTACCAAGTGGGGAGATTTAGAGATAAGTTTACCATGAACCACATATTCATCATTGTCACAATGGCTAACCGCTTTCGAGGACCTCAGAGGGGCCTTCTCATCACATAATGGTCCCTTGTTCCCCATCAGCAGACCATGGGAAATCACAACCAGCTTGCCAAATGCATTTATGCAGTGTGAAATATGTTGCAATATTTATTTTTATTTAAATCAGTCCAATTGAAATGAGTGTCAGATTTAAAAGGGCTTATTTGTTTTGGTTGGTATGTATGATTTTGCATAGAGTAAACACTGGGCTGTTATGATGCATCTTAAAGGGACCGTTCCCTCAAAAGGAGAAATTCTGTCATCATTTACACACCCCCATGTTTTCTACATGGCATTCTTTGTTCTGTGGAAAACAGAATGAGAATTTAGGCAGAAAGACATCCTCAGTCACAGTTTACTTACATTGTGTTGAAAATGACAATGAACAATGACTGAAGTTGCCATTCCTTTGGGTTTGTTGCAAAATAAGGGTAAGAAAGTTAGTTTTTTTGGAACATGAAATATTTTTATTGCAAGAATTTAAAGCTTTCAATAAAATAACTGCTGTTAGCAACAGATTAGAATGAAGTAAAATGTGGAAGTATTTTTTTCCCAGTCAGTGTTTTGTTTTTATTATTTGCCCTTTTATAGATTAAAGTGTCTCACCTGCAACTAAGTCGCACCTGTTAATAATTCAACAGCCTCCCACAGCATCTCCACCAGTGACAGTGAGCTCTTCTGAACTCTAATGGGCTGCTGTGTTTGCTGTAAAACATACCACTTGGTTTAGTATACTGGAATCTGGGTGTGAGCTCTTTTTTTTTCTCCCATCATCAAGCATGTGATCTACACTGTAACATTACTCATTGAGTACATTCCTTTTGATTGAGTTTAACCTTTGTGCATTTTTCCCCCTTTTGTTCCTTTAAACTGAAGGTGTGATGTTTTTACGTGACTTCGGAATCGGCTTTTAGTCCCATCGTGTAGGACGATGAATGCAGAGGAGTTGGAACTCCTCGGTGACTCAAAGTACAGGAACTATGTGGCAGCGGTAGATAAGGCCCTAAAAAACTTTGAGTACTCCAGCGAATGGGCTGATCTGATCTCGGCACTTGGAAAGCTCAACAAGGTCCTTTTCTACATCCCCTTGATCACGTTTAGCAGCAGTTCCAAACCTGGCAGTTGCTTTACTGATCTTATTTTTCTGTATTTGTTGGACAGGTTTTGCAAAACAATGGCAAGTATCAGGTTGTGCCCAAGAAATTGACCATTGGAAAGCGCCTGGCCCAATGCCTCCACCCGGCACTGCCCAGCGGGGTTCACCGCAAAGCCCTGGAGACCTACGAAATCATCTTCAAGATCATTGGACCAAAGCGCCTGGCGAAGGATCTTTTCCTTTATAGGTAGAGATATTGCAAGATTGATTTTTCTCCTACAGTGACTTTTAGTGCCTAATACGTGCCTTCTTAACCCTTTTCCTTCCCCTCAGTTCTGGACTCTTCCCTTTACTATCCAATGCTGCTATGTCTGTGAAGCCAGTATTACTTGGGTTGTATGAAACCTACTACCTGCCCTTGGGGAAAACTCTTAAACCAGGCCTGCAAGGACTCCTGACCGGTGTAATGCCTGGTCTGGAGGAGGGTTCAGAGTATTATGACAGGTAAAATATATATTTTTTAGTCTAGAATGTGCTTGTTTCATGTTTATTAAATTTGTATACTACTGTAGTATTATATTAGTTCTGTAAACATAATCTTGTGAAATATTATTGCAATTTAAAATCAAATATTTTATTTTGGTAACTTTATTTTAGGACTTCAATTCGCGCTATTAACTAGTTTCTTATTAGCATGCATATTACTAGCATATTGGCTGTTTTTTAGTACTTATAAAGCACATATTAATGCCTTATTCTGTATGACCTTATTCTACATTCCTTAATCCTGTACCCAATACCTAAACTTAAATGCTACAAAAACTACCTTACTAACTATTAATAAGCAGTAAATTAGGAGTTTATAGAGGCAAAAGTCAATAGTTAATATGTATTCCCCATATTAAAGTGTTACCTTTTATTTTAATATGATTTTAAAAATCGAATTTATTCCTGGGAATTCTTATTATTTTCTTATTTCTATTATTATCAATGTTGAATTGTTTTATTTTATTTATTTTGTTATTTAAGCCAAAAAGTTATTTTTTTATTTTCTTTTTTACAATGTAAATGTCTTTACTGTCACTTTTGATCAATTTAATGCATCCTTGCAAAAAAAAAAACTTACCCAAACTTTTGAATAGTAGTGTATATTATGTTATATAATCTTAAAATAATAAATTAATTAATTAAAACAGTAAAAACTAAAATCAATACTTTTAAGTGCATATGCATTGACATTCATTTAGTATATAATATATACACATGTATCTACAATATCGACTAATACCTATTAATAAAAACAATAGGACCAATACCCTGCTAGAAAAGGTGGCTGCAGCCGTGGAGCAGCCGGCCTTCTACAGTGCCCTGTGGGGCAGCATCCTAACCAGCCCTGCTGTGCGTTTGCCTGGAGTGACCTTCGTCCTACTGCACCTTAACCGAAAACTATCAATGGAGGACCAACTGTACATCATCGGCAGTGACATCGAACTGATGGTACACTGATCAATAGTGGCAAAATGCAAGCAAAACAACCTTTAATAATGAATGAATCACAATATCGAATTGGTTCTTTTGGATACCCCATGGAAAGTGATGTTTATATCATGATTTAATGTTTTCATCAGGTGGAAGCAGTCAGCACATCTGTGCAGGATTCCAGTGTGTTAGTGCAGAGGAGCACCCTAGATCTTATCCTGTTCTGCTTTCCCTTCCACATGAGTCAGGTAACAGAACTGATTCAAAATGCTGATTTAATGTTAATGGAATATGGAATATATGTTACTTTCTGAAATCCAGCTGTAAAAGACCTTGCTGTGTTGCATCTCAGGTGGCAGAGTTACCTGTCCACCTTTAACACAGATATTTGTAGATTTGATTATTCTCTTGTCACAAAAATTTAAAAGTTAGTGTTTTTTACATTAAAATTAAGCACTAAGATGAATTACCCTGTATTCTGTTCATTTCAGGCAACACGTCCAGACATGATCAGGATTCTATCTGCAGCCCTTCATGTGGTTCTAAGAAGAGACATGTCCCTGAACCGTAGACTTTATGCTTGGCTGCTGGGTGAGATATCCACAACTCACACACAATCTGTATGCCGTCCACCCTTTTTAGTTTTGTTACCATTTTCCAAAGATATTGCATTTCTTAAAAATCTTTTGTTGTAAATGTAGTTAATGTTGTGTTTGATCTATTTAATGCTGAATTATAGTATTGTAAGGGGTTAACAGTTTATGACACAAGACCAGTAGTGAAAAATGAAGACCAAGAGTCAGGAGGAGTGCAATTAATTAAAGAAAAATGTACTAAAGATTAGTTTGCAGTTTCAACAGCAGAAGCCAGCTTCAAGTCTCACAAGGAGTTCGTAGGCCGCGCTCCCTCTATACCAGTCTCGTCGTACCATACATTCAATTGTCCCAACAGTTATATTGTTTTCAAGGTCTAGCCACGTCATTATTGCAAGGTGGATGATTCTGATTGGCTCAGAGAAAATGAAATTGTCATGGTAAATTTCCACACAGTAGCTATGTTTCCATCCACCTATTTTTATGCGCATTTTGGGATATCGCATTAAAAACTGCTGAATGGAAACGCCAAGGTGCGCATACATTCAAAAAATGTGCATAAAAAAACGTATGCGCTCGGTTGAGTTGGATACATTTTCTTACCGATACGAAAACATGTGCATAAACTATGATGGAAATGCATTTACCGAATAAATTCCTCAATACGCATTTTAAAAAATCATGTGACTTTCGCGATGTAACAGCATAGCTGTTCTAGCCAGCGGAAAAATCTAGTTTGCAAAGCAACTGAAATGCTGTTTTGGTCATTCAGATGTCTGTTGTCAAAGATACTCTGTTTATTTCCCTCCTAGAACTGTCTTGCATGACTCTGTTCCAATACAGCATCATCTGCCTCTGAAACTCTTCGACTGGAATGGAACGGTGCTTTATTCGCAAATGGTTTATGCGATATTGCAATTTTTTGCATAAGTTACATTCGTAACGTTGGATGGAAACATAGCTATTGTCAGTTAATCAGATGCACGTGTCCATAAATCACTTGTTGACGCCTTCATCCCAGAATTGGGCACGTAAACCTTTCAGGTCTGGAGCAGGCGCCATTTTGCCCAAAACAACAAGTCTACCCCATCTTAGGATGCCCGTAATCCACCTCCAGTCCTGATCTTTAACACAAAATATTGTTCACATACACAGATACATAATCTCTCCAAGGTTTGAGTTGATCGAACTCCAGCTCTTTCCCAAAACATACTGATAACATGTGCTTTCTCTCAGTGAGAGGTTCAGGCAATATTCATTAGTGTTTTGGTAAAAGGAAATATAAAATGAATAAAATATAATAAAAATGAAAGACACACCCATATTTAATCTCTGGAGGCCGGGCTAAATGAGCAAACACTGTTCCTGCGTTCCTGGAATGTTAGGGGTGTGTGATACCTCCAAAATCCAAACACACAACAACATGTAGCTATCAAGTGTTTAGGGACACAACACACATCCCTAGGCCAGACCCTCAGTCACCACTCAGAGACCAAACACAAACTTTAGAAAACATAAAGGAAGAACAAACAATCATTGGTTCTATTGATTAAGTAAAATGACTGGAAAGAATCATTAAAAATCATTATAATAATAGAGGATAAATATTGAATTAGGCTTTGAGGTATATTGAAGCAGCAGTGGATTCCAGAATCCACCTTTCAGTATTCTTTTCTTAAATAAAACCTTGCTGACCCCAAACTTTTAGGTTTAGGTTTATTTAAGGTTTGACAAGGCAGGATATTGCACCACAAAACCCTGAAATGTGTCAAACATAACACGTACTCAGAAGCAACCATTATATACCTGGTTTAAAACAAGCTAAAAGCAAGTAAAATCAAATAATTCTGACATAATAATATTATCATTAAATTCTGTAATACATATCAAATACACAGAAATAAATAGCAGATATAGAATAAAACAATCAAACACAAAAAGCTATTTGTAAAGCAATTTTAGAGCATGTAGGATAAAAGAAAGTCCATGTCTTTTTGTTTTACTCCTGGGCATTGCAGATTTCCTGCGCTGCTGTAGTAGATAACTAGGTGTTGGAGCCACAGACAGGAAGCAATGCAGTGGTGATGAACTGTCCTTAATTAATTTAGTTTAAGTACGCATGGTGGCTTCGTCACGTCTCATACTCAGCGATGGGTGTGTTGATGTAGGAATACCTATTATCCAGCAGCAACGTTTTTTTTTAACCCTATAACTGATCAGAGTGACCTTTAAGTAGTCCACCCCATACTCGGCTAGCGTACTCCAGAACTGGCTGTATAAAAGTCAAATATATTTGTGAAAACATCACAAGGGAGACCTGCTTTTTTAACAACACAAAGATAGTAGATTCTAGGAAGTACTTTCATAATCATGTACTTAATGTTAACTACATTTTGAAAGGTAGTGTACATTAGCACTAAAAAGCAAACTTTTTATTTCAAAATGTCCTTGGAAAAATGGCAAATAAGCTGATTTGCAAAGATTTGCTCACCATAAGACAATTAATAAACAATCATAACTAACTAGTTGCTGTGACTGCTGTACTTAATTTGACAAATTCATAAAATAGCATACATTTTGTTGTGGTAAAGCATTTTATATTTAAGCTATGTAAAATGGACCAAATGTTAGAAACATTCTCATTCCCTTCTGGTTTCTTAAGTTTGAATAAGAACCATATGACACATGATCAGTTCGGACAGATTGGTAATATGAATTTTAAATGGCCTGTATGTTAAGTGTTTTGGTTGACCTGATTTTGTCTCTTACTTGCTGTCCATATGCTGTGGATGAACACTGGTAAGTGAACATGTGTATGTCATGAACTATTAGTAGTCTCTTATCATATTTTCATGAACACTTCCTCATTTATTTCCTTGGATCTCTGCAAGTGATTAAAAGTGCTTAGGGAAACGTAATATCTATGAACTCGTGTAAATGTGCTTATTGTGTGCTTGATGTTTTCAGGCTTCGATAACAATGGTGTGCAAGCAGGCCCTCGCAGCACCCGACTCAGTAATCCAGAAGAGCACGTCACACATTACTTCAACACTTATTCCAAGGACATGCTCGTTCAGGTAAGGTCAAACGTTCAAAGCCGAATATGAAGTCAAAACAGTGAGAGTTTCACCCATGTTTTTGAATGTGGCATCCAAATTGAGTTTTTTCGTCACAAATTAAAATGGATTGATCTGACTCATTTTGTTGTTTTGGACTTCTCTGCTGTTCAAAGTACTCTAAACAAACATTTCCAAACAGAGAAATCAAAAGCATCATAGAAACTTCAAAAGTTCTCTTTCATTTTTGGAGTTTGGAGTTTGCTTTTGTTGTAAGATAAAGCCATTTTTGTTATGTCTGCAGTGGTGCACAGGTGCATGCACACATTTTGTCAATAGGCCACTCTGTGAGTCTTAACTTTTCTCCATGTGGTCTGTATGCATGGTTTAGCTTGCTGTGAGACACTGGTCCCAATGCATGCACAGACAGCCTTTCAGGGCCATGCTTTTAAAATGTCCTTGTTCCACTGGGTTTGGGTTTTGGACTTCAGCAGGGGGAGTTTTGTTTTTGGCATTTTTCTCTCTGTTTTATTGGAAGGGGAATTGTTTGATTGCGTGCCATCTGGTTTGGGCCACTTGTTGGACCTCGCTTGTTTGGGAAGTAGGTTATTGCAGGGACCGTCTGTTCCTCTGTCTGTGCAGCCATGCGTTAGAACAAGTGTGAAATCCCTAAAGAGCGGAAACACACACTTGCAAAGGCATTGACAGTATAATGGAGATAACTTTTCTTCTCAGTGGTAATGCAGAGGGAAAATCCATCTTGAGTACTTAAGTTACATTTAGATTACATTTGCCATCATCTAATGCTCACTTAAAGTCAATCTTTAAAGTCGGCATGAAATGAAAATTCACTCTTATTTTTTTCTATTTTGTAAATGCATATTATATAGGTCTTATTGTGAATGTTATTAGTATTATCTAATTTCATAACTTGATTTTCCGGGTGAAAACTTTGGTGATGTATGCCGGATTTGCCCAATCATTTAGTCTGCTTGACCCCACCTTGCATGTTATTTCTTTTATGCTCTGATGTATGTCATAATATGGAAAAACGGATCTGTCAATACTTCCATTTCATTGCGACTTTAAAGGAACACTCCATCGTTTTTAGAAATAGGGCGTATTTAACATCTTTCCTACATTTAGATATGTGGGCAAATGCATTTTTGTATCAGTGCATGCATTGTTTTAGTTTGCCAGGGTCGCGGATAGCTTAGCTTAGCATAATGAATGGAATCCTATGTTGCCAGCTAGCATGTCCCGAGTAAAAGTGATCCAAAAAAAAACCCCCACCTAATTACTTCTTGTGGCCTGCGTATTCACAACAAGTGCAAATAGTGATGCAGATTAAGACTAGGTGATTTCCTAAGCAGATATTAACTTGGGACTATATTATGGGGAAGCACAGGCGACTGCTACTTGGGTGCAGAGATATCACGCAACACATGAAATCCCACAACTTCCGTCAACATACATTTCATGTGAATACGCAGGCCACAAGAAGTAATTAGGTGGGATTTTTTTGGATCACTTTTACTCAGGACATGCTAGCTGGCAACATAGGATTCCATTCATTATGCTAAGCTAGGAGCGACCCTGCCAAACTAAAACAATGCATGCACTGAGACAAAAATGCATTTGCCCACATATCTAAATGTAGGAAAGAAGTTGAATAAGCCCTATTTCTAAAACGGTGGAGTGTTCCTTTAAGAACTCTAATAATTGAAACAAGAACACTGTTAAATCTTTAGCAAAGCTCAAAACGAGTATATGTTTTTCATATTGTACATTTAAAATGTTAGGATATATTTACTTGTAATATTTAAAACAGTTGGTTTTAAGGGATAGTTCACCCAAAAATGGGCTCGCCCTCAAACCATCCTAGGTGTATATGACATTCTTCTTTCTGACGGATACAATCAGAGTTATATTAAAAAATGTCCTGGCTCTTCCAAGCATTATAATGGCAGTTAATGGCATCCCAAAATGGATGGATGATGGATGCATTTTTTTGGTCTTTAAATTTCGGACTGCCATTATAAAGCTTGGAAGAGCCAGGACATTTTGTATCCAATTGTATTCAATTGACAATTGTATTTGTCTGAAAGAAGACTGTCATATACGCCTAGGATGGCTTGAGGGTGAGTAAATTATGGGATAATTTTCAGGTGAACTATCCCTTCAAGTATTTTATTTTTATACAAAATAGTATATTTAATATGAGCCATTTATCGCTTATTTGTCTGAGCATCCCTAAATGTGTCTGTGTGTGTTTTGTAGGCCATGGTGGGAATCTTGCAGGGGAAGGCTAGAGGAGGGGAGGAGGAGAGCATCCTGATGCATGACTTAAAGCCGTTTCGCATTCTCATCAGCCTTCTTGACAAGCCTGAGCTGGGTACAGCCATTACTACATGCTGTCTGTGGTATGCTTTGACTCAAACAAAGAGCCTGGAATTGCCTTGATACTTTTTTTCTGCTTTATATAGGCCCAGCAATCTTAGAGGATGTGCTGATTGAAGTGTTTCGCACCCTGCACACTCAGTGCCGAGCTGAGTTGGACCTTCAGAACCAAAACCAGTTTAGCAAAGACCAAACTCAACTTAGCAGGTCTGCACTGCTTTTGTCTCACTAATGGTTCTTACAATTATGCAGTTCTTACAAATATTTCAATATTTTCAATGACAATATTTGCAGCTTTATCTTTTGTGTTGCTTTTTCAGCAAACTCAGAGAAAACAAGAAAACAGCAGAGCTCATTAAAACCGCCAACCTCTTGTTTAACTCCTTTGAGCCCTACTACATGTGGGACTATATTGCACACTGGTTTGAGGAGTGCTGCAGGTTTGTGTAGGATAATGGGAGACAAATATAATGCTTTTTTGTCCATTCTTACTTGACCTTATTCTCTTTTTGTAGGTGGACTCAGAGCAGTCATACCCCTGGACAGACTATGAGCTCTGAGACATCAGCACTCTCATTGGTTGAGTTCTGTGAGCTGGTGGACTTCTTGTTGGACATTGTATCTTTGGTTGGTAAACTTTACACTTAGATATGATAATTAAGCTATTGAAATGTGCAGATTCCTGCTTTATTATTCCCCATTATCCATTAGAAAGGGACTTTTTGCCAGCTGGAAATGAAAAATTCATGTCAACATGCTGAGACTTAGTTGTCCTAATCTCCATTGATGTTTCCACCTCTTTAGTTATAGGCAACTAAACTACTTAAACATTTTAGTGACACTTGGTTTGTCTTAACATCATAGTTTAGGTATTTTCTACATGTGTTCAATTTTGTATGTGTGTGTTAATGTCCTTGTGAAAGTTTCAGAGATCATCTTGGTCAAAGTTTCTCAAACACTGGTTGTGAATGAACCAGTCAGGGTTTCTGAAGTGTTTTCTGTCCTCTGCTCTGCTCGCTTCTGTCTGTCTGAAAATCTCTGCTCTCTTTTTCTTTCCTCAAAGCCTACTAGAAGCATGAGGGTTATCTGCCAGGTACAGTACTGCTCTTACTTGCTTCTTCACCTCACCTTCACTTCACTCTAATATTTTGGCTACCTTTCCAGAAACATCCATTAACGGCCTGTAATCTCCAGGTTTTTCCATTTCCTGCTCCCTGCCAGCTTTGAAAAAATAAACGCCACTTCAGCTTCACACCACTCACACCCTCTTGTCTGGAATGCCGTGAAACAGACAAGCGGAGTAATACAAAAATTTAAAAGCTTTTGTTTGCTGTTGTATTAAATTTATATTTATTGTTATATTACATCTAACATCTTACATTATATAATTATTTAAAAGAAACACTTATCATGTTTATATATGGATGTTGCGGAAGGTAGAACCATAAACTTGCATGAGCTCACCAATTAAAAAATCTTAAGCTTGTTACTCCCTTTTACACCACACATAATGCCTAAATGGTTCTTGTATGTTTTGTTAACCGTCACTCTTAATGTAAAGCACTGACTGTAATGCAGGAATGGACCTCCAGCTATCTTAATATTGACAAGGAACTGAGCCTCCCTCATGTATCTCTCTCTGTCTCTTTTTCTCTCTAGGAGACGTATATTGAGATCCAGACAGAGCACCTACCTCAGTTGCTGCTGCGGATGGTTTCCGCTCTTACCACACACCTGCAGGCTCTGGGCCTCAGAGAGCTCACCCACTGCCTGCGCCTCTGCTCGAAGATCCTCAGCAAAGTCCAGCCCCCTCTGGTGTCGCCCCTTGCACTGCCCTCTGTTCCATCCTCTGCCGCAACTACCCCTTCTACTAGAGACAAAGATGAGAAAATGGTGAGAGCAGACAATCAAATGATTCAAACATGTTCAGTGAATAAATACCCCAATTTCTATATAATTCACATCCTTAACAGAACAGAACATTATAAGCTTAAGGTAACGCATGATATATGTGCAGGGTCCCCACAGTCGTGGAAAAACTGGGAACAAACAAGCTTTTTTTGTAGTTATGCTCAGCTCTAAAAATATTTTATCAGTTAGAAATAGCTATTTCTGTTTAGTGCTATCTTGGAAATTTATCAGGGTTCCCAAGCTGGAAAACCTAGAAATATACAGTCAAACCTAAATTTATTCAGACACCTTCAACATTTTCTCACATTATCACAGTTTATTCACTATAGTTTAGATAATGGTAATAAAATATGACAAGAACTCATTCATTCAACAAATTCATCTTGATAATGTCAGATAACTTTAATAGAAAGGTATGTAATGATTACAATCACCCAATCAGCTGTCAGCTCCTACATTTAAGTACACAATTAGATATTACCAATTTAGGTCAACCAATTACCAAGCAATGCTTAATTTTGTTCAGTCTGTGGTGTAAAAAGTTGCATTAACAAATAAAGAAAAAACATGGTCAGGACAAAGTGTCTGAATAATTTTGGTCCCAATTTTTATACATTTTACTAGTAGTCCACTGTATGAAGAATTTTTGGGTATAATGTGTCACAGTTTACTTTATTTTGCTATCCTCACTTACATAAATGAACTATAATGTCCTGCACTCACTAGTAAAAAATCATATCTGGTGTCCAAATAATTTTTGGTTTGACTGTAAATGTCATCTATAGGGGCTGTCTTGGTAACTGAAGAAATAAATCAAATGAATGTAAGATAATCTAATTCGAATTTTAGTGGCTTTTAGAAGCTTTGATTCAAGCCCAACTAAGGGAACAAATTGGCACCAATGCATAGAGACCTAGCTCCAGTCTCCGTTCCTCTCATCTCTGCCCTGTGCTTCATGTACAATTTGTATAGGCATTCCACATAGGGAATATGTAGTGTAGATTAAAAAGTACCTTGACTTAACTGTTCAAAGTTCAGTGCTGAAATGTACTCTTTCTTCTCTGACTTTGTACATCACTCAGCACTTTATTTAACTGCCAATATCAACAGTTCTCTGTAAACTTTGAATGTCTCTTAATTGTTTTTGAAGTGTTTGGAAGCAGTCCCTTCAGCATTAGTCTGTTAAAGTCAAGCCAAAATGGCCTGTTTGCCATACAAGCATTGGCCTGGAAACAACCGTTCTTCTGCCTGATGGTGTGTGTCTCCCACTGTTCATGCCTTCACTGACTCCCTGCTCTTGGTCCAGTAGACAGAATGGTCCTCCCTCATTGGCCACTGACATAAGTTTGTTAGGGTGTGTGTGTGTGCCCCAATGACCTGTTTGCTACCTTACTGTGACTACGTGTCTCTACCGTAAGTGAAGCTTCATCGAAATTATGCCAGACTCCCTGAATGGTGCCAGCATGCAGGGAGGGAATAGGGATGAGACGTTCATGCACAGCTGAGTTTCTCTCTCTAGTGGGAGCCAAGTCTAGCCTCTGAGGCCCAAGAGTCTGTCATTTCCACTCAGGTGAAAATGGCCTTCAACCTCTCAAGCTCTTGCCTTTCCTTCCTCTGGGGATTATACAGCACACTGCTTGCCACCTGAGTCTGGCTCTGCGCTGCTACACGGTTCTATGATTGAAATCACTGAGTTGTGGATGTCTGAAGGTTTTATAGCCAACCCACAACATGATGGGAAGGGCTTCATGTTAAAGTGTAGGACTGAGAGAGCTGTGTTCTGTGCAAGAAATGGCTTCTCACTTGACAAGCATGGAATTCCTTGCAGGATTACAGTCACTATGATAACATAACAATATAATATTATTGACATGATGCAAATAGGGATTCAAAAAACACATTTTTTTCAAAATCGACTTCTGGCAAATGGTCAACCTTCAGGAAGCACTATATGACTAGACTGGTTTTGGTCTCACTTAACCCGTATCAGATGTGTTTACATAAGATGCATTCTTGTATTAAAAAAAGCCTGATATAGCTCACCATACTGACACAGAATTCACTGGTTTCGAGTTAGAGTACTTTAAACTAGATCTTAACGTAAGGCTTGTGATGGGATTCTCAATAAAATCTGCACCAGATGTAACAGGGCTCGACATTAAACCTTGTTATGTACTTGCCCTTCGAACAAGTAAATTGGTTATTCACTTGTTTAAGTAAAAAGTGTCTTGTCCAGTGGGGTATTCCAGAAAGCAGGTTATGTAACATACCTGGGTATGTTTAAGATAAGCGGATAACCTCAACTTTCAGTTCCAAAAACGGAGGTAACTTTCAGGGTATGTAATATAAGTTATATTAAAGGGTTAGTTCACTCAAAAATGTCATTTATTACTCACCCTAATGCCAGACCTGTAAGACCTCCGTTCATCTTTGGAACACAAATGAAGATATTTTTGTTGAAATCCGATGGCTCAGAAAGGCCTCAATTGGCATCAATGACATTTCCTCTCTCAAGACCCATAAAAGGTACTAAAGACGTCGTTACAAAGTCCGTCTCACTACAGTGGTTCTACAATAATTTTGTGAAGTGACGAGAATAGTTTTGTGATGAGCCGATTTCAGAACACTGCTTCTGAGTATTATGAATCAGCGTATCGAATCAGCCATTTTTTTTGTGCACAAAAACTATTCTTGTCGTTCATAAAATTATTGTAGAACCGCTGTAGTGAGATGGACGTTTTAACCATCTTACTACTGGATTTTTATTAATGTTTTAATTATACTATTTGTCCATTAAAATAACAAGTAAAATTCAAGTAAAATTCTCTTCGCTTGCCCCTTAAAAAATACATTTGTCTGGGATAAGCGGGCAAGCATGAATGTCGAGCCCTGCACAATGGTCAAAGGTGTAAGTCTGAATGTGTTTGGCTATCATTCCAGTGTTTTAAAATGGTTACATTTAAAATTATTACTTTGAGTTTTATTATTTGAACAGTGAAGGACAACATTATCAGCATGCTAACTACAAGCACCACCTCTAAAAATCTCAAAACTAATCCAATATATTTCATTGACTGATTTGGGTTTTGCACAGTGGTGTCAGGAGAGACCGTGTTTTGTATGCCATCCTGGAGAGAAATAAACTTTTTCATTTCCAATCTTGCTCAGGCCCTACCAGTCACCCTTGATGCCCCTGGGAGCATGGATGTATTTGATGATGGTGACAATGCTTCCAGCAGCCGATTGTCAGAGAGTGGATTTACTGATTTCATCCAGTACCAGGCTGAACGTGGCGAGCAACCTGAGAAGATGCAACACCCCGAGGATGATACATCCATTCCTGAAGATGTACCTATCCAACCTAAAACTAAACCCAAATCTGGGCTCAGTAGTTCAGCCCACAGTAAGCCCCAGGACAAGCCAGTTATGCAGTGCTGTCTTGAACATTTCCAGCAGTTCCTTTCTTGCCTAGTGAGGCTTTACATTACCCCAGGTGGTCAGGCAGAGGAAGGAAAGAGCTGCAATGCAGAGATGGACACTTTAACAGTGGTGGCTGATAAAACATGGACAAGTGGTTTTGAAGAGCAGATGTCTTCTGGGCAAATGGAGTGTCTGGCTGCATTCACGGCTGCCTGCCAGCTCTTCTTGGAGTGTTCCAGTTTTCCAGTTTACATTGCTGAAGGCAACCTGAAGTCCTCACCCACTAGAGAGGAGCAGGCAGGTAAAAATGACTTTCTGCTGCCATTTCTTAACCTTATGTACCAAAGGTCAGCCTGTCAGGCACCTTCCTGTAATTTGTGACCTTATCACAAATCCTGCTGGACATTGTTATCCTTGACTGCCTCGGCCAGCTTGAAACATAACTAAGAAATAAATTATTAGTATTTCTTTAATATACCACCCTTACATACATAATAGCACACATAATTTTTCCCCTCATGCATTATGCATTAATTCAATACAAAGGAATTTGTGGGTAGTTAGAGGACAGTTTATATAAATACAGGGTTTGTTTCACACTTGAAATTCTTCTATGTCACATATTTGTGTTGTGCCAATTCTTGACAGGTGAGAGTGTTCAGCCAGCGGTGTGGCTTCAGACCCTGATGGATGCATGCTGTTCAGCTGCTGATTTCAGTATTCAAGCAGTAGCGATCTCACTTGTCATGGACCTTGTCGGACTCACACAATCTGTAGCTATGGTGACAGCTGAGCGTGTGGCAAGTCCAGACTCGGGCCAGCCAATGAGCCCGAGCCAGGGGCGTGTTTCAGTGGTGATTCGACCACCACTCACACCGGGTATCTTGAAGTACATTGCAGAGAAAACAGGTTTCTTCAAGGTTTGCATTATTTCTTCACTTGTTTTCATTATCTTGAAGTCTCTACTTCTATCTTGATCACCTTCTCACTTCTTTCCTGTAGAGTGTAGCCCTTATATTATGGGATCAGTTGGGAGAGGAGACCCCCCAGCACCACAAGCGCAGTGTGGAGCTCTTTTACCAACTTCACAATTTGGCTCCCTCCCCCAGCATTTGTGAAGATGTCATTAGCCAGAAGCTCATGCATCGTGACAGGGTCAGTCATACATGCATGCATAGAACTCCACAAACAAGTGGCATAGAATTGCACAAATATGCACAGATATTTTTTCACATATACCCAAATTTTATTTTAGAGAATACGCCTGGAGGCTCATGTAAAATTCTCGGTTCTTTGGCACCTAACAAGAGACTTGAATATCACCAAGTCCTCCCCTTTCAATCGGACCTTTGACAGGTAACAGCACTTCTATGTGAGGTGAAGTTTAATTATGCAAAAACAAATATGGCTTGGGAGAATTATCTTAAGACACTGTCATTGATTGTTAAATCGCCTCACCATTCTCTTCTTCTTGTAGGTCTCTGTTTATCATGTTAGACAGCCTCAGTTATTGGGACGGCTCTGCAAGTGCTGTTGGCAGGGCTTGGTTGAACCAGGTTTTGCAGAGACATGACATAGCTCGTGTTCTTGAACCTCTACTGCTTTTGCTGCTGCACCCTAAAACTCACCGTGTATCCATACAGCGGGTTCAAGCACAGCGTCACTGGACACAGGTCTTTCCCAACACACTGGAACAAGAGTCCTCTGAGCCCATTTACATGAGGGATATGGGCTATACTGAAAGTATGAGGGTTCATCTAGTAATCTAAATAGATTCTTTTTTTATCGAAATAAATATTTACTATCAACTGTGATTTTTTTTTTTCTCCTCTGCAGGTGGAGTCCAAGCATATGGCAGATGCCTCCCATTGGATGATATGGAACCCTTTAGCCTGACAGTCAACCCTTTAAGTGACAGTCTTTCTCTCTTGAGCCTTAGTAGTGAGAACCTGCAGCTGTGTGGCGAATATCAACCTCCTGATCAGCAGGGGGAGCACCAGAGCTCAGTTTCGAGTGGCTCTCAGTCCTCCACTATAGACAATGGCAGCTTTGATGAACTGGAGGGAGGTGGTAGCACTGTTAATATATCTGATCCTGTGCTTTGTCAATCTGTTTCATTAGAGGAGGAGTCCTTGCACAAGGCAGTTTCTGCTGTGCTTTTTGAGCTTGTAGACAGAGTGGTGCAAACGGTGGAGAAAGAGTCCTTTGAGACACCATCATCTCCTGATGCCTGGATTCAGACAGACTCTGACAGTTCTAATTCATCCACTGATACTTCTAATGGGCCATGTATCAACCTCGCCCCCTTCTCCAACACCCAACCTAGAACGCTCCCAGAACTGGTTGCAGGAGGAACCTTGGAGTTCCTGGCTGTGGCCTCAATTGATGCTTCAGTGGAAGAGGATCATCGGGAAGGCATTGCTCGGCATAGCTCCTCCCCTTCGATCATTGCACTGCCGGACGTTGCTGCCACTGAGCAGAGTCTCCAAGTAGATGACCATCACCGCAAGCGCAGCCACAGCAGCACCCAGCTCAGCCTAAAGGGCAAGATTATGGAGCGTCTGGTGGACAAATCCCCAGGGGCCAAGCCTAAAATCAAGAAGGTCAAGAGGAAAGATGATGAGAGACGCAAGGCCAACCAGGCTGAGAAGAGCCGGCCACCCAGCATCTTTTTTGGTGACAGTCTTGACTTGGAGAACTGGTACAGCTGTGGGGAAGGGGAAGTGTCTGAGATTGAAAGTGACATAGGTTCACCCAGTGGTGGGGCTTCTTGTGGGGTGGGAGGATCTCACACTTCTGGGTCACCTCGTTTTAACATCCATCCCCTATACCAGCATGTGCTGCTCTATCTTCAGCTCTATGACTCGTCTCGGACTCTGCATGCACTCACTGCTATTGCAGCCATGCTACGTGCTTCACCAGCAGGATTTGTTAGCGCCATTTCCACCACCAGCATAAACAACACATACACTCCACAGCTCTCTCTTCTGCAGAACTTGCTAGCACGCCATCGTGTCTCTGTCATGGGCAAGGATTTCTACTGCCCCATCCCGCAGGACTCGCACTCCCACTCCTTCCGAAGTGCCATGTTCCTGGAGATCATCATCTCCCTTTGCCTCTATTTTCTGCGCAGCTATTACTCGGCCCATGTGGCCTCCACATCACAAGACCTGGCAGGCAACCATGCCATGCAGCTGACAAGTGTGGAGGTGTTGACACTGCTCTTCAGCGAGCTTGCTAAGGTCACTGGGGGCTCAGCAAAGGGCTTTGCGAGTTTTATTTGTGACGTTTTGTCCAAATGCAAGGTGCAGAAGGTTGTGCTACACTGTTTGCTCTCCACCATCTTTAGTGTACAAAAGTGGCATGAACACCGTGCCCGTGGCACCAATGTGGCTGCAGTTGAGGAGGGCCTTTCAGAGGACAGCGTCATCAATCTGTCAGAGGACCAGTTGGACAACTGCAGCGCCATACAGTCACAACTTTTACGTCTGCTTCAGAGCCTGGTGGTGTTGGAGCATCGTGTGATGATCCCAGTGGATGAGGGTGGAGAGGGAGGTCCGGGATCAACTGGGTCTATCGGCGGACCTAATGGTCCCGGGGCTGGTTTTGAACTGATTGGAGGCGAGGTAGAGCATGTCAACCCACAACAACCTATGACTTCCCTGCAATACCTGCATGGGCAACCCATTACAGCTCAGGGCATGTTTCTGTGTGCTGTGATCCGAGCCCTGCATCAGCATCATGCATGCAAGATGCACCCACAGTGGATTGGCCTTATCACAGCCACTTTGCCATACATGAGAAAAGTGCTTCGGCGAGTAGTTGCATCTGTTACGCTTCAGCTGTGCAAAAACCTTGACAACCTTATCCAGCAATACCGCTACGAGACGGGCCTCACGGACACCAGGTACTGGACCAATTCAATTATACAGCAGAGAAAGCACACAAAGCTGTTTTTTATTGAAATCTTCAAATTGTCATAACATTGTCTTCAAACAGATCTCAAACAGCAGCCACAAAATGATTGTGATTTAGTGTATTAATTTATATCCACAAGATGGCACTGTTCGCTATAAATTCTTCAGTTAATGCTCTAACAATATCACGGTGGCCTTGAGGAATATAAAAGAAAATAAATACTATAACTGTTTGAAGCAGTGCTTTGTTTATGAGGGGAAAGTCAATGTGTCTGTGTGTATATTTCTAGGCCCCAGTGGATGGCATTGTGTATCCCTCCTGACCTAATTTTAACTGTACTAGAAGGAATGACAGCCATAATCCATTATTGTCTGCTAGACCCAACATCACAATATCACCAGGTGAGGGAGCTAGTGTTTCATGCTTGTGTTGTCTTTTAAATGCTATATAAATGCTAAGATAATGGGCATATTAAAAAAAAGTTAATAAATGATGAGAATAATTGACTAATAATGACTATTAATATTATTATTTAATTTTATATAAATGTAATATTTATTTAATGGGTGTCTGTTTTTCCCCAGTTATAATCAGTGCTTAGGTGTGGTCTTTAATTAGTATTAGTTTTTCTTAATGTTTATATGCATGTAATCCTTAGCTCCAGGCGAATGTAGATCAGAAGCACCTTGCAGAGGCACGTGCAGGCATTCTCTCCATCTTGCACACCATCATGTCCTCCGTAACCCTGCTGTGGGGCGTCCTTTATCTGGCTGATAGTTCTGACAGGCCAGCTGCAGCCTCTGCCTGCTCCACATCCAACATCAACCTAGGATCCACAAAGGTATCATGACTTGTGTCTTAAAATATGTAATGACTGCGCTTTGGTCCTGCGTGTAGTCCAGGTGCTAGGCTAACTGCTTGTTGTTCACAGAATCTCAGGCAGCAAATTCTAGAGCTGCTGGGCCCAATCTCAATGAATCATGGAGCTCACTTCATGGCTGCTATTGCTTATGTGTGGAATGAAAGGAAGCAGGCTAAATCTCCATCCAGGAACAAGGTATGAACTACATCAGAAGTCATCTGTTAGTTTTGAACCTGAGACTACAAAAACAATTGTGTTGGTCTGTATTTTAGGTAATTCCCACAGCTAGTGAGGAACAACTTCTCCTTGTGGAACTTGTTCGTTCAGTAAGTGCCATGCGAACTGAGACTGTGATACAGACAGTGAAGGAAGTCCTCAAGCAGCCCCCAGCCATCGCCAAAGAGAAGGTATAGTTACGAATATACTGACAACTCCCGTGATTCCTCTCCAGTCACTGTCAATTACTGCTGTTGGTTTTGCAGGTAGATTTAAGACTCCCCTTTGCCTTTTTTAATTTTACAGAAGAATCTTTCCCTGGAGGTCTGCATGCTTCAGTTTTTCTATGCCTATGTGCAGAGGTAAGTGAACTGACCAGCTATAGTAATATCAGTATATGCCAAAAGTATTCTTTAAATTACTCTGTCAGTCTCACTGCTCACTGTCTCATCTCTATTAGTATTCCGGTGTCTAGTCTGGTTGATAGCTGGCCATCACTCTTAGCATTGCTGAAGGACTCTGTGCAGCTCAGTCTGCCTGCTCCAGGACAGTTCCTCATACTAGGGTAAGTTCTTTTTCACAAATCCTAGCACAGCCGTACTTTCATTTCAAAACTACATTTATTTAGAGGTTTTACTTAAGATAAATGGTGGCAAATGAAATGGATGTGTCCAATAACAAAATAAATGCTATCATAAAAATGCATTTCTGAACAAACTTTTAATTTATGTTTTCTTTAGAGTATTGAATGAGTTTATCCTAAAGAATCCCACCCTGGAAAGCAAGAAGGACCAGCGTGAGCTACAGGTGACCTTTCTCTCATTCCAACAATCTCCACCATAACATCCAAATGCCATATCTTTTTGACATGGTTACTTTGTATTACTGTTTTTTTGGACATTTGTACAATGGTAATACTATTTAACTACCACTTACTAATACCACAGTATATCAATATGGCAATTTTACAGTACTAAGGTAAACATTAAAGTACCATGGCATTGCTTAGACTATCAGCTGTTTCTCTTACATGTCTCATTTTAAATGTTCACATCAAATCATAAAACCACGACTCTCCAGGATGTGACCCATAAGATCGTGGAGGCCATTGGAACGATTGCAGGCTCGTCCTTAGAGCAGACCACGTGGTTGAGGAGAAACCTGGAGGTCAAACCTTCCCCTCAAATCATGGTGGAAGGGGCCAGTCTGGAGGCAGATGTAGAAGGTCAGAGACTATGTGTGTCTGTGTTTACGTAAGATATAGCCTATGTACATCGACCCCTGTAAGCATGCAAAGCTCCATGCGGGTATGGCGTGTCTCTCACTAACAGTATGTATGTTTCAGATCTAATGCTCACAGTGATGGAGGCCTCCAGCTTCACTCCATCTGTGTACAGTGTTCACGCTCTCACATTGCTGGCTGAGGTAAACACAGAATGTCAAATGCAAACTCTTTTCCTTCTTTAACAAGCCAAAATCTACCACAACTGGTGCAGCAGATATCATTTGTAAATTAGAATTTTGCATTGGTATCAAGCACACCAGGAACATTCACAACTAACCAGAGGTCGTGCTCTGCCCTACTTGTCTCTACTTGTATGTTTGCTTTTATTTTGGCTTTCTGTGAATTGAATTATTGTGCTCATGTTTACATCGGTGTCTTTGCAGGTGCTGGCTCATCTATTAGACATGGTCTTCTACAGTGATGAGAAGGAGAGAGTGATCCCTTTGCTGGTCAACCTCATGCATTATGTTGTGCCCTACCTGCGTAACCATAGGTATTTAGTCTTCAAAATCCAACACTGTTGACAGAACATGAGGAGTTGACAATTAATCAGACACAAAGTTGCTGAAACTGCCTTAGTGTCTTGGATTTTCTAATTGAAAGTTATTATAGGGATCAAGAACTTGTTGCACTGTCTTCTTTTTGTCAGTGCTCACAATGCCCCCAGTTATCGTGCATGTATCCAGCTGTTGAGCAGCCTCAGTGGATATCAGTACACCCGGAGAGCCTGGAAGAAAGAAGCTTTCGACCTGTTTATGGACCATACATTTTTCCAGATGGATTCCTCTTGCGTCAGCCAGTGAGTCCTGTACAGCACATGTCTTTTCTCCTTTTCGCAGTGGTTTTACTGCTGCTCACAGGGCAATGTGACCTGTAGCTGACCACATCTCTCTCTTTCAGCTGGAGAGCAATCATAGACCACCTGATGACTCATGACAAAACCACTTTCAGAGACCTGATGAGTGAGTCTTTCCTTTTCTACTAAGCCTTCCAGCTGCGTCCATCTTATTGCTCTATCATCATCATCATCGAATTTATGTTTTTGTGTGAGTGTTGTAGAGAGGAACTTGCTAACATTTCGTATTTTTGCAGCCCGAGTTGCCGTGGCTCAGAGCAGCTCTCTGAGTCTTTTCACCAATCGAGATGCAGAGCTTGAGCAGAGAGCCATGCTACTCAAACGACTGGCCTTCACCATCTACAGCAGTGAGGTGGACCAATACCAGAAGTACTTGCCAGACATTCAAGGTACACACAGACACTAACAGACATGCTACATAAGAGCACTTAAATAAAAATCCATTGATTTCAAAATCAGGGGTGTACAATCCTGGAGGGCGAATGTCCTGAATTTAGTTCCAACCTGCCCCAACACACTTGCCTGTAAGTTTCTATGGTTGCGACCCACTTCGCTTTTAAACACACTTGCAAACTTCCTAGAGCTCTTCTCCTCGGGGTATCCTCATCTCCAATTTGAAGTGTGTTCCAGTTCCTCAAGTGGAGGAGGGAAGCTTAAATGGACGAGTCAGGTGAACGTGGGGAGCCCGTCAACTTGTATTTAAACTTCAGGCAGCATACACCACAATGCAACATGATTGTGACGCCATAGTATATTGTTTAACCTATAGAATAGGTTAAACCTATTAATTGCCTATTAACTATTAACTGTTAACTTAAAACTCATAGGTTATTGTGTTGATATTTTATTATTAGTTTGTGTAATTTTATAATATTTTCTCCAAACAGCTCAATCATACATATAGGCATATAGAATGGTGCATCAAACTAATTAATAAGTACTTCCAGTCTGGTCTTAAAAACGAAAAAAAACAGCAACAATCAGTTCACTCAGAGCAGAATCAGTATTTTAACGTTTTGTTCATGCGTTCTTTCTGTAACATCATCGTTTCGAAAACGGTTTGATTTGGAAAAAATATGGTTATTTATTAATTTGATTTATTTTGCCTGTACTTTATACCAGAGCTTGAATTGAACTTTATATAAATATAAGTAAGAGCTTATGACTAAACCTCGTAAATCATGTGTATCGTCAAACTGTTGGAAAAACCTCATATGGTAGTGCCACCTCAATCCTGAATGAAGTCCTGCACACATTTTCTCTGCTTGTTTGTAGTGCAAGGGTGAATAGAAAGAAAAGGTTTCTTTGAAAAAGTAGCAACAGTGTTTTCTTTATTCAAAACACAATGTCTGTAAAGGCTAATGTTTTATGCATTTAAGGAGCAGAGAAGAGTGTCTTAGGGCCAGATTTACTAACAGCTTGCGCCAATGCAAACCGTTAAAACCGTTAAAAACAACTGTCAGGATTTACTAAAGTCATGTAGTGAAAAATTAGCTGAAAAAGGTGTGGACAGTAATTTTTGCGACTGACCTTATTGCATTGTAGGAGTTTCCCATTTCAGACACAAAATTTATGGGAGGAGAGTATTTAAATGAATCAGGCAAGGTGATTTTAATAATTTTTTTGTTTGTCAAATTACAATTTTTTTGTACCTTTATTTACTGCCCAAAAGAGCACATCTTAAACCAGAAGCTAATTTGCGGTGCTTTTGGTAGATTGCATTGGTCATTATGGAAATTATCCGGATTCTTTAATTTACGTGTCGTCAATAGATCACACACCCAGAACTTTCCACTCCTATCAGCAGTTTTTTGGGGTTTTTTTTTGGGAATTGCGTTTTCACACTAATTTGCCCTGTTTAGTAAATCTGGCCCTTAGATTGGTATTTGCCATCTAGTCATAGCTAATACGGCCAAATATTTTTAAACGACAGTAAAAACTGAGCGCCCACATAGCTACAATAACCTTTGTAACCTGTAAGTTGATGATAACTTAATGCGATGCACTTACTGCCTCAGATGCGACCGTTCTAACGACTGACTAAACTCAAATCTCTGACATTTGCTGGTGAAAAACCTTGTAACTCCATTTAAACTTATTTCAAACTCCTATTTCAAACTTAGACATGCAAGCGTTTGAACATACATAAAGCCACAATCATAGACTGTATAAAAATATGCACGTAGTGTCCATGACGTCACCCATAGGATTCTGAAGAGCAGTTTTGAAGAGTAAAGTAGGGTCGAGCTGGCCGTTGCCATCTTAGCTGCGCGTCATCGTGCGTCACTCCCGGATAACAGAAAATGGGCATAGAGGCGAGACGTGAGCGAAGCTGAGGTGACGCGATGACTAACAGACAGCAGATAAATGGCTACCCACCTGCCACTCAAAGTGGCCACGTCCTTAATTATGCAGAACTTTAAAACTTTATATAATGTAAACCAGTTTAAAAAAATTCACCCCCCTCACAGTTGTCATGAAGGTAAAAATTAGCCGTTTAGACCAAAACTAGAATTTGTACCAGGCTGTGAACATGTTTTTTTCTGCTGTAAAGTTGGGCATTTTAACATAGGGCTCCCTTCTGGAGCCTGTGGCCCTGGTGGCCAGTCGACTGCAGTTTAAGTCACTTCCGTATTGGCTTCAAGAAAGACCGCGGGAGGTTGCTGCTTGGCCACAATACTAACTCTCATTTGTCAACGAGATGGAGGGAAGTTAGTGAGGGAAGGGCATAAAAAAAGTGGAGCGGAGCCTAGTAATTTAGAACACGTAATAAAATCAATATCAGTGGTTGCAACCTATGCCAGTGCTCAAACAGCACTCCAAGGGATAATCACTGGCACGTGAGCAATAGCGAGAAAGGTGTATTGTATATGTGATTATGTTCCACATAATCACACTACCTGTTTAATTTTAGGAGCTATAAATACTATTAAAGGGTGATAATTAAATCACTTGAGTCGTGCTACACTATTGAGTAGATCACAATTTTTTCTGCTGTATTTGTTGCTCTTCTATTTCAGAGAAAATGTTACCGTTGTCAATGAGATTCTCATCTCTGTATACAGAGTCCTTAACATTTCACACAATGTCATTTCAGAGCGTCTTGTGGAGAGCCTACGACTCCCTCAAGTGCCCATCCTCCATGCTCAGGTCTTCCTCTTCTTCAGAGTGCTGCTACTGCGCATGTCCCCCAGCACCTGACCTCACTCTGGCCCACTATGATCACTGAGTTGGTGAGGATATGACACCTCACACATTTCATGTTACAAACAATCACAAGCAACATCTCACAAATCAGTCTGTAAGTTCTTGGCCTTAATGGTGAAATGACAGAAGTTCTCTGGAGCGGAATACTTTTGGTGGACCTTTTTGTCTTTTAGAATCAACCATGTTCATTAGGCTTGTTTGTTTCTTTCCACAGGTTCAGGTGTTCTTACTCATGGAACAAGAACTCACTGCAGATGAGGACATCACCAGGTAGCCATTTATCAAATCTGTTTGCTCTTTTAGCTTTTGTTTGAAAAGTCAAATCTGGCTCCATTTAAGACTTTGGACGATTTGTACATGTTGAATACTGATGAATGTGGTCTCTGGCCTCTCACCAGGACCTCAGCCCCCTCGGTTGCAGGGCTCGAGACAACATACTCGGGGGGCAATGGCTTCTCTACCTCCTACAACAGCCAGCGATGGCTCAACCTCTACCTGTCTGCCTGCAAGCTGCTGGACCTGGCCCTCGCTCTGCCATCTGAGAGTCTGCCTCAGTTCCAGATGTGGGTGTTTTTACATGGTTTTTACCATGAAATGTATTTTAATACAAGGAAGGAACTCAAAGCAGTTGCAGGTCTAATGGTTAGAGGATCGGACTTGTAACCCAAGCCTCAGTACCGGCAGGAAATGTAGGGGAGAGAATGAACAGCACTCTCTTCCACTCTCATTACCCACAACTGAGCAAGGCACCTAACTTCCAGTCGCTCTCAGGGTGCCGTAGTAAAAAATGCCTGCCCACTGCTCTGGGTGTGTTCACTATGGGTGTGAATCATCTGGTCTCACGATTCAATTTGATTACAATTATAATGTCAACGATTCAATTCGAAATCATGATGCAATTTTCTATATTATTGCACATCGCTACATTTTTGTCATTGAACACAAGCAGTCAGATATGAACTCCCTTTTTATTTTATCTGCTCCAAGAAAGTACACTTCCTGAATATATCAAACACAACTTAAAGGGATAGTTCACCCAAAAATGTGATCCCGTAATTTACTCACCCTCAAGCCATCCTAGGTGTATATGATATTCTTCTTTCAGACGAATACAATCTAAATAAAAAGAGTTAAATAAAATTTCAGAGTTAAATAAAAAAAATATCCTGGCTAATCCAAGCATTATGGCAGTGAATGGCAGCCCAAAGTTTGAAGCCCAAAAAAGTGTATCCATTCATTATAAAAGTAAACCATATGACTCCGGGGGATTAATAAGAGCCTTCTAAAGTGAATTGATGGGTTTGTGTAAGAAAAATATTCATATTTAAAACTTTATAAAGTAAAATATCTAGCTTCTGACTGACCGCTGTGTGGATTACTTTTATAATGGATGAATACACTTTTTTTTGGGCTGCCATTCAATGCCATTATAATGCTTGGAAGAGGACATTTTTTTATATAACTCTGATTGTATTCGTCTTAAAGAAGAATGTCATATACACCTAGGATGGCTTGAGGATGAGTAAATCATGGGTTCATTTTCATTTTTGGGTGAACTATCCCTTTATGTCTGAACACAGCAGACGACAGGACCATTTAGAACTAACAAACACTAGTAAATACTAAAAGCGCATGAAACTGTCAAGTAGTGTACTTTAAGTGTGCTTTTTTATGTATTACTCACTTTTGTGTTCCATCTCCCTCTGCCATTTTACTCTAGTGCGAGAAGTAAATATGTGATGAATGACGTCAGAGAAATGTCAGCAGGCTATAATCGATTACGGGCTATTACTACATTGATGCAGAATCGTCCACATCTGCATTGCGATGCAACAATTCATTTCAACACCCCTAGGGTGTGGTTGTGTGTTAGCAAGTTCCTATCTACAACAATCAATGCAGAGCACAAAATCCGAATTCCAAATTGCCTACATGCCACATCATTTTCACTTTTCAATAAGCTAGCAATATTTCTTGTTTCCTTTCTAGGAAAGGCACTTAACCCCAGGTTATCGTTGCTCTAAATCCTGATTATAACTCTGGATAGAAGGACATTTCACACTTGTAATTTAAAAGCTCTTAGGGTAACACTGCATTGCAGTGCCAAACTTCTTGTGTGAAATGATGTGGTATTAGAATGGTTAGCAACACACTCCCAATTGCTTGCCTCATGGTTCACAAGGTTTGGACATTCACAGAAACACTGTGTTTGTAAAATGTTGACGGAAATGCGTAAGGTGGAGTGAAGAAAATACTGTTTTATTTTATTCTTACTTATTTATAGTTCTAAAAACCTGATAGCACCGTCGGCAATATATAATATGATGATGCGCAATGTGTAAACAGGTTGCATGCTTTTGTCCAATCAATGACACCACAAATAAGGACATTAACACTGGGTTTAGGAATGTGCAATGCCGCTTATGCATACGCAGGATTAACTGTTAACTGAGCTGTGTGAAACATGATAACCCAAGATTCTGTTTACCCAGGGTTAACTATTTCAACCCTTCTGTTCAGAGCTGAGAAAGCTATCCATCCTTTTACATTATATCAGTTTTCTTCATTGATAAAATTAATTACAAATATTGAGCATATTTAATTTGAAGAAAATAATAACACACTGTGCCACAGGTATCGCTGGGCTTTTGTCCCTGAAGCCTCGGATGACTCTGGTCTGGAGGTCCGCAGACAGGGGACTCATCAGAGAGAGTTCAAGCCCTATGTTGTCCGACTGGCCAAGCTGCTGAGAAAAAGGGCCAAGGTAATACAACCACAAAACAGTCGCCCCAATATACACTTAATCTATGGAAATCTATTCTGTCAAACTGTTACCTTGTTTTAATAGAGATTTGTTCCACATGATTAGCATAGAACCTATAACATTTATAGACTATTCAGTAGATTTGCTAATGCTCCTAAGCCTAGGATGTTCATTACCCTCATGGGAATGTCTCCATTAACTCTAGAAAAATCCAGAGGAAGACTGCTCCACACGCACTCTGTCCTGGGAGCCCGGACAGCTTCTGCTCACCCTTTATGTGATCCGCAGCATGGAGCAGCTCCTCCCTTTCTTCAACCTCCTCAGTCAGGTGTTCAGCAGTAAAGGCAACAGCCGCTCAGGTCCATATCACAGCCCTACTCCCAGAGACGGCCCATTCCCTAGCAAGGATGGCAAGTTGGAGAGCCAGAAAGTCTTCTGGAGCCGGGCAAGACAGAACATTGAGGAAATGGTTGAAAAGGACTTCCTTGAGGGACTCATCAAAACGTGACCTGACATGAACAAAACGTGAAACTATTAAGAAAAAACACTAACACCTCACCTTTTAAAAAAATGGAAGAGAACAACAAAAAAAGATGTTTGTACATTTTTTTGCATTTCTAATTAATGTATTTTTCCCCTAAAGCTTTACTATTTAATTTAAATTCTTTTACTTGTAAATATGGCCAGCTGTGATGAATTCTTTAATTTGTTTGAGCCCATAGGATAGTATGATTATACTGTGCCATTCCATATTGTGGTGACTTGCCTAATAAAAGAGACATATCATGTGAATTTAAAACATTGTTGAATTCCCTCATGTCTTGTAGCAGACCTCATGTCTCAACTAACCAATCAAACTTGCAATAATTTTTGTTTCCTTTTGGGTTAGATTTCAGTTGTGTCAACGAAACACCTTTCGCATAAGAAAAAAAAACAATGCATATGCGTGGATAGTTAAAAGTAATGTTGCTTTGAAAATTATCAAAGCCATAATGGAAAAAGTCTATTGAATATGAGAGTGAAAGAGGTAGGAAATACAACAGACAATGTTCCACTTGCTCTACAGCTGTTATTTTTCTTTAAACAGTGATCTAAATGAACAAAACTAACGAAATGAGACTTTATTCATTTTAAGCCAGAGATGTGTTATGTGAAGAACCACATTTATTGAAGTGTGTCAGGTGGGTTTGGGAACTATTCGACTAGAGAACGGTTCATAAACGAAATTAATCTGTTTAGTGATTGAATAGTTATTATCGTTATTTCTGCTTTAAAACTCTGACTAAAGCCATAATGTAATGATAATGAGATTAAGAATGTAAAAAAGAATGGAGTAAACCATTAGAATGACCTAAGGACATTATATTATTTAAATTACTTAAATTTTTAATGTGATATATTGTGTTTATAACCTAATAAAACTCTTATTAAACAGTTGAAAAATGATGACGCTTGCACATTCTTGAACAGTCCCTTGTTGTACACACGTACATTTTAATCACGGATAACAGCCCCTGGACGGATATTTTGGGTGAACAGACTGAAAAGATTCGATTCTCCTAGAGGAATCAAAACCCCCACTACTTGTTACCATAGCAATAAAACAGCACATTTACGTGGGGCGCAGATAGTAAAACGCAATCTGGGTTTTTAATGACGTGTGACCTGACTCATGCGTGTGGGCGGAGTGATAGGACAAATAAATAAATATTTAGTCCAGCAGGGACCGCGGCTTCCCGTTATCGCTGCGTTTCATCCTCCTTGTTCAGCAATTGTCCAAGACTGGACATAGCCACGGGGTGAATGAAAAGTCAGGCGAGCGTTTTTTAGAAATGAGGAGAACAACGCAAGCCGTTTGAAGGTTTGGGTGACTGCACATCCAGCGGGGTTTATCGGGAAGATTAATCCTTGATCTGGAGGAGGAGAGAAGGACGACTGTTCGAGCCGAGCATCATCGTTAACATCCTCTTCCAATTCAAAGTGGAAATAACGAGGAATATCCTTTAGGACTTTATACAAATTGTCTTTTATTACATTCAAGCTCACCGTTTTCTCTTTTTAAGAACTATTCGCGGTTGAAATACTCGTTACGCATCTCCCGCATCCCCACGAGGGGAATACACAGCGCAGGCGTTGACCTGATATTTTTATTATAGTAAACACGAAGTCTCGCGTTGTATGTTTTAGTATTGCCTTAGGTATGTCCGTTGCTCATCATCCATGGTAAAGACTTCATCTAAGCTTGGTCTTGATAACAATAATATCATATTAATATCGCAAATTGTGGCCGAGAATCCATTTTAAAGGGCCTCATCCTTTTTGGACGCTTTGGAGCAACTCGACGCGTCTCTTTCTACGGGAGTAAGGGCGTTTGATTCCGCTAGAGAAGAAAGATGTCGGGTCAGACTTTGACGGACCGCATCGCCGCGGCGCAGTACAGCCTCACGGGATCCGAGGTGGCTCGTGCGGTGTGTAAAGCGACCACGCACGAGGTGATGGCACCTAAAAAGAAACATCTCGAATGTGAGTTGGTTCAGGTTAAGATTACACCTTTCTTTACCTTGTTTATGTCTATCAAATATACCTACACCGTCTGTTCACACATACACGTAATGGCCCATCATCATTCCTCAAAGGTCATCCAACACCATTGGATGGGTTAGAAAGGTCTGTGGTGATGTTTTGGTGTCAATATTGTGAAAAGGAGATATGAAATTGCTCTGTGACTAATGGGCCCTCATTTCACAGTGTGTCTGTCACTGAGCAGAGACACCAGAATGAACAGAGAACATGGCTTCCTTCCACTGTATGGCCTGAAAGGAAACAGACTATTTATCACACTCTTCCAAGTAATTTGTTTGGAAATCCATTTATTTGGTATGAAACACATAGCTTTATTAATAAATACCATATGGATAAATATACCAATTATTTCATACAACTTACCCATACACACACACACACACACATATATTTACAATAAGGGTAGATAGACATTTTAAGATATAGATAGATATGCAAATCTATCAACCCTGAGTACACTTACAGCATCTATAAAATACATATTTGCTACATTTATTCTTTATCTATCTATCCATCTACAATGTACAATTTAGTTAGGACAATTATAGATTTTCAGCAATATATAGATGGCTAGATAAATATAACGTTTTCAACCCGTATATGTGTGTGTGTGTATGTCACACAAACACATATATTGAATGCCAATGTATTTTAAGAACATACTCTAGAACCTTTTGGCTACTAACTGTGAGTTTACTGTACATTATTCAGTGCTGATATCATAGGAAGTGCACTCAAAGGCTAAAGTAATCAACCTCCAAATGAGGTTGAGTAGCATGTGGCCTGGAAGGGTTTCGGGAGCCCTAGTACACTTTCATTGCCTCTCAGATTCACCTCTGCTGAATTATACATGCCTCATTCATAGGTCAAAGTTGAGGATGTCACCAAGAACATTAAGTGAAGCATTTGATACTGACGTTCGACCCCTTTGATATTCTATGAAAGCTTAACTCAATGTATTATGTGTGTGTCATGTAGGAAGAAAAAAAATACAGATTGAAAATGTTGCATGTTGTTTACTCAGACCTCTAGTAGTAAAATGAATTAGTAGAAATTGGACACAAAACGGACAAACAATTCAACAAGCTTTTTGCATAGGGTGCATGTGACATTGAAAGTAAATATAGTATTTGAAAAGCTTTTGAAATTAGCTCATGTTGAAATGTAAACCGTGTCTCTTTGAAATATGGTACATTGTGCTTCTATCTGGGCTTTTAAATCAATGGCTTTCAAACAGTCCTGATCAGCATCACAAAAGGCCTGTGTTTGAGGCAGGTGTCCCAAGCTCCTTAAGCGCTGTGACACACCCACATCTGTCTCAGAGAAGCATGGGTAATCAGAACACGTCAATTAAAGCAGAGATAAGCAATTCAACTGCAATGCTCAGGACAAATTCACATGCCGAAAAAAAAGCCTTTCTTTGGTTTCCATCCATGTGATCTTCCTGTGCTGAATATGAGTTTATTTATAGTTTTAAACCATTCAGTATTATTTTGTATGCAGTGTTCTGCATTCAGTCGACGTGCCAGCAATCTCTTTAATGTGCTGACTCATTAGTTCACCTCCCATTTTGTAATGTACACTCATTTCGGTAACAATGTAGCTCGTCTTGACTGTTCAGTCTTATGTGTACATAATTGTCATGTTTAGTATTTTGATATTTAAAACAAAATTTGATAATTAACAATGAAATCAACATTTTGCTACATGCCATGGAAACAAAATAGTCAGTTTGGACAACAGGAAGGGGATGGACCTTCTAGGTGGAGTGTGCTGTTGAATTGGTGCATAAAGATCAATGGCGTACAGTGAAGTTTAGAAATTAGATCTTTTTTTTAATGTAAATTCATGTTTCAGTTACACTTTATGTTGATACATTTTCACCAAACTGATTGCTCACTAAAACCCCCTCACAGATTATGTTTCCAAGTCATTTCAAGTTTGAATGTGATGTGACATAAAGCGGTCATATCCAAGCGGGTGAGTTGTTTACTTACTTTTTAGTTAATCATCACATTAACACAATTATTCAATCAGACAACGTGACTTTTCCTTATTCATTCTCAATTACCTATCACCAAACCCACCGTACACTTTAGGGAGTCTCTTAAAGGGTTATTAGTTCACCCAAAAATGAAAATTCTGTCATTAACGACTACTGTCGTTCCAAACCCGTAAGACCTCCGTTCATCTCCGGAACACAGTTTAAGATATTTTAGATTTAGTCGGAGAGCCTTCTGTCCTTCCAATGAAAGTGTATGCCCACTCTACAGTCCGTGTCCAGAAAGGTATGAAGAAAGGTATGAAAAACATCATCAAAGTAGTCCATGTGACATCAGTGGGTTAGTTAGACTCTTTTGAAGCATCGACAATACATTTTGGTCCAAAAATAACAAAAACACGACTTTATCCAGCATTGTATTCTCTTCCGCGTTTGTTTGAATCCGCATTCACGAGTCCACAGTGACGCGCGTTGCTGATGTAAGACGCAAAGAAGCCAGATAACGCAGCAGCAGCGTCTTAAGTCAACAACGCGGAAGAGAAGACAATGCTGAATTAAGTTGTTGTTTTTGTTATTTTTGGACCAAAATGTGTTGTTGATGCTTCAAAAGAGTCTAACTAACCCACTGATGTCACATGGACTACTTTGATGATGTTTTTCATACATTTCTTCATACCTTTCTGGACACGGACTGTAGAGTGGGCATACACTTTCAATGGAAGGACAGAAGGCTATCGGACTAAATCTAAAATATCTTAAACTGTGTTTCGGAGATGAACGGAGGTCTTACGGGTTTGAAACGACATTAGGGTGAGTCATTAATGACAGAATTTTCATTTTTGGGTGAACTAACCCTTTAAAAATCAGTGGGGGAGGCGAAAGAGACACTCCCGATGCAACTTTAACCTCTGGTGTCACTGTAGGACAGTGCCACCTAAAAATTATTTATACACTTTTAATAGTCATATTTAATAAAATTTGCGTCATTTTGTTTTTTATTCTATCACTCTATTTTTGAGGAAGGAGGAAACATTTCTGATTTTGTTTCACCTCACTTCTGAGATTTCCAACCCCCGCTGGGATGTTTAAACATTGCATTGCCTGTGTTTGGAACTGCCTACCAGCAGCAGCAGTAGCCATGATCCAAACAGTACAATAGCAAATTGTCTTGAGTGTCCCTACGCAGATGACTCAGTTGATCATTCATATTTGCAATGATGACCAACAGAAGTTGGCCAAAGTTTAAAAATGACTTTTGTGTGAGCTGTGCTTTATATATTGCTACATGGCAAATGACCGTACCATTACAAACAGTAAATGTCCTCCTAATACTCACACATATTAGTTTCTGAGAATTATTGAATTTAAATTAGATAGGCAAGATGTAATATAAGTCTCAGGTGTCCCCAGAATGTGTCTTGTGAAGTTTCAGCTCAAAATACCCCACAGACCATTTATTATATCATGTTGAATTTTTGAGTGGAAGGAAAAACATATGCACGCTCCCCACCCGCTTTCCAGAAGAGGGCAGAGCCTGTACATCTCATGGCTTGGACGTAAACACATTCAGTTATGTGAATGTAAACAGCAGGGAAAGAAATCGCATGTGTATTAAAGTGAAAGCAGTGTAATACAGTACCTACAGCTAAATTATATGTTAATATGAATCAAACAACAAAAGAAGAACAGAAAAGAACATTGCTCTTGATTGAATAACTTTAGTAGCTTTAATAAGAATACATTTCTTACTTGAATGCTGCTGTTTAATGCTCTGACAAAGGGGATAAACATGGAGGACTGTGTACCGCTCACTCAGGGCGAGCTCCTAAACGTATGTGATGTCACATTTGCTAGAATCTCAAAAGCTTGTTCTTATGATTTATGGGGATTAAAAAAAGTTTTGGAGAGGAGTGGAGGGATTTTTACCATTATTGGGTGGTTGTGTACACACACAGCCAACACACATTTTTGTTCAAACGCCATGTAAAAGTGAGTTTTGCATAATAGCTTTAATACAGTGTGAGTTACATTTTAGACACAATACTGCCAATGTCTGTTTTTTACTCCGGCAGCTAAAATAGTTTTAAATGAAGCCCAGTCTCCTATCTATACAGTAGTGGTGTTTCGTTCCAGAATTAATCAATGGCTGTGTCTAAAAGCTGAAAAATGCTGAATACGAAGGTACGTCCGAATCCAATGATCGCATCACATCCTTTATTCTGAGCTACCTTCATCTGGTCGATTTTTTTTAAGGCAGCATAGATGTGTCCTTCACAGATTTTGATATCCTAAAATTATGTGCGTTCCATTCTGACAGTTGAGCTAAAAAATAAATATGGCAAATGAAAGTTGTGCTAGGTGGTCGGTTTGTGTTTAAATGTAAATTTTAGATTTTTTTTTCTCCAAATTTCATTAAACCGTTATGCTGCCTCAGAAGTCCAAAATTGGTTTTGTAAGGTGCCTTTGTGTGCAAACGCTGCCTGCAGTCATTGCTTGATAGGGCAGCGTGGAAATAAGTCAGCTACCTAAGCATTCGGACACGTGTCACGATTCAATATGTGTCACGATTCGATATGTATCTCGATACTGAACATACGATACGATATGTATCACGATATTTTAAGCCAAAATAAATTAGTTTTTTTTAACTATTTTTTATATTTTTGCTAATATATATATATATATATATATATATATACACACATATATATATATATATATATATATATATATATATACACACATATATATATATATATATAATTTTGTACAATGATTAAAATAATAATTTTATTATCCAGCAAAATTTCTCCCTATGCATTTTTATATTATATTCAACAGAGGTGGGAGTAAGTCACACATGTGCAAGTCACAAGCAAGTCTCAAGTCTTAACCTTCAAGTCTCAAGCAAGTCCAAGTCAATTTTTGTGAGAGTCGAGTCAAGTCAAGTCACTGCTTTATGTCAAGCAAGTCAAGACAAGTCATAGCTTGGGTCAAGCAAGTCACTGGCAAGTCATACAAATGTCTGATGATTTAACTGAATTTTTATATTAAAATAAGCTAAAACTAGTTATGGACTATGGGAGTTTTATTTGCATTTAAAATTATACAGCCGAGTTGTTTATACAATACAAATCTAAAAAAAAAAAAAGATTCAAAATTACATAGCCATATTAGGTGATATATATTTTTTGTATTATTTGCTTGTCCGCTACAGCGTGACCAGGTGATTGTTATATGACTAATAAACTTAAAGGGGTACTTCAGTTCTGGGAAGATGAATCTGTATTTAAACTCGATCATTAATGTAGTAGAAATGTGAAATTATTTTTGAATTTAGTGCCTGAGAAAACACAGAAAATGTATTTTTGTCTCATGGGGATGAAAGACAACAATTCCCAGAATGCACTGAATCTCCGCAGCTCCAAGTGCTGATTCTGTGAGTGCGATGTTGAAAACATGCGGAAATAGCGCCCTCTGCTGGCTGTAGTCTTTAGCCTCTGGACAAAAACTCCTCCGATGATGCAAAATGACGATATTTGCGTCATCGGAGGAATTTTTCCAGAAATAAAATACATAATTCTCTCGTCTCAGGGTCATATGAGGGGGAAAGTATGATAATTTTAATATACATTCCTGGGTTTCTACTGATACAAATGCTAATCGCTGAAGTAACCCTTAAAGAGAACTCAGATTGTGTTTGCTGCTCACACGCTGACGAAGGCTCATTAGCCGCAATGCGTATGTGTCCAGTACTTGTCACCTGTATACTAAATATTAAAGCCATGATGAAATAAAGTTTTTTTTTTTAATATTTCTTCAATAATATGTGAGTGCTTTGGATTATTAATATGTCCAAACAGGGGCGTAGCCATCATTTCAAATTTGAGGGGGACAGAATGTCAAATGTTATACCAGTTTTTTTCTGACCTATGTCTAATTGATGGTTTTATTTAAAATGTTATCTTTTTTTTTGCTTAATTGGCTTAAAATGCTATTTGTGTAAGCTATCTGGGTCTTTTTGACTCCACATAAAGTTCGCTGAAAAAAAGAGAAAAAAAAAAGACAAAAAGTAATATATACTCACTTTAGTAGTCATGTTTTACTCAAATGTTTTACATTTGTGTAGTGTTGGCGGGATTTCAGCATTTTTTTATTTATATAATTCCAATCATTAGGAGACTTTAAAAAATTTACCTTTAGTTACATAATTTGTCAAAAATCAGCTCCAATGCAGAACACACAGAATGGTGACTTTAACCCAGACGTCCAATCACAACAACACTGACCAACCTTTCGCTTGAACAATGTCAAAAGTTGAAAACAACAAGCATAAAAACGGAGCAAAATGACAAGAGCCAGAGCAAATACATTGTGTCTACATTTTTATATAGAAACAATACTGAAACCATCTGTGAACTGAGATACTAGTAACACTTCCGCGGATATTCCGTATAACACACACAGTAGCGTCTTCAGCAAAACTGGTCAATTATTCAACAAGAGAAATATGCAGTTATCCATCATTGTGCAACACAAGTCGGATACCACATTTCAACTTACAGTGCTTGACGGTATCATAGTGAAGAGTTTTTTGTTTGTTGTTGTTGTTGCAATTTTGAACTCATCATCGCAAACTCTGCGTAGGAACATGATGGATACAGCGCGGCCTGGAACCCGCCCAGTCTGGAAACACTGCTGAGCGCGGGTTCGAGCATGGGCGTGCCGTGATCTGTGAGTGACCCATTACAATGGAAACTTGGCGTAGCGGCTTGATTCACGACTGTCTCTTACGTTTGCTCTCTCTGCTTGCCTGCTGCGTCATGTGGTTCGGTTGCGGTGCGTTCAAAAACATATATTTATTAAACAAAAACAAGTTATTTCGAGTCATTTAACTCAAGTCCGAGTCAAGTCTCAAGTCATGAATATCAAGTCAAAGTCAAGTCGAGTCTTTTAGTAATATTTGTCAAGCAAGTCTCAAGTCCTAAAATGTGCGACTCGAGTCAAGTCATGTGACTCGAGTCCCCCACCTCTGATATTCAACATTATGTATAGTCGTTGTATGATTCTATGTAATAAGATTATTAATGTAATAATGTCACTGAAACTCCGTAAACTTAATTTTTTCCCCTCACGCATTACTCGCGCTTTCAATGCTGGCAGCATCCTCTCCCTATGCTCGCAACTCTCCCGTGCTCGCTATGTCCCGACTATAGAGATTAATACAGTATGTATGAATGAACCATCTAAATTGCTTTGAATACTACTAAAACTAAATGTGATATAGTGATTTAACTGATGTTTGCGCTTTGACTTGGAGGAGTGCCCCATTAAATAGTGTTTGCGCTTTGACTTTGAAGAGTGCCGTTCCGGCAGCGCGTGGACTTCAGAAGATGCAGTCAATCACAGTTCTAATTGCAAGAAAGTGTGTTAAAATGACCGCTCTCAAACTGTAAATGTTTAGCTCATCCAAGAATTAAACTATCTGCATTTAATATGTCTCATGTTGTTTTCGCACGTCAATCAGTCATTTGAACATCCGTGTTAAAAGTATAAGGAGGGTCCTTGGTTGCCATGTTTCCCCGCGGTCTTCAACTAGCTCGCGTGACACGTGACATGATTGGAAAGCTTAAGGTATCACACCTAATTGGAGGACGCTTACAGATAAAATTTAAGAATTTATCCTCAACTAGTTAAGGTTAACTTCAAATAATACTTATAGTAATTTAAAAATGTGGTTGCATTGGATCTGGACATGAAGGATAATTCTGGGATTTGGAAGGGGTGTGTCACGATTCTGCCTTCTTACATCGCGATACAGGTTCGTGGACCTGCGTATTGCGATTTCGATTTCATATCGCAAATCGTTACAGCCCTAATTCGGACATAACCAACGTTTGTGAACAAATTTATTGAGTGAATGATTCAACGACTCAACAAGACGGACACTTGTTTCTTTCCAAGATGATTCAGTGTTTAAACCATAGACTGTAAAAAAAGATGGACAACGCCCCTTCACTTCTTTCCATTGAAGAAAAGTGAAGCTTCCAATGTCTGAATATGGCGCTGACATCTTGTGCTGATTTGGAACCTGCGTCTGCACGGTAGAGAACTCGGGACCCGAGTCTGCTCAGTAGAGAGCAGGAAATAGAGCCGTGATATTAAAACCTCGCAACACACTTCCACAGTATCTGTTAGTACAGTTTACTGCAGATCAACATATTATGTCAGTGTGAAATAAACAGTTATGGAAATCTCCAATCTCCTACTGAAAATCCATAAAAAAAGTCTGTTGTGACAACTTCGCCAGTGACAACTTCGCTCAGGGAAGCTGTTAATCATGACATCACAACCCTGTTTTATAGCATCAAATAACACAAAAACCAAACGTATTAATAAAAAAAAAAACTTGAACTTACATCAGCGTGACAAGATGTCCGACACGCTTGGTTTAAACAAATTTGTTGATTGAACGATTCTAATGAATTACTCATAAAGGCAGTGACTTGTCGTCGCCTACTGGTGGATTGATATAACCTGCAGAAAGAGTCACTAAACCTTCACCACCACTTAAGCACAGACTGACAAAAACACCCAAAGGCTGAGTAATACAAACCAGGAAAAGTCCCAGTACATTTGAACTGTTATTTTTTAGCAGTTCAAAGCTGAAAATTCTGCAAATGTTAGCAATATTAGTATCCTTAATAATCAGAATTAAATGAAAACATTGTTTGCATTGGCTACTGATTAGATATTTTGCTTGCTTTGTTCATCATCTCTAATTGGACATATGTTTGCTGTACTATGTATATTTATAGATGAGTCAAAGTAAGTAATCAAGTAATGAAATATATTCATAGGCATCTGGTTCGTCAGTGTTTGTTGATGCTATTTTTGGTGACTGATGGTAGAATGACCATGTGGGGTTAGACAAACTGGGCAGAGTGTCAAGCTCTAACTCACACTTGAGTTTCAAACATCAGCAGGATAATGATAAAGATCTATTTTGTCTAAAGGTCATAGGGAGATATTTGACTCACAGCTAAACGGGAGAGACTTCCTTCAAGGAGAAGGAAATCATTCTTCTGAGTGTCACAAGAAAAATTAAGAGGCTATTGAGGCCACCAGTGTGTCATTTCAACCGAAGTGCTGGTTTAAGGAGCTTCTCTTACAGCTTAATAAGTGTAAAACTTACATTAGCTTACAAAATACTTGAGAAAATAATGCATCCCGGTTAAAAATGAATTTTTAAGTGCGTCTCTGTGAATCAGTTTCACTCTATCCTTCTCTTTTTCTTTCTTTTTGTCTCTTCCTGTCTGTCTCACTCTAGCTCGCTCTTTCTGTCCATCTCTTTAAGCAACTACAAATCAAATGGTGCAATGTTGGCGATACTCTGTCTGCAGTGTGTGAAAGTAAGAGAGTGAAAGCTGCACTAATGTCACTCAGCAGGAGAAATCAGCATTCCTGGGATGTCACAGTGTTAAATGCGGCTTTCGGCCAATCACGGCAAAGCATAGTGGCTGGCAGAGTGTTTTCAGCACCTTGGACAGGGACAACCCACAAAAACCTAACTAACACCTCGCTCTATTCTTATATTCTGTCCATTCCCATTTTTCCAGCACCCTTCCCCCCACACATCTGACTTAGAGGTCACTGCGTCCTTGAAGCAATATCCATTGTGCATTAGTCACTGTGTGTGCTAATTTAACATTTTGAAATGAGTCATTCATGCTGCTCTTACAAGTACGCGCACATATTTGCATTTGAGTGTAGCGAGACTCTTCTGTCCATTCATTGCGCAGATGTTTGTAGTGCAGTTTGCTTAGTGGGGAAAGTGCTAAATTTGGCACCTGGTTAATCAGGCTACAATCACACTGGCAGTTATGTACATGGCATCAATGGGTGCTGTTAGTACACCGCTGTGCCATGAATAATGCAAGAGAGATGTGTTTCCTGTGTAATCTGTCTGCTGGGCCCCCAGGATCCTTTAAGAGACAGAGCAGGGTGCAAGGAACTGGACCAGGTCTGCCATTAGAGATTAGGCCACACACGATTCTCACATTAGAGAAGTCAAACAGATTGAGATTATACGTGTCATGCTGGAGACTGAGATTAGGTTTTCCAAAGGGGAATGGGGTTAGAATAGGTCAAAGGACTACAGATTAGTTTGGAGAGGTAAAACAGAGCACAGAGATTATAATAGCACATTCATGTTTATCTGATGTCGAGATGCTCAGCCAACATAAAACGTGTTTGCAAGCCATTTTGCTTTTGTACAGTGACTCATTTCAGTGTACGTGTTACACACATCCAAAAATAAATAATACAGTAGGGATGTATGATATGTACATCCCAATTTGTTTCATTTATTGTTCAATATTAGATTTCAATTGTTTATAGCCTACTCAGTTTTTACATTTAGATTACCTTTGCCATCATCTCTCCCTTAAAGATCCTTAAAAAAACATTTGAATAACACTTTTAAACAATTAGTTACATTTAAATTGTTTTTAGTTTATGTAGACAAATTAATAACACTTTTAAACATTCTTTAGCAAGTCTCAAAATTAGTCTTAATTTTGCCTAAATTTACTTGTATCATTTAAAATATAATGTTTTTTTAAGTTTATTTAGACAAATATATATGTAATTTATTTATTTTTGTTATATTGTCCATTGGTTATTGGGCTTAAAATCTAAATAAATATTGACTTATATCGGTATCGGCCAGGTTGCTAATAATACTGGTGCATCCCTAAATATGGGTGCACAAAACCTATAAATATTAACCTTATGTAGACACACTGTTGAATAATCTTCTCTCCAAAAAGATGTGACATTTTGAGCACAGTTCTAATAAAGTGTTTTTAGAGGAAAGATAAAAAAAATATTTTCGGTAGCAAAAGTGTTCCGGCATTATATTTAGATTGATTATTTTGTGGAAACAAAAATGTAGGGCAAAACTTGATTGTATCCATTAGGAATGATAAATAGGGTCCATTTGGATTGATTTTAATGCAAAAGTCTTTTAATTGAATCACACTTTAACACATTTAAGCAAAATATGTCATACAGTAAACTATTGAGTTATGGGCCTTTATATGGTGGCTAAAGAGCAGGCTCATTATTAGACTGTTTTTCCAACATTATTAGTAAATTGTCTTGTAATGAGAATAATTTTTCAAGACAAGTTAAGGGTGATTTACTAAAGTATTTGTAAAATGTGAAAATATTTCCTGGTTGTCATGTTTTCTAACGATTGCTTTAATCATGATTATATTTATATTAGCATGATATGTAAGCATGAAATCACATCTGCACTACAGAAAGGAAGATATTCTCCTGTACAGGCTGGTTTACGCTGGTTTCTTCTTGGATGCTATGTCGCCACGCTGCTTGCCAGTGAGGGCACATGGGCAATCTCTCCATTTATTTATTTATTTATTTATTTTTGCTCCAGGGAGAGGACTATAAATAAAGAGAGCTTTTCATGCTCCATTCATGTGCAGCAGAATATGGCTGTTTTTGCTTTCAAAACACAATCAGCATACTCATTCAACTCTCATTATACTGAAACTCTCTACCTTAAAACTGTTATTCATTTCCGTTTGCATTGCTCTGTTTAATGGACATGGCAAAAATATTATTTCAGTAAAAACAAGAAGCTAATAGCATAGCATCTTTGGACAAGGGGAATGCTGGTAAAGATTATGCAAAGATATTAAAACTGGTCTAAACAACAAGATAAATACACAATTAAGGTTATTTTAGGGTTAGCATATACGGATATAATCACTTGTTATGAAAGGTAGAGTGGAGAGAGTAATGCAAATTAGCATGCTAAGATTAGCATTAAATTTTAACTGGCCACATCATTGTACAGGTTTTTATAATGGGACTTTAAACAACTGTCACATGATATTTCATTAATAATATATATTACAAAAGCATCCTGTAACATCCAAATATTTCTCAAATAATACTGACCTATGTTTTTGTGGTAGACAACTCAACAGTGGTAACTCACATCCACAAATGCAATATTACTAACCATTCTGGTTCTGTAATTAACAAAGAATGCACTTACAAATCCATTTCACTTTATGCTGCGTTCCAGGCAACCCGTAACCTGTGTTTTTCCAACCTTTTACCTGTGAAAGTGCAGTGGAATGGCAGTGGCAGCCCTAAAGATATACAAATAACGTGAAATAAAAGGTATATCAGCTTCTCTTGCCTTATGCTCCTCAGTTTCCCTCAAATAAGCAAGGAGTGAGCACTTTTGCCGCAAAAGAAAAGATTGTAAATGAGCATAAGCCCCGTACGGTCCGCCGTGCTCTAGCTACCACTCAGGCAGTTTGCGTGACTTTGCCTGGAATGCTACAAAGTCATGAGTTGTGGTTTGAAGTCGTAACAGGCTCAAAAACCAGCCTGGAACGCATTATAAGTCTCTGCAAATAGGCTAACTGGACTCAAACCTGGACAGAACTCACCCAGCCACAGAGCATGCTGGGCAAAACTACACAAGCACTATACATTGTAATGGAATTGTGCATTTCATTATTAGAATATGAATCAATCTCTCTTCAGATTATTAGCATGCAGTTAATTTAGTCTTTATTCTGTTATCATGTGTCTTTTATTTTGAATATGTGTGGACTGTGATTGTTTCCTGTTCATTTGCCTTGTTATCAGGTTTGCTCTTGTGTATTGTTAGCCCATATGTTTCCATTGCCCTGTGTTTAGCATCGTTCAGTATAACAAGGTATTGATTGGTGAGCTCTTGTTTATAATTAACAGTAATGTCTAAAGATACACATGGGAACAATCAAGGTGAAATTTATGAACATGACAATAAACACTGGAAACAGGAACTAGCAAACCAGTACATAATGAGGCATAGCATGTTGGTCTACATATAGCCTAGATATTTGCAAGAAACATTGTATTGTTGTGAAAGCAATATTTTTTTTTCACCAAGTACAACTTTATCATAAAAAGTAACCTCAGTTAAAGAGCCATATTAAATGATAATATTTACTTAAATCCAATTAATTCTGCCACATAAATAAATGTAATGTAAATGACGTATTGGAAAGTTTTTGCATGCATGCTAATTATATATATATATATATATATATATATATATATATATATATATATATATATATTCAAAAAGTTTATTTTTATTTGTTTGAAGGTGTATTTTAATAGTGTGCGTGTCCTTATTTAAACAGCTAAAATATGTATATTAAGATAAATTAGTATCAATATATTGCTCATTTATTTTCATGTTTTTAATCTTTAATATGTAAAATAACCTTAAATTAACATATTTTGCTAAGTATTTGACTAAGCTTACTGAACGGTTCTCAAAATGCTATCGCAAAACAATGCATAAGATATTAATATCTTGTTTATGATCTTTTAATGATTAAATGTGAACCACCCATTGAATGGTTTGCCCTTCAAACTAAAGTGTCTTCATTAAATTCAAGAGTATTTTGCGCATAATGTCACAATGTGTTGAGTCACAACCCCTATCAGAGCTGTTGTTAGATCAAGTGGATGTGGTAGTGGATTTTCTTGTACACTCTTTAGCTGTTTTATTAGGAGGACATTCACTGTTAACTAGCTTTTAACTGGCCACTTGTCTCGCCCCATGGCTGCATACATTACTTAATTAAATGTTGCCATGTCTTAATATTCAACAAAGGAGACCTGGTTTCCTGACACCAGACTAAGTGCTGCAGTTGCCAGGGAAACTGGCGCTTTAAGCATGTCTGTCTCCCCTCCTACTCGTGTCTTTAGAGGAGTGAAAATTACTGGCTCAGCGATGGGCCGTTCAGTGCATTTTAACACATGGCATACGTAATGTTGGTGCCTAGTTTGTAGAAGCGATCTCGCCGTGCATTTACTCCACAATGGCATTTACAGTCTGGGTGAAAATGCTTTTGTAATGACACCTCAGAAGGTTAATTGAATGTTGAAGTGGATGTTCTAGGGCTTTCTCTGTCGCTAATGGTCACTTTATGCCCATCTGAAGCTGTTCTGTGCGTTTATAGGGTGTGAACTATGAACAGATAGACCAGACTGTTTTGAATTTGGGATTGTATTTGTTCAAAGTGCTGAGTTGGCTGATTAAAATGTGAACTACTAGGGATTCATCTATAATTTATAAAACAGTGACAAAAAAGAAATAGTTATTGACTATGTGTATGTGTAAGTTTCTGTTACAAGTGGATATATAAATATTTAAAATGTGTGTGTGGATCAGGTTTGCCTTACATTATAGGCACTAAACTTTCAATGGGGCCACTCCCGGTCCTGTTATAAAAATATTTAAATAATTAAAAATTCAAATGCAGAATCAGTTAAAATATATATTTTTTGAAAAATCTGAAACTTTAGATTAGAAACACATTGACAGTTTGTTTTTCATTGCAGCCAACACAACTGTCATATTTTTCTTTCATCTTCTCAGCAATACAATGTTTTTATTGGCAAGTATATTTATTTGTTTATTCTATATTTCCTGTTATGGCTACACAAAAACAGTGGTTGTTTAAACTTTTAAAAGTGTGTCTCCATGCTGCCTGAAAATGTTATGTTTAGTCAACTTGTAATTTGAAATTGTATAAAGTGACAACTTGGATATTTGAGTTGCCTAAACTTAAAATTTTAAAGCAGCACGATCACTTACTTTTTTAAAGTTTAAACAACCTTTTTTTTTTTTTTTACAGTGCAAAAAAAGGTTTTGTTACAAATGTTTTCTTTTAATAAACTATGCATGAAAAAATCTTAAATGGTACATTTCTGCCAGTCAATCTTGAGTACCTATAGAGAAGTGTTGGATCCTTCATATCTCTGAAGAGTAGTTTTATCATATTTATAAAAACAGATACGCTGTACTGATTCTTTCCAAAACCAGCCGAGCTCGTGGAGGCGAGCAGTGGGCGGGGCTAAAGAGTCATGAGTGCACACACACACACACAAAATACATCATAGCATTATCCCTGGATAACTTTCGATTCACTATATGTTCGTGTTGTTAACATTATATACATTTGCTGATTTCAAACAAAACACAGACTTTTGTTGCAGTTTTATTCAGCGCCTACGGTTTTGACCGGGAACAAACAAACACATTTGCAGAACTCCATTGCTGCTCTGGGAAAACAAACAGCATCCACCGTTTACTTAACGCTGGGTTATTTGGGAAGCTGAACAAGATTATCTGTCCCTCACAAACAAAAACACACTTCTTTAGTGATATTGTTGATTTCGTAGTCTGACAGCACTGGCGACAGCTTCTAGAACCCGAACGAAGCTCGTTGATGGGCGTGCTCTTGCTATCATTCTGGTTGATGTGCGCACACGCTCATCTGGGAGAAGTGCCTGTTAGGGAACACAGTTAAGGGCCCAAAGACCAGTTGTGAAGAATGAAGACCAAGAGTCAGGAGTCTCACAAGGAGGTCGGAAACAGGAACTAGCAAACCAGTACAAACCAGCTTTAGGTTACATTGTTTCTGATTGGCTAAGAAAAAATTGATAGTTTATTTAGATGCATGTCTCCATAGATCACTTGTTGAGTCACACACACACACACACACACACACACACACAGATACATAGTCTCTCCAAGGTTGGAGCTAGTGGAGCGTCAACTGAAAACATAGTTCTCCAAAACCTACAGTATATTCATATTATTTATTTTGTTTCAATAAAAGGAAATTATATAAATTAAAGACAAATCCATATTTCATCTTTGGAAGCCAGGCTAAATGAGTAAACACTTTTACTGCACTCCTGCCATGGGCCAGACCCTCAGTCACTCCTCAGCAGTGCCGACGCTCCCACCACGCGCTGGGCGTAGGGCACCAAGTGCTGAGGGGGGCACCACAAGAAAATTCTCCAGCAGAAATATCATTAGACCACCCCTTTAAGATAAATATAATTATTTATTTGATATATATTTTTATATAAATTTGATTTTATATTTAATTGTGGCTAAAAAACAAGCTTGTCTTTTTGTTATCATTTTAGCAGAAGGACAAAAGCAAAAATCATTGTCTGTCTAGGATAGACTTTGAATATTGACTTCGACTTTGACATCAGTTACAAACGTCATAGGAAGCACCAGCTGATTATCAATAGCTCAATAAAAAAATAGACGTCAATGAAAAGTCCCGCCATAATAGAAAAACAAAAGTGTGTGTGTGGCTGATGGATCTGCTACTGATACTGTAATTTGGTCCTGTTATTGAACAGGGAAAGTGGCCTGTGGGCCAAGTTGATGGTCGATAATAGTTTGGGAGCACATCAGAGGCCATGAGGCTGCAGGGTAGTTTTTTAGCCTGCTATATGAGCTGGCAGTGCACTGCGTTTACTGTTCGACTGGTGTGCCCTGATACCATTTGTGTACCGTGTACCGCGCTTCGTCTTAGCAAGGTGTTTATTTGTTTAGTTATTCTGGATTTTGTGTAAGCATTCCAGCCGTGTAGTGAGAACCGTGAGATGTGTCATATCTGACTCTACTACTGATTCTCCACCCACAGCCTTTCATCACTCTCCGTAAATAATTTAGGAAGCGAAGGCTAAGTCAGAGATACTGTGTCCTCTGAAATCCTACTGCACAAAACTCAAACTTTTATTACAGTATGACTCATATGTGATTACAATTTGTTTCAAGCACAGCCTTGCTTCATAATTCCCTGGTAAAAGCCCCAACAAGTGTAAAAAATGGTAGATTTTCTACCTCATTGCATCGATTCTTTACATCTTACAATCTTAGAAACAAACCTGCTTTATTACCAAACTCCTTAAGGAGCCATTTGGTTTACTAACAGAAGAATTGAGAACTGGGTACTGAAAATGATGTGAAGTAACACATCTTGTATACACTGTCATTCAAAAGTGTGGGGTTGGTAAGATTTTTAAAATGTAAGTCTCTTATTTCTACCATTTCAATGTGGATTTGACCTCCAATTTCATCCCATCAGTAATGTGCTTTAAGGTGTCAAACCAGGATTTTTAAGCCTTTTTATAGGGAGGGCTATTATTATGTGGTTATATAATCTCATCTTGTGCATGAATGTGTGTGTACCCTTCCTCTTTCAGTCAAGGTGACTGCATCCTATAGCTTGGTGTATTTCCCCTATAATATTATTTCCTGTGTGATGAGAGATGAGCCTGCAAGTCATTGTTCCAACATCTCTTAATTAGATGTAGTGTAATCATACACTGTTAAACAATTTAGTGTGAAATTACAGTATATTCCAGGTTAATAATTGCATTACATTCACAGTAATTTCTATTAGGACTATTCTTGTATCTAACTGCCATAGACTTAAAAAAATATGGATGTAGTGTCCGTGACGTCACCCGTTGGTTTCTGAGCATTTTTGAAGCCTAAAGTCAGTCATGCGCCATCTTGGCAGCGTGTCACTCCCGGATAAATGAAAATGGGCAAAGAGGCAGATTGTGGGTGGAGCTGATGTGCCTGGTTGCTGAAACCATGCCCGCCCAGCTCATCCATAGTGGCTGGCAATCCACCTTTCACTCAAGTGGCCCCGTCCTTAACATTAAGACTAAACTATTTCATACTCTAGCTTGTCATCATTTTAACAATTTTTTATTTCATTTGTAGCATTTCTGACTTGGCTCGAACATTAATTTGATTATGAATACAGAAGGTCCGAGATCTCAGGCTAATGGACACTGATCACCATTATGGTGACTTCAAAACAATTACAGTGGTAAATAATTACATTTCTTACAGTGTCATGGTTAAAGACAACGTTATAATGTGGAATCACAGTTAAACAATAGCAGTAAGTTACTGTGATATAAGCATAATTCTGCTGTTGATTCACAGTCATTTGTGAAATGACCTAGCATGCATTGATTTCACAGTACATTTCTGATTACAGTAATTTACTGTAAAATAAGACTCTTCTATAAATTCCTGTCAATTTGTACAGTGTATATAGGTTGATATTGGAATTATTTAGACATGTAACAGTACTTGTCAATGTGTAAAAATAATACTTGAACCCAGACTGTGGTTTCAGCAAGTGTGTTGTGATGTATAGTTCATTGTGAAGGATGGATGGGCTATGTGTGGTCTGTAGGAGGAGAGCAGGATGCTTTATCATGATCTCCTTGGAGTCATACTGTTAGAAATCTCTGTGTGTGTATATGCACTTCCTCCTGTTTCTATCAAGGTGTGATAGAAACAGAAAGAGATAGACAGAGAGAAGAGAAATATCGGTTGCACTTTATTTTACAGTGTGCTTACAGTACTTACAGTGTACTTACCTATAAAAGTTCTGGTAATATAAGGTAACTACATGGGTTAAGGTTAGGTTTAGGGGTAGGTTCAGGGTTAGTACAGTTATTACCCAGTTATTGTAATAACTATAATAAGTACATAGTATTTTGGGGAACGGGACTGTAAAAAAGTGGACAGACAGATAGTTAGACAGACAGACATCTCATAATCTGTCCATCTGTTTATCTGTTTGTCTACCTCTCTGCCTTTTTTGTCTATTTAACTCTGTCTGATGGTCAGTATGTCTGTCTATCCAACTGTCTAACTATCTAACTCACCAACTGTTTGTCTGTCTTACTATCTGCATGTCTCTCTAACTAACTATCTGTATGTCTACTGTATCAGTCTTTCTGTCAAACAATCGGTCTAACTATCCAGCTGTCTGTCTGTCTGTCTATCAGTCTATATAACTGTAAGTATCCAACTATCAGTCCATCTATTCAACTAACTATCTGTCTTTCTAACTCTCCAACTATCTGTTTTATAGCCAACCAATCCAACTCTCCGTTGGTCTGTCTGTCTATTTGTCTAACTAATAGCTTGTCTTTCTGTCCATCTAACTACCTATTTCTCCAACCATTTGTCTATCTTACTATCTAACTATCTGTTTGTCTTTTTGTCTGTTTATCTTTGTATTCTTTTTCATATATGCCTCTCTCATGTCTCTTTATTGATCTCTTTTAGCATATTTTGCTGCACTGTCAGATGTCACACTGAATGACAAGAGCCGTTTTGTCATGCACTGGTGCACCACAGAGTTGCCATCACCCGCATTATTCAAAGTTATAACAGCGCTGTAATATTAATCACCTGTTCTCTTCCCTTCATATCTCCAATTATTGAATTTAGGCCATTCTTTATGGATACTATATGTCCATAACTATAACTATTATGATAATTCTAACTATAATGGGTTCAAGAGATTTGTGAACTCTCTAATAATTTTGCTCTCTGACCCTAAATGTCTTGAAGTCCCTGTAAAGTCAAAATTAAACATGTGTTCTGAGTTTCTCACACCACAGATAAATGTGTTATTAACCAACTAGCCAAATTTGAATCATAAAAAAATCCTCTAAGTACATAAAATATCTTATCGAAATCTTGAAAAAATAAGCAGCATTCTCTGCTCTCAAACGCTGGGTCCGTTGATCAGCGCCGAAACCGCGCCCACTCGCGGGAAAGCTGCCGTAAGCACACAAGACAACAACAACACTCAAGTACAGCTCACGAGTCACGACGGCACCAGATGTCGGCGGGACGGGAGGATGAAGGTCGGGGCGGGAGATAGTCGGTTCGGCCCCATTCTGCAGCGGATTATCAGTGAATCCCAGTTGTTGCCGATGAAAGTTTGTAAAACTATCCGGTGTAAAGACACTGCAGAGGCAGGTGTTGGTGGTGATCGTCAGCACTCCATCAAGGTAGCTGTTCACAAAATTAATCCACCTCTTCTTGAGATCGTCTTTTTGTTTGTTTTGTAGGCTGTTTTGTAAGTTGTAGGCTGTAGTAACTAACGGTACTGACAGTAACTCGCAATCTAGCGGGTGAACTGATGCGAAATTGCGAATGTGCTCTAGTTATGGGGAGGGCCACATGCCAAGCGGCTCCAGTGCGTCATCGAGCCACCGTTTTAACCCCGCCCAAAAAATCCGGAACACAGCAATGGTGAAAAACTTCTTAACGGTCTAACTTCTGAATTCAGTACTACATAGTTCACAGTCTTTGTAATGTGTTTCAACAATACATTTCTAACATTTCTAATGTGTTTAGAAACAAATCTCAGAATTGCCTTTACAGGGACTTTAAATGTTTGGTATGCTAGCATGCTAAGCACAATTTAGAAATCGAGCAAGAGTATGTCCTGGTCTGTGTTAATGCCACTGCTTTTAAACTGTTATGAGTTCAAGTTAAGTCTTTAATATGCATTTCATATTCCCTCACAGACTTGATCCAGGCAACCCAGGAGTCCAATGTCAATATTCCCCAGATGGCTGATACGCTGTTTGAGAGAGCAGGGAATGCTAGCTGGATTGTGGTCTTCAAGGCTTTGGTCGCCACTCACCACCTGATGGTCCATGGCAATGAGGTAAGAAGCAGGCAGCGGATTACTGCGGTATTATCTACAAGATACTTGTATGGTAAACAAGCTTCAATGCAATGTCATGATATTTTGAATGAAACAGATTAATATGAAGACAAAGCGTCAGGTAAGGTTATGTAGAGTTGTGTGTGGTGCTTATGCTGAGATTAATTCACTCCATGCAGTTCTAACTATCCCAATCAGACAAAATACGCTTTCATCTTAAAGTGGTTTTGTACACTACCATTTAAAATGGTAGGGGGTCAGTAAGATTTCCATTTTTTTTCTTAAAGAAATGAATACATTTTTTTGCAAGGATGCATTCAATTGATCAAAAATGACACTTTTACGATTATTTCAAAAACTCTTATTTCAAATGAATTCTGTTCTTTTTGACATTTCTATTCATAATATAATCCTTAAAAATGTATCATGTATCAAGATTCCATAAATCGTATTAAGCAGAACAACTTTTATCGATAATAGTAAGAAACACAACTTGTTGTGCACAAAATCAGCATATATTTGATGGATCATTTGACTCTGAAGACTGGAGTAAAATACATTGGCTGGCTGCTGAAAAATACATTTTAAAAATGTATTAAATTACAAAGTTTTATATTTTATATTAGTGACACTTAAACACTTGAAAGCAGATAGTCTTTTGTTGTTTGTGAAAAATACTGTACTAACTTGAGACGTAATTCCCATTTCAGAATACTCTGAATATATCAAATGTCTCAACATTGCAATTTAAAGGTGGTTTGAAAGTGTTTTTTCAAATTAATTCTTGATTGGGCTGCAGATGTTTTTCATCATTGAAAGATGTTTATGCAGGGTCTGCATAGTATTTATCCTACATAAACAGTAAAACAAACATTTGTGAAGCCTTTTCTTCAATTTAAAAAAATTTCTAAGGAGCTTATACCCACAGCTGACCACCTATTGCACTCAAAGCCTTCCTGCTTCCACTCCATCACCATTATCACACCCATCAGGCTCACAATAGGAGCAGAGACAGACAGACGGGCAGATGCTCCAGCCCTCTCTCTCTTTCTGAAAGCGCAGTTTACTTTTTCAGTCAAGGCTGGCGCTGTGCGGTGACAGAGACATCGGAGAGTGAAAAGGCAGATGGCAGTGGAAGGCAGAATGAGATAAAGAGCAAGAAAAATGAATGATAATGGAGGGTGAAGAAACTGAGAGCATGAGAGGAACTGATAGAAATTCTGAGAGGTGCAGCTACAAAGGATAATAATGAATAAATATGAAGCCACATATATGTGGGCTGGCTTTATATGAATAAGAGTCACTATGTTATAAAAAGTAGTGGGGACAATTATGGAAGTGTGCACCAGGACATGCTGGTTGTGATGTCATTGTATGGCAAAGGCCTAGCTAGTGAATATTAATTCTTGCGGAAATAACCGCAAGCAAACTCATATATTTATATACACTGTGTCTCAATTAATATTAGTACGGTAGTTGTTAAGTTTAGGTATTGGGTACGATTTAAGGGATGTAGAATATGGTCATGCAAAAAAAGGCATTAATATGTGCTTTATAAGTACTAATAAACAGACAATTTCCTTATGCATGCTATCAGCAACTAGTTAATAGTGAGAATTGGACCCTAAACTAAAGTGTTACCAAATTTTCAAAATAAAATGTATTCTAAATATATGAAAGACATGTAAGAACAACTTAAACCACACTTACGCAATAATCACATATGCTATAGTCACATACTATATAAGTTCGGTGGCCTTATAAACATGGGAAAAAAGAGCCAGAAAAAATTTACACAAACACACACACATTGTGTTTTCATTATGGGGACATTCTTTTATATAGACATAGTCATTTTTAAACTGTACAAACGGTATATTCTACCCCCTAACCCTAAAGCTCCACCTAAACCTACCCATCACCCAAAAAAATGTCCAAAAGACATGGTTGGAGGGCAGGGGCCACGTGTGTGTGTGGTCCTGGTATGTTATGGGGACAAAATGTCCCCACAAGCATGGCAATATAAGCGTGTGGGGCGTTTTGTCCCCACACAAAATGCCCCTAGATTAAAAAAATTAATCTATGCCCACCACTTTAATGCTTTTGTGAGAAGTTCAAATTTGCTTATAAATATGAATAATGTACACAATTATTAGTGAAAAAGCTTTTGAAAGATTCCTCTTATGCTCACCAAGGCTGCCTTTATTTGATCAAAAACACAATAAAAACAGTAATATTGTAAATTATTATTACAATTAAAAAAAACAATTTCAATTTTAATATATTTTAAAATGTATTTTATTTATTTAATGGCAATGCTGAATTTTCAGCATCATAGTTCTTTGAAAAATTCTTTACTATCACTTTTGAGCATTTTAATGAATCCTCGCTGAATAAATGTATTAAAAAATACCCAAACCCCATATTTAATTTGATAACTTTATCCATTTGTATTCAGTCTTTCTTTGATTTTTCATGTGAGTAAATTAATCCATATATTAGTATTTGAATACAACGACAATTATTTTTTCGTCTTGTGGTAACACTTTTGTTTTGAGTAAGAGAGGTCCAAAAAAATCGTCCAAGGCTAAAAGTAATGGTCTCCTCATGGGCATGTTATTATGTAAATGTATTATGTAAAGTTATGCAGAGTGTTGATTACTTCTACAAGCATTGCCTTTCATTCAGCTGAATAAGCAATGAGGGAAAATACTTTGTCATAATAATATATAGTAGATGAGCTCACTTTCCAATATTTTAATTAAAGAGAGCTATTCAATTATAAAAGTGACCTGGCAAGACTGCTTTGTCTGAGGGGACAGATGCACTGCTTCATAGTCTCCCCCTTAATGTTCAATTCGTTATTGTGGATATAAACGCAAGGAGAGACAGCGGTGCAGCTGGATAGTCAGACAGGTCACAGTCTGGAAGAAAAAAGTAAGTTGTGTTCTATAACATCAGGCATTGTTCTTCTATAGATACACAAGGGAAGTATACCTTGACACATGGATATTTGAACTGGTTAGTAGACTGACCTGACTGTTTGATACATCATATAGCTTCATCTATCAAAAGCTTCTGTATTGATCAGTTGACACATCAGTTAAACTCTGACTGGCAGAACTGAAAAGGCACAGCACACGGAGATGATGTAATGCTGGGATAGATATGATTTGTGTTTTAGTTGAAATCTTAATATTTTAACCCTCCAAAAATCCTTCAGTCCAAATACCGTCATAGTTACCAGAATTCATGAACCAAACATGCAATAAATTGCTTTCTTTCATCAGTAGTTTTGCCTTGTTTTCCAGTTAAAATAATATCTAATCAAGACTTGAGATTGAGACTTGTGAAGTTACATCAGATAATAACGCTTGCCTGTAGAAAATATATATTAAGAGACTATTAAGAATTAAGATTTATTAAGACCTCTGTATATCTTAAACTAAGCATGTGTTTCTTACATTTGGGGCAAATAGTTTTGGTTACACTTTATTGTACTTAAATGTACTTGCAGTGTAGGTACCCAATAAAGTACTGGTAATATAAGGTAACTAAAGGGATAGTTCACCCAAAAATGTGTGTTTCCGAAAATGAACAAAGGTCTCACGGGTTTGGAATGACATGAGGGTGAGTAATTAATGACAGAATTTTCATTTTTGGGTAAACTAACCCTTTAAGGTTTATGGGTAGGTTCAGGGTTAATACCTAGTTATAACCCAGTTATTGTAATTGATATAGTAAGTATATAGTATGTACATGAGGAACAGGATTGTAAAATAAAGTGCTACTATAGTTTTTTTTCTTGTCTTAAGCATAAATCTAACAACATATATTGATATATTTTTATCAATAAACAAGACATAAAAAAAACATACAAACGCATAATAATCATATTTTTACTGACTGTTGCTTGAAAACAAGACAAAAAAAAAGATATTTCCTGTTAAGTATTCATACAGTGCATTGACAATACAGTAAGTTATTTTCAAATTATTTTCATTAGTGAATAATTTCCATTTGATTTCCTATTTGCTTTTCATTTCTGTTTTCTCTAGTCTTGTTTGCCTACTGTTTTTCATTAAATGTGTCAAGCTGCATAAGTGTGTTTGTAAATGAAGGCTGCAGTGAGTGTGCTGGTCTTTCGTGATAAAGCCTCTGCCATTATTTCCATATTTGCGCTCACTCCCACTCAAAGCTTTAACGTGAGTTCTGAGTGATCAATCATGAGATGATGTTATCGGTTTGGTAATGAATTCTGCTTCTTCACTGAACTGCAGTATTCATACGCAGTTCTGCATTTCTTATGCATCTCTGTCAATTGCTGAGCTTTTTTATTGAGTGCAGTATTGAAATTGTAGCATTTTGTCTGACATCTGAATTATAATTCCATGTGTGCTGAAAATATAATAATGAATGCGCATTAAAAAGATTGCATTTTTGTCTTTTTTTACCAGAGGTTCATCCAGTTCCTGGCCTCCAGGAACACCCTATTCAATCTTAGTAATTTTTTGGACAAAACTGGCTCTCATGGTAAGTAATATTTCATTCTGTGACAGCAGCTGTCAAAATCTTTTTGTGTGACATTAAATCACTATAAAAAGTTATGTGAGCTATAATTAATTGCACTACTCTTAAATTAATCAACTTTTTTGTCATGCCCCCTGCATATATGTTTCAGGTTATGACATGTCAACGTTTATAAGACGCTACAGCAGGTATCTGAACGAGAAGGCGTTTGCATACAGACAGATGGCTTTCGACTTTGGCAGAGTAAAGAAAGGGTAAATGAATCTACTGCTACATTGCTGTACCCTGAGTTAACGCTACTGCACAGTAACAGATTTGAGTGGGATGCTGGGAACTCAAGGACAACCTCAAGTCCCAGAAAGAGCCTTGTGATGCTTCTGTAGAAAAGCACATATTTTCATCGGCTTGCTCCCTTGGAATTTGTGTGTGTGTGTGTAAGACCTATGATAAGTAAAATGGGCTATTACTCAGAGGGCTGCCTACTGTATATTAGTGATCAAGGTCTCATTGCAAACACAATGAAGAAGCTACAGCATACAAATTGGCTGACATCCCAAACACAATGGCAGCTCATGGCTAACAACTCAAATACACACACATCCAATTATTAGAGACTAAAAATGGTATATTTTTGCCCATTCATTCTCTAAGAATTTTGTATTCATGTAGCCTGACAAGCCAGAACCACATCAAGATGTTGGGTCTGGGAACTCATAACTGGCAGGGCTCAATCCGAGGGGCGGGATAAACGGTTGTCTTTCAGATTCCCTCTGCACGCAATAGAATAGCAACGAAGAAGGTGAAGCTAGTTGATAGATTACATTTCCGCCGTATCCGGTCAGCAAAACTCCGAACACATCTTCCTTTCTTAAGAATGACTTCAGTGCCGTTCTTTGTTCTTTTCTCAAAGAAAAGCTTAAAAAGACTTCTAGAGTCGCGACCAAAACCGATTCGAAAAACCGCTGTTCGCCTGTTTCTTTGTTTTTAAGTAGCACACGGAACCGTAGCAACTCTGCCGTCATTATGTTAAGCCCGCTCACCGACTCAATACACGATGTGATTGGCCTGACCAGAGTTTGTTTTTTCCAGCTCGCAAGCCAACAGAGAGTTGCTAGACTACTCTGGCTGCAAATTAGATTTGCTGCCGCTAGGGTGCATCTAGATTTCTAGGGCCTAAAAAAATTACAGTAAGGGTCCTTAACATTTAACCCAAGAATTGTTGTTATATCGGATTCTGGATTATAATCACTTAAAAGTGACTTGTTTTTTTTGTTGTTTTTTTTATACCTTGAATGCCACGTGAATGTGTGTGTGTTTCTCAGTGCTGATGGTGTGATGAGAACAATGTCTACAGACAAGCTCTTGAAAGGCATGCCCACGCTGCAGAGTCAGATCGATGCTCTGCTGGAGTTTGACGTGAGTCTGCCTACTGTCATCATCACAGGCTGTATTAACACCTGATGCTGTTACACGGGTTTCAAACTTGACTAGCATCACGTCTAGTTAGGGCAAACTTTTGCAAGATACAAATCTGTGACATACTGTCATTTTAGTGATATTTTTACAATTTGAAATGTAAAACAGTCTACATTTTATGTTCACTAAAGCATTTTGCTGTAAGATAGCTCAATCATTTTGACAGCTGGTGAATAAATATATCCACAGCTTGTAGGCTTGACCTGCACTCTTAAAAATAAAGGTTCTTTATTGGCATTGATGGTTCCATGAAGCAACTTTAACATCTATGGATCCTTTCCATTGTACAAAAGGTTCTTTATAGTAAAATAAGGTTCTATAGATAAGAAAAAAAAATGGTTATTTTAAAAACTGTTGACTGGAAGGTTGGAGTAACCAAAAGTGGTTCTTTAATGACATTGCTGTGAAAACCCCCATTTGGACCTGTGTACCTTTCATTCTTATTCTCCTGCTTTATTGTTTCAGGTTCATCCAAAAGATCTTGTAAACGGGGTGATCAATGCCGCCTTCCTGTTGCTCTTCAAGGATCTGATCAAGTTGTACGCCTGCTACAATGATGGCATCATTAATCTTTTAGGCAAGTCTTTAGTCAAGTTTAGTGATGTTGTTTTTCAGATTGACAGTTAACAGTCTTTATTAACTTTCTAAACTATTTGACTTGCTATGATTTCATTTTTAGAGAAATTTTTCCAGATGAAGAAAGGACAATGCAAAGACGCATTGGAAATCTATAAAAGATTCTTGACACGAATGACCAGAGTCTCAGAGTTCCTCAAAATCGCTGAGGTAAACCATGTATTTTTTTGTAATTATAAAATGTTGTGTTAAACTTGCGTTTGTGGCTCATAGGTCATGTCATATAATCTCTTTTTTGCCCAACAGCAAGTGGGAATTGACAAAAACGATATTCCTGAACTGACGCAGGTAAGACTCTGTTTAAGTTGCATTTCCCGCCTTTTTGTTCCATTCCTCATGATGCCAACACTCTCCACGTCAGTACTAACAATGCACGTCAGTGTTGCGGTGTTGTCTTAACATGTGTTGCATGTGTCGAATCCGAGAAATCCCAGCAGTTTTTGACAATTGAGAGGTTGTTACCCTTTCCTGGCCACTGGGCCAGTCATTGACATCCATGCGCTACATATAAGTGCTCATTTTTCTCTCATGATGGGGCATTTGTCAGAAGGGTGCGTGTTCCATGGACCCATCCTGTCCTGTTCCCCCCGGCTGATTGACAGATTCTGTACCTGTCTTCTTATTTCAGCGGTGCAGATTGATCACACAGGCTGAGAGTGTGAGTAGTGTGTGGTGCTTTCCACTTTGGGAAATCCTGCAGCTGAGGAGAGAGCAAAAGCCAGTCCTCATTAGTGCTAATTAAATAAACTGCACACAAAATCTCATTTCAGAGTGAACTTGGATGTGACTGAAGGATCATGAGTGTAGTAGCAGCAATGCTTGCTGTCTGAGACTAGAACTTAAGCTGCAGCCACATTTGCATCCCGGTGAATAATCGCCAAGAATAGAGTTTCCACAATCATTAAGACCCATTTAATATGTTGAGCGAAACAAATTGCATAAAAACTGTTTAAAGACGTCTGACAATTTGGGGAATTTTAGTAAATTTCTCTCTAATGGAGTGCTCCCTCCCTTTTGGATGGGCAAAATATGAAAAGAACTGGCGCTTTCCATGAATATGGAACGCTTGGTGTCCCCTAAATGTTTTAATAATATTAAAAGCACAAATAGCTTGTTTTTCTTTTGTAAAACCTATTATGATTTTGGTGCTTTTTGCTTTTTGTGCGCAAGCTTGTTGACATGTGATTTTCCCTATATTACAAAAAAATTAATTTGTGACACCCAAGATGTAATATGTGGACATTTTCTTTATTATTTTTTTATTTTTATAGTTATTTTATTTATTTATTTTGTGTTATTTATTTTGTGTTTTGTGTTAACGGTCTCTGTCCAGTTTTCAACCCTTCAACCCCCACAAAAATCTAACAAATATTATTTTCAAATCATGAAATGTATGTTCATCACTACAAAGCAAAGCCCCTGCAGAGTGACAGCTTAATTTTGACTAAATATTAATCATTTAAAATCTAAAATTATTTACTTTATAACATTTTATAACATATATACATAGTACATTGGAAATATATGTTATCAAATAAATAATACTTTTTAATTATAATATTTTAAATAAATAAAAAAACTGCCCATAAAATACCCACCTCCTGTCCCCTTTCCATTTATTGAAAAGAATAAAATATAACTTAATTTAAAGTAGTTTCAGTCTCCTGTTTTGTGCTCTAATCATGGAAAACGCCAAATTCAAGCTTTCAAAGCTTGCAAACAGAAGGTTCTAATGTTTTTTTGCGGTTGTGGAAGCTCTGTTATGAAATCGGTAGAGTTTTTCAGGCTGGCAGAAACAGGGAGGCTTGCTCTGAAAGCATGCTGTGCGTGATGTCAGGGCAGGATGGTTGCCTTCAGATACTCTGGATCAGCGACGGAGTTCAGGACGTGCTGGAGGGAGACGTGCATGACTGCCTGGGTTCTGGATTTGGCAGGGGTTGTAATTGGGTTTTGGCTTGGGATGCACAGCTGTGTAGCTCAATGAATTTGATTAAATTTATCAGGCGTATTAATGTTCTCACACAATTTATTCCTAGATAGTCTCTTAGACCCTATTTAAAGGACTCGAGTGTACTGAAATACTTTAATAGTGGCATTTTGCATGCATTTTGTGCATGCAATCACGATGTACACAACAAAACAGAATTATTAAATTGCAGATTATTTGTTTTTCAGCTGCTATGAAGAAATATGAGTTTGAGTTTAAATTGAGAAAAGCCCGTTTCTGTTCATTAAACTGTCTTGATGCAACCCGTCTTACTCACACTGCAATTAGGAAAAAAAAATGTTTTAACACTAATTTTTCAGCTTTGCAATTTTTTTGTTAACTTGTGTCACAACAAAAAAGCTCTCATGTCTTACAGGAGCTATAGAGACACAGCTCACGCATTTGTGTTTAACACACTGTTTAAGGATCACTGTTATCTGCTCGGTATAGAGCACAGGGTAATTAATGGATTAATTGTATGCAAATTAATCTTCATTATTCCTTTGTAAATATTTATGACAGTGTGTGTAACTGTGTTAGAGTGTGCGACAGAGAGAATGGGGAAAGGAGGTGAGAGATGTTGAAGGTATGCCTGAGGTTTGTGTATCAGTGTATTGCGCCAACACTTCAGCTGAACCCTCAATTCTCAGAGGCACTTCTCACTAATCTGTCTGCTAGGACCCCAGTGTAATTGTCTGAGAGTGTCATGAAGGATTCGTTTAGCTTCCACTGCTGGAATTATTGTATGAATTATGAGTGGTAATTACCGGTATACTTCGGAATACTCTATTGTGATTGGTCAAATGTGGCCTCTAGCTGTAATATATATTTCCTAATATTGATCAAACTAATATAATATATATCAAACTGCTCATTCAGGTAACTGAAAACTGGTGTTGTGATGAAAATCAGTGAACTACAGAAATCTTATGTGCGTGGCACTGAAATGCTGCATCAAGTGAGTGGTGATGCAAAACAGGTTATTTACTTCAAGAAATAATATGCCACTTTAATCTATTGCTACTTGCAAAACTAAATGCAAATAACGATAGATGCTATTATAAGTGAAAATAGCATACTTTCTTAGCGATATATGCTATTTACATTAAGTACAAATAGCATTAGCTGCTACTAAAAGGAACACTCCACCGTTTTTAGAAATAGGGCTTATTCAACTTCTTTCCTACATTTAGAGATGTGGGCAAATGCATTTTTTGTCTCAGTGCATGCATTGTTTTGGTTTGGCAGGGTCGCAGCTAGCTTAGCTTAGCATAATGGATGGAATCCTATGTTGCCAGCTAGCATGTCCAGAGTAAAAGTGATCCAAAAAAATAAAAAAAAATCCACCTAATTCCTTCTTGTGGCCTGCCGTGGGTTTTTTTTTTTTTGGATCACTTTTACTCAGGACATGCTAGCTGGCAACATAGGATTTTGTTACATTTATTAAAGTATTTTTGGTGTTTTTGCCTTTATTATGCATGGACAGTTAGTTGACAGGAAGCGAGGCTGGAGAGAGAGAGAGAGAGAGAGAGAGAGAGAGAGAGAGAGAGAAGGGGAAGGTCCACGAGCCGGGACTCGAACTCGGGACGCACACAAGGTGTTGACTTATTTGTTAAAATTATTAAATGGAATGGTGCCTTATTGGGAGAGTAAAGCCCCCCACACCTACCCCTAACCAATAAACACTTTATTATTAAACACGTTAGACACTTTAGTTCCACTTTTCTTCATTTTTATTGAAAATAAATGCCTTTCCGATCTGATATGTGATGGAAAAAGGTAGTAAAGCAAATTTAGCAAAAGGCAGATTCGAACTCGAGTAGATTTGCGACAAAACTCTCTGCCACGCGCCTTACCCCTAAACTATTGCAACTGTTGACAATCTAGAGTCTTCCACAACCAGACATCAGTGGGCGGAGTTAGTGTAAATAGCCTCTGCCAACAAGGTAGATGCATGTTCTAAATATATGCATTACAATCTTGTGTGCTCAGTTATCTGATAAGAAGACACTCATATAAACATGGAAACAAATTTACTAAATACATCTCTCGATGCAAAACTCATGCGACATTGCGTCACCAGTGAATGAGATTGATAACTAATACCAATTTTGCACACAAGTTAAATGAGCAACTTTGGATGGAAAAATAGCTATTGTAATATTTTTCTGTTTGTTTAACTATTCTGATTGTTGTTTATGCATCAAATACAGTAATACATTTGTTGTTAATTTACATTATTATTATTATTATTTTGTACAGATATTACAAAATGATGTATTATGTGAACAACTACAGACGTCAGGGTCACCAGATCTGACAAGGCTCCCCCCTCTATCTGTACCAGATAGGTAGTTGAATTTATGATATTAATGATGATATTTTTCCAGGCCTGATCAAACAATATTTAATGATCACGATTTGAGAGTTGTAAAGGGTTTGTGTCATTAGATGTCATGTATGTTTGTTAGATGTGTGTATTTTGACAAGACCTAGACAATCAATAGATGCTCCTATCATATCATATTACCCTAGACCCAAGGCTTTTTATTTAGCTCTCATTCATGAATTAACCACAAAAATGGACCAGATTATTATATATATGATTTGTTTGGCCTATTTAGCTGTAACTGCATGACATTTTTACCCATGAGATACACCCACCTGCGATTATGTGGCATGTCTAACCAATAATATGCTCTGAATCTCTGTTGTGCCTGAATGCATGAATGAACGCATGCTGCAGTGCATTATGGGCCCCACTGGGACCAAGAACTAAAGCACTGCACTCTGTATCCAAACCAGCATGCATGCAGGGATAATTTTTTTACTTAAGTCTGTTACCTTGTATACATTTATTGTGTTAAGGTAAAAACTTTTCTAGCGTATTTTGTCCTCTGCTTGTCATCATTAACTGTTAGCAGCTTGACTTTGTCTTTTGTAGTCTGAAACATTGTGTCCTTATTGGTAGGTCACTTTAACAATGCATTGTTTTGTGGCTTTGTAGGCCCCTGAGAGTCTTCTGGAATCTCTAGAGACACATCTCAACACGCTCGAGGGGAAGAAAGTGTAAGTGCTTAAAGTCTTCTTAATAATATGATGTGATAAAATAAGTCTCTCTTCTTCATCTCAAATGGATACTTTTTTTCTACTGCTGATAAAATCTATACAAAGAGTAATACTGTCCCTCCTTTCCCTGTGTTAACAGTGAGGAGTAAGTATTTCTACAGAATGTTTGTCAGAATTCCCTTGTACTTAAACAATTATATTTTTGTACTGTAATGGTGATGTTGTCGTCGTCATTGTTGTGTTCACAGTTCTATAGACTGATGGTTGAACTTAAGTTTTAAGTTTTAGCATTTTAAAATGCTAAAGTTCCCTCTCTCTATAGAATGAATAATTTTTTTGTCCAGCTTTATAATTAAGTTCACTCTGTACAAGCTGAACCGGACTGAACTTAACATACAGTACTAGCAGTGCCAACCTAGAATTGATCGATGGCTCAATATGAATTGATCGATTTTGTATTTGGTAGACTTCATTTCAGTGTCATGCGACTTGTATCGTAACTGAATACCCCATATTCCCCAGTGCATGCCAGCTGTTGATATTATATGAATTTAAAATAAATTTAGGATTGGATAACTTGGATTTATTTTGGATTTTTTAAATTGAGTAGTAGGACAATGAGACTGTCTATTTTTCATTAATGCATAATGCCTGCTTGCTGTTTAAAATGATTCATGAATTATAATTCCATTATTTAACTTTTTGAGTATAATGATTTGTCAAAGTAATTTAAAATGCCATTCTTACATTCTTTACATTTCCTACTACTAGGTCACCTACTAAGGTGAGTAATATGAAACTTTTTTACTATTGAATTATGCGGTATTACACTTTCATTGAAAAGTTTAGGGTCAGTATGATATTTTAATATTTTTAAAAGTCTCTCTTTTACTAACCAAGGCTGAATTTAATTGATTAAATACAGTTAAAACACTAAATATAAATAATACATTAATCAAAACAATCTGTTTCCTAGTTTAATATGATGTATTTCTGTGATTGAAACGCTGAATTGAAGCCTTTACTCTAGTCTTCAGTGTCACTAATTTGCCGCTTTAGAAACATTTCTTTTTATTATTAGTGGAGAAAATGTTTGTGCTGCCTAATATTTTGTGTAATCTGTGATACATGTTTTTTCATGAGAAGTGTTTTTTTAATGGAATTCACAGTCATTTTTGATCAATTAAATGCATCCCTGCTGAGTAAAAAATATTAATTTCTTAAAAAAAAATGTATTGACCCCAAACTTTTGAACAGTTCCATATAGAATTCTGTATAATACTATACAGTATTATAAGACATAATTCATATTAATGTATTAAATAAAATAAATGGTAAATCCAACATGTCACAAATAGAAAGGATCTCCAACAAGTAATGGAACGCCTGCTGGTACCCCTTCCAAAACGGCAGAGCCCACTGCTGCAGCAGCCACGCTAACTGGGACCACACCAGCAGAGCCTGCAAACGCAGCACCGGCTACAACCACCATCAAGTAAATTGTCTTATTATAATAAAACACAACCATCTGTCTGTGATATGCCTTTACTGTATTTGCATTCCATTACTCTTGTCTTTTACTCTCTATAGTAGCGGCTTTAATGACCTTGTGGATTTTGATCTGTTGGCTCCAACCGCAGGGGCTTCGGCGGCTCCCACAGCATCATGGGGAGGTGAGCTATAATCCATGTTCCCCAGAAATCACCACTGGATTGAAGAGTGTTTTTGGGTTGTTGTTTTTCTTCTCAAAAAAACTCAAGCATTTATTGTTACATAGACGAAAAACTGGAGGTTATTATCAGTGTTCATAATTCATATCTCAGTTATTGAGCTGCGCTCCTTTAACCATTTTCTACTCAGATTCGGCCAACTAGGGGAATATATATTGAGTGGGCATTCAATTGAGTTATAATGACAGACTAATTGGAAATGTCATTCCTTCTCTGCTTTTCTGCCCAAGCTTGTCAAGTCCCAGTTGTAAGCTGCAGTTTCTTTAGAAAGAATAATTATGGGATCAGCTGATCCAGGGAGAGATCAAACATCTGTTTTTATCTAACATAATCTTCTTCTTTTCTTCCTCACTCCGTTCCCTTTTCCTGAATATTTTTTGGCTTTGGTGTCAGATCTGCTTGGTGAGGGTGAGTAGAGATGATTTTTAAATTGCATATATACGTATTTCATAGATACGTAAGTGTTCTATCCAGGTTTTGAGAGTTGAAATGTAGCATACAAAAATCAACGTGTTCTTTTACTATTTTGTTTTTCTATAATAATTTAGCAACCTAATCATTGACTTTTTTAAATTTTTTGAAAATCATTAAAAAATTTAAATGGCCAGGACAACTTGTGCCTTGTCTACCAGGAACTTTCTGAACAAGCTTTAAACTGCATTCTTTCTATTTTTTTTTAATCAAACTTTATGAAGTCATTTTGCTAAAATCTCTCCACAAAAAAACTCATCTGAGCTTTCTTTCATCCTGTCTTCATCCCTTCCTTGCCTCTCTCTCTCCTGCTCTGTCTTTCTGAATGCTTTGGTTTGGCTGTGGCTTGGCTGTGGCGGGGTTCCAGACTCTCTGGCTGCTCCTGCCACTGCTCCCGCTGGCTCTGAAGCGCCGCTCTCTGAGGCAGTTCCCTCTGCTCCCGAACCAGCAGCTGCTGCCTCGCTGCCAGTGCCTGCCCTCGCTGCCACCGTGTCAGAGATGGATCTGTTTGGAGGTCAGTCAGGTCATCTCCATGTTTAACTATCAGGGAAGAATGGGAGTTCATCGGTTGTTTTGTGAATCACTATTGGTAAATGTTCAGTTTGGGGATAACATGGATTGTTACTGGTACTGTTTGAAGGTACATGATGGCATTTCATGAAGGTACAGTACCTTGTCAAATACTTAATATTTAAGTAAACGCATTTTGCTATATTGGCAAACATAATTTGCCATATTTTTCATGGCTTTTCCAATATGTGCCCCGAAGTCATTATTGTGTAGGTAGAAGATAATTACTTTACTGCACCATTGGACCGTATTTATTCATGATAGACGCTTTTATTCAAAAGAGAACAATACAAGCAGATAGGATTAATCCAAGGGAGAGAAGAACAGAAGTATTATTAGGCCTACCAGCTAAGGATTAGCTCACTTGAGATCGCTTACAGCAGACATTTCAGTACAGCCCTGATTATACAAGGTCAACAGCAAATAAGAGACATCAGATCACCTTGAACTGTCAAAGTTCATGCCATGCAAATGTTTAAACCTAGGCCAGCTCAAGTCTAGCTCCACTTTGCCAGCAGAGATGTAAAGACAACCCAAGACAACCCAAGGTTTAAAGACAACCCAAGCTTTTTTTTTTTGCTCTTGGTTAATAAATGAATTCATTCTTACCTGGTCATCACAAAAACGAGTCATGCAGGTCTTGATGGGGTTTGAAATGTCAAATACCACAGTGCTCATCACCGGCTTGGCTTAACAGAAGCAATGCTGTCAAAGCCAAACAATTTTTACTCACTTTTTACTTAACAGCATTGACAGGATGTTTCACGCAGGCTGACTCATTTCCCTTTGTGTGTGTGGACACACTGAATTAAACTGTATACAGCCCAGACTGGCCTATTTTACTGCCATTTGGGTTGTATAGAGTGTTTCTGTTCACTTGTAGAAGTTTCTCTCTACCGCCTTTTCATCCCCGTTTCTTTTTCTCTGTTGGGTTTTGTTGGTCTGGTTCGGCCCAGACGCGTTTGCGCCCTCCCCAGGTGATGGTCCGAGCGAGGGTGTGGCTCCAGCAGCTGCTGCCGATGCATGTGCCGGATCTGGTGGGTGTTCATCCATACACAAGATCCTTTAGCACCCTGCTCTTTATTTGTGTGTGTGTGTGTGTGTGTGTGTGTGTGTGTTTGTGTGTGTGTGTGTGTGTTTATGTATTTATTGATATAAAAGGTTTCTATGTAATATAGTCGCGAGCTTGAATGGAAATATGAAGTTTAACAATTGCTATGGTCAGCAGTCTGTGTGTGTGTGTGTGTGTGTGTGTGTGTGTGTGTGTGTGTGTGTGTGTGTGTGTGTGTGTGTGTGTGTGTGAGAGTGCATGCAATGTGATTTTTGTTTCAGTTATTAACCCTGCTTTTGCCCACACGATACAGCAAACTCATTTTATTTATGACCTGCCTGAGCACATACACCATTCTCTGCAGGCTCAATTGACAATTTCTCTCCTTACTTTGCAAAAAAAAATCATTTTTAATCAATATTTTGGTCTTGTTTTGCAGTAAAATTATGTATACATCCTTAAAACATTAAAAGAATAATGTAGGTTATTACGACAATTAAAAATATATTATACATAATTCAAGATATATTCTCTGAAGATAAGTATTAATAATGTATGTTGTGTTGCTTCTCAAGTAAATTTATTTTGTTTTAAGGATGTTTAGATGTTTTAAAAACAAAACAAAATCCTTCAGAAAATGATTTTTGCCTTTTCTTTCTGCTATGTTATCTTTCAGTGATTGATTCTAACAATCTAAACTTTTATTTTCATTAAGTTTGAAGAGCAAAAGCTTAGTGGTTGTATTTACATAATGCAGCTACGGTGTCATAGAACATGAACAGAGTTACTCTATATTTACCTTGCCTTACCTTACCTTATATTTGTTTTTATTGTAACTTAGTGTTACACTTTATTTTGATAATCCACTTTAGAAATTCTAATACTTTGCAACTTCTATAACTAATTCTCTTTCACTTGCAACTACTACATGTCAACTAACTCTCATTATGGCTCGTTTCCACCGAGCAGCTCGGTGCCTTAAACCCTGATCTGGCTTGTGTTTCCACCGCCAACAGTACTCTTATGATAGGCATGGCGTAGTGATCAACGTCATTCTCGCGCGAAGAAGAAAGCGACACAGTAAACAACAATGGACGACCTACAGCAGATCTTGTTCTTGCTTCTCGGCATGTGGCTGTTGTCAAAAAAAGGGTCAGTGTTAGAATAAGTGGACATTTCTGGTTGCACTTTATTTTACACTACGTGCACTTACGTGTACAGTATACTTGCCTAAGAAAGTACTGGGTAATACAAGGTGACTACATGGGTTAAGGTTAAGGTTAGGTTTTGGGGTAGGTTCAGGGTTAGTACCTAGTTACTACCCATTTAGTGTCATCATTACTATAATAAGTACATAGTATGTACATGGGGAACATGACTGTAAAATAAAGTGCTACCAAGTTACTTATAGTCAGTAGAATGTCTGTTCTCTGTTGGGGGTCTATCGAAATGTGAGCATATACTAACTAAGCAGAGAGTCTACTAATACTCTAATGACTAGTAGTTGAAATGTAGTTGCAAAGTTACTAATAGTTAGTAGAATGTCTAAAGTGAATTCAAAATAAATAAGTAATAAATAACTTTGCTTCCACATTACTGCTAGGACCTTAAAAATTTGCAACTTTTGACATCCAGACTGTACTTGTTTTTGACCACCTCGAATTTGGCATATATTATGACTAATGATATATCTATAGACAGCAACCATCCTGTGGTATGTATTATACAAAACAAATTAAAACATAACATTGCACAAGTCCATTAAAGGCCAGTTGAATGCTAACCCATGTGCAGTTTATTGAGAAAGAATACAAAACAAACCAAACAAAACTATGACTAGAGCACTTGAATAGAGCACTTGACATAAGGGCCTGTTCACACCAAGGACGATATTATAAAGATAACGTTAAAAATAAAAATATAGTTCTAAAACTCGTTCTCGATATTAAAGAATATCAGAGTTCAAACCACAGCTATAACGATAACAACATAGAGAAACTATATAGTTGGAATCACTTGCAGAACGACGATGAACAATAAAAACAGCGAATCAGAATCCATCCTGCTGTAAAGAGCTTGCGCATTTAAAGTGGCAGACAAGCACTTAGAATAAACAGAACGACTTCATCCGCTGGTGTGGACGCTAATATAGTTATCTTTATAGTTATCAGGCCTTTAGAACTTGGTTAAAACATAAACAGACTTGAACATAGACCTGACCTGACAAAACTCTCCAACAGTGGTTACAGAAACACAAAGCTAGACAAGAGACAATAGTAACATGTTACATGAGGGCTGTAGATACACCAAGACTTATGACTAAACAAAGACATACCTGAAAGTAATCAACCAGTGAACCAATGGCAAACAGAACTGAGAAACGTGTGACCAAAACAACCAATCAGAACGTGACATATAACATGACAAGGGAAGCAAATGGCAAGATCACACAAGGAGCAAAGGAATCACATGACAAAACCAGGAACCTTGGCTGTGCTCGAAAATCGCCCCTATACCCCCATTCACTATTTCCTATATTACTCCACCAATATAGTCCACTTGAAGGAGTGCATGAAAGCGATTGAGCAAATTCGAACACCGAGTGTGCACAGGAAGGACTGCCGCTTTTGCATAGTTTGTGCTTGCTGTATAATGATCATTTGAAACTTAGCAAACTGGCTGCTCCAGTAGTAATGAAAAGATTTATCTTGAACACTCTCATGGAAACTAGTGTGTATAAACCCTAACTAAATTTAATAATTCATTAAAAAAGTATTTATACCTGTATGAAATTGTGCTGTATCCACATTGGTTCAGCGGCTTAGAAAATGGATGGACGCCACAGTGCATTATAGGGAATTACCTAGCCATTGAGTGTGCAGCAGTTGTATACTCATTATTGCGGTGCATTATGGGATTGAATGAGTGCACTCGATAATGTCCACTATGGTTTCGGACACCACTGCAAATGGCTGTCCACTCATATAGTGCCCTATTTAAGGGGTGATTTCGGGCGCAGCCCTTGACTAAGAAAACTTCAAGATAAAAGACATGAAAGCATAAACGTGAACCAAAACCAAACGTGACATACTTTTTAATTAGTCTGGTGGTTGCAGTACTAAAGTTAATGGTGTCTTGAAGTGTGCTTTTTAAGGTAAAATCCATTATCTCTCTCTCTCTCTCTCTCTCTCTCTCTCTTACACTCTCTCTCTCTCTCTCTCTCTCTCTCTCTCCTTGACTTCAGTGCTGCTGAAGTTATGAGCTTTCAGTGTGTTTCTTCTTCATTTGCAGTGTTTGTTATGTAACAAACCTTCCCCATTCCATTTTCACCCCCCACTACTCCCTAATAAAGACCCCTGGGCCACATCTGAGGGGAGCTCAAGCATTGCCCCAGAGCTGGACCTCTTTGCCATGAAGCCGGTAGATAGTGTCGCTGCCGCAGCGTCCCCTACCAGCCCCGAGCCGAGCATCTCGCCAACTGCGGCCCCTGCTGTCCCCTCTCCTCCCACCGCTACTGCCACCACCACCGCATCTGCTACAACTGAGCCTGTGGCCCCACCAACACTAGACCTCTTTAGTGGTAATATTCCTGCTGTAATTCTGCCTCTGTCTTGCTTTACTCTGCATTATGATAATATTAACTTGTTAAGCTAGTTCCCCAACATTTTTAAGATTCTCTTTGTTTTATTTCTCTCATTTAGATTTCTATTTTATTTTTTGGTCATTCTGGTTTGTGAATCGAGACCTTAACCACCTTTTCAGCTCAGAGGAATACACGATAATTGGAAACATAAATATAATATTTATTACTTTTATTCAGCATGGATGCATTTAAGTGACCAAAAGTAACAGCAAAGACATTCATAATGTTACAAAAGATGCTTCATTTCAAATAAATGCTGTTCTGTTGAAAATCATCGAAGAATACAAAAAAAAATCCATCACTGTTGGTTAGAAAAATATTAAGCAGCTCAACTTTTTTCAACATTGATAATAAAAAGAAATGTTTCTTGAGCATCAAATCAGCATATTAGAATGATTTCTAAATGATCATGTGACTCATGATCTGGAGACTGGAGGAATAATGCTGAAAATGCCGCATTGCTATCACAGGGATAAATTACATTTTAAAATATATTCAAATATAAATCATGTATTAAAATATAAATCCTAATTTTAAATTGTAATAATACTTCATAATATTACTGTTTTTACTGTATTTTTGATCAAATAAATGCAGCCTTGCTGAGCGTAAGACATCTTTCAAAAAACATGAAAAAAATCTTAATGGACACAAACCTTGGGCTCCAATATTATAAATATTTGTAAAATGCTATATAATACTTTTGCTATAATTGTAAATATCAATTGCTATGTATATACTGTATATATAATTGTACATCAAGAGGGGTGGTCAATGTCATTGATTCACATTTGGCCTCTAAAATTGCACTGCAATCTGTCAAAATCCAGGATTTGCAGTGACCACATTTGTCCTGCAATCATTTTCTAGCTTTTTGACCATAATCTGAATGCTGCGGCTTGCATTGACATTTGCAGACTTGATTAGATTGTCTTTAGTGCTACTTGTTCTGAGTGATTATGGAAAAAAGCAAGCTAAGCAAAATGTTTTCTCGTCTAAATAGTGTTTCCTCTCTTTCTCTTTCACTTGAAACTATCATGTTATGCACTGACTAGAAGCGTAATGCAAATGTGTGTCCTTGTTTATAGATATGTTTGATTCTATGCCTGAGCAAAGCTCCTCCGCTGAGCCCAAAGCAACCACTCCTAGCGTAGACCTATTTGGTGCAGGTACAGGAGTTGATTCCCATACTTCTTTTGAACGTCACGTCTCGTCTCTTCTAGTCTTACCTTTCTTCTTTCTCATCTGTTTTTTGCCCCACTCCGTCTTGGTTTGTCCTCATAGTGGAACGTGGACTTGTGCATGTTTGCACCCTCAAAAGCACGACTCTGTGTTATTTACGTGTTTCTGCTCCTTATTGATTTCTCTTCTCTTATATTTCGTCCTCCACTTCCTCTTTCTGCTTTGGCTTGGTCTGGAAGATCTTCCCGCTGTCTCGCGCGGGCCCTCACCTTTGCCTGATGCCAATGTGACTGGTGATCTCTTTTCTGGTGAGTGACTGAGGCTTCTCTCTCTCTAAAAGTAGCATGTTTTGTTTTTTACCATGAATTATTATTATATTAGCAATTTAGAAATAAATCATATTAATTCATAATTAATCTGATTATTATTATTAATACTAATAATACAATTAAATATTTTTCTAAAAACTACTACTGTAATGAACATCTATATTAAATTACAAAAATTGAAATAGAAGCATCTAAGTAGAGGTCGCAGTCTTTTGGACCCCTATATTGAGTAATAAAGTTATTAATAAATAATAAATCTAAAATTAATAATAACTATATGAATATACACCGATCAGGCATAACATTATGACAGGTGAAGTGAATAACACTGATTATCTCTTCATCACGGCACCTGTTAGTGGGTGTGATATATTAGGTGCAAAGTTTGTCCTCAAAGTTGATGTGTTGATGCGCCAAATTGTGATGGCTAGACGACTGGGTCAGTGCATCTCCAAAACTGCAGCTCTTGTGGGTTGTTCCCAGTCTTCAGTGGTCAGTATCTATCAAAAGTCCTCCAAGGAAGGAACAGTGGTGAACCGGCTACAGGGTCATGAGTGGCCAAGGCTCATTGATGCACAAGGGGAGTGAAGACTGGCTCGTGTGGTCTGATCAAACAGGCGAGCTACTGAAGCTCAAATTGCTCAAAAAGTTAATGCTGGTTCTGATAGAAAGGTGCCAGAATACACAGTGCATCGCAGTTTGTTGCATATTTGGAATGGAAGAAGGTGGCCTAGTCTGATGAATCACGTTTTCTTTTGCATCACGTGGATGGCCGGGTGCATGTGCATCGCTTACCTGGGGAACACATGGCACCAGGATGCACTATGGGAAGAAGGTAAGCTGGCTGAGGCAGTGTGATGCTTTGGGCAATGTTCTGCTGGGAAACATTGGGTCCTGCTATCCAGGTGGATGTTAATCTTACACGTACCACGTACCGAAGCATTGTTGCAGACCATGTACACTCTTTCATGGAAACGGTATTCCCTGGTGGTTGCGCCCTGCCACAAAGCAAAAATGGTTCAGGAATGGTTTGAGGAGCACAACAACGAGCATCTGTGGGATGTGCTGAACAAACAAGTCTGATCCACGAAGGCCCCATCTCGCAACTTCAGGGACTTAAAGGATCTGCTGCTAACATCTTGGTGCCAGATACCACAGAACACTTTCAGGGGTCTAGTGCAGCAAAAGAGGAGCCAACACAATATTAGGTCATAATGTTATGCCTCATTGGTATATAAAATACCATTATTATTATTATATTATCATGATACTTAAATTGTAATATTCGGGCACCGTTTATGAAACTTATGTTTTTACATTATTTTTCATTCACTGATAAATAGAAAACAAAGACCAGCACAGTCTTCAGAAATTGTCCTTATGTGTTCCACGGAAGTATGAATGTCATGCAGGTTTAACATGACATGTTAAACCTGCATGACATCTCCTTCAATTAGTATTGTATTTAGTTGATGTTCTTCAATCCACTTCTTCTTTCATTATACCTCATAGTGGCACATTAAACTGCTAGTATTAGCAACATTATGTTCACATGTCTCTCTCTCTCTCTCTCTCTCTCTCTCTCTCTCTCTCTCTCTCTCTCTCTCTCTCATTTAGACTCATTTGTTGCTCCAGCTGTTGCTCCAGTGGCTCCTACACCTGCTGCTCCAGCTGCTCCTCTCTCCCCTCCTAAAGCTGACCCTGGACCTGTGCTGGACCTCCTTGGTGTGTCTCCTAAACTCTCTCATAAAAAACACCAATCTAGAAGACCAGAGGAAGTGCTTAAATATTGAGATATTCATATTCAACGGCTTCCTCTGCAGTGAATTATGATCTGGTTTTTGTATCTGATTGCACAATGTTGGTGCTGAGCTTGTTCAAATTCATTTTCATAGCATAGATATTTAAATTTATGAACTGGTAAGTATACACCAGCTGTTTTATAGCCCAGTTGTTCAGTTATAGAAGGTAGTTTCTGCTGTTTGCTTTGTCAGTGTCTGAGAAGAGACGTTTGTTTGGTGTGTTTGAGTTTAGTGTATTTGCATGCTGTGCCCGTCATGTGTGTACATTGTAAGTTTGGGAAGATGCACAGAATGCACATACATGTGTCCGTGTTTGTTGCGGTGTGTTTGTGAGGGCCTGTTGATCTCAGCTCACTCTCTTCATCTGCCCCTCTCTCAGTGTGTATGCAGCTTTAAGGCTGACTAATGCTTCTCCTCCTTCATGCTGCGCTGTGGGACGTCTGTCTCTGGAACAGACACATTTGGTGACACTTCTGTGGAGTCCCAGTCCGCTGCTCCCGGAGCACCATCCTGTGACCTGCTTGGAGGTGAGGTCACAAATCCTGATTAGGAAAACTCATTTTTGGTTGATGATGAAATGAGAAGCTAGATTTAGCACTGCCGAAGTGCTGTTCTATTATGTTATGCAGTTAAGGCCTAATAAATAAATAAATAAATGATATCAATTAATAATTAAATTAATTACAATCATAATATTTAATAGTTATTATTGTCTTTGTTATTACATTTATAACTTTACCTAATAGTAAAGTTATAAATGTTGTTTTTATTAATTGTATACATTTACCTAATTATAATAAAACACTAAGATTCGATTTTTTTGTCTATAAACTAATGCTAGGAAATAATTTGTTACTTTTTGAGTTAAACTTTTAACCTAAATTGTTATGCCAATAATATAATTTGCAATTAGAATAAATAAAAAAATAGAATAAATTCATTCTGATCTCAGCAGTGTTGTTTTTGTTAAATAAAACTGAATTAAAAGCTATAATGGTACTGTATATAAAAATACTAAAATAGTACATGTATGTCAGCAGTGGTGTTATTCTTTTGGACCCCACTGTATATTTAAACAATAAATATGCATTTAATCTGTTGATAATATTAGTTGGAATACATTCTTTAAAGACTAGTTAGTTGAGAAACACCATGTTTTGATGTTACTCTTATGCTGAACCATAATGTACTATTAAGACCTTTTTTCTAAGAAAATTTGGCGTCTCACCTGTTAACGTCTGCAGGGTTGATTTCACCGTCACCCCCACGGTTACACCAACCCCAGCAGCAGTGCCAGCCTCCGCCCCAGCTGACCTGCTAGAGTCGAGTTTTGACGCCTTCGGCACCTCCCCGGTCTCCGCCACTCCAGCAGCGGCAGACAGCGCCCCCGCTGCCGTAGCACCCTCTGGTGGCTTTGATACGTCAGGTGAGAAATCAAATTATATATGTTCCCCAGGTGTTTTGAACAGGGGCCGTATTCACAAAAATCTTAAAACTAAAAGTAGCTCCTAACTTGCCAATTTAGGAGAAACCCTTAAAAATAATGGCCATGTCAGTCCTAATTTTAGGACTCCTACATTTTTGCTGTAAGAGTATTTGACAAAGCATTTAAGCGCTAGCCTAAAACTAGCTGCTAAATCCATGAAACGCTAGGAGTAGTCAAGAGGACTGCTAAGTCACTAAGACCAAATCACTAAACAATCCTAATGGCTGTTGCCGCAATCCGCCCAAAGACACTATACTACACTGAGGTTGTTATAAATGTATCTTTAATAAAAAAAAAAAGTTGTTTTTACAAGTTGTTTTTACAAGTTCACACTTACAAATGATTGAATAAAGTAAAACAATATATGCATAAGTGACGTGCTGTCCGAAGCGATCGAGGGCTCCCAGGCCCGTCGCGACAAGGCAGGCAAACCAAGCAATTGCTTGGGGCCCCGAGCTGACCTGGGGCCCCAAGACAACGACAGGTTAAGAATTAAATTCAACAACAAACTGCGTGAGCGCCCCTTTGATAGTCAATGCAGTAAAGTGCAATGACACTGTTATCGGGATCCCCCCTCAAAGGGGATCCTCTCAGTAGTCGCTGACAGCAGCCAGCCAACCACGTGATCTCTGCTGCCGGCAAAATAAAAAACCTCCTCGGCAGTCATCATGAAGCGGAATTATGCTTCAGGAAGCCAGAAAAGAAAAAAAGAGAAAGGAAGAGGAGGATAAGAAAAAACATGGGCCTCCAAATTCCTTCAAATGGCCCTGATGGCTCCGAACTCGGAATTTAGCCCAAACCCAGAGTTCTGCCCCGTATCGCAGACCGAGAGTGAGGAACGTTGTGGTAGAGGGATGCAGAAAACTGTGGAGGTAACGAGGTGAGTCGGCTCTCGGCTGTGTATCTCTCACGGTGATTAGATAGACCATTTGAACGTGCTCCTCACAAACTATGATTATAAAACATCATTTTCGCTTGAATCTCTCACAATGCACACATGTTAGAGTCTGATAATGAGCTGAACATATACTAGTTTAATTAGTGACACTCAGCCTACTTTTTAAAATCTTTTTTAATATGACAACATCTTTTTTTAAATCTTTATTTGAATATGGCAACATTCTTATTTTAAACATTTTATTTGAATATAGCAACATGAAACCTTGTTCAACAAAATATTTCTATAATTAAATCACTTACAGAGATCCCTCCCCTATCAGCCAATCACTGTGGTCATAGTTAGTAAGCGTGATGACATCATCCATAGCAACGAGGTCAACCCGCCCTTACTCTTAGCTTAAATCTTCTCTCTATTCCTTAGTAAAAGTTATTCTCAGCAGCTTTGTGAATAGATTTTAAGAAAAAACTCATAACTAAGAACTTTTACAGCCATTTAAGAGAACTCTTAGTGCTAAGATAAAATGTTTCGTGAATACGGCCCCAGATTATTATACTCTCACCTTCAAAATAAATAATTACCTTTTTGCCAAAACTGTTTTTATTTTCTCCTGAACACAGCGTGGCATTTTCAAGCTTGCTTGCTTCTCACACTTTCGTCTTGCATGAGCACTTCTGTTTCTGCTGACCTTCTTGAATAATACAGAGAGGATGTGGCAGTGCTTATAAAATGCATTCTCCCTGTGCTTTTTCTCCTTTTTCATTTCCTTTCGTGTTCTGTCTCTTTTTGCTCTCTTACTATAATACTGCTTCTCTCAACTTGATCATCTGTCCCATTCTTCTGTCATGTCTCTCTCCCTCTCTCTCTGTCTGCACTTTGTTTCTGATAACTCTCTCCTTGCACACTGATCTGGCTCATTGCTTGCTCCTGCTGTGCGATTGGTGAGTTGGCGAGAGAACACAGGGCTTTGCGGCATGTATCACTGTACCCGATTACGCCAAAGGGTTTGGGAATTTTGAATGTTCTAGAACTGTTTGTTCTTCCACTGCTCACCCTTTACCCTTTGAACTCTCTGTGCAGTTTTTCCTTGCTCACCCATATTACAGATCTTGAGCATTACTGCATTAGAATGAATTGCCTGCCTTAGTGTTGTTGATACTGTACCGGAATACTTTTTCATAAAAGGTGCACTAGGTAGACAGGGATTTTGGATTTCATACTGATGCTTATGAGCCTAATGCTTGCTTTAAGAAAAAGTTTTCAGATACTAATGCCATTATATACCTATTTCATAGGTGTATGTGTCAATCAGTGTTATTTTAATTTTTTTATGGAAACAACTTTTACGTTTTTTTGTCAGTGTTTCATCATATCATATTCATTTATCCATTCATATCCATTCGACTAAAAATTACATTTTTGTTGATGTAAATAGCACTTATATATGGAAGCTTGTTTTTGCCACAGAGTCAGATATTTTTAAGGATAATTGCAACTTTTTATCTCAGAATTCCGAGATATAAAGTCACAATTTAGAGATCTAAAGGTAGAATTTGTTAGATGTAAAGTCAGAATTATGAGATATTGTTAGGGGTATAACAGCTTAGACCCAGAGTCCAGTAGTGATGAATGAAGACCAAGAGTCAGGAGTGCAATTAATTAAAGAAAATTTTTACTTAAGAATAGTATGTAGTTTCATCAGCAGAAGCCAGCTTCAAGTCTCACAAGGAGTTCGTAGGCCGCGCTTCCTCTCTACCGGTCTCGTCGTACCGTACATACAATTGTCCCAACAGTTATACTGTTTTCAAGGTCTAGCCACGTCATTATTGCAAGGTGTATGATTCTGATTGGCTCAGAGAAAATGCAAGGATAGATAGCAGAGCATATCACTAAACTAGGTAGACTAGTTGTCGCCCCATGACTAGATATAGATCATTGTTGACCTCGGAGGTTGCAGAAAGGCGTCTTCACGTCTGGTGTTGTGTGCAGAAAATGTCCATCTTCAATATTGGGCCTGCACAGATCATGCAACGCACACACACAAGAGCTCCCCAGCATCACAGCTCTCCCAAGGTTGGAGAGTCTTAACTAAATATCAACAAAGCACTTCACCAAAACATGCTGATAGCATGTGCTTTCTCTCAGTGAGAGGTACAGACAATAGTACAGGCAATATTCATCTTGATTCTTTAGTGTTTCAGTAAAAGGAAATATAAAATATAATAAAAATGAAAGACAAATCCATATTTAATCCCTGGAAGCTGGGCTAAGTGAGCAAACACTGTTACTGCACTCCCAGCATGTTAGAGGCTGTGTTATACACATGTAGCTATCACGTGTTTAGTGACACATCACACATAGGCCAGACGCCACTCAAAGACCAAATACAAACTTTAGAAAACATAAAAGAAGAACAAACAATCAGTAGTTCTGTTGAGTAAAATCAGCTGAATTTAATCATTAGAAATAGGAGGATAAATATTAAATTAAGGCTTTGATTATGAGTCTGATTAAGATATTTACAGGTATATTGAAGCGGCAGGGGATTTCAGACTCCCCTCAATATAATATAGACTCCCTTCAATATAAACTCACAATTCTGACTTTATAACTTGCAATTGCGACTTTATATCACGCAATTCTGACTTTATAACTTGCAATCGCGACTTTATATCACGCAATTCTGACTTTATATCATGCAATTCTGGGGGGAAAAGGTCAGAATTGTGAGATAAAAAGTTGCAATTACCTTTTTAAAGTAGCCCTTCCACATGTATTTCATTACTTTTGTGGTAATGTCTGAAGATCTACCATGGAAAAATGCCTTGGTTACCTTGTTTCAAGCCATTCTAGCGTGGTATAGAAAGCCTGCAGGAAGACTCTCTCATTAATATTCAATGAGCTAAGCATCTTGATTCTGATTGGCTAACAGCTAGTAGAGGAACTGTCACTAAGCTAGATAATAATAATAATTTGTTACATTTTGCACTCAAATAGCTTCACATGGGAAGGGAGAAATCTCCTCAACCACCACCAATGTGCAGCATCCACCTCGATGATATTGCGCCAGAACGCCCACCAGACACCAGCTGATTAGTGGAGAGGAGACAGCGTAAGCCATGGACATCCTGGGATTTTTAATGACCACAGAGAGTCAGGACCTCGGTTTAACGTCTCATCTGAAGGATGGTGCTCTTTGACAGTGTAGTGTCCCATCACTATACAGGTCCTTCTCAAAAAATTAGCATATTGTGATAAAAGTTCATTATTTTCCATAATGTAATGATAAAAATTAAACTTTCATATATTTTAGATTCATTGCACACCAACTGAAATATTTCAGGTCTTTTATTGTTTTAATACTGATGATTTTTGCATACAGCTCATGAAAACCCAAAATTCTCAAAAAATTAGCATATCATGAAAAGGTTCTTTAAACTAGCTATTAACCTAATCATCTGAATCAACTAATTAACTCTAAACACCTGCAAAAGATTCCTGAGGCTTTTAAAAACTCCCAGCCTGGTTCATTACTCAAAACCGCAATCATGAGTAAGACTGCCGACCTGACTGCTGTCCAGAAGGCCATCATTGACACCCTCAAGCGAGAGGGTAAGACACAAAATGAGATTTCTGAACGAATAGGCTGTTCCCAGAGTGCTTTATCAAGGCACCTCAGTGGAAGTCTGTGGGAAGGAAAAAGTGTGGCAAAAACGCTGCACAACGAGAAGAGGTGACCGACCCTGAGGAAGATTGTGGAGAAGGACCGATTCCAGACCTTGGGGGACCTGCAGAAGCAGTGGACTGAGTCTGGAGTAGAAACATCCAGAGCCACCGTGCACAGGCGTGTGCAGGAAATGGGCTACAGGTGGCGCATTCTTCAGGTCAAGCCACCTTTGAACCAGAAACAGCGGCAGAAGCGCCTGACCTGGGCTACAGAGAAGCAGCACTGGACTGTCGCTCAAATTTTGCATGTCATTCGGAAATCAAGGTGCCAGAGTCTGGAGGAAGACTGGGGAGAAGGAAATGCCAAAATGCCTGAAGTCCAGTGTCAAGTACCCACAGTCAGTGATGGTCTGGGGTGGTTGGGCAAGACACAACACTCTGGATGAGCTTAAGGCCGCTATCGAAGCATCCTGGGCCTCCATAACACCTCAGCAGTGCCACAGGCTGATTGCCTCCATGCCAAGCCGCATTGAAGCAGTCATTTCTGCAAAAGGATTCCCGACCAAGTATTGAGTGCATAACTGAACATAATTATTTGAAGGTTGACTTTTTTGTATTAAAAACACTTTTCTTTTATTGGTCGGATGAAATATGCAAATTTTTTGAGCCTATTCGTTCAGAAATCTCATTCTGTGTCTTACCCTCTCGCTTGAGTGTGTCAATGATGGCCTTCTGGACAGCTGAATTTGATTCAGATGATTAGGCTAATAGCTAGTTTAAAGAACCTTTTCATGATATGCAAATTTTTTGAGATAGGAATTTTGGGTTTTCATGAGCTGTATGCCAAAATCATCAGTATTAAAACAATAAAAGACCTGAAATATTTCAGTTGGTGTGCAATGAATCTAAAATATATGAAAGTTTAATTTTTATAATTACATTATGGAAAATAATGAACTTTTATCACAATATGCTATTTTTTGAGAAGGGTACTGGGGTGTTAGACCCACACAGACCACAGAGTGAGCACCCCCTGCTGGCCTCTCTAACACCTCTACCAGCAGCTACCTAGTTTTTACCAGGAGGTCTCCTATCCAAGTACTGACCAGGCTCAGCCCTGCTTAGCTTCCGTGGGAAACCAGTCTTGGGCTACATGGTGATATGGCTGCTGGATATGGGCGAGCTCATGAATAGTAATGAGCTCAGGCAACACCATGTCAGACTGACAAGCTTTTGTAATTGGCCTGATTTCTCCGCTTATTTCTTTTCAGTGGCTACAGCTGACAGAAGAGGTAGAAGTTCATTTTCACATTCACGACATAACACGAACACATATGGACCTAACATATTTTAAGAAATACAAGTAAGAACGGTTTTGAGTGTCAGGGCACCTTTAATTGTTTTATGCTGTGCTATAACAAGCTTCCATACTCATATGCAAAAAAAAAGAAAGTCAACACACAGAAGGTCACAAAGAAAGTCAAATTGTAACAGACCAAACTGTAACCACTTTTTCGATTGTCAAACATATAAAAGATTATCAACATAAAAAATATAATGCGAAAAACTGTCGTGAAAACCTGAGCTCCTTAAATAATTTCAGCATATAATGAGTAAGTATTTGCTACTTTATAAATGTGTTGTGAATTCTCCAGGCTTTTCTAGGGTGTACATTTTAAAATATTTGTAAAAGTGTTATTTCTTAATTTCTTTAGATGCTCAAAGTCATTTTAAGCTAAAAAAAAAATGCTTGGTGCACCTTTAACATTTTTGAAGACCCAAAACCTTTCCATTGGGGTGAAAGTTTTGGGTCATTGACTGGGAGGTGCTGGATCTCAGCCCATCTCCACATCCGGTACAATTAGTTCTGTAGTGAGGATATTTTCTTTGGTGCCTGACATGATGCGTCCAACCATATTGTAATGCAATGACAGTCCTGTTTATAAAGACGTTCTGGTGTGTGTGTTGTCAGTTTTTGGCTTCCCAATGCATGTAGTAAACACCCCTGGATGCCACTTTTGAGTACCTCATGAATGTTATGATAAATGTGTGGATCTCAATGTTTTTGTTTTATAAAGGCACTGCCGTTCAAAAGTTTGGGGTCAGAAAGATTTTTTTTTTAAAGAAATTAATACTTTTATTCAACATCAAATTAACCAACAGTGACAAAGTATCAGGGTTTCAATTCATCAAAGTATCATGGTTTCCACAAAAATATTAAGCAGTGCAATTGTTTCCAACATTGATAATAAGAAATGTTTTTAGAGCACCAAATCAGCATATTGATTTTTAGAATTGATTTATGAAGGATCATTTGACACTGAAAACTAATTTAATCACAGGAATAAAATACATTTATTTAAAACTGTAGTAATATTTCACATTATTACTGCTTTTATTGTATTTTTTTATCAAATGAATCCATTATTGGGGAGCATGAAAATCTTACTGACCCTAAACCTTTGAATGGTAGTGTATATTTTATTTTATTGTTGCTGTCTTTTGTTTCACTCCTGTTCTGTTACAGTACATCTGCCCTGGTATATTATGGGATTGCTGACAAGTTGTATTTCCAAATCAATTCTAGGCTAAAATGGTCTCAATCCATGTTGATTATATTAACCCACTCTTCTCTATGTCAACGCCAGTGTTTGACGGATTAGGAGACCTTCTGATGCCAGCCATAACACCTCAGAGCACAGGCGGGACCCCTATGGCTGCAACGAGCATGCCGTTGGCACCTGGAATTGTGCCCACCACTGGGCCGACAATGGCTCCAGCCATGGCACCCACAATGGCACCAACATTGGTGCCCTTAGCAGCTGCTCAACCCATTAAACCTATTGGAGGAGACTTGGACACTTCACTCGCCAATCTGGTCGGAAGTATGTATGGGACAATGATGGACTGATTATGCAGTAATCATGGTACCCATGATGCTGACTCTTGTTTCTTCCTCTCTTGTAGACTTGGGAGTGGGAAGCCAAAAGAAGTAAGTTCCGTGTCAGTGAGTCTCTATGTCCATGTTGCTTCAGGAACACCTATTAATCTTGTCACTTATCCGTAATGTCTATTCGTGAGCATGAATTACTCAACCTGACCCGTATTGACAATTCATTTGGACTGTTATGGCATCTTAATTGATTCACTCTCCACTGGAGCACAATTTAATCATGTTTACTTTGTGTGCCCCTAGAGCTGTGTTTATGAATGATTTACACATTATGTTAGCTGACAGCTATTTTTTTTGTACAGGGACAACCAGTGGAATGAGAAGAAGCTGACAGGAGGAGCTAACTGGACCCCTCATGTCGCTCCTAGTAGCTGGGGCACACCTGGTGCTCCGATGGTTAGTGGCTGTTTCTTTCTTAAACTCAAATATATTTCTTGTACAGTATATCTTATCGTATTTCTGTTCCGATTGTGTTTAGTCTGGCTCCGCCCCTGGAGCCCCAGGAGCTGCCGCCCCACCTGGAGCAATGGCACCACCCATGGGAGCACAGCCTGGCTTTGGCATGGTGAGAAACCACTTTTTAACATGTTAAAAAATCTTTGTATTTTGCACTTATTGTATTCACTTGTGGATTGATGTTTTACTTGTCATTTTTTATTCAGCCCCCAGCAGCAGGAGCTCCCATGATGCCTCAGTCCGTGATGATGGGTCAGCCCATGTTGAGACCACCATTTACCGGGCCAGCAGCAACAGGAACACCCGGAGCTCCAGTAAAGAACATACACAAAAATGCACATGCAAACATTGTTGAAAAGTCAACATGAAATGGAAGTTGCAGTAGTCATTTCTTCCCTATTATGACATATATGCGAGTGAAACGACTTATCGAATAAGAAAGAAATGTGGGGCGCCACTTTTTTTTTTGTCCAACGGTAATCGAGTGGGTCATGTTTGACCTCATGTGAGTAACAGGTTGTCCCGCTCTCGTGCCAATAAACACATCATCAGAGAAAAGAAGACATGTCTTTGCAAGAGGGAGGGGAAGCTCATACTGTAATATTCTATATATATAAAAAATAATTGACGCTTAAACCTCACCAACGAAATGCGGAAATATTTGTAAACAAAGTTATTTTTATTTTTATTTTAGTTCAACGATAATGAAATGATAATGACAATGTTCAAATGATAATGACAATTATTATTTTCGGAGATCAGATTTGCAAAGAACAGTTTTCACTTGTTGTTTTATTAATATTTAAATCAATACATATATAATTATTTGAATATTTTGTACTTTCTTATATTAGACTAAAATATATTTTCATCAAAAAAGGAACAATATACTCTATCCCATTCAAATATTTGGGGTCTATAAGAATTTATTTTTTAAAAGAAGTATCTTGTGCTCTCCTAGGCTGCATTTATTTGATCAAATATTATGGAAATATAATTACATTTACATTTAAAATGACTTTTCTATTTTTAATTTATTTTAAAAAGTAATGTATTTCTATAATGACAAAGCTGAATGTTCAGCAACCTTTCCCTTTTTTTTTTTATCTCAGTTGTCTCCAGGACCAGCTGCTCAGAGCCCCAAAAAACCTGCCACCAAGGACCCACTTGCAGATCTCAACATCAAGGACTTCTTATAATTTTCCAGGTATCATTGTCTTACTAGTGACTTATTAATTGAGGCACCAAATCACTTAGTAACATGACATTTTCTCCGTGCTGTGTTTGCAGTATTTGTTTTCTCAAAGACTGAGCTCCAGTGAGAGAGATCTGCTGTCTGTTTACACCCCCAGACGCCTGAGGAGCCTGCAGCTAGATATCCACTGACCCCGCCCAAGCCCCGCCCACTTCGCCCCACCCAGAATTCCTGTGTCATGTTGTAGCACAAACTGTGAAGTGAATCGTAGAAAAAACAGAAAAAACGACGACGTGTTTATTTCAATGTTATCCTTTGTTTTGAACGAAACAGAATCAAATTATAATAAAAAAACACACATGAAAATGAAAGATTAAAAAAGATTATTATGTATGTCAGCTTTTTCCAGTGTTCAAGTCTGAAATGAATGATGTATGTGTGTTGATCCCCTCAACTTTAATTCTGGTTCCTCTAGAACTTCCCTTTTGGGGTCAGAGGTCCTAAACAGGTTGTTCATCAAGTGCTTTCTGTTGTATGTTAGTTTTGGAGCAGTGTGCAATGTATCATTTGCAGAAGGTACTGTGTATATTATCCTTATTGATGAAAAGGTCTCTCCTCTGCTCAAATTTTTATCTGTGGACAACTTATTGATGTGAACCTGGTAATCGGATTATACGAAATGCTATTGTCATCTTACATCATTGACTGACATGTTTGTTTACAAATATAAATATATGAAATATGAATATATATGAGTTATGTATAAATTAATAACATATCTAGGCTCCTCTATAACCTTTTGGTGATTACATGTAATTTTTGTATTTTAACTCATATTATTTTTCATATATATATTTTTCGATTCTTTAGTTTAAATTGTTTTAATTTAATTTATTAGTCAATGCGTTGTCAGTTCACTGTTTACATACTCTATGGATATCGCAAGAATCTTGAGGATCTTAACCTTCATGGATGACCTCAGCAAATTTGGATTTTAATTCTACATGATCTCATTGATACAAATCTCAGATGATCTCTGAGAAAGGCCTTTTGCAGTATCTTAAAATAACAGATATGTACAGTAACTTGTTCAACTGGTGATGTTTCCAAAAAAAAAAAAAAAGCCCCCAAGATTTCAAAGTTGTAGTCAGTGGTATGCTGTGTTTAAGTCTCATAGTTACTTGTGCTTGTATGAAATCCAAACTGAAGATGGTACATGTAGTGTTATTTTGTATAATTGTAGAAGAACCCATTCACATGTTTGGTTCTCAGTCTTGCCCTCTCATACTACATTATGAACCCTGACCCTTGTTTGTTATACGTTATACGGTTGATTCATGCTCTCTCTGTTGGTGAGTGGTGGTACTGTAGTTTGCACAGCAAATGGAGTGTGGAGGAGATATCTTACAAGAAAATAACTGATAGTAATAAGGTGTAGGTTCATTAGCAGTGGTAGACTCTTAGATCTTTGTCAAAGTTTTCAGGAGGTCACTGTTAAACAGTGCTACAGAAAGGTCTGACTGACAGCCCTGTATCGCCGAGCCTCTGTAACTCACTCTCCCTGTTAGATCTCTCATGGAAATGACAAAGGCTGATCTTTGGATCTCTCTTTTGCAGTTGTCTGTTCCCTTGAAAGACATTTTATTTTGATTTATTGATTCATATTTGACACCCCTACATAGTGCATGTAAGCCCTTTGAGATGCAATAAACTGATGGGAAGAATTGCCCACCTGTGTCCCCTGTGTCTGTTTTCACAAGGAGAGCTCTATCAAAAAAAGGATTTTTTTTTATTTTCTTTTATATGCATTTTATATATATTTTATATATATATATAAAAGCGTTCCTTTAATTTGTTAGAGCATTGTGTATGTATATATATATATATATATATATATATATATATATATATATATATATACAATGCTCTAACAAATTAAAGGAACGCTTTTTAATCAGAGAATAGCATAGTCAGTTAAAGGATTAGTTCACTTTTAAATAAACTTTTGATGATAATTTACTCACACCCGTTATCTAAGATGTCCATGTCTTTCTTTCTTCAGTCGAAAATAAATGAAGGTTTTTGATGATAACATTCCAGGATATTTCTCCTTATAATTGAGTAAATGGACCCCAAACAGTTCAAGGTCCAAATGACAGATTTAGTGCAGCTTCAAAGGGCTTTAAACGATACTAGACGATGAATAAGGGTCTTATCTAACGAAACGATTGGTCATTTAAAAAAAAAAAAAAAAGTTTAAGTTTTATAAGCACAAATGTTCGCCTTGCTCCGTTCTGTGATATGTGTACGTGACGTCACGTAATACGCAATTACGTTGAAAAGGTTGCGCTTGTTGTAGGCGGCAGTACCGAGTCATACTAAGTCAAACGCTGTTTACAAAAAAGGGAGTTAAAAGGTAAAACAACGATGTCGGACGATTTTTAATCCTACTTCCGCACATTTGTAAACACTGACTCGGTACTTCCACCTACGACAAGCGTGACCTTTTCATCGAATTATGATTGCGGACGCCACGCATACATATGACAGAACGGAGCAAGGCAAACATTTGTGCTTATAAAACTTAAACTTTTGATTTTTTTTTTTTTAAATGAACGATCGTTTCATTAGATAAGACCCTTATTCATCGTCTGGTATGGTTTAAAGCCCTTTGAAGCTGCACTGAAACTGTCATTCGGACCTTGAACCGTTTGGGGTCCATTGAGTCTATTATAAGGAGAAAAATCCTGGAATGTTATCATCAAAAACCTTAATTTCTTTTCGACTGAAGAAAGAAAGACATGGACATCTTGGATGACATTGGGGTGAGTAAATTATCAGCAAAAGTTTATTTAAAAGTGAACTAATCCTTTAAGTAGCAGAAGGGGTTGTTAATTAGTTTCAGCGGCTTTAGTGTTAATGAAACTAACAACAGGTGCACTAGATGGGCAACAATGAGATGACCCCCAACACAGGAATGGTTTTACAGGTGGAGCCCACTGACATTTTTTCCCAACTCATCTTTTCTGACTGTTTTTCACCAGTTTTGCATTTGGCGAGGGTCAGTGTCACTACTGGTAGCATGAGGCGATACCTGGACCCTACAGAGGTTGCACAGGCAGTCCAACTCCTCCAGGATGGCACATCAGTCTCAAGAGCATGGAGGAGATTCCAGGAGACAGACAGTTACTCTAGGAGAATTGGACAGGGCCGTAGAAGGTCCCCATTAGCAGGACCAGTATCTGCTCCTTTGTGCAAGGAGGAACAGGATGAGTACTGCCAGAGCCCTACAAAATGACCTCCAGCAGGCCACTGGTGTGAATGTCTCTGACCAAACAATCAGAAACAAACTTCATGAGGGTGGCCTGTGGGCCCGACGTCCTCTAGTGGGCCCTGTGCTCACTGCCCGTTACCGTGGAGCTTGATTGGCATTTGCCATTGAACACCAGAATTGGCAGGTCCGCCACTGGTGCCCTGTGCTTTTCACAGATGAGAGCAGGTTCACCCTGAGCACACGTGACAGTTGTGAAAGGGTCTGGAGAAACCTCGGAGTTATGCTGCCTGTAACATCGTTCAGCATGACTGGTTTGGTGGTGGGTCAGTGATGGTCTTGGGGAGGCATATCCATGGAGGGACGCACAAACCTCTACAGGCTAGACAATGGCACCCTGACAGCCATTAGGTATCAGGATGAAAACTTTGGACCCATTGTCAGACCCTATGCTGGTGCAGTGGGTCCTGGGTTCCTCCTGATGCACAACAATGCCCGGCTTCATGTTGAGAGAATGCAAGCAGTTCCTGGAAGATGAAGGAATTGATAACATTGAATGGCAACCACGCTCACCTGACCTAAATCCAAAAGAACACCTCTGGGACATTGTGTTCCTGTCCATCCGACGGCGCTAGGTTGCACCTCAGACTGTCCAGGAGCTCAGTGATGCCCTGGCCCAGATCTGGGAGGAAATACCCCAGGACACCATCCGTTGTCTCATTAGGAGCTTGCACTGACGTTGTCAGGCATGCATACAAGCATGTGGGGGCAATACAAACTACTGAGTTCCAGTTTGAGTTGCTGCAATGAAATTTCAGCAAAATGGACTAGCCTGCTGCATAATTTTTTCTTGTTAGAGTGTCTTTGAATTCAGTCCTCTGTAGGTTGATCATTTTCATTTCCATCAAACGATGTGGCATCCTTTCGTTCATAACACATTACCTAGTCCATATTATTATAGATATCCAGCATGAGTTTTCAAAGTGTTCCCTTAATTTTTATATATATATATATTAAATGAAATTTAAATGTTATGTATATACACACCAAATTATTATATGTTAAAATGTTTTTTTAAAGTATTTTTAAAATCTAAAATCATAAGCAAACTTGGAAAAAACTAAATGTTAGATAATGTAGGCTTGATGGAAAAAATTAACACACACACACTATTTTGTCCTCTTAGACCAATAACATATAAATCTCTGTTTATTCGGTCCTTAAAAACAAAGATTTAGAAAAAGTTGTACAAAATGAAAAATTTTGAAAAATCTATTTTATATTACGATTTTCGATTTATATTTCCTATCAAGCTGCGTTGCTTTTCTCTTTATCATAATTACAATGATATTTATCATTAATCATATCTAAATTTAAATAACCCTGTGTTTTGTTTTAAAGAACAACATGATCATATGAAACTCATAATACAAGCCTTACATTAAATACATACTTACAGTTCTACAGTACTGTTACTCCGATAGGTCCTCAGATGTTTTATATTTTAAAATTAAATTAGCACCAAAAGTCAACAAGGGCATCTGAAGCCTAAACCTCCAACTAACTACATCGTGATACAAAAGGCAGAAACGTTTGTAAATGAAAGCCCATGAAGACAGGTTACAGTTTATGCTATCAAAGGCACACACTCATAACATTTAATAATAACAATGATAACAAGAATTAAGAATTTCAAAGAACAGCAGCACATTGATACTCAGATGTGTTCTTCGAAAAGAAAAAGGAAAATAACAAACATCAAAGCTTCTTCTTTCAGAAAAAAAAAGTTTTTTTCTTGTGTCTACTTGTCAGATCTAGCTTTCTACTTCAAGGTATCCAGACAGATTACCAGACAAAACAAATGCCTCCCATAGCAAACAAACACTGATTGAAGTACATTTTCTAATTCAAAACAACAGTTTAGGACAGAATTAGTTCTCGTTAGGACAACTGAATCTAGAAATACATTTGTTCTAACAGATTCATAACAAAAGTTGTCTAATAAAATAAATTAAGGTATCAAAATAGCTTGGAAAAGTTCAATGGTAGGTGTGTTATCGTCTCTAGTGTTGAATGCAGCAGTTTGTGTAGTGCACAAATGGGAGGCACAAGGGTTGGTGAGAGCCGGGATAGAGGCATTCAGATGGGCCGCTGATGGAGTCTCTCAGGTGCCCCGACACTGGCTTGAGTCCCCATGGACCCAGCGGCAGATCTGTGCGTACTTTAGGGGTGTGATTCGTACGGCCACATTGTAATCCTGCTGCACCCCGTTAACATCCACCCACTGGTGACCCGAGAACACGCCAATGATTTTCCGCTTCCACTTCTTCTTTCCAGGTTCTTTGAGGCGAATGTAGACACCCGAGCCGCTGGAGCCGGGCTTTGCATCGCAATACTGGTACAACAGGTCGTTGGACTCCTCAGACACAGAGCAGAAGCGGTACACCAGGTTGCCCGGTCGGTCATCGTCGAATCCCGAGAAATGGATACGTCCAGCGGGCAGCTTCTTGACAGAGGGGATGACGCCTAGATCCATGTACTTGGTCTTCTGTGCCCTCTTAAGCTCTAGGATGGCGTAGTCATAATCGGCCACAATGTTCTCTGAGATGCCTTTAAACCAACCCTTCGGCACCTGCATCTGTTTCACCCGCGTCCATCGGAACGAGGGCTGTTCAGACACGGTGCTGCGGCGACTGCGATTCCTCCTTCTTTTGCCTTTTCCCTTACGTTCATGCTTCTCTCCAATCTCTCCATTTTCATCGATTTCTTCCTCGTCTTCTTCATGTTTCCTCTGGCCTTTCCCTTTCCTTCCTTTCCCTTTCCGGCCTTTCTTCCGACGGGAACGCTCTTTCAGCACGCCAACGCTGAGTTTCTGAACCCCATCTAGGTAGTCCGTACCATTGTGGATGCAATGAGCGGCCGTCAGGACGTGTTTGGGGGACACCAGCACTCCAGAACAACCTGTGGAGATCTTCACAGATGTGGAGAAAGGATACTTCATGGAGTACTGCTTGTCAGCGATGGTAAACCTTGTATCCGTGCCGTAGACCTCTCGTCTGCGGCGAGGGCGCAACCGAGAGCCTCCCATCCAGTCGTCGCTCACGTTTGGCTCATGTACGGTGATGGTGGTGAGCGTGCGTGTTCCGTTGTCGTACATGGTCTCGTAGGACAGTAGCTGCTCCAGATCATCCAGGCTGGGCTCTGGAAGACCCCGCTGGCACTCAATGCCGCATATCCCATGGAGCTCACTCTGCGGCTTAGCCAAAAACTCTGAACTGTCTAGATGCACCGTTTGCTTTTCTTGTATCAGTGGTACTTTCCTCTGTGGCCAGGTGTAGTCATCGTCACCTGTGGGATCGTCCACTGCTGCAGACACCAGCACAGCCAGCGCTGAGATGGAAAGTAGGAGCATTAAGGGTACCGGGCCCATTGCAGAGAGACCCTAGACCAGACAGAAAGAGAAAAGGAGAGTCAATATCACCTCAAATATAGTAAACCAAAATGAAAATGATCCCATTATTTACGCAGCCTCAAGCCATCCCAGGTGTATAAAACTTTATTCTTTCAGCCAAACACAATCGGAGTTATATTAAAAAAATATCCTGGCTCTTCCAATCTTTATAATGGGAGTGAATGGTGCCATTTTTTGAGGTCCATCCCTCATAAAAGAAATAAGGCTTCAGGGCCTTCTGAAGCAAAGGAGTGCATTTTTTTTGTAAGAAAAATAATCATAACTTTATAAACTATAATCACTAGCTTCCAATAACAGCCATCTAGTTCCGGCGGAAGAGAACCCTCTAACCCAATGCATTACATATTGATGAATGCGGAAGCACAGAGGATAGAGCAAAACAAAACACTGGTCATGAATTAGAAGTTTTAAAGAGAAATATCGGAGGAGCTTGAGATTGTTGCCCAGCCCCATTTACGTTATACGGCAGAACTCGACTCTCTTGTGAACGCACGGGCGGCTGCTACCAGAAGCTTGTGATTACAGTTTATAAAGGAAACAGGAAAGAAGATAAATGTCAATGTACCACAGTATAACTTCTTCAGTACAATCGAAACAAGTGGGAAGCTTTGCTAACAGAAGCACAGGACAGTCATAGCCAAAATATGAGAACATATTGTGTCGATATTGGATATTTATTTGCACACACTATTTCTATTCTTTTTAAAATATGATACAATTTTTGACATTAGGATTAACTTTGCAGTCATCTAAAGCCTTAAGTAGCTATAGGCAAACTTCTTTTTCTATGTGCACTCTAGGTTATTTTATCAGCTCTTTAGTAGAGACCTGAAATGTGTGTCAGATAAGGAAAACATCCAAAAATAATATTAAGGGGGCCTCCAGGTGGAGCAGGGCTGGAAGCACTGAAATAAGGAACAGATGATTATATTAAAGGGATAGTTCAGTTTTGTCATGATTTACTCACCGTCATGTTGTTCCAAACCTGTATGAGTTTCTTTCTTCTGTTGAACACAAAATAAGTAATTTTGGAAACCAGACATTTGACAGTACCCATTGACTTCCATAGTAGGAAAAAAAAATACTATGGAAGTCAATGTGTGCCGTCAACTGTCTGGTTACCGACATTCTTCAAAATATCTTCTGTGTTCAAAAGAAACTCACAAACGTTTGGAACAACATGACGATGAGTAAATCATGACAATATTTTTGGGTGAACTATTCCTTTAATACAGTCATGACCACTAGGGGGAGACAAATAATAAGATTTTGGAGCACTATTTCAAGACCCCTGAGACTGAGAGTATGTGAGTGTACATTCAGTACACCCTATTCTCCATCCTCACATTCCACAGATATTTAGATCTAATCCTAATGTCCCTGTTAAATCAACAATAGTATTCCCACAGATTCCAAAATATTTTTACGAAATAAATAGTTAAATAATTATTGAATGCCAAATTTGCTGCAATAACTTTACAGACTAAACAAATGAGTCAGATAATGCAAAAAAAATGCTCACATTTAAAAATTAGGCCTTAAATGACACCGGCTGACAGAACATATCTGCTTTCAGAGGGAAATGATGCTGCCTGTGGAGACTGGAGGTTTGTGGTCAGGACTGTAAGAATATTGACCCAGTGGGTCAGAGCTTTTTGAGTCAGTGGTTTGGAAACATTTCCTACTGTCTTGCTAAATGTCAGTAATAAGTATATACTTGGGTTCTGCGGATGGTAACGCAATTGATACTATAACCAATAAATATGAGTATAAAATAATATGATAAACTTAACAGACATGCACCCACACACATATGGATACACAAAGCTATCTAAACAGCAACCTACCTCTGTATTCATTTGTGTATCTGGTAACATCTCTTACTGGAAAAGTTTTAGATATGAGTGCATTTTTTATTTTTCCACCAGACCATCAATTTGCACAGTAATGAAAAGATGCTTGATGCAAGTCACAAAGGTCATATTATCACAAACCTCATAAATCATGCACATAAATATTAGGAACAAAGCAGTGATTTGAAAAGGATACCACGGTTCCCAGAGCTTTTAAACAATGCATTTCCATGACTTTTGCAGTCATTTTGTGGGTGCAAGATAAAGCTTTTTAAAACAATATGCACTGAACTGAGCATAAATATAAATATACATCTCCATTAACTTTTAAGGCCTATGAGTCACAATTTCATCCCAGTATCCGGATATTTTTAGTTTCAGAATAAGATAAGTGAACACTGCAATAACTAAGACACAAGATGCCAGTGGTATTCATTTGAAGAATTCACAATACGAGATGAGTGTGGTTTCCAGATACGTGGACTCATACAGCCTTGGCATGGACAGAAGTGAATATTCAGCAGAATGAGACATTCAGAATAAAGTATTTCAGAGAGCCGTAAAATAAGTATAAATATAATTACATTAATTCTAGGGATGCATGATGTATCGGCCACCATACTGGTATCAGTCAATATGTTTATTTTTAATGTTATCGTTATCGGTCCGATAAGAAATTATGGCCAATATATTAAAATGGATAAATAATGGATTATTCCCTTCAGCTAAGACACTTCAGATATGCACTGTTCACTATGAGGGGTTTGAATTCCTTGAAATATGATTTAAATCACTTCAAAAAAGACAATACTGTTAAGTGCAACATGTGCAACGCAATTCTGTCATATAGGCTACATAATATTATAAGGAGAACATCATTATAATTGTGTGTATGGGACATGGCTTATTTTGTTTTTGTAACGAGGCTCTCGTATATAACAGTTTGGATTTAGATTTATCAACCAGTATATCGGTTATCAGCTTTCAAATATAAAGAATTATTGGTACTGGCCAAAATGTCCAAATCGGTGCATCCCTAATTAATTCATTAATTAAGTAGATACCTAACCAAAGCAATTAAAGAGAAATAAACACAAGCAATGTATCTTTTAAAGAATAGTTCACCCAATTTTTTTCACCCTCAAGTCATCCTAAGTGTATATGACATCTTCTTTCAGACAAATACAGTCGGATATATTAATAAATATCCTGGCTTATCCAAGCATTATAATGGCAGCCCAAAATTTGAAGCCCAAAAAAGTGCATCCATCCATTATAAAAGTAATCCATACGGCTCCGGGGGGTTAATAAAGGCCTTCTGAAGTGAATCGATTGGGTTTTGTAAGAAAAATATCCATATATCCATATAAATCCATAACACGTTATAAAGTAAAAAATATATCTTCTGGCGGACTGCCGTCTGTATTCAACTTATGAAAAAAGACGTTACTGGCACGATGAATGACGTCAGACGTAAACATTTTGAACTGCAAAAGGCGCTACACTTTCTTCGTAAGTTGAATACGGAAGGCGGTCTGCCGGTAGCTAGATATTTTACTTTATAATAATTGTGTTAATAATATCCATATCCATACAATTACTACATTTCAAAATCATACCAGTTTTACAAAGCAAAGGTGGACGTGCATGACGGAAATAACACCATTCACACAAAAACCCTGAAAAATTACCCAAGCACAAAGCCAAGCATTTCACAGTCACCATTCTCACACATTCATCATGTTAGATTGCTGAGCGCTACCCAAGAAAAACACAGACTGTAGCAACATTTTCTAATCAGTAGCCAGTTTAGGGATGGAGAGTGTGGGTTGAAATATAGATTGCTACTCCATTCTGTGCATTTTCCCCTGCAGAGCTGGAATCCCTCTCCTCCCACCTCACACTTCTCTGACATGGCGTCGGTGTGGATTATCTGCATCAGCCGTGCTGTCTATGAGAATCAATCTGTACAGACAATACTGTGTAGCCTCAGAGAATGTATGAGGGGAAAATATGTGTGCAAAGTTATGGATTCAGGCAATGACAAATCAGATGTGTCCCTACTGGAGTGGGCCGTGAGAAGGAAAGCACTTACTGAGGTCCAAACAAATTCCAGTAAGACTATGATGGAAAATGTGCAGACAGTTCGGGCCTTAAGCAGTTGGCAAAGCGACAGACTTAGGCAAACTTGGTCTGACATGTGGTCTGATCTCTCAATCAACAGATTTTTTTTTTTCTCCATAAAATGAGCAACTGCAATCTGACATTCCTCCATCACTTCTAAAATATCATGACGTTTCCAATTACATTTTCTCTGTATAGATACATCTAGAGATGCTAATATTAGTGGGCTTTTTAAAAAACTTCCTATAGTTGAAGAAGCAGAATCATTTCATCAGTTCATGTCAGCATCAAACCTTTTTCCATTACAAGGCACAGAAATCTCAATCTTGCACATTTGTAAACTTTTCAACCAAATTGATCAACCAAATGGTGGCGCTATTGGTCCCATTTCAAATTAAGTTTAAAACTGATTGATTCATTCAAAGTTGCCAGAACTTTAAGTGCATGTCTTCTCCCAACTGTCAATCATCCATGGATTCATGAATATTTACTTCATGTGAAGTTATATGCGGGGGTCATCATCTCCCTCGTATACAAATGCTAACCATGGTTTGCACCAAAGAAGCCCTCCTCTGTATTCTTGCAAGGGTTGGTTTAAAAGTTGGTTTAATTAGATTAGTGGTCTTCAAGTACCCAACTGCTATAATTATCATTCCTGATGAACCGTCATATAGTTATACATTTACTTTTTGTAATATAGGCTATTTATACAAAGTATTCAAAGCATTTTCTCACAACTTTATGAACTCCCTAAACTCTCATGAAAAAAACATTTGTTATTATTATAGCCCATCTTTCAAACCCATTATACTTAAGTTTGCTTCTGAATGATCATGACAATGACACTTTAATTCCAAATGTTAGAATGATGCAAAAAGTTATAGGCCCATGTTAAATATAAAGAAAATTAATGAATGAATGAATTAATAAATAAACCCTCTGGTGAAAAGCGTCATACCTGCTATCATTCGATTGATGGAGATGTTCAATCCGTAAACAGATGCTTGTTATTTAAGCAGGAAGCGTCTAAAAGTTACTTCATCTCAGAGGTTTTCTGTGGCTGATAGTCCGGTTCTTCTCATATCTGCTCCGCCTTCAAGACAGGGAGAGCTCAGAGACGAAGCCCTTGGTAGGAATTACACTTGACGTTTAAGGGAAAGGGAGGAAAAAAAGTCCCAACAAGATTTTCACAAAGAGTTTCGTATATGGGAGGGACCATCATGCTCTGCAACGATGGAGCGGAGAAAGTGAAGTTGAGAAAGCGTTCAGCGCTTGATGAATCATGGGTTTTGAATAAATCTTTATTTGACAATTCAATGAGTCGTTTATGTCAAGAATTCAATGGGGTTTTCCACTGATTCGTTCCACCTAGCGCACAATAGCGCAGCAGCGACTTTATTGTGGTTCGGTTCCGTTCCCACATCACTGGCACTTGTGTCCGTGTACATGATGTGGTAAACACGCGAGCAGGGGGTCTGCGAGTCAAAAGGACGCATCTACATCTGCGTGCACATCTATGCAGATTTGTGTGTGGCTGAATGACGTCAAGCTCCTTTTTGTCTTGATCTATTAGATTTTTGGAGCGAAATTACAAATAATGCAAAAATCCACTTTCTGTGGAGAATATGCTTTTTAGGAGGCTAAAATCATAAATGTGGCAGTTCGTAGATTAGAAAAAAAGTCTAATGAAAAAGTACTATTTTTTAAAATTTTATTTTCAAGTCATTTGAAGTAACCAATTACCAATTGGGTCTTATTTTATTGTATCCCTTAAATGCATGAATGTTTCGCCAATGGACACGGATGGATCTCTACCTGTCATGCTAGGCCTAATATAAAACTCTCCTGATATTAGAGTAACAATTACAGCAGAATTAAACAAAGCATTTGTCACCTTTTGGAGCTTGGAAAGGTTCAGTTTGAGCAGATGTTTTATACTATCATCAGAGCTCATTTCAGTACATTCACCATTTGGATCATATTCGTGATCTCAAGCTCAAAACTAGAATTTTCAACATATTTAAAACCAATATTTTGAACGCTGACAGATTCTTTACCAGATCCACCAAGTGACAGAGACACTATATATTGTCCAGTACTTGCTCTGCAGTAAATAAGTGTTGCCATTCTTTTGTTTTCTGCCTTCATGATTGAAACGTCAATGAATCATTGTGTATTAGAAATTACCACCTTGTGAAACAAAGGGGAATTGTACTCATCAAAGATTAAATTATTGTTGTGCAGAAAAAAAAAAAATACTTACACTATTACACACCATGGGTCATTATGGTGACCCATGGTAAAAAAATTAAAAAAAGAATGGGAAAACAGACATTCTTTTTTCTTTTTCTTTTTTTTCTTTTTATATTGTTTATAATGAATTGATTGAGGAATACCAAGAAGGTTAATGTCTAACTTTAAAAAATGAATGAGGAGGAGGGTAGTGAATGAGGGTAGTCCCGGGTCACTAAAGACTAAAACTTAGAAAGAGGAGGAACTGCCTCTTGCAAGAATTTACTTTATATACTTCACATGCATTCAGGTATTGCCTTTTTTTTTCTTGTTTCTGGTTGTTTCTGATTTCTAATTCTCTGTCCAAATCAAACTCAGGGAATGGGTCTGCCTTTCAGTCTTCTATGTACGCTCACATCAGCACCCTTCACAACACTGTGAGGTACTCTGTCAAGTTTGAACAGAGAAAGGTGATCTCACTGCTTTAGACTGTGGCCTCCACCCTTCAACTTAAGAGAATGTGCCTCACAATGATCATCATGAGCGCTCTCTTTGACAATTCAAGATGTATTGTTTTTATTTTTTTCATTTTCTCACATTTGGATGATTTATTTATTGTATTTGTAACGATAAGATTCAGAACACAAGACGAGACGAGCAGAATCTGTTTGCACAGCAGAATTAAAGTCTTATCTCCTAAATGAGAACCACCTCTCTGTGTCTATCTGTACTAGCTATGAGGCTAAAATTATAATTTCATATCTAAGAGGAGAACTCATAAATTGTTACATGAGTCTTTGGAGTGTCCGAAAGGAATGGCCTTGGGGGATATTTCTACTCACGGTTGTGCGATACAGAGGGTTCTTTGTCAAAGGAAGTCATCTTTTCATGATCCAGGGTGAACCGCTTTGTGCAGGCATATGCTGTTAGAAGAGTGTGTCATTGAATATTGCAACTATAGCGTTTGTTTTGAGTAGTCATGGCCAACGTAGACCTACTTAATAGGTGACTCCTCTGCTGACATAAACCAGGCTGGTTTATGATGGTTAGAGCTGGTATAGTGCTGGTCTGGCTGTCCGGATTCCAGTTTACCCAACAGCTTGTGGTAGAATTTCACTCGCTGCTGATCCATAATTCCATTGGCTAAAGAAGACAATTCGCATGAGTTTAAGGCAACGTGAGTGTTGTGTTGAGTGGCTGCTCATGGACATCCTTAGGGAGTCAACAAAGGCATTGTAGATTAAAGAGTCAGGTGTTTATTTATGTAGGTCATGGTCATAAACCATCTCAGCAGGCTTTCACCTTTCCATCGCTTATTAGAGCTTCCTCCCAAACAGAGAGAGCCATTTAGAGGGTGCCTCTTTCCTAACCAGCCCCCTTCTCTCCTGTAAAGCTGGAGGATAACTTTGGGTTAGCCATACTGAATTTGTTGACAGCAAATATTTAGACACATCCAAATGGGTCAAAGGTCATTATACAGCAAACATATACAAACAGCAAAGCACATATGTATACACTACAGTACAAAAGATGGTAATTTTTAAATGTTTTTGAAAGAAGTCTTTTATGCTCGCCAAGGCTATAGTAAGAATATTACAATAAAATAAAGAAAATTATATTTGAAAACGTAATTTTTTTTTTTTTGACAAAACTTTTGAATGGTACAATTTTAATTAAAAATATTATAGCACTTTGAACTCTACACAGATCTTCTAAGGGATCTGGTTAAACTCTGTTTTCATGAAAGTTTTCACACAACCAGAACTGTGGTCCCAACCACATTTTCCCTCTAGAGAAATGTTTTTCTTTTTTTCCCTCCAAAGCAGAATACCTGTTAAAGAATTTTATGCAGGAAGTTATAAGGATGTCCACGTCTTGATAGAAATAGCTCACGAGACTGCTGCTAAAGTGAGACACTTGGACAGACCTCTCTAAGAGACATGACCTCCTGTGCTCAAGGCGAAGTTGCCAACATACACAAGAGAGGAGGAGAGCACTTCAAGCATGCAAACAGCTAATACAAACTAAACAGAAATGGTTCCTAAGCAAACACACTGATTTGGCACAGTGAGTCATTCTGCTCCGATGTTGGCCCGGACTTGGTCTACAAGTTGACATATTGGAGTTGTCAAGTTAGTGGCTTGAATCAAGTTCAACATTTCACAATGAAAGGATAAATAGATATTGACTTCCATTTTTGGTTGTGAGTTTTGATAGTTTGTCTGCTGCATTCAGCGTTTCAGTGTTAGGAGCTTGTTAACAGCCAGGGTCCTGCTGGATGAGCTTACTTGTTATTTAGTTGCTCTGCTAATACTTCCATACAAAGCACTCACAGTCAGACTCGAGAGTCGGGACACTTGTATTTAGGTAAACTTCTGGGTCAGAAGTACTTAAAACACCCACAAAGAAACACAATCTTTGCTTAAGGTCAAAAAAGCTATTCAAACACCAAACTTTGCAAACACACAATGCTAATACAGAAGTCAATATACCAATATACCATATGCATTATGACATTCACATAATGTCAATGCCAATATGCTTCTTGTCTGGCAGCAAACATTGCTAAATCACATTTGCCTCCCTATTTGTGCAAGATCACTTCAAAGAACCAAGTTCAAAAGCAGGTCTTATTCCCCCTTGTGTGACCTTTGACCCGACTCGCATTTTTCAAGCCTGTCGGTTTATGCTGTATGGATGGTTGTCCTTTTCCTTATCTCCCAGTCTGTCTATTGTCTGTTTTGTAATATATTTTTGCATTGCCCATTCTTGTGCTAGCATGCTTGATTAGTCCCTGCCAAACACGTGCAAACACTTTGTATGATCACATCAGAAGATGAATCATAGCAGCGTCACAGTAAATGAAGGGAAATTTACCAATGTTGATGTTATAAGCACTATGAAGAACAAGTTGATGAGTTCACCAAGGTTTGCCGGTTATCAAAATATGTGAAAGATATTCTTTATTCTTTAGTTTTGTACTTGGGTACTTAACAAGTAAGTTCACAAGCAGAACCTTATATTCTGCTTTGTTTTCAGGCTGTTAAATCTGTTTTTATCCTAATTTTAGGTGGAATGACAGAAATTCAAAAACGTTTAGATTTTTGTAATGCCATTATTTATAATTTTATTGTAATAATGTATTTATATAATTAATTGTATTTAAACATGTATAATTAAATTAATTTTATTAATAATAAATTAAATTTGAGTATTTACGGATTAATTTTAAGTAATGTTTAGAATAAATGTATCTAAACTTTTCAATGCACAAAAGCTTCTTTATAGTGGAAATGGGGTCTTCAGATTCTTCACACTAACTCTCGGCTACCAGTAAAAAACGCTGAACATTCAGTGCTTGAACATGAAATACTCGCTCAGCCCCACGTTACGCTCATTGCGTTCTAAAAACGCAGAGCTCCCATTGAAAACATTCAAGTTGGGTTGAAAATGGACTAATCCAGCAATTGGGTTGTTTTAACCCAGCGATTGGGTTGTCTTAAGCAAACATTTAATCCAACCGCAGGGTTAAAACAACCCAATTGCTGGATTAGTTCATTTTCAACCCAACTTGGGTTGGTTTTTACCCAGAATTTTTTAGAATGTAGGGAACAATAAATGGTTCTTATATGAGTTGACTGTAAAAACCCATTTTGGAACTATTAATTTTAAGAGTGTACTTGCATTTTTTTTTTTTTTGTATTTATTATTTCAGATAAACCCACCCCTAAACTGCAAGGAATCAAGAGAGGAATCAAGCTTGGCCACTTTACATCTTTTCCAGTAGCTTATTCCGTAACTTCCGGACAGCTTTTGGTCAAACATCAGGAAACGTGGGTCAAGTCATAATCAGAAATCAGAGTTCTTTCACTGCTGTTGCACTCATTTATAGCTCCATCTTAACTCACCTGCTCTATAAGTGCCCTTTTGTCAGTTAAGCGGATGCAAAGAACAGAATATACAACTGATGCCACAATCTGTCTTGGACTCGCTGTTCTTCTCCTGTCACAGACATCTAGTGAGCTCACAAGTCTGTGTGTGTTCCTTCAGCTCTCTGGAAACTCACAAGGATTTGAGGTGTGTGGTTCCCTCGGCTCACCCCTGCTGAGGTTTTTAATGGGATATAACGATTGTGCTTGTTAAAATCAGCAAAAATCCCTCTAGTGGAACTAATGCGTTTGAGCTTTTGATGGAGCTCAGTGGGATCTTCTACTAGAAACACCTCACCATACAATGTGTTTCATTGAGACACTATGTGTATGCAATTGTCTAAAGCAGAACGGTGCATTGTTTCATTCCCAAGTGAACAGTGAGGCCAAAATTGAAAGACAGATTTATGGCATTTTAAAGCCTTGTTCTTTCCATTTCCCACCTCTTTTGATTCAATCTCTCACTGCTCCCTAAACCATCAACTGTTAAAATATTTTCACTTTGTTCCTAAATACAGTATTACCTTCTAGCACATAAGCCTATTCCAAATTATCCATGCAATTTCCGTTATTAGCGCAGAGGGATCCCCTTACTCCCACAGCGGGTTCTTATTGAGAAACTCTCCACTGATGCAGTTAGCATTGGCAGGTATGCATCACGGCACAGGGAGTATAATTCCCTCATTCCTGGAAATCTAGGTGTTTTGGTGCTCTATGTAAGTGTGAGTGTGTGTGTTAATATCATACATCACAGCTGCAGCAACACAAGCTGTTGGTTTTCAGGGGTTAGGGAGGAAGTTCAGCAATACTCTGTAATCAAGAACACCCTTCACTGTCTTTTTCTGGGGGCTATGTAGATATTTCCCTCATCCTGCTGATCCCTGGCCAGTGTTGTGGCTTTGATTCAGATCGAAGAGCTCAGTGTTGTATTTAAGGACCCGGAGGGCTCAAACAGCCTAAATAGAGTGTGTCATATCATATAGGAGGCTCCTGGAATTCCTGTATGGAATCACAAAACCTTATCATTGAACTGAACGCCTTTGCAAATATAATTATACACAGCCGGAAGCAAGTCCTGTTATTATAAACCAGATAACACAGTGTGCACAGATAATTGAATGTTTACCCCTGATGTTAAATTACTTTTGGGAAAAACATTTCTAATGCATGAAGAAGTAGAAGAAGAAACATAAAGAAAAGAAGAAACTGAGGCTTTTGTGGTGGGTATATGGTTTGTCTTGTTTTGCAAGATTGCAGTCTTGGTTTGTATAAGGCTGTCCAGTATTGTAGTAAGGCAATCAGCATAAACTGTTGCTAGGTAAATTTCATTACATTTACATTTATTCATTTAGCAGACGCTTTTATCCAAAGTGACTTACAAATGAGGAATACAACAAGAGATTCATCATGAGGAGGCAATAAACACAAGAAGTGCAGGTAATACAATGTTTCAGACATGGTTTAGAGAATATTACAAGAAATTGTGAAATATTTTTCTCAGCAGGACGAGACGAGTTTTCAGCTGTTTCTTGAATACTGGGATTCGGTTTTCTGGATATTGGGTTGGGAAGATCATTCCTTTATCAATTAAGGAACAGGGAACGAAAACGTTCTGGAAAGGTTTCACATTTAACAAGACAGCAAAAGCAATCCAAAAAAGCCACTGTGCTCTATAATAAAATTACCTTGTTTTATATGCATGCGGAAAAATATTCACAGCACTTCACTTTTTCCACATTTTGTTATGTTAAAGCCTTATTCCAAAATGGATTAAAATTATTTTCCTCAAAATTCTACAAACAATACCCAACATGACAATGTGAAAGAAGTTTGTTTGAAATATTTGCAAATTTATTAAAATTAAAAAGACAAAAAAATACAAATAATAATCACATGTACATAAGTATTTGCAGCCTTTGCTCAGTGCTTTGTCGAAGCACCTTTGGCACCAATTACAGCCTCAAGTCTTTTTGAGTATGATCCTACAAGGCCCTTCTCCCCCGATCGCTCACTTTGGCCGGGCGGCCAGCTCTAGGAAGAGTCCTGGTGGTTCCAATTAAACTTCTTCCACTTACAGTTGATGGAGGACACAGTGCTCATTGGGACCTTCAATGCAGCAGAAATTGTTCTGTACCCTTCCCCAGATATGTGCCTCGATACAATCCTGTCTCGGAGCTCTACAGACAATTCCTTGGACTTCATGGCTTGGTTTGTGCTCTGACATGCACTGTTAACTGCTGGGCCTTATATAGACAGGTGTATGCCTTTCCAAATCAAGTCCAGTTAACTGAATTTACCACAGGTGGACTCCAGTCCAGCTGTAGAAACATCTCAAGGATGATCAGTGGAAACAGAATGCACCTGAGCACAATTTTGCAAAGATTTCAAACAAACTTCTTTCACGTATTGTTCGTAGAATTTTGAGGAAAATAAGGAATTCAATCTATTTTGGAATAAGGCTTTAACATAACAAAATGTGGAAAAAGTGAATCGCTGTGATTAATTTCTGGATGCTCTGTATTTTACACACTGCCTTTGTTTTCAATAGCATTCAACATATTAAATTATACAATGTATTGTTCATTTTATTTCCTAGCTTAGCCTATATACTTTGGAATTGTGTAACGCATTCTGCAATAATGAGTAAAAATATGTTTAGATGTATTTTAAATATATTTCAAAATATACAAAAAATATCATAAAAATACATTGCAATATAAATGTTAAAATATATTTACCAAAATAATGTTTCACTTACATTTCATAATTTAGTTTGGCCATTTATATATTATCAGTGTAATAAATATATATTTATATTCTCCAAAATATATTTAAACATTTTTAAATGTATTTTATTGCCACTACATTTTGAAAGTTTAAATAAAATAGTATATTTACAAAGTATACTATTTCCAAAGTATATTTAGTGTATATTTGTAATATATTTTGTCCAGGATCTCTAGTTTTATAAGGACTGCAAATATGTTTGGCTAATGATATTTTGCATTTGTCCCTTAAAAAGTGTTTGCTAAATGGCTACATATACATTCTCTTTATTTACTGAAATACATTTTCTTGTGTTTCTGTAAAACTGCAGATAGTTATTATTAATTTACTACAGTCAACAGCTTCATCATCTTGCCCTGTTGGTGTGTAGCGTTTAATAAAAATTGTGCCCCTATTTAAGCCTCATTGTGCTCTTATCTGAGCCTCTGTATCACAGTCTTGCCCAATTTATCGCTCCATTTATAACTCTGTTCAACATGGACAGCAAGTGTTTGTCTTTTTATCATCTCATTTATAAGGTCTATGCTTCTTCGAAAAATCACCCGTTTACAATATTTTTTGTAGGATAAATATTTCATTTATTTTGCAAGCTGGAGTCATATTTAGTGAGATCATCTCAAACCTGGCACTGTCAAGAGTCTGGTTTGCTCTCTGTTCTTGTAAATCATCTATTTCTGGCATGTTTAATCACCTCATACAAGTCACAAATAAGAAGAGCTTCCTGATATCACATTTATCCTATTTATTCTATTATTAAGATAACACAAATATGGGTTGTGAATTTGCAGTCTTGCTATAGTCATCACCTGACACCACACCACACCACACACCAGTTTGTTTGTATTTTTTCCTTAAAGAAATGTTTAAAAAAGTGTATATGAATATTACAAATTGTTGATTAAGATAACATTTATATTAAAATGACATAAAGTCTGAATGAAAGAAACTGCTGTGCATTTAATGCAACAGGAAGAAAGATAAAATGCAGTCTGTTCTAATAGTGTCTCTGTATTTTTCCCCCCTGAATGCTCTCAAGTTCACTATCTCCCACATTCAGCCTGTCCAAAGCCAAGATAAAGTGACATAGGCCTGGGACTAAAAGGAATGTACTTGAACAAGCTGCCCTTGAGTCACACTTCATACATACAAGGAAGTGTCTGAAGGTCAGAATATCCATTAGCTTCCTTGATGAGCCAGTTCCTTAATGCGGCGCCATCTTTCTTTACTTTCTCTTATGTGCTCTGCACGTATCTAGAAAAGAGCTAAAATTTCACTGCAAATGAACATCATAGACAGGCTTCATATCCACATATTTGTTCATATGGGAGCAGTAATGGTATGCACGAGCAATTTCAACATTTTTGCCCCTGGCATGTAGTGCTGGATCAAGGCCAAATGCCCTGGGCTTTCAAAGCAGTCACAGTGACTAAGCATCTCTGTAAGATGACCCTAACTGCTAAGTCTGTAAGAATGCACATGCCAGCATACTGTACGAACCAGATATCTTGCACACTTGTGAAAACACAGAACACACACACACACACACACACACACACACACACACACACACACACACACACACACACACACACACACACACACACACACACACACACACACACACACACACACACACACACACACACACACACACACACACACACACACACACACACACAGGCCAATGTTCAGCCAGAGCACTGCTCTCAGACATGCTCATTTGTGAAACATGATCCTTCTTATCATTACGAGACAGTTCAGCTAATTCAGTGGCCTTGTGCAATGTAAGGTGAGTGAGGTAATGCACACACACACACACACACACACACACATACACACAATCTGGTTCACTATCTTTGTGGGGACTCTCCATAGACGTAATGGTTTTTACACCGTACAAACTATATATTCTATCCCCCTACACTGCCCCTGCCCCTAAACCTACCCATCACAGGAAACATTCTGCATTTTTACTTTCTCAAAAAAAATCTTAATCTATAGTTCATTTGGGAACAATAAGCTTTGTATTAAAAAATAAGATATCAATAAAGTTGCAGTCTGTCTAAGAATGAGGCTACCTTTTACCTTTTACCTAGTCATCCTTTTGCAGTGTCTTACTCAGCAATTTTGCATAATTCAAAGGCATATTGCCTCACTCAGAGCAACTTGCACAATGAAATCTAGGTTGTGAATTTGCACCCTTGCTAGCCATCACCTGACACCACACCACACCATTTAAAAAAAAAAAAAAAAAAAAAATATATATATATATATATATATATATATATATATATATATATATATATATATATATATATATATATATATATATATTATCATATCTACATAAAGTGTAAATCAATATTACAAATTGTAGTTTAAGATTACAAATAAGTGGTAAGTAGACCCGGTGATAGGTTGCATTTTAGGTTAATTTCTGCATACCTTAAAAACTTAGTAGCAGATTGAACATTTGTTATTGCCAAGGATGTACGTCAATGTTTTGTCTTGAAGGCTTTTCTCTATAGTAAACAATTATGATCTATATTCTATTGTAGTTTCAGTGTGTTACTTAACATCTAGCCTATAGCAAAATATAATAATGAAATTCTATTTGAATGCCAGAATTTTCTAATTTTAGTTTTTAAACCAGACACTAAAACCAACATATAAAACCACTGCTGGAGAAAATATTCCTACACATTTGTATACTACTGACTGCAATCTGCAATAGCCTACACATGCATGGTGACAACTAGCCCCGGTCTAATTTTTTTCATGTTCCAACAATGGGAAAGTTACTTTGAAACAACGCGTGAAAGTATTATGTATGTAAATCCTATAAAGATATGCCCCAGATAAGATTTGACAGTTTATTATCGACTTTTACAGCTAATAGTTTGGCGATAAGGGCAAACATGCAGCCGCTAATGACACTCTTGCAGTGTAACGTCTTCCTGTCTGTGATGCAGCGCGTGCACTTGTTGAGTTCAGCGCTATTTAAAGGGGAAGCAACATGGCACAAGCTTTAGTCAAACAGGAATCTATCGAGTGGGAGATGCAGAAGTCAGCAGACCAAAGCAAGACCTTTGTTTACACCAAGAAGAGGGGGTATGATGTTACACGCAACCCTCACCTGAATAAGGTAAAAATTAGTTCTAATAACTTTTTGACGGCTTTTTTTATTTATTACATTTTGTGTTGACTGTTTGCTAATAGGACAGCAGGGCAGTGGATATCAGTTTCGAGAGGAACTATAATTAGACTTAAAGGGCCACACTCTTGCTTTGTTCGCGGTTGCTGTTTGTGTTTAAAGCAAGTCCGTTTGTAGTTTACAGGTGCTCTTGAACTGACGTGGGCAATGACGTGCCACCTTCAGGATCAGCGCACGAAATTTTCTTTAAACATATATAGTCTACATTTAAAAGCTTTAATCCATACGAATCCTAATATCAAGCGCCATATTTCGCTATAAAACAAAATAAAGAATAATATAAGACCCATAAACCTTATATTTTTTTATCATATTTTGGTAAGATCAACAGCAGCCTCTGTCCAAGGTGCTGACTAGTGGTTGCTGTGGCATCACCTCAAGCGACCGTGATGCTGCAGAGATAAAATATCTATTTTGTTTGCTTGTATATTCATGCTAATGTTTGTTTATATTAACAGGATTATAACCCCATTTTATAGTGCAAGTTCTTAAATTGTAAATATTCACTCTTTCAATCATGAAGTGTTCTCCAGTGTTCCAGTAATTACAGCTAATTTGTTCAAATTAGAGTTTTAGCCCAACCTTTCCACCTGCTAGTGTAGGCTATATTGTTAAAGTACACAGTTTTATTAACACTTTCAGGTCACTACAAAAATGCTTAGGGGATAAAATTCTAGTGAGTGAAATAACATTGAACTTTTTTCATTCTGACCTTTAATGTAAACATTACTGACCTTGAGCAATCAATTGGTATGCATTTCGTTTTTTTGTTTTTTTGAGGATCTTTATTCAGTGTGATGACGTTCAAACCCCCAGTAGAAAAATAGCAAACAAGAGCTTGGCATGATTCACTATGTTTTTTTTATTTATTTATCTGCTACCATACTACCAATTGATTAAGAAAACAGTTAAAAGGGCAGATCAATGTTTGCCCTTTGTAATTTATTTTCATGGGCATTTATTTTTATTTTTTAATTGATGCGTATAACAAAACAAAGTTCAAAATCATTCATTAATGTGAAATTAATTAACTGATTGGAAAACTAATAGGAAAATGTATCGCTGTTACTAAAAATCTAATTATAGTTCTTGTAAATAATGCACAAGATAATAGCCCAATAAGAGTAAACACTCTATTAGAATATATTAGAATTATAATTTTTGGCTTGTTATCACATTATTTAGCTCTCCTCTGTTTGCCATAGTAGATTGACATTTCTGTTTTAATTATTTTGAGTGTTTTTATATTCAGAGATGATTTTTCATCTCATTTTCATCCTTTGAGACAGTGAATTCTTGTTCTGCAGAGGCACTAAACACATAATAAAAAATATTATGAAGATTGGGGGCCATTTTTCACTTTAAAGGTTCTGTATGTACGTTTTTGGCTTTACTAAAGCATAAAAATGCCATAATATGTCTGCAGAATATGTTTTAGGAAACATGCTGAGTTCACATGTTTCTCTGAAAAATCAATGCTACAGCCAGTTATTTTATTTTGAAAGGTGCGTTCAGTGTCAGAATGTCTGTTTTTGTTTTGGTCTGTGCAATACAGCATGTTGCCAGTTTACCCATTAGTATTTCGACACCACAGGTTGCCGTTTAGCGGAAAACACTGCATATTGCTGGAAACTAGCGAACAAACCGGGTCAGAGTTTGCAGATTCTTCCCGACCTAAAAAACCTCGGCATCCATCTAAAAATCTCTATGAACGGAAAAAGTGTGTCAATCTCCTTGCCTTCCATTGTCAATTGCTCTCGTTCCTGTTGCGTGTCCTCAAAATGGCAACTCGCGTGAGAGTTGAGTCTGAGGAGGAGGGGGTGGGGCAAACAATATTTTGAATTTGAACGGCTGTACCCATTTCAACCACTGGCTGTCATTCTTACATAGAGCACCTTTAAATGCAACATCCAAGAAACTGAACGTGATTAATGGCCCTGGTATCCTCAAAAAAAATAAAAAATCGTCTTTGGCTTAAATCATTCTTTGCAGAGGTATACATTTAATAAAGATCCAGAAGCCGTCCACGCTGCTGAAACCGACGTTTAAATGAATATGTAAATATGCGCTGCACGTTTTTCTCGCACAGCGGTGAGAAGGTATCAGTTAAGAAAGCATCTGATCATAGCGATGTGGATATGTTTGCATGAGTTCTGCTATATGTCGACAGGCGAGTTCATTAAAATGACACTGTTATGATAGTTTTATTATAAAGTACATTTGAGAATATAGACTATATAGATCTGACTATGTGAGACTATAGTTAATCCATTTTCTTTGCTTGACACATTGACATTACAGTATGGCTGTTTCAGCATTATTCTGTACTTTGTATATAATCATTCATTTAATGTGGATCTAAGAAGCATGCATAAACATCATATCCCTTAGATTTTCCCAGCAGAACCGTGTCCTTCACATAAAAAACAAAACAAAAAAATCAGTCTGGGCTTTGATAGACAACCTAGGAAGTCAAGGAGGTTTCTTTTAAGTTTCTTTACAAGCTGTTCACACACAGGCAATAAAAAAAGCGATTAATACATGGAAATTCTTACATTATATACACAGCCCATTTAAGTGGCATTTTCCCCAAATCCCTGTTTAATTTAAGAGCTTTTAAAATACTTAACTTTTTATCTCATTTGCATAGTGCTTTTTTAATTAATTTTTAAGTTTTTATATTTATATTTTATATTAATATTTATTAGAGTTTATCTGTCACTGTTTGACCCTCAGTTGTAACTCACTGTCCCTGACCTTTGGTTAATTTTACCTTTGGACTTTTCCAGTTTTCTGCTGCGTGTGCCTGCACTCTGCACTTTTGTTTTTATTAAGGGGACTTTATGTCCTCTTGAACCCTTTGCATCAGTTTCCCGTCCTGAAATGAAGGACCATAGTCTGATCAAACGTCACGTCTTTTGGCACCCTGCCACAGGTCAGGTACCGATGACAACACAGCACGCTGCCTGTCGTTAAGGTTAATGACTTCTAATCTGCACAAGAGACACCACAGAATGAGGTCATATTTTCAAACCAGGTGCACACTAGCAGAAAGTTCTGAAAGGTGTCTTTATGTATACATGAATGCATAGGGTTGGTCGAGGTATGAGGATCACGGGTGTCTTTTTTTAGTGCACTCATTTCACAGTCATTTCAGCTATGTTGACCCCAGCTAAAAAATAACATTTTCATAGGCCTATAAATGATGCAAAGGCGCTCTTTAATCAGAACTGGCTATTGAAGTAAGACATTTTCAGTGACCCACTAATTATAGAGGTCATGATGCTGTTTTTCAAGAATATAGGCTGTGTTTTTACATCATGTTAATCTGAAAAGGGTTTTCTGTACCTGCGGGATGTTAAATATTTATACCTGAGATATTGAGTTCAAAAGCTCCTTACTGCAAAATAAAATAAACTAAGAGTTGGCGTGTGGCTCGGGGGCATGTTGCGGGCACAGTGTCGATTTCAACTGATTTTCAGTTCATGTGCCATTTTCTTCAGCCTGCTAAATTCAATTCAGATAAACTAACTGTATGATCGCAATCGCATACAGTATGACTGCAAAGTAAAGTGCCCAAACGTGTTTTGTTTTTTTAAGTGTCACTACAGTATATTACCCTCCCTAGTCCCTTTTCCTGATATCAAAAAAAAGAATGTCTCATTAATGTGGCTCCTGTGTCTGTGGTGCTGGAAGTTTATAGACTGGTGCCACAACTTAAAGCTCATACGGTGCTTTGGAGTGTGAGAGCATTTCTAACGCTTTCATGTTTTTATGACGTGGCTTTCCAGTTCCACCCCTGTCCCCGACTCTAATGAGCTAAATTCAGTGTTTTTGTCTTGTTTTATAGACAGAGACTTGATTTAATGAGATTAATTAAAAGAGAGGCCTTGGATTTTGCTCTGTCTTTGCTGAAGGCGTCAGGAAAATTGTGTGAAATCTCTGCAGAGTCATTATAAGGAAGGAAAGAGAATTACATAAACATAAGATTGAACATCCAGCATAAAAGACTGTGTGCGATTGACAGTCTAATTAGCAAAGCGAACAAGCAAGTAGCTAAAGTGTTTAGGGACATTATGTCATATTTAGGGTCAAGGTCCATTCAGAGCTAAACTGAGAATGGATTACATTTAGTTGAATTTGAATATAAGGAAATAGCATTCAAATGAATTGAAATATAAAGAAATTCGCACTTTGAGTATTTTTCTGTTTAGAAAAGTTAATACATTTTTTTTTTATATAACAGAGTGTCTATTCACACTAAGTGCAAATAGCGTCCCTTGTTGGCAAGTGCTATTCGCACTAGCTCCGCCTAACAATATCTGGTTGTGCTAAACAAGATTATAAAGTGCTCATGTTTCAATATCTACATTGGCGCAATCAGTAAAGCGTAGGCTGAAGGATCTTGGTTTTGACATGATCAACCCGGGTTCGAATCCTTGTTTTGCAAAGCTTGCTCTTATCCCTTTTCTCATCACAGATCACATCAGAAAGGAATTTTCTTACAATAAAAATTAAGAAAATGTTCTAAATGTGGAAATAAAGTGCCTAACGAAAAGTTTAATAATAATAAATGCATTTATTGGGTAGGTGTAGGGAGGGCTTTTATTGTCCCATTAAGGCGGCATCCATTTAATACATTCTATATATGATATTACCGCATCCTGTTAATGTACAACAATACTGAGGGGCAAATAGTATGTATCTGTCAAATTAAAGTATTAAAAGCATGTAATTACTATTTATACATATTGCAAAGAACTGCTACTTTTATAAGGTGTAAATTGTCACTATTTTCACTTAGTATGCTATTTCACATTTTTACTTAGTGTAAATAGCAATTATTGCTAAGAAAATATGCTATTTTAGCCGCTGCGTTTTTGTAAACTTGATGTTTGATAACCCTTGATTAAGATAGATAGATAGATAGATAGATAGATAGATAGATAGATAGATAGATAGATAGATAGATAGATAGATAGATAGATAGATAGATAGATAGATAGATAGATAGATAGATAGATAGATAGATAGATAGATAGATAGATAGATAGATAGATAGATAGATAGATAGAGGTGGAGGTTTGAGGTTTGTTACCATCATACCAACGCAACTGTTTGACCACACAGTACTTTGGACAAGTTCTTGTGTCATTGTTTGTGCCCTGTTATTTTCCTGACTATGGACATTGCTAAGCTTCATGTTTGTGTAATCAATGGCGTTTTTGTCATTCATCTGATGGGTTTTAGTTCACGCTTAGACAGTGACACTCGCTTGTAAATACAGTCCCAGTGAAACATTTGCTCTTTCATGCAGCTTTCACAACCTTCACAGCTCATGAACCAAAACAAGGAAATTAAGAGAGAAGGTAGGAAATGACCCCTGAGAGGAGCTTTGCGAGGCTGTACACTCGCTACTCTGTGGTTCTCCATTGGTGCATTGTTGCCTTCCCATGGGCCTGACGATCACAGGGTTTGAGTGTTCTCACTTTTTCTCGCTCTTAGCTGCAGAGAAGCAGAGGACAACATGCTAATTGATGCTGTGGGACTGAAAATGTAGAGGCCTCACGTCCGCAAGCCGGAGTTTACGCAGCGCCCCTCCCCGGTATCCCCTTTGACCTCTTACCTTCTCAACAGCCCTTCCCTGTGTCTGCCTGAGGTGCAAGCAGGATATTATCCTTGTGTTTGTGGGAAACTTTGCACAGTGAGAAATGAGAGTGGGGAGAAAGAGGTCTCTGTGGAGCAAAGGAGAGAAAGAGGGAGCTGCCCTGCTCTCCACAGACCTCTTCTGTGTCTCTGCTTTATCTCTCATTAATGACCGCCTGTGTGAATCGAGGCCAACAGCACTCGCCTCTGGCTTCATGCCATGCCAGAGACCAAAAACGCAAACAACGCAGCACAAAACTCTCCTAGCATCCAAGCCGAGATCCTGTTTCACATGGGGAAATGTGCTTTTAGGAGCACAGGTGACTAACAGATGCCCATTCAACTTGCTGTGGAAAACAAGAGCTCAGTTGGAAATGTGGCACCTTCTGGGCTGAGAATTGGAGACTTTAAGGCCCCCTTGTGGTTGTTATTTGTGCCAATTGCCTCAAAGTGGTACTGACCTATTGTAACAGGGAAAGAGCTATTTGGGGAAATGTATCTGTTAGCTTTCCCTTTCATTTCAATTGCAGTTGCTACATGCTTTATAATGTTCTGGACAAGTGATGACCATAAAATAAAAATGGTTTTGGCCATGTACAGTAGTGTAGTTCCAGCATCTACCAGCAGGGGCTAAGTAGGCCAACCAGAACATTAACCCCATTGATTATTGACCCTGCTAGGTTGCTAGGCAATCTTCAGTCCAAAATGGGATTGGCTTTAGCATTCTCTTGACAATAACCTTCTTTGCAGTTGTGGAAAGAATTGTCTAAATTGGACAATTGTGTTCTATTTTAAACCTGCTGCCTTACATCTGCCTCCCTACACGCATGCTTGCCTTGCTCTGTCACAAATGTGGTGTGTTTATCCTCAAAGGGGGTTGAGGTTTTCCATAAGACATATAGTTTTGCATTTAAATGAAAGCAAATATGGGTGAGGCAAATAAAATAAGCAAAAAGTCAAAGGCTGAGCACTGAGCTTTTCATTTCTCTATTAGAGAGTAAAGAAAGCCCATATTTTGGTAGTGCAGTTATGGTTCAAACTGAATGCTCTTTTCTTCTTGAAGGTTACGCGTGAAAGGTGTGAATCTTGCTTGATTTTGACATTTTGACAATTTTACATTTTGACAACCCGATAAAGTAGCATCTGTTTGTCAGTACTGTAAGTCACTAATATTTGGTTGCACAATTTGTCACAATTTCATTGTCTGCATGCATGAATCAATTTATATTTAGAAAATGTAAGTTTACTCAGTCATTGAAATTGTGAGAACATGAATCTTTTTCATTGGCTATATCAGGAGTTCACGTTTGGATAGACATAAAGGCTGGATATTCAAGCGTTACATTTTCATCCATTCATGATTATTTAATTTATACCCCCACCCCACCCCAAAAAAGTAAAATGTTTAATGTAGTAATATTTGTAATGGTTTGTCAAAGAAGTATAATATAAAGATATGTTGCACTGTACTGTATGTAACCCAAGCTTAAATCCTGCTCAGTCCTTCATATTTTCATTGCGTTCAATTCAATTCCACCAAAATGTTGTATTTTTTTAAGTGTTGGCAGAGACTGTTGCATTTTTATCTCCTCCCTTGCCAGATGCTTTCTTCCCCAAAAATGCAGGTTCTTTCATTTGAATGCTAATTCAGATGCAGGGGGTGCTAAAAAGTAAATCTTAATTTAAGAAAAAGCCCAACTTTATGCTGAACCACCATGGACCTGATTTTAAAATGTTCCTTGCCAGAAACGAATGGGTTTGTTTCTGACATTAAAACTAACAGATGTTTGGTTGAAATTTCAGACATTTTAATTCGTTTTACTTCTACCCTAGCCTAAGCTCTAGAAATATTCTCAGGGCGTTGAGGATGCAAGATAACGTGAGCTTCTGACATGTTGTAATCACTTATTTAACGGATTGTGCTGTAAATAACAGAATACTGTATGTGGGGGCATTACAGAAGATAAGGACAGTGCCTATACATGCAGCTGAGATTCTTAAAAATGTGTGTGTTGAGTCAGTATGCTAATGAAGGGTTGATGGAACAGACTTCGTTTTGTCTGGCCAGAAAGCATCTAAGCTCTCAGGGAGGGTCAGGTGCTGCTGTCGGTCACCTCTTTCTAGGTGGGCTCCAGTAGTGTGTATATATGTATGGCAGCCCAGGTGTGCCCCCGTGCATATGGTAGAGGAGACTGACCACCCACAGGGTAGCGGTAAAGCATTCCAGTGCTAGATGAGTGAAGTGGTTAAATGAGGAAAGGGCTCTACTGTTCACAGAGAGATTCAGTGCCAGTCACCCTTATCCAACTCCTCTACACACATACACACACAATCATGCATGAACAGAACAGCCTTCTGATCGCAATCTTCCTGCTCATTTGGCCTTCACATTTTTTTTCTCTTTGACAAATTCTAAGGTTCCAGACAGTGTCTCAGAAGAACAGTATTTCTATGTGAGACATGATGCAATTCATTAGAGTGGTTTAGCTTGGAAATGATTAGTCTCAGATATTAGAATACATTTTTACCATCATGATACAGGAGGCAGTTTCATTCATATTTTTAATAGTATGCATTTGAACACAAACACATTTTGAAACACAATCTTTTGGTCAATAAACAACATTGGATATCAATGATTACTACAATAGCAAATAGTTCAGAAATGTTTACCAGACTTCTTATTATAAATAAACCTTGATTCAAAAATTTGATTTAGTGTGGTTAAAATGAAAATAGTAAAATAGTAGCATATTAATTGAGGAACAAACAAAGGACTGTCTTTATGATCGAGTCATTGAATCATTTACTCAGTTGAGTCATTCAAGCACATGTCACAGTTTGTTGCTCTGATACCCACAGCGGTTATTTTGGCTGTGAGAAAGCCAAGTGGCAATGTTGCGTCCAAAAGGCACAATGCTCAACATTAACTTTACTAAATATCAACATCACATTCACAGTCATTCCGCTTTACAGATCCGCTCCATGTTTTCCATTTCCCGCTTCATGAATCACAACCCTGCACTGTTACTGATTAGAGATGTAAAATATAATATGAAGTAAATATGCAACAAACATAACGTATGTTTTGATAATCAGTGTACAAGAATTTGTAGCTGTCTTATCTCATGTATTGATTTTGAACAAGGTTTTTCCTCTGGTTGTCAAATTTGATTTTAAATGCAAATTGGTTTTCTTTTGCATCTATCTGTCATGATTTAAATAATAAGGCAAAATAATTGATGCCAGACCTAAGGCAATATAGTGACAGATAGCTCTAATGATAGCCTCTATGCTCTGGAATGTTTTGACAATTAAAGGTCAACCAACATATTACACATATCAGGGCTTTACAGCACATTCATATTAATGTCTATCAGTAGCTTTGATATAATCAGTTTTTTTCATTTGGCCTATATAATCTCATGCGCTAAAGGCTTAAATGAATCCATTGCTTATCAGATTCGAGAAACTATACATTTATTACCTATACCGAGTGTTTTGTGAGAATGTGTGAGAGTAATTTCATTTGGAAGGACTCACAGGATTTTAAATTTGCTCTGAAATTTGTGCATTCTTGCCTTTAATGCTCAGACTTCCCATGGGGAATAGGGAGAGTTGTCACAGTCTTTGCTCAAAGAGAAGGATTTTTTAAGGCCCTTAAGTCTACCTCCTTTTTGTCTGTAGTTTTTTTTTAAAGATGTGCAGTTTTTTCAAAGGATGGCCACCATGTGGGTGGGCATGTGAATAAATGGTGTCAAATTAAATTCCCGACACAATATAGCCCCAGAGGAGCGATGCTGAACCTGTATAGAAATGAGGTTCAACAGTCACACTATGTCAACAATCAAGAGTCATAAATTGCCATGGAATTGCCAGGCCTGGGTCACGTCACCGCTGTTATATATTTATAAATGATTTATATATAAATAACTTAAATGTGTTATTGTAAAATGATTATGTATTTGAAATGCTTAATCAAAATAACTTTCACTCCTTCTTGCAACATCTCTTCTCTTCTTTTGTGACGCGTTTACTGGTGGAAGGGCTGGACAACCTGTCACTCACATGAGAACACAGCAATAGCAAACCACGATGATCCAATTAAATCAATTCCCGATGGACAAAATCATGTCTGCCCTATTTTTTTTTCTTTTCTAGTTTGATAAGACTTTTCACTCAGATATACATCACAAGGAAAGAAAAGATAGTCCCTACTTCCATTTTATGCTGACTTTAACTTTATGTGTGGAAAGTTCCTCGCTCAGCAAACATTTCTTTTTGAGTTTGTCAATCTATTCCTTTGGCAGATGCTTTCAATGGACATACCCAGAATGCAAATCTTACATAATCATCACAGGAACTGTTGCTCCATTCCTGTTCATTTTTACCTTAAAGTAAAATAACCTACATCATTATACTGTGCCACTCAACTGCATCAACTTAAACAAGGATGTTTTGAAAGCACTTGTTTAAGTGTTTGCTTGGAATATCCGTTCCCTCTTTTCATTCAGTAATACATGAATGCCAAAGTGAAAATATTTCAAAGCTTTCAGAAAAAATAAATAAATGGTTTGATATTTGTCATATGTAATTTTTGTGATTGATTGGAATCTCTGGAAAAAATAATCTGCCTTGAGCTTTTGTATGTGTCCACTGAGAAACGCCTCAGATCATGGTTATCGCATTAAGAGGGCTCCTGCTGTGTCTGTGTTTTTGGGTTGTATATGTTAAATTACTTTTGACTGATTCTTAGATCAAGGCTAGAAATGCAAAGAACCAAATGGTTTAGCCCAAGGTTATTATCGTTAACTAAAAGTATTAAAAACAAATAAAATAAACTGGATATAAATAAAAACTAAAACAGAAAAAAAAATTAAACTATTTTTTACTAAATATTTAAAGTGGTGATGAATTTAGAAATCAACTCACCCTTGAGCCTTTGATATATTAAAGGTCATGGTAATATTAGAATATTCTGTAAGTTTCAAAGCTGAAAACTTCCTTTTTAGTCAAAGAAAAGCTTTTATTGACACCAGGCCCAGCAAACGACAGCTCTAAGATATACTGATCAATGACGTCATAGGAGGGGGAAACGCCACAAACGTGTAGCTACGCCTGCTTCTGTAGCCCCGCCCACTGACTCGTGGAGCTAAACGGAGCTAATCCTCTACCGAGCAATAAACATGCTGAAGATAGCAAGATAATCGTTCGTAAACAAGACGCAGGTCGAAACTGGATTTGCAGACATATTGAGATTAAAACACAATGCTGTGCCTTCTTCATTGGATCCGACAGGAATGGTGCAACACACTTATGTGAGTAAAACATGTTTTTATATGTGATATTGCATTGTAACTTAGCACGCTGTCACAGGCTGGAGAATCCTTTATTTGTTGGTTCATTGCGATTCGAATCCGACTCGGACATGTATGGGCCTGGGCTCGCAAAGCCCAACATCCCGGGGTGTTTCCCAGACGGGCTAACGCCGGACCATAAGCCGGTCGGCAGGGCGGTGAATTTTTTGTGAAATAACATTCCTTTCTTGATCTACTTTGTTTACTCTTGACTTGATATTTGAAGAGCGCGCGCTTGTGTGTGTGTGTGTGTTTGCGGTTCGCGCTTATATCCACCGATTGGGCGGCCAAGTAATAACAAATACATCAATCGCGGTGGATGAGAGATAAATCATTGTGTTTGTTTGATAAATGCGGTTTAAGTGACCTGTGAGAGAATCTTTCTGCTTTCAAAACAATCTGTCACGTGAACTGACAGGGGAGCTGAAGCTCATTAAATATGCAAATATTATCCAATCCTAGCCATGGGCGTTTACTTCCAAGACTACAGTGCGCCCATCAAAACCGAGCGTGTCTGTCTTGAGAGAGCCTCAAAACCAGTGTAGAAAATAGACTATTACTTATTCATTATGATGTTTTTGAATGTAAAAAACCACGCAAACGTCATAAGTTGACCTCAGAAAACAGTATAATAAAAAGCCAGTTCATGACACCTTTAACTAAAATGTACATGAAAACTAAAAATATATAAATAAACAAAATATTAATACAACTAAAATAACACTGACACAGTTTAATAAGATAAAAGTTTTGATCCCAAATAATTTACTGAATGATAATAATAATATAGAACATTTACAAAAAGACATGGAAGAACATAAAGTGCAAAAATTAAACAAAAACAACTCAAAAGTGACAGGAGCATGAAATCAAAATCTTAACAGAAGACCGTGTATTACAATGTAAAAGACAAAAAGAGACTCAGTATCAGGAGATGAACAAAAACCAGTGTAATGTCTTGCATCTATAACTGTTCTCCTCAAGCTTACATCCATTTATACGTCCCTTAGATGGCATTCATGGGACTGCTTTGTGTGAAGAAATGAAATGTGTTGAACCCTATTTTTCCTTGAGTCAAAATGAGAGTGTGGGTTGAAGCTAACACAAAGTAATAGTAGCCAGCCTTCTCTGGATCTGAAGCATGATTTGTTGGACAGCATCAAGCCATATGGAAGACCGTTTAATGAAGCATCATGTTTACTTTTCCTGTCTTGCAAAGTATAGCCAGTGGTTTCTTAACATTGTCACTGCCCTGCTTTGTCAGTTTGCTTAGACCAGCTTCTGCGGGATGCGTGTTTGGCTTTATTTATCACTGTCATTGGTGTCAGCTACACGAGGTTTCATAAATGGATGTGAGGTGAAGTGTCCTTATCACGGCACAGCTTGTAAAGCAAGTGGAAAACAACAACAGATACTCTTTAACAATACTGAATGTTTGGAAATATGTTGGTCTTCTCTTGGCTCATAATTCTCTGATGTTTGTCAAAATGGCAAAACCATTTGAGCTCAATTAAGATAAATGCCATCTTCTATCTAAACAAAAGCAAAAGGCATAAATACCAGTCACCCATGATTCAGACAAATGGACAGTTTATGGAGGAATTCATCTGACAGGCAGATAGTAATTTAGCCTTTGTATTGAGGAAGAGAGGCATTTGAAAGATGCTGGTAACCTAAGCAAGGTTATAAAAGCTTTCCAAGATTTAAAAAAAATATTTTGACACTCATGTGAAAAAGAGGGCAATTATGGTGTCAAAACATGTTGTACCGAAGCAAATATTTTTTCAAAGATATGATGTTATGCACATTTGAGGAAAAATAATAAATATGAAAAAAGATAAATAAATTGCACAACTTTATGTGTTACTATAATCCCTTATACAATAAGGTTTCGTTTGTTAAAGGTACACTATGCAACTTTTCCGTTCGCTAGAGGGTGCCTGTTCAAAACAAAGGCGTAGTTTGATGACGTCAAGTTTGAGCGCAGAATATTGGGACATGTGGTCTTCACCTCACAGCCGGTGGAAAAGAATCGTGACAGGACTCGGGCAGAAATCATGTTCATGGATGCGATTATTATTAACTTTACTGTAGTATGAAGCAGAGCAGGGGCGAGTGCTATGGGAGCGTTATGTGCGTTCGCTCTGCTGCTGCTGCGACACTTGTTCACACTCCAGTGAGAGTAAAGCTTTTCTGCAAAATAAAACCGGAAACGAGGGTAACACAGATATGACGCAATTGACAGGCGAGGCGACTCCCTCACACGCTATGCTCACACGTCCTGGTTCATTGGTAAAAATAGCGATTTTCTCACAATTTACAAATAGTTGGAAACATTTGGGATATTGTAAGAACTCAACTGAACAAAATATATATCACTAGCCTGGTGGTTTTGGGATATTTTACTGCAAAAATCCTACATAGTGTACCTTTAACGTGAACTAACAATAAATAGTAATACATGTTAATTTCAACAATTACTTATACATTTTTAAAAGCCAAAAGGCTGTCTGTTAACATAGTTAATGCACTAACATGGACAAACTGTGAACTGTATTTTTACTAAGATTAATAAATGCTTTAAAAATATATTGTTCTTTGTTAGGTCATGTTAACTAATGCATTATGGTCATGTTAATTAATGTTGTTAACAGGAAGGACCTGATTGTAACGTGTTGCTTGCCATAATCTTTTGTGAGTTTTAATTAGATCTCAACATACTGTATGAATTCTGAACCCTCTTATATAACTCATTTAAGTGCTGAAATTAAATTATTCTTCCAGGCAATAAAATTGGTTCCTTTTGGAAAAAATGTAATGTGTGCATTGTTCATTTGACTCTTTGGCCATTAACGTCAAATTCATGAGCTAGCTGTCAGATTGTATTGTTCTCAGGATGGTCAAGTGCAGGAAAATGTTGTATGATGATCAAGTTATTTCAATAGAATAAATAAAGCACAGCCTGATTAATGGGTATAGTTTGATTCCTGAACAAATGATTATTAGCCAGTTCATTTAAACTGTGCAAGCCAATTCTTTTCAGTGAATCAGAATCACACATGACAAACAGTGCCGTTTGATTCTTAAACAAAGGTCTCTTTTGAACCAAGACCATGTGTCAGAAATCAACCCCCATATACACTTAAATAGACTCCTAAGACCCAGGAAAACAAAAGTTTTTTTTCACTAAAATAAATTTTCAGGTTTCAGAACTTTGTTTTAAGATGATTCTCAACTATGTTATGAAAGATATAACAGAACGAATTGATATAACATTTTACTTTATGTAATATTATCCCATCCAATGCAATGCATTTTGCACTGTATAATTTGTATATTAATGCTTTCTTGGAGCAACATGTAATGAAAAAAGAAATTATGGGAGTTTCATAATAATATCTAATATTTTATAGGAACATTGATATATAATATATTTCCCTATTCACTTGTTGTCTCCTAAAATGCCTGATAAACATGCTTTAAGTCCCGGTGTCTCTGACACGTATGAAATCAATGCCCTGTTTTGTAACAGAAAGTCATATTTTAATTAGAAACCCCATAACATTTTCCTGAGATGTTGAGAATTTGAACATTTTAGAAATGAGAAAATTAGATTAAAATGATATTTACAAAATATTTCCATTAGGAGAAGTTGTTGTCCTGATGTTGAAACCTCAAAACAAATATCTGAAAAGCCCTGAATGTGCTCTTTACAGGACATCCAGACTTAAAACTGTGACATGATGTCAGAGAAATTCACTAAAATAATATAATGTCCTCTTATGAGGATAGTGGCACCCAGGAGGATAGGGCACTATTTGAGAGACAGGCTTTTATAGTGCTGTCCAAAACTAAAGTGGATGCCATCAAGTGCACTCATTCAAATTCCACGATGCACCACAATAACGAGTGTACAACCGATGTACACTAAAGGGCGATTTCGAACACAGCTCAAGTAAATTAGTACAGGTCGACCAGTGTGCAGTCTGAATCCAGGGATCGTTAAAATACCCGATTCCCATTCATACAGTCAATCTAGATTACCTGTTGAGGTGTAAACTCAAATTACCTAACCTTGTATTAACACTACTATTATCTATTCTATTTTTTATTTATTTCAGTGCTACACAAAGCTAATATTAGTCAAAGCTAATTGCCACTTTTGGCACACTGACAAGTGCCAAAGTGGGTTCTGTGATAAAATGTGACATTTCACTAACATTTTGTGTCTTTGGAACATCTAAAGAGCCCAACATATGCTTTCAGCAGTTGTTCGGTCCAGTTGTTTTGATTAGATTAAATGTAATTGTAGGCTTTCGAGTCACTCATTGTTTTCATGATCAGTCATTGCTGTCACTTGAGTAGTTTCTATCCATATCCTGAGTTTTTGAAAAGTTGGTAATCAGTCATTTTTTATTTTACAAAGTCCAACTAGTAATTTTTTTATAAAGTATCTCCTTTTCTTCTATAATACACAGACCACTTTGTTTCAACTAGCCTTGTCACCTAGGACATTCTCTCTGTTACTTTTAAACCCTGTCCTTTGTGGTTTCCTATAGTCTTTTGTCTAGTTGTGATCCTGTTCCACAATGTTCTGATGAAAAGATACAGCTGGAGAAACTTATTTTGTAGTACAAAGAGATGATGACAGACCATTTTGGAATGATAAAGGAAAGTGTTGAACATAAAAAACGGAGTCAGGGTTGATATACTTAAGAACAGATTAGGAGCCTGACCACGGACTGAGTGCTTGAAGGGATTGACTGCATATTTACCCGGCCTTGATCGCTCTTAGCCACAAGCTCTCTGAATTTTTATTTAACCTCCATTAACAATTGGATCTTCAGAGTCTATATAATTTAATACAAGATAGGATGTCTCCTAATTTAAATTCACGAGTTCACACTTACAAATAAGTCAAGTAGAATAGATGGTATGCGTATTTGGCGTGCTGTCCGAGGAGAGGGCTCCGAGCTCGGTATTTGGCCCGAACCCAGAGTACTCCCCCCGTATCTCTGGTTAGGATGTTAACCAGGTGCGTGTGAGGAAGATGGGGTGGTGGAGGGATGCTGCAAAACCTGTCAAGGAACGTTGGTGAGTTGACTGGATTATTTATGTGATTCTCCACTTGAGCTGATTGGTAGACATGTTGATTACTGATTGCTGACAGCTGATTGGGATGACATCATGACTGGGTAGATCATTTGAAAGTGTTCCTCCCGAACTTAGTTTTTTAAGAAACATCATTAAAAAATAACCCCAGTTATGGGGGTGTTGACTCAGAAAACACTGCAAACATATAAATAATGACTCTCCCTGTGCTACACATTTTTTTCAGATCATAATCTTTCTTGAATAAAAAATACTACAAATAACAAATCACAGTCAATCCAACTATACACATCACAACATGTAAATAGAAAAATGTTGGCGTTACTTTGTCACTTATTGTGCAGTATGCTAGATGGAGCAGTTTACCTCCAGTCTTTGTGCTAAGCTAGGCCAGCGGTGGGTTGTGGCACGCACAGAGATGAGAATGGTATGTATAGGTTGAGTATTTTTTCATGTCATTACATTGTAAGCATAAAGAAACAAATGGATTTTGTTTTGTTTTTTGGAAAAAATATATTTTAGTCGTATGTTATGCTATGTCATCATTAGGGGACACCGGGACTCACATGAAATGACATGTAGGCTAAAACAATGGGATTTTTTTTCATTCACCAATCAATTTCAAGGTTTCAGGATTTTTTTTTAACCAAACTTTGTTTTAAGATGATTTTTAACTATGTTATGAAAATGAATTAATATGCCATTTTACTTTATGCAATATGGGTAAAATGACCATACATGGGTTTTCCCATTCAGTGCAATGTATCAATGCACTGATAGACAATTTCATTTACAGTCTTTCTCCCCTGGGAAAACAATGCAAAAAAATTAATGACCCTCAATGTGCTACACATTTTTCTCCGATCATAATCTTTCTTGAATAAAAAATACTACAAGTAACAAATCATGGTTTATGGCTGTAATTTAGCTAATCTGCTTTTTTATTTTTAAAGGAATGAGTCGTACATGCACTATATCAATAAAGGTAGAAGCAATAAAAGCAGCAAGTGATAAAAGTTATCTTCAATATGAATCATCTCCTTGTAAATGTCACTTTGACCGTAACACAAATAGCAACTCATTTTTATTTAACAGGATTGACACTTTAAATTGATGGATTAGACAGCGCTTTTGTACCATTGTTAGAGGTCGTGACCGAATTCAACGCAGTTTTTTCACTGCAAGTCCTACACCTGCAGTCCAGGCATGTAAAAGCTTTGCTTACTGTTTAAAACGGGACTATTAATGTCCGCTAACCGTCTTAGACCCTGTTGGACTGAAAGAACATTTTACGACCTTACCAGAAAGAATTGAAAAGCCCCCGTTTTACAACTCTAAGACATTGTTACCTTTGTGGACAACATGGACAAGCATTTTGAAAATACAATTGGACGCAGAGGAAGGGGAATTTCACTGGTACCTGATCTGTTTATGTCCCACAGCTATGGCAACCCTTCTTAACAATCATCAGCAGGGTCAAAAGTCAGAGTGCAACTTTTAACAATTAAAGGAAGTAGATGGCTTTGGATTGCTGTTTTTAAAAAATTTGCTTCTCTGTTGCTCTGCTGGATTGTGGATTTGCAGATAAGAATAGTGATTTAGATTAGATCTTAAACAATGCTGCTTTGTGCAGAGGTGTACTTTAAGATTAGCATGCACATTCAGTCAGCTGCAAAAACGTTTTATAAAGAGAAATCGTAATTATATATACAGGTGTGTGTCCGTTTTGGTGAGGTTTAGTCTCTATGTTTTCTATTAAAAAGCTTTATATTTTCTATGAAAAGTTCATCAAGTATTTCTGACATTTCAGAGAGAAATTAGTAAAGAAAAACAAGTCCAATAAAAGAAAACAATGCTATTGACATCATCTTTTCTCACCACGATGAGAAAACCACGATGACTTGACCTTGCTTAAAAAAGACCAGCTTACAGACATTGTGACAATTAATTTGTTGCAATAAAAATGCTACTGTCAGGCAGTGCCAACTTGGCAATCTCTTGATTGGAAAATATATTACATTTTTTAAAGAAGGAGGATAGTTTTTTTTGTCCAGAAATATGGCTGCTATTTTGGTAAAAAAATAAATAAAAAAAAACCTCTGATTCAGTTGAGTGCAAATAGATTTTTTCTCCAGCTTAGGAGGTAAAAAAAAAAATCCCTTAACTTTAAAGGGTACATAACACACACAGTTTCTGCCAGTATCATGTTAATCTTGAGTACCGAGTAGTATTGCATCCTTCATATCTCCAAAGAGTCTTTAATTTTATCATATTTATAAAAGACTGATACGCTGTACCGATTCTTTCAAAAAACAGCCAAACTCATGGTGGAGGTGTTCAGTGGGTGATACTAAAGAGTCACGAGCAAACACACACATGCACACAATAAATTGTGGCATTATCACCCGAATAACTTTTGATTCACTATACAGGAGGTAAAAAACAGACTTTACAAACACACACTCTAGTCAGGCCAATCACATCGTATAGTATTGCAGGCTTAACATAATGACTGCCAAAGAGTCTTTAATTTTAGTCATACTTGAAAACAAAAAAGCTGGCGAACAGCTGTCTTTTAAATTAGCTTTGGCCGTAACTCTGGAAGACTTGAAGATAGGTTTTTCTTTGAGAAAAGAACAAAGAACGGCACTGAAGTCATTCTTAAAAAAGGAAGATATGTTCGGAGTTTTGTCGACTGGATTCGTTTCCCTAGTTGGTTGTAGTGCTATCCTATTGCGTACAGAGGGAATTTGAAAGACAGCTGTTTATCCCGGCCCTCGAATTGAGACCTGCCAATGGTGTGTTCCCAGACCTCGTGATGTGGGTCTGGCTTGTCAGACTAGGAACAAACAAACACACTTTCAGAACTCCATTCAGTGCTGCCGCTCCCACCACGTGCATCACATGCTGCGTGTAGGGCTCCAAGTGCTGAAGGGGGCACCGCAAGAAAATTCTCTCTCCACCCATGTGCACACACGCTCATCCGGGAGAAGTGCCCATACAAGGAATTCCACCCTTTATGACATCATACAGGGCCATACTCGAAAAAAACTTACACTTTGGTACAGAAATACTCTGTCATACGGCCATGTTTAGCATGATAATCCAACTCTTTAATAGTGTAAATAAGTCAGAATGCATGAAATAGCATTAGATTTAGCATTAGAAATAGCAATAGATTTAAGCAACAGTCTAAAGAAATATAGTCTGGTTTTCAGGATCAAAGTTTTTGTTCAGTTTGAGTTTGTTTTATAGAAGGACCAGGAGCTCAGAGTCAGGACACCTTTGATTCGGAGCAGATCAAAGAACAGAGCAAAAGCTATGTCCTTATTGCATATCTCTTTTTCTTGTTTTCTCCTTATATACATTAACAAACACTTCACAACTAATTTCTGATTTCTCTTAATCTTATCATTGAATTCCTTGTGGAGTGTTTAGCAAACTGCCTTTGACTGTTTTTTCATCGAACCGTAGCAAAAGACTATTATAATATACATAATTCACTGTTGGATTAAATATTTAAGAATGTTTCACAAGAAATATTTTTATTGGATTCCTCATGGAGCTGTCTGCATACTTTCAGTTTGCTTAATTCTTGGTTTCTGCCTTTTTGCTTTAAGATAAAACAGTAAGGGGAAGACTACATTATGTTTCATTTTGCCTTCTAATTGGTGAGTGGAAGAAATATACAGTGTCAACTTAATAAAATATTTTAAGATAATGTTTTGCACATATTTATAATATTATTTTATTTGTCACAATATAAATGAGCCTTTATACATAAAAAGAAATGTGTATATTTGTGGATTGAATTATAGTTGCTCGTTATAAAAAAGTAGGAGTTTTTCATCACCATTTAATTTAGCTAAATATATGCCAGCCTTTAGAATCAGAAATCCATTTTCATTTTGTTTTAGTTGGTGTTGAGAGATAAGTGGAGATGTGATCTGAGTGTGTGTTAGATCACATCACATATTGATGGTTTTATCATTGAGCTTTCAGCAGAGTGTTGTGTGTAAACAGACCAATCTCTGTGGAAATTATCAAGCAGGGAAGTCAAAAATCTGACTCATCGTTCTGGTACCATAAGTTTGCTTACCACTAAAAAGCCCACAATTCATAAAACACAGCACTGGTTCGTAGCCAGACAGTGTATTATTGATGGAGGGGGATTTCTGCACTTTTGCTTTATTTTGCTGATGTTTTGGAGATGTATCACATTGATGTTTATTGATGCAGTCTTAGCTTTTGTTTGTACATGTGAGTCACACTCTCCTCCAGCTGCTGAAGAACTCTAATTTCAGTTCTTTATCTTTATTATTGCTCACTGTTCAAGTACATATTTTTGGCATTTGGCGTCATCTCACAAGTGGATCTTGCTTATTGCACTTTCCTAAAGGTTCACACGTGTTTGTCTTTCTGTATTTGAGATGATTTGCTGATCTGGTTACTTTCCATTAAGTGATTTCTTTTAATTATTTTTTTATTTTTTCACGCAAACCAGAACCGATGAAATTTGTTTTCAAGAGTCTCATGCAATGTCATCATAGATAAGAAGCATTATAGAGATTGTTCATCCAAATATAAAAACTCCAAAATATAAAAAAAATGTTGTTTTGGACCTCACTGACCATTGCTGTGTGGGCAAAAACTTATTTTGTATTCTGCAAAAGAAAGTCAGTCATACAGGTTTTGAGGGAGAGTAAATGATTACAGGATTTTCATTTTTGGGTGAACTATCCCTTTACTTTTCATAAACATTGCTGATGTCTCATGGCTTGCTTCTTGAGGGTATCGAAACTATCACATTTAATCACTGTACCAACTCCACCCAATCTGATCGTATATGCTTTAGGCCAATACAACATCCACCACACTATCTCCACCTGTTGCTTTTTGCTTGTGTCCTACAAGTCACTTTTTATGGTCATCCTCCTTGGCTTTTTTAACAGCTCTGAAATGGCTACTTGTGGACTGAAGAAGGTGGGAGGATGCATGTGGCATTAATACAGCTGTTTAAGCAATGAGGGTGTTTAAGAGAATTGCATGTGTTCATTAATTCCCTATTTGGTCAGCTGGAAAAGTCTAGTATGAGTTGTACCCTATGATAGCTTCTGCTGGAACTATGCGAGTCGAAACCAGACTGGGCTGCTGTGTGGATTTTACCACATTCAGAGTGTGTCTGCTTACACCTGTTAAGACCTTTTAAATGAACCCTTTAAAATGACCTTTTATGCATGATTCTGGATAAATTGAGAATTTATGATTCTGGATAAATTGAGAATTAGAGATCACGATTTCTCTCAAGTTTCTGAATAGACAACTAAACAAAATAAACTGTAATTTAGAGGTTCTGACAAAATGGTAATTGCTGCAGTCTAAATATTTGTTTGACTTAATTATTTTAAAAAGTTGGTTTGAATGAATGATTCAATGATTCACTCATAAATACTTCACTTGTTTCATTACTGGATGAGTCAGCATTTTTTAAATTTATGTTTTTGGCCCTTTTATGCATTTATTGGATAGGATAGTAGAGAAAGGACCTTGCGCTGGGTATCGAGCTCGGGTCGTCAGAGGTGCAGTTGCATTACATGTCGGCGCGTTAACCACAAGGCTATTGCTATAGGGACGAATCAGCATTTTTGAATCTTTTGAATGAATGATTCAATGATAAATAAATGTTTTAACAGTCATTTCACCCCCTTTTGGTGTAGCTGTGTAATTGATACAACCTGAAGCATTAAGTTTCAAAAGGTGATTTATTCTATTTTGATTACTACCGAAGACATCGGTCGAACGATAAACTTTAATCCCAGAACTTCTGTGATCATTTGAATGATTGTAACACAGAAATAATAATTATGTGTGTAATGTTTTTGAAGCTGTTTCATAACATGACAACTGCTCTCTCTGGTTCAGCGACAGTGTCAAGCAGATTTTAAAGATCATACTTTAATAGACATAGCAGAATCATTGTCATTCGCTATCTTATAATGATTAATCTTGCAGCTCTACCTTTAACCATAGTGCATTTCACCGACCCAAACTCAGATCGGTAGACATCTACTGCTCTACCCACAACGATTATATTTGGATTTGGCCGTCTCAAATGAGACTCAGATTGCTGGGAAAAACATCCTCTGTCATCCTCTGTGTCTGATCACTAGCATGGCAGTTGCAGGTCAAAGCGTTCTCTTAACAGAAACATTTTGAGTGTTTTCACTTAGATGAATGACTTGGACAACCGAGAAATGTGAGAAGCACAATCAAAAGGAAAAACTTTGCCTCTGATCTCTTTCTCAGAAAGAGAGCCAGTGTGTATGGACTGACATGAGCGATTTTCTTTCTCACGTCCCTTTCTTATTTTGAGAATCTGAAATGGGTCAAGTAGCGAGCCCTGCTTCACACCATGATTTCTGTTTGGAGCAAGATTTGTAGTTATGTTTGATGTGTGAATGTTGGACTACTGTATGTATGTGTGTGTTGAAGAAAAGTTTAAGAAACACCCATAAGCAGTTCTTTGGTCTCACTCCAAGAACATTAAGTCAGTCCTGAATATACGATAAGAAAAGTCACATTTAGATTAACAAGGAAGGATTTTGGGAAGCAGAGGTTATGCAATGGCTCAGCTTAAACTTTTCTCATCAGTGAGATCACAAAATGCAATCCTTCATCCAAAGCGGCTCATTATAGTGCAACTGACAGTGATGTGCTTCACGGAGTCTCATGTATTCTCCATTACAGGATCAAAAAACATCACTCCCACTGTAAAGTTCCATTGAAGAACAGCTTTGCTTTGCTTTGCTTTTCTGCCTTTTTTTCTGCCTTGGTGCTTTTTTTGGCTCTCTATGGAGCAGCTGCAACTTTTTCCGCATACAAGTACTGGGAATTTCAGGATTCAGATTGAGTTGCTTGAATTGGAATCCCAGAGTTCATCAACGTAACCTCTTGCTTGAAGCTATGAAGGGCTTTTGAAAGCTGTAGACTTCTTTATCAGTCAAAAGCAAGGCTTTAATGTTTGCCACAAAGTACTTAGTGCTGTGTTTGGGGTGGTGCTGGTCATGGCCAAAATAGAGGAGTGGTGGCATTGATCTTGATATTACAGGTTGGCATGCACAGCAGCTCTCCTTGCCTGAGCTTGTGTGGGCATAACACACGTTGACGCACAAAACACTGGCGTCTTTAATGTGGCTGTTGCGCATGTGGAAGCATTCACACATTCCTGCCCTGCCTGTCCCTTTATTGCTACAAAAAGCAAAGCCTTAACAACCTGAGCCAATAAACATGCCAGGGTCTCTGATATCAGTTTAGTTCATTATTTACTCATTATGTATTTTCTTTATTCTGTAAAAAACACAACAGAAGATGGTGTGATATTCCTGTGTTGTTTGGATGCCATTCTTTTGTGTTTCTCAGAAAAAAAGTTATAAAAGTTTTTAGAGCTGCATGATGAATCAAAATAACTGAAATCGCAATATAACTAAGTGCGATTATCAAATAGCAAAGGCAGGAATTGTATTAAATAAAGCTATTTGCTGCTTTTTTTTTTAAAAAAAGAGCTCATCTCTGCATCTGCTCTGAGTTTAGGTTGCTTACAATATAACACACATTTGGACGCAAGTGCTTATAATCCAGCTGTTATCAACAAAAATGGAGCTTTAAAGTCATCATGAAATGTTCATGTTCACCCTATCAATTTTCCAAATGCATGCTAGAGATCTTATTGTGAACAATTCATCCATGCATATTTTTCAGTAAAAAAAAAATGGCTGACCTTGTAATCAGACTGGATAACAAAAAGGATCTTGAAAAAGACTAGTAATGTATTTTGGACTTTTTATATTTTAGGACTCGAATTATTTAGTCTGCTTAAACCCTGCAAACTCATGTTCATCTGCCCCTATTTCTGAAGGACATGCCCTCATCTCAAAATTGAATCAACTACAGAATAGAACCAAGTTTTGTGGCTGAAAGCAAATAAGCCATGATTATTAGTATTTTACTTTTACAGTTTCACTTTAAAAAATATATATTTTTACTGTTTTTTATTTTACAATTAAATTTTACAAAAGTAATATTTCCTGGTTTGTTTAATATTTTAATTTAGTAATGATAATAACAATCCCACAGATTATATAATGTTTATTTTACAGTGTATTATTATTATTATTATTATTATTATTATTGTTATTATTATTATATAGTTTATTGATATGTAATCACAAATTCTGGGCCAGATTGGACAGCTGTACAAACAAGCACAGCAGAGGTTTTATTTTTAATTTTATTTTTTTAATTCCAATTGCAATTATGTTTTTTTTTCACAAATTGTGCTGCCCTACTGGTTTGTAGTGACATGAGGGTGAATAAATGGTGACTTGCCTTTAAGTCTTTTCATATGCCACAGTTTGAAACCCTTTTTATCTAGATAGCAGCGCTACTGTTGTGTTATCAAGCAAGATTTGCAAGTCTCCCACTCCACTTGGTGTCAAAGCAAAGTCGCTCTTAACCAGCGCCAAGCACCTCACCAGTTCCCACGCCAGCCCCGCCAGGACTCATTGCTCTAATCTTGCCATCCATGCGTGCCATCAAACAGACCACTTTCCCCAGTCCAGCCATCCGTGGCTGTGATCAGAATGCCAGTCCTGGGGCCTGTGGACGTGCCCTCCGGAGTTCCGCCCGCGGCTCCATTGTCAGAGACGTTAATTTGCCGCTTGGGCCCGGTTCCACCGATGTCTCCATTACACATATGACACAAGGAACCATTCAGTGTTTGTAGAGCTGTTTGAGTAATTATATTTGATTAGGTAGAGCTGTTCTCATTGAGAATCCCTGTTGCTGTTGCTTTCGAGTCATCTTCAGTCTTCTCAAATCGCTAGTTACAAGAATAGCAAGCACTTTTAGACATTTGAATGTGTCAGTAAAGGTCAATCAAATGTTTATTTAAGTCAAAGTTGTCTTGGATATGTTTTCAACGGAGCTCCAGTCTCTAATATACAGTATATTTAGTGTTTTAACAACCCTACAAACCAACAGAAAGGAAATCTGATGTAATCATAAGTGTCTAGGGATAGTCTGGATAAACCAGAATAGAGAAAATAGAATGTCCGTTTTTCATCACAAAGGTTGCAATTCAGACCTGGCAAGATGGCGGTGACTTTTCGAGGCTCTTAAATACAGACCATTAGTTGCGCACTGCACAGTTAGCTTCAGAAAATGACAGACACGATAGAAGCTACAAATAGCATCCATTGGCTTCTGAATCATTGGCGTGCACAGACCTCCGCGGGGGCACTGTGGTGCGATCGAAAAGGCACTTTCACTTTCTCTTTCAATGAAGTTTAAAGGTTTTAACATTTCAATAAATGGTAAAACTACATTTTAAAATTGTATATTAACATACTTTATAAATTAATGTTTATATTCATTTAAATATATATATTTTTTAAAGCTACACTGTGTGATATTTTCCCCCATCTAGCGGTGAAAAGGTATATGACCCTCCTCCAGTGAATATTAGTTTCTGTTCCTCTCAATTCCGATTTCGTTTTTACTCCTACGGTGGCCGATTTAGTCCAAGATTAACATGGCTTCCAGTTCGACCTCGTCCATGAGTGTTCCTTCAAGTGATGAGGTTACTTTAGAAAACTATTATAATTATTATAATTGAATTTGTCAGTTAACATGTAGGTTATGACATCTATGTAAAATGAATAATAGTTGGACGTTTTCATTATTTTTTTACCATTTCATTGCTAAAATCAGCTTTCAGGTTCCCAGACGAATGCAAGCTAATCTTAGTAAAGTAACTTTTATCAGTGCTATCGTTATTCTGTATATTTTACGACATCACTAGCGTAAGGCAAAGGTTACATCGTAGGCTATATCAGTCTCAAGCAATCCCCCTCTTCACATTCGACACGGTGCTATCGAGTGTTAAAACGCGAAAGGCGAAGCTTGAATTTACGGGAATGTCTCTCTTTGGCTACTGTACTTTCAAGATGGAGGGGCAACATGGCGACCGGCATTCGAACCCCTCACCCGTATTTTTAATGGCATATTATAAACTTACTTGAAAGCAGTAAATATACATTAATGAGCACATATATTTTTGAAAGAACTATGTGTTTTTAGCTAAGAATAAACTAAAAACGTTACACAGTGTAGCTTTAAATATGCATATTGAAATGTGTATTTGCTATTAATATATTTTCGTCTGTCTGCTTTTATGGTTTAGATCAAATTTTCATTTGATCCACTCATTGATTCCACTCATCACACTCAGATTTAAATGATGTAGCAGATAATACAGAAATATTGCATTTGATTTACCTCTCATGAAGCAGCTGCAAAATTCTCAGAATGTTAACACGGCAAGTTTCTTTGGGTCTCAATTGCGTCAATAACACCACATCTTTTTGCACGTGTGCAGACTAGTCTTCTCATGTTTACGAGGCCAAAATCATTTTTACAAACAGACCACTTAACATAACCAGATGAAAAGGGCTGAAAAGCCAAGCTTGCATCTACTTGTTTAAAAAGCAAATCTAGCACAGCCTTTCAGGGTTTTGGGCCTTCCTTAGTGGTTCCTCTGAAGGAGTAGCCAGATGCGCGGCAATGATGATGCAAGTCTGTCATTAAGGAAAAGACAGGCTAGCTTCAAATCACAGCTTTGGTCCTGACAGATATTCTTGAGACAGTGAGTCTTGTAATATGAACTCAGGGCTCCCTGGTTGTAGCATTTGTTTTGTAGAGGTCAGGGTAAATGTCAAAGGGTCGCAGCAGTCTTGGCCTTTTAGCTGTGCACCACACTGCAGTGTGATCCAACCGTGACCTCTGTGACCTTTCTTAGGCTTGCTTTGCTTGCATTACAGACTTCCCCACCATAACAAACAGTGAGCATGGAAGAGAACTCTATGAGAACAGCGACAAAAGGCATTTTAAGTCATCTGAGACATACGGATAGGGATCTATTTAAAGCTTTTCCAAACAATCTTTTAATAATACAGCTGCTGAAGCTTAGCTGAGTAAAGATTAATTATTGAGATGAATGCAAAGTATATATGTTTCCTATTACTGTGTGTGTGTGTGTGTGTGTGTGTGTGTGTGTGTGTGTGTGTGTGTGTGTGTGTGTGTGTATCCTGTTTCACTCAACAAAACAATTCTCATTATGGAAGTAATGTGCAAGGTTGCAAACTCTTATTTTAAAATTGTAAGAGTTTAAGCAGTGTACATTAGTGTCAGTTCTTAATGCTTAATAACTGTAATAATTACTGAAGTCCACCAGTCAATAATTTTGTCCCTTAATTGATCACCAAAATTACATATTTAAATATTCATGCCTTAAAATAGCTTGAATGTCACCTTTGCTTCATTTAGTACACATGGATCCATGAATATGCAAATAAGCCCCGCATCCACTCACTCATAAAGGCTTGTATACAAGTTGATGTATCAGAATGGTAATGTGTTTGATGTATCGCACTCTACAGCATCCTTAGCCTTTTGCTTGACTAAGTTATAAACTTTATTTGTGGTCAGTGGTCAGTATCTATTTAAATTGCACAAACTATGTTCCCTGTACGCCCGACAGCTGCCTTCTAAAAATCAGTATCCTTAGAAACACTTTGAACAACTTAAAAAATCAGTGGTGAAAGGCATAGTTCATCATAACATCGTAAAATAGGGGAAAGCGGGGCACAACCTAACACTTTTTAAGTATTTATTTTATAATATAAATTTTTTCCCCACATTAATTTCACACGTCTAGTACAATTATGTGGTTTTGTTTCATTATTATACAGGGTATACTTTTTTCTTGATTTAACCGGAAGGAATGGAAGTGAAATGTGACAACATGCCCCCTAGGGTACATTAGCATATGAGGGGCACAATGTAACATGACCAAATGACAGCTAAAAATATTATCTAATACAATCAAAAATTTGCCAGGACAAACTAAAATATTTTGTCAATATAATACTATTAACTTTTTCAAATAAAATAATGCCATTTTTAAGTTTGACAACAAACATACCACAAAACACAGCTTTACAGCATAGTTACAAAAATAAAAATAATTTCTGAACATTGACTCTCAGTCATTATTCACTTTTTTCTCAAGGTTTCTCAATAGAATTCAAAGTAGAATAGAATAGAATAGAATAGAATAGAATAGGGGTACATTGTCTATGGTTACAACATGCCCCACCTGTGCAACTGGAATTCTAACCCAGCTAGTGGGCTAGCTTTAAAGAAAAATCTCAACTGTTAAATAACAGATATAAGATTAAAATAATATAAGATTTGTCTAATTTTAGATAAACACAAAAAACAGAGCTGACAAATTGGTAGGAAAGGAACTTTTGCTATGGATAAATAATTGTTCAGTGATAGCTTTCAGATTTTTTAATTTCGGTGCAATTTTATTTTCTATACAGTATTGGTATGGCAACAAGTAAAACTCTAAGTTTCGTCATGCAAGGTAGTTTGTGATGCAAAAAAACCCCAGATTTTTGAGACTGCAGCTTTAAGGAGTAAATACTCAGCAATGGTGTTGACTTATGAATTTGCACATGGTTTGTCTTAAAGCATATTAAAAACACCACATAGACACATAAACAACATTAAAAACTTGATTTTCACCACAGGAGGTCTTTAATTGTTGACTGTTCTATGTCCTCTCTGCAGGGGATGGCCTTCTCCCTGGAAGAGCGCTTGCAGCTGGGTATTCATGGCCTGTTGCCTCCCTGCTTCCTCAGCCAGGATGTGCAAGTATTGAGGGTCCTAAGAAACTACGAGCTGAAAAAGGATGACTTGGACAGGTGAGGAAATGAGTACTGACATCCATACTGTTGCTCTCAGTCCTGCTTCATTAGAATTACTATGTCAAATCCATGAGTTGTTTTCTGTGATTTCACACCATCAAATCACAGGAATAGTGTTATGAGTACATGTTATAGTGTTATGTCCTTTTCCATTTGCACAATATAAGTAGCTCCTTTGTTACAGCAAGAATGATTTTTTCTTTTCTTTTCTTTTTTGCTTTCCCTATTTTTCTGAACTGCAAAGTAAAAGGACATCAAGAGTTGATGGGACATAAAAAGCATCATCAGATTGTCATCAAAATAACATCAAAGGTCTTTAATCAAGCTTGTTAACTCACATTTTTCCCAGAATTCATTACTCCCTGCAAGGGATCTGTTTTGCAACCAATATTTTACATGCCTGACTTAAAAAAAAAAAATGTTCCTGTCATATCTCAAGGCTACTAGTCGCGTAACAGTCTTTGGTTTGCCCTTGGTTTATTTCTGGATGGACCCTGACCTCGGTACTCATATTACTAACTGCTTGAGCAGTGAGGGAGCCTTTCCCAGACTATCAAAGTTATTTTGATGTTTTGCTGCCTGAATTTTGTGAAGGGACTGGCAGTCCGCCAAAAAATATTTTAAGGGGTTTTTCTTAATCAAAAATTTAAAAAGAGTAAAAAAAAATTTTTTTTCTGACAACCTGTTAACAAAGTGCAGCATAGCCTCTGAAACCAGTCTCTGTCATAAGCAGTGGTTAATGGGTTAAAGGCTGGGTTCAGTCTGTCAACATGACTGAGGAGCAGTTGTGACTAAACATTCCACATCATACAACAAGATGGAAAGAACCAAGATCTTAAGAGCTAATTGATCACATAATGCAAATAGTTTTATATATTTATAACCTATTCACCGATCAGGCATAACATTATGACTGGGGAAGTGAATAACACTGATTCATCACGGCACCTGTTAGTGGGTGGGCTATATTAGGCAGCAAGTGAACATTTTTTCTGAACATTTGAACGAGTTTGACAATGGCCAAATTGTGATGACTAGACGACTGGGTCAGAACATCTCCAAAACTGCAGCTCTTGTGGGGTGTTCCTGGTCTGCAGTGGTCAATATCCATCGAAAGTGGTCCAAGGAAGGAACAGTGGTGAACCGGCGACAGGGTCATGGGTGGCCAAGGCTCATTCATGCACGTGGGGAGCGAAGGCTGGCCCGTGTGGTCTGATCAAACTACAAGCTACTGTAGCTCAAATTGCTCTAAAAGGGTGTCAGAATACACAGTGCATTGCAGTTTGTTGCATAGGGGCTACATAGGCACAGACCATGACCCCTGTCCAACAGTGGGCATGTGAGTATAAGAACTGGACCACGGAGCAATGGAAGAAGAGGCAGAGGCAGTTTGATGCTTTGGGCAATGTTCTGTTGGGAAACCTTGGGTCCTGCCATCCATGTGGATGTTATTTTGACACGTACCACCTACCGAAGCATTGTTGCAGACCATGTACATCCTTTCATGAAAACGGTATTCCCTGGTGGCTGTGATCTCTTTCAGCAGGATAATGCGCCTGCCACAAAGCAAAAATCTTTCATGAATGGGTTGAGGAGCACAACGAGTTTGAGGTGTTGATTTGGCCTCCATATTCCCCCGATCTCAATCCAATCGAGCATTTGTGGAATGTGCTGAACAAACAAGTCCGATCCATAAAGGCCCCACCTTGCAACTTACAGGACTTAAAGGATCTGATGCTAAACTCCTTGGTGCCAGATATCACAGCTAAAAAGTTACTTTAGACCACGATGGAAACGCAGACAGCCGCATGTCTGGGGGAAAAAGAGTTCCTGGGAAAAAAGTTCCTGGGACAAATTTTTCCGGGTAATTCCGGTGGAAACAGGGCTTTAGTCTGCTTTAGTGTAAACACCCACTGCTGTTATTGGGTGATATCTTTGCATATGAAATAAGTATTATATGTGGAACCCTCTCAAATACTTACTACATACATACATAAAACTACATTTTTACTATTACAGCTGTCAAAATGAATAAATCATGAAAAGTATTGGTTATTGTTGATTATATTTAGATCTATTGCCATCACATGGAAGGTTTCAGTGATGAGCATTGAGCAGATAATCTGTTGATCGCGTGAATGCAGTGATTTCGTCATTGCAATGCAATTTCGCACTCTCACAAAATGCTTTCACCATAATTAACCATGCAAACACCATGTAAATACAGTAAGAGACTCATTGTGTTGTGCAAGAGTCCAGATAAACTCGCATTGTGTGATCGACAGCTTCAGACATTATAAAGAGAGCTTTATTTAAAGTAAAAATACTAGGATTATTCATTATGAATTTAACTGTCATTACTGGATGACATCTTTTAATTTGTTACTTACAGTTTGCGGGGTCCTTGCTGGTTCCAGAACAATTGGCACAGCCTGATCTTTGAGCAAAAGTTTTTTGGGGAAATCCAGTGTCGTATTACAACTTATTCTTAAAACAGTCGCTGGTAAAATGTAAGGCAAGTTAGCTATGCAAGTCAGTACTGACATGACTAGGACGTTCATTAAAAATAAACTGAATCCATTTTTCTCTGACATCTTCATCCTTTGCAGCCAGGAACAGCACGTCTGCATGGCATCGCAATTTTGTTATTATCACAATCTTAAACAACTACTTTAGATCCACTCGCTGCTGATCGACTGAACACCAGTGGGTGGAGACAACGATGCAAGGATGTCTTGCTCCAGAGGCAGTCGTATCCAAATGATTGTGGCCCTGTGACGTCACATGCCACTTCAGATACAAATGAAGCTTTTTTACTGCTTGATTATATAAATGCTTTTTTATTGATGACAAGGAGGTTTTAAGTTATGGAACTTGCAGGATTTATTAATGTTATGAAGACAAATATATGCCAAAAGGAAAAATTGTTTTCTCATGTCATGACCCCTTTAAATATAATTTGGAATTTGAATAAATTAGCGAATGCAAGCTCTTTACGCAGTATTGTTGTGTGGTTCTGAGCGTCAGCAATTATTTTCATTAAATAATTTCACTCTTTAGAGGTAGTTTTTGAGATCTTACTTGTGTCTGTCTGTTGTTTCTCACCACAACCTGCTACCTCCTTTACAAACTTTAAACTTCCTGCTAAATCCATTTGCACCAACAGCAATTCATTTAATAATTAATTACCAAATTCTTAAGACACCTGTTACATAAAGAAACTGTGCATCTAAATTAAAGTAATGCAAAGAAAATGTTCCCAGAATTATCACGCTTGTTAACATGGTCTATTCACCTCATTTTGAAGTACTCCCTTCACAATATAATAACAGTATAAACTCTGTGAAAGCCATTACTCCCAATAGTTTAATGGGAATACATAGAGCTTTACAGCAGTTGGCTTTGCCAGTCCAGCCAGATTCTAGCTGAGGCGAGTCTCAAGAATGACATTTGGTTGACTCTCCTGAGATCTAGTTAGGTAACAAGGTGCCAAAATATCACTCACACCTTTCACCCTCAGAGCACTGCGGTCTAAATTTGTAGTGACTGTCACAATAGAGCTGACACTTTCAGGTAGAGTTCGTTTTTTTTCTCATCCCACCATGTGCACTTTACAGTCCTGGTAAACATCTGTTAGTTTCCTTCTGCCTGAGGAAGGTGGGCACACTTTTTCTGAGCCAAACAAGAGAGATATTATGCTCTTGCCTTGATGGAAAGCTTGCTCGCACTGATGGGGAATGTGACGTGGTCTTGTTAATTTGGGTCAGATGTAGAACATGAACGTATTTCTATAACAAGGAACTTGTGTCTAAGATCTCTGGGGGCATTTTTTTTGTGTATTTTTCCTAACATTTTGACATAAGCAGGGAAAACCCCCAATTATTCTATTCTTGAGCTTTGTTTCAAGCAGCAGCACATGGTCAAGACTTATTAACATGATGGTCTGGTACTTCTTTGTTGGCATTTTCATGTCATTTTGGTCTTCTGATATTGTATCTGATAGTGTCCCTCTCCCTATGCTGTAAGCCAACTTTACAATACAATTACAGTAAGTTTATTGCATCAAAATAATTAAGAAATCTCACACTCACTGTTGTTATAGAAACAAGATAATATATAATAATATATATTTTTTAAATAAAATATATCAACATAAATTAATTTTACATGTTCAGTATATTTTTATATTAAATATTATATTATATCCTAGCTGATATTTCAAAATTAAGTTTTTATGGTATATCAACTCCACAATAGAACTACAATAAATCCACCTTGAAAACCAAAGTAAAGACAAACAAGCTTGGCTGTTTCACTGAAGAGGAAGCTCACTTAAAGGGGGACCTATTTTGGCCTTTTGAAAGTCTTTATTATGTTTTCGGTTCTACTTACTAGAATATGTTTTCATGCTTAAATGTTCAAAAAACATTTATTTTTCAAATATTTTACTTTAATGCAGCACTTCCAGTCTGTCTGTATTTCCGGTCTCTTTGAAGCCCCTCCTTCCGAAAAGCGCAATGTGCTCTGATTGGTTGGCTGGACCAGTGTGTTGTGATTGGTCAACTGCTTCCTGCCTGTTTTGGAAATGTAACACCCCTAACCATACCCAAGGGTTTCAACACACTACTGATTCAATTTAACCAGGCCTCGTCCCATTTTTTGCTTATAAATTTATGTAGCTACATTAAACATATAGTGCCCTGTCATACACCCGGCGTTTTTTACAAGTTTCAGTTATCATTATGTTTAAATAGCAAAAGCATCGCACACATCTGTTCGCCCATGGGTGTGCTTGTCTGAAAACAAGGTGTGTTTAGTTGCATTGTTGGTGTGTTGCTACTTTGAGGCAACTGAAAATGACTGCGCCATTGACCAACAAAAAACTGGGCCAACACAAAACTAGGATAAGGGATTAAGCCCAGATATCTTGATAATCTTGTATGCAAAATTGAGTACACCGCTGTCGTGTACACTTACCCTGAGGGCACACTCACACCAAGAACAATAACGAAAAATATCTGTATATTAGCCGATAAATTGAGCCAGGATCACCAAGAGATCCCGGCTTAATCCCTTATCCTAGTTTTTTGCAATAGGCCCATGGTCTAAAGCCATGTTTTTTTGCGCCTATAGGTGGGTTCACAACGTGCACAGGGCAGCACACAAACATGCCAAATATTAAAAATAAAAGGATTACAATGTAAAAGATTATTATTGTGTACATAAAGATAAATATGCATGTCATAATAAATAGTCATTGCATGTATCAGAAAGAATTACCTATTTGCAGTAACGACAAATTAAATTGGCTAATTATTTGACCAATCATGGCAGTGCACACATGTATTTAAACTGACTCATCAGGTTGAGGGTGTCTGTATTCCGTCATGTATAGCGAATCTGTGTTATGGTGCAAGCACACCTGGCTTTTAAAGGGAATGGGAGACGTCAGTCTAATTGGTTTATTGCATGTGCTCAAAACACACCCATGACTTTTTAAGAGACTCGGTACAACCCTTTTGGACCATGCGCCTGGCACAGCAACCATTTTTTTTCGTTGTTAAACTAGAAAAATTGGATTTGGACACACCTTAAGTGCACCTGCGCCGTGCGCTTCAGACCATGTGCTTAGATCGTTAAAATAGGGCCCTTAAAGTGTATTTCTATACATTTAATAAGAGTGATTTCTTCTGCATTTAGTTTATTATTAGTCTTTCTTTCATTCTGTCTCATCCATTTTCTCCCCAGTCCTCATATTGCCTTTACTCACCTTCCTGCTCAATTGTGGATATGGGCTTGTCTGCTTTAAGCTGGTGTCACACTAGCTGAATCAGAACGACTCAAAAATAGGTCAGGGATGTCACACTTACTGACTGTTGTTGCTGATATCTTGTCCTTCACTGTGATCATCACAGATTAAGAATTGAAGATGGTTGACCGATTAAACAAATGTTTCTGACATTTTGCTCCGATTGCCTGTCACTGTTTTGAGAAGCTCCATTTTGGCAGGAAACTTTAACATCAAAATTACCTAAATAAAATCTAAAGCTGTTGGTATGTGGTTTGGGTAATCCTCCCTTAAATATGGTGCAGTAATCCCAGAGCAGGTCCTGGAGCTATTCTCTGCACCCTGTGTCTGTCCTGCTTTCTAGATTTAGTTGCATTTGTATTGTCCTTTACTTTAGCATTTGCTGGATATTGTGATAAAATGTCCTTTAATGCATGTTGTTGTATTTATGTTCCATTTTCTTACAGATATGTATTTCTGATGGGCCTTCAGGACCGTAACGAGAAGCTGTTCTACCGGATCTTGATCTCGGATGTAGAGAGATTCATGCCCATTGTGTACACGCCTACTGTTGGCCTAGCATGCCAGCAATATGGCCTTACCTTCAGGAGACCTAGGTAAGAAGACTGATGAACGTAATTTAATTTGTTTTTATAGTTAAGCTCTTTCTCCTTCAACACGTTCCTTAAGCAAACACATCCATCCAACTGACAGCTTATCTTTCAGCTCCTGGCATTGTCACTGTGCTTTTGAATTGTTCTACAAATCGTCAAATATCTTGCCTCAAGGCAAATGAAACTGAACACCTCCAGGAAAGTTGAAACATCTGTCTGGAGAGTTGAATATACATCCTGTCATAATAAAAATTGTATTGTATGGAGAAATTTGGAGGCTGTGCTGTCAGATTTTTTTGACTCCTTGAAGTATATGCCAGTTTAAATAAGCAGAACCTTTAGTTCATTGACGAGCTTGGCATTTGTTGTACGATTGTTATCGCTCTCAGCTTCCTGTCCTGGTTCAGTGTGATTAGAAGCCATTATCACCCATTTTATCTCTCAAAATATGCCTCTTTTTTGCTTCCCACCTCCCCTCACCGCTGTACTTTGTGGAGTTAGGTCTGGACATGATCAAATATAAGAATGCTTTTCAAGTTTTCTCATTGTTTTCAGTGATTCATTTTGAGGGATTTCCTTGGATGTTCAAATGAGGGAAAAATTTTGAGCGTTCCACAACCTCAACGTTACACGAGAGCCTGCAATCTCCCTAAATACAAAGTATTTGGAAAGAATGCCTAGCAGACTCATTACCTCTGATGTTATGATATAGGACAGTGGTTCTGGTGGGTTACAACCCAAAAATGCAACCCAACTAACCATATAATTGTGCATCATTAAGATAGAAAGACAGATTAAAGGGATAAAACTAAAGAGAACAGTTTCCATATCTTTTGTTGATGATGTTAAAGACTGTAAACACCCAATCAAACTACTATATTTTGGCGCACTTGATAGTATTGCTAATATTACTGATTTTTAAAATATTTGACCAAGTACTTCACCCAAGTTTACCCAAAAATTAACATTCTGTAATCATTTACTGGTGTTGTTCAAAATGTCTTATTTGAAGTATGGATGCATATTTTGATATTCATATTCTGACCAGTAATTAATATTTTTTAGTTATGGCTGATAAACGAAAATATAGTATAATCGGCCAAATTACTATGTTTTTGTTTTTTTTTAAATAGAAACTGTTATGCTAGTATATTGTGCATCTCTAATTTTAAAGATTGCTCACAAAAACAACAAAAACAAGAAGTTCTTCTTTCTTCTCTATATTTATACTATATGAGTGTTTATACTCACACAAATGTTAAAGACTTCCTCAAGGGTGTTAAACGTGTCAAATGGACCACCAGGGTGGAGCAAAAATCTCAGATTAGAGCGCTAATCACAAAAGCTTGAAATACACTGTGTGAGGTGCTGCTGGGTATTATTGCCTTGAATCTCTCTCACACAGACAAAACAGCAGTGTATTCCTGAGTAAAGTATATATTATGGCTGTCAAGCTATTAATAATTTAAAAAAAAAATCGAATTAATTAATCTAATCAAATTTGGCTGAGAAATTACCCCCAAAAGATCATTTTAAGTCATCATTGTGTTAAATGAGAAAAGCATAAAATAGACATTACAAAAAGTATCTTTAAAAAAACCCATTTGATTTGTTAATCGATTTGTTCAAACGGCGGATTCATTCAGGAAAATTGATCATTGGTTCACCCAAGTGATTCTCTCAAAATGTGGATGCATTCCAAAATGAAGCACCGCTGTGTGTTGCTCAGGAATGCTCAACAGTTCTGCTCTGGATTTATAGGTCATTTATGTTGGCAAAAATGAGCAAAAGCAGACAATATTGTGTCTGAAATATCACACAATATTAACTTATTTATTGAACTGTTGAAAATTAATATCACATTTCCACTGCTATTTGGGACAAAGCACTGATATTGCGCTTGTTACTCTGTGATATTGCTTTTCGATTGTCAAGTCCGGGCTCTGGCTGGGCCACTCAAGGAAATTCACAGAGTTGCCCATAAGCCACTCTTGCATTAGAGCAGATAATCTTGATTCTCAGTCTGAGAGAGTCCTTCAGGTGCTTTTTTTGTGCAAATTCCAGGTGGGTTTTCATGTGCCTTCTTCACTTGAGGACAGGTTTGAGTCTGACCTCTCTGCCATAAAGCCCAGTTTGGGGGAGTGTTGCAGTGATGTTTGCCCTTCTGTAATATCTCCCATCTCCATAGATGTTTATGGAGCTCAAGAGTGAGCCTTAGGAAGAGTCCTGGTTGTTTCAAACTTCCAAACTACTTCCTTTTTTTTTTTTTTTTGCTTTGCCATTATGATGTGTGTGTATATATATTAGGGCCGGGACTCGATTAAAAAAATTAATCTAATTAATTAGAGGCTTTGTAATTAATTAATCGAAATTAATCGCATTTTAATTGCATATAAATATTTGACCTGAGAACAGTGAGAAGTAATTTTTTCACATGGATTTTTAGTATACCATTGAATAATGACTCTTGCATTAGAGCAGATAATCTTGATTCTCAGTCTGAGAGAGTCCTTCAGGTGCTTTTTTGTGCAAATTCCAGGTGGGTTTTCATGTGCCTTCTTCACTTGAGGACAGGTTTGAGTCTGACCTCTCTGCCATAAAGCCCAGTTTGGGGAGTGTTGCAGTGATGTTTGCCCTTCTGTAATATCTCCCATCTCCACAGATGTTTATGGAGCTCAAGAGTGAGCCTTAGGAAGAGTCCTGGTTGTTTCAAACTTCCAAACTACTTCCTTTTTTTTGCTTTGCCATTATGATGTGTGTGTATATATATATATATATATATATATATATATATATATATATATATATATATATATATATATATATATATATATAGAGAGAGATAGAGATAGAGATAGAGAGAGAGAGAATATAAAGCATGGTCAAATAAATGCATGGGCAACATAATGCATAATAACAAGCTTCTAATCACTTAGGATCACCAGACTTAACAACAACATGTTGTAATTTACCATGTGAGCTTTCTTGTGCTTGTCCAGCAGGGTTCATATCAGATCTTTGAACCCCAAATAATGGCCCAGTGTGAGATGACCTTTTTGCAGTGGTGGTTTAGACAGCTCTGCCTGCTGACCCACCACTGATCTTCAGATGCCAGAGAACAGACTGGGGAATTTCTATTTTCTGAAGATGACCTTCCTTCCACAACATTTTAAATCAAAAAAGTTGTAACTGAATGCAAATATGAAAGGACTTTGTATATTTCTTGTATAAGGACTTTGTATAAGTTTATGATATCAGTTTGACATCTTTTGTGGAGTCTTTTGAAAGATATATAGATGCATCATTATAGACCTGGATTTTTTTCAAAACTCAAGTTGTCTGTTAGTTTATTTCATTTCGGCTAGATTAAGAGGGATTTGGTTGTAGCTCCAAAGGTCTAAACTGCAGTCTAATTGCCTATAGTAGCTTATTGACCTGATTTAGTAGGGCAATAGATTAACAGTGTGGTTGGATACTTTTCCTGTCATTATTCCTGAGATAATGACAGAAAAATGGCTTATCAGAGTTGTCATGTTGAATACATCCTCTTAAACTTTGTGGCCCTAATTTAGAGGTTTAAGACATTCATACTTTAATTTGACCCACTCTAGGATCAGATCGATGAGCGTCTAGGACTTAGAAACTTCAACAGTTTATCCCCGTTTCAAGAGAGCTATTGGACTATGAGTGGTTGATTGTGTTTACTGGGTTTGAGCCTTTAGGAAACCATAATCTGATTTTGTGGGGCTTGTGAAACAATTTGGAGCTCATATAGTAAAAAAGAAGTATACTTCAAGTTCATTTTATGAAGTATACTGTAATGTTCAAGTATATTTTTAAGTATACTTTTCTGTAGTAAGTTTAACTTGCAGTTAACAGTGTATTGTTCAATACTGCTTGGAGCTAAATTGGCCCACTTTTTATAAAGTACACGTTTAGGAGTACTATAAGAGTAACAGTAGTAAGTGCACAACTAGTTCACAACTACATTTCTCATTTGCACTGCATCTGTACTACAAGTGAATTTATACGTATACCTTTACTTAAAAAGTAATTTAAAAAAAAATTGTAGTTTATGAAAGTACAGTTTGACGTATACTCTCGTGAATTTTATACTGCACTTTGTAAGTTAAGTGAAAATGAGAGCTATGAGCTGTGATCAAAACACAGATGGAGTAGATCGAGTCCATCACCCCTAAAGCTTCAATATCATTTCCTCTTCCTTGGATCGACATTTGCAGTTTTTATTTATATGCTATTTAATGTTTAATAACTGCTTCGTTTTACATTTGCTTAAGCAAACTTCTATCACTTGTTTCTGCTTCTTCTTCACCTGTGGTTTGACTGGAGATTCTGTACTCTTTCAGAAGATGTGCAACAGTGCCCCCTACAGTTTAACAGTGAAAACATGTTTAGCCGGAAAATTCAGTCTTCAGGGAAGAGTAAAGTTGCTTTAAAGTAAATCCCTATGTACACTACCACTGGACTAGACAGCACAAAAAATCAGATACTAAGAATTAGTAACATATCTGTTTTCTTTATAAATCAATATTTTCAAACAATGTAAGTTTATTTCACATCATGTAAAATTATGTGAAAAAAATATACCTAGAATACTAAATAGTTTTAAGTATATCTCAAACAAAAGATTGCATGTATTGTTCCAAATATACTTTGACTTTTCTGTCAGTATAAGTCAAGTATACTTATTGCATTTTTAAGTATATTTCTGAGAAGGACATAAAAGTAGGCTAAAAGTATACTTTCCTAATTTTTTGTTTAAAATAAGTATACTAACACACACTTGTAAACCTAAGGGAATAAGGGTATGCTTGGCAGAGTATAAAATCACATCCAGCTGTAGGTTGTGGAATGTTAATTTTGACTTGCGTATATACACACTTCTTAATGTAAAATCTTAATGTCACGCTCAAAAGTTTTGCCTAGAGCTGGATGGATCATTCAGGGTTAGAGTGTTGTTTTCAAAAACTATACACCTTACATGAATTAGAAAGGAAAATACATGATATAAAAATACATATCAAATTAGAATTGCACTGCAGTGTAGCCTACATTGCAAACTATAGAAACTATAGTACTTTTGGCTTCTTTCGCTTATTCCCCTAGTACTAAGATGCACTCTGACCTTTGGATAAATTTGTTGTGGTTTTAAGCCACTGTATTGTATAGCAGATTGCCCTAAAAAAAATTCCCAAATCCAGGCCAAGTTTTCTCTGTAGCAAATTATTGAAATTGAGTTGTTGAAATTCCTTTCCTTCTAGTAAAATTGTGGAACCTTACCCTAAAGCAAAAGAGGCTGATGAGAGAAAAAAGGTGTAGCGTTGGCAGTTTCAACTGGTATACTTGTTCATGATGGGGTGTTTTTATGATGTTATTTCCACATGAAAGTACCCAGTGGAACACTATGAGGTAATAATATTAAATAATTATATTAAGTTAAGTTCTCGTGCAGATTCCAGAATAATTAAAAAAATCCTTTTGTGTTGGAGAACCCCAAGCATCTTCCTGTCCTGTGAATTTTCATGTACAGAATGTGAAGCACTGAATATCACAGGACATTTAAGAAGAACTCATTTCCTAGTGGTAAGAGGTTGAATGATTCATCATTCTGTGATGGATGTAAATGCCCTCCAGTTACTCAAAAACCTCATTTTCCAACCACGGTGACATACTGGCACATTCTGCATTTTTGCTTTATCCCGAGTAGAAGTCAGAGTTGTCTCTGGGGGATGGTTGTCTTTTTATGATTGTATATTAATCAGAGGGCAAAAAGTTTTCTTAAGGCAGTTTATAGAACTTTGGTGATGAGAGGTGTTTCCTTGTAGAGCGCTGTGTTTTAAGCTGCTGAAATTCGACCATATTGCTGTGTTGACTCTATAGTCGTTTTTTTTATATATAGAGAATTATTTAAATGTACTGCATGTTTACATTCCCATGTGTCATAGGGTTTTCTACCATGTGGTTCTTGTACCAGAAATTTAAAATGAGGCTGCAGGATATGCTACATTTTGACATGATGAATTAATTTAGCATGAAATGAATAAGGCCGTGTGAATGAATAAGTGTTTTTAGCCAGCCACAAAACGTTATACAACATGTTATATGCATGTGTGTTTGGGACAGAGGGGAACACGGTCGCATTTGCAGCAGATATATGCTGCCCATCAAAAATCAAAGCACGAGACAGACAGGGGTCAGAGGAGAACACTGGAAAATGTGACAGAATGGACGATATTCATCTGTATTTGCAATACATGAGCCGCGGTTCAGGTGCGCGCAACAAACGCTGCCAGTATGAATGCACAATGAGCGCGTGACGCACTGCTTGCGTGTGCGGTGTGAAGCCGGTGTTATACGACGCTGGCGCATCCTCCAACTCTGGGCAGCCTTCCTTATCTCTCCCACTTGCCATTTCTACACGTGACGTGACCTGCAGCACTCCATTTTTACTGTATTTTACTTCTTTTACTGTATGTCCACACACACACCTCTTATTTTGAGCGAAAAGGACACCCACTGTGTGAGGTAACATACGGGCACGAGGCTACATTGTGCATGCGAGACAAGTGAACTGAACGGTTCGGATGTTTTTCCATGTACCCTGCCACCCCTAATATAGACACAGTTGACTCAACGTTGACTCGCTAGACTCACAAAGCAGATGCGAAGTACATACATTTTTCTCAAATAAACACCTATAAACTTTTTTTCTCTGGCACATGTAGAGATTGAATTTTCAAGCTGCTTATTCATTTTCTACCCTTAAACGTAAAGATGAAAAATTCTTGTTTTTTTTCGGGGGTATTCGTTCATTAATTTTTTAATATTAAATATGATATACGTATTAAATATGATACACTGATTGATGAAGGAATTGTTTTTGCAGGAAACAAAAAATGTAGTTTAGTGTAGCATTCAATGTGACACCACTCAGTTTGAAGATGTATTTATATCCTGATGCTATATATCCTATTATAAGCCTAAAAGGATTTCAACAATGTCTGACTCAAGGGAGCGTCAACGCACCCGACACAGTGTCTCTAACATATTGTACAAATACACTGTTCTGACCTCAAGGTTAACAATGCACATTTACCAGATTTTAGTGTCAGTTAATATATAGGGAACAATAAAGTATATCATACTGAAAACAGGTTATGTAAACTCAATTATCTGCATTTTATGTACTCTTAAACCTGTGGTCATCAGTCCCACACATGCCAAGCCGTGGCATTGACTCCTCCTTGGTGGTGCTCAGAGGCCAACAAATTCTTCATCCAGATGTTTTAGGTTATCTGTTGATCCAGATGTGTTAGTCTGGGTCCGTGCCATTAATTTGCTTCTGTAGGATGTTTTAATTTCCAATCTCCTTGGAAAGATGCTTGTGTTGGTTGGGTTGATTTAAAAGAAGAAAAAAAGCACTTTTCACTTTTTCTTCTTCATTTGACAGTATTGTAATACATTTAAGCAGTGTTTAACAAAACATAGCCTACATTTTACATAAAAATAGGGGCTGAAATATATGCTCATAATGAGGGTGATGCAAACCACAGTCTGGCACTCGGTGGCTGAAGAGGAGGGTCTATGATTATAATTCTCAGATTTTTAGGAGTTGAAATGGCTTTGCACTTTGCATAGGCTGTATGGAAAAGAGACCTTATGAAAAAGAGACCTATGCCTTGCAATGCGTAGCATTATTGTTGACGGAATTTCCTCTTAAACAGGAAGACAGGGTGATATCAAACAGCTCCTCTCCTTTTTTAAAATAGCCATTAGCGTTTCATTTATATCATAGCTCGGCCAGAGCTGTTGAGCTTTTTAAAGCCGCCGCTTCTGCCTAATTTCCTCCATATTGCTTAAAAAACAGCTTTCTGTGCCGAATATGTGCGATACGGGGTACGATATGTTTTCTGGTCTGTGCCGTCTCGTGCATATCCGCGTTGTGCTATCATGCGCTATCAATGGAAATCTAAATAATTCCCTATACCCTAGATAGTGCACTATGTGCCATTAACCATGTAGAAAATACTATATGCGTGAACAACTGAGTGAGCTTCAGCATCTATTATGGGGGCGGGACGCTTTAGATTCTAGAGAGCATTTGATTGGACAGAAAATCTGCTGAGAAGCTGAATTGCATGTTGATGTCATCAAAATCAATGATCCCTACTTGCGGAAGTGAGAGACTGTAAGTTTTGAATGTTTATATCTTTTAAATGTGAATTCTGTCATTGTTTTGCAGCACACTAGCTTATAGATAACAGTAAGTCTAACACATTCATACTAAAAGCCAAAAAAACGTACATTTTGATTTTGTGGGGACTTTAAAGAAATACTTGTGAGTAGATCCAGATGTTTATTTGCATTTTTGCCACATTCACTGTGTGACACTCGTCGTATGGAATACTTTTATGATACTTTTAGGGTCCATTGGATGAAAACAGTATTTTAGAAAAAAATGTCTCCTTTTTGTTTAACAGAAGAAAGTCATACGATAATGAATTCATTTAACTTTAAACCAAGCAAGCAGAAGAAACTCTCTTTAGATGAAGTTAAATACTAAGTAAAGCTCCAGACTTTGGTCTGCCTGTACTTTTTCTATGAAATGAAGTAAAGTAGGGAAGTCACAGCACAAAATCTTTGGCCTGAACTTAAAGAGAGCTTTTAATAGTTTGGGAATGAATTGAAGATGCCAGAGTGTGTTTAATAAGAGCTTGTGAAACACTATGCAACGTGCTGTGATTTTCTCAAGGGGAGGAAAGAACTCTTTTTTTGTGTGTGTGCAGACTCTATTGCAGTGTCAAACACTATTGCATCGTTTTATAACTCTGTGTGGTGTCATATTTAAAAAAGGCCCAGTCCAACAGGTCACTGCGCTGACACTTCTACATTTAATTTTAGTGCCTTATTATTTTATCAGCTGCAGTAAGTGCAACAACTCCTGTGGGGAAAACAGAATCCTCAGCCTGAAGAGACTTTAAATGTGATTTAGTTAAATAAATAAGCATGCAGGCAATTTTGTCCTCCTTAAAACTGTGGGAAAATAACCTTTAGAGACAAAAATTCAGACGTCCCCTTGACTTGTCATGTTGATCATTTTTTATTTAGCTGAACTGTTGATGTTTGGTTCCGGATGCATAGTCATAAATAATAATGTGTAACCGGACATTTTAAATTCAAACGTATCTCGATTTATTTTATGACCAATGTGGATAGAACCGGTACTGTGTAGGACTCGTGGCCTTAAAAACGTGTTACATTTTATGAGACATTATTAAAGCATTTATGTTTCCTGCATTTGCACTCAGTCTTGGGGTTTTATATCCTGGAAAGCATCAAGAGGTTGCACATCAGTCCGGTACTTTAGAAAAAGTGACGTGTGCAAAAGCTCTGAAAATACTGTATCTCAGGATGTTAATCACATTTAATGAGGACTCACAAAGCCTGACAGGCATTGCAGCAAAGATGAAATTGTGTGACTGGAGGTATACATTTTTTTTTTTAAAACACACTTCTTTGTCAATTTATCTCTCCATTTGTGCATATAATTCTTATATGTGGGAGTTTACCATCATTAAAACTTTAGTGTCAGGCTTATTTTTTGCTCGCATCTACATAGCGTCACAATTTTGAGGATATGTGAACGTTAACAAATGTCACCGCTCTTTCCTGGGCAAGCCATGCTAGCAAAGTCCAGACTAGTTGGATCATTTGGCTGCATAATGCAAACTGCTGCATATGGTTGATGTTTAAAACAATTTTTAATGAAGATTTCTGTGCTGTTCTGCTTTGATTATGAAATCCTTATGCAGTGCACCTTGCCCATGGAATGTTGTTTGAACAGACATTTTCTTTGAGTATCCATTCTCATTAACACATAAACATATAAATATATAAAAAATTGGCAGTAATCATAGCTATAGTATAGATTCAATGAGCAACGTGGGTGCAGTACACCAACAGTCAACAGAGGAGGCTTTGGAATATATTGTTGTATTATTTGTTTGGGAAAAAAAAGCTTTACCCAAGTAAATATGTCACAAACAATTTAGGCATTTTCATCAAATTTCCTTTTTTAATTTAAGGAATTATCCACTTATGTGACCAAGTGATGGGAATTCATTGGTCACAGCTTTTATGGAAGATTGGATGTCATTCAGTACAATTTGCTTACAGGAACTTTGACTAGCTCTGCGAAGTGATATAATTGGTGATGATGGTAAGGAATGTTTTGTTGAGTTCCAAACTGGGGAAGGGCCATTCTTATTGCCAATTTATGATATGTTATTCATTTGTTTATTTATAATTGTATCAGTAGTCAGAGGTTAGAGAATCTAGAAATGTTATTTTTCCCACTAAATTATCAAAAAAAATCATGCTTATTTTACTGCTGAAACTTACATTAATCTTCTCTCAAAATGGGGTCCGATGAGACATGCGGATTGCATTAACAGTGATTTGTGTACAGTCGTCCCACAAGGCACTGTTATATTTTACATGCTTGTAGAAAATGCAATCCACATTCATCTATAAAATATACGAAATCTGCACAATCCATAAATCATAGTCACACAAGCAATATTTAATAATGCTATAACTTTGCCTTTTATTTAATTTCCAAGGCTCTCTGAATTAACTTTCCTTAAAAGAGTCTCTGTGTGGTCAGACACAACTAATACTATTTTCATATGGGATGTTAGTGCAGTTTTGGCTTTTGCTGTAGGGTAGCAGTCGGTCTTTAGCACAATGAGCCATATACTTGCCATATATATAATGATGTAGCGTTTTAAGCGTGTCAGTTGTTTAATAGCCAACATCATGCCAAAATGCAACAATTACTGTAAAGGAGCATGGTTGTAATTTATCTACCCTTTTTACTTTGACCGCAAAGGGCTTATTGCATTATCATTGTGCGTGTGTGTGTGTGTTTCACTGTTATGTAAGCTTGGGTAATTTGACTCTTCTGACTGTCTGAATGCCGAGTCGAGGAACTGTCTATGACTCCCACAAATACAGACGGGCAGCCCACTCTGACCCACAGACATTGAAATGCAGCACCACTTTACTGAAGAAGGAATACCAGTACCATCTACACTAACTCCAGTCATTTCATTTATTCCTTTCTAGCTGTAATTTTTCATCTAAAAGCCCTCAGCCACGTCTGGATTGCTCATAATGAGGGTGATGTAAACCAGTCTGGCACTCAGGGTCTGAAGAGGAGGGTCTATGATTATAATTCTCAGATTTTTAGGAGTTGAAATGGCTTTGCACTTTGCATAGGCTGTATGGAAAAGGGTGGTGGGTTCAGAAAAATGAACGTCAAATGCAATGCGCTCGTCTTACTGGAATAGAGGAAAGTTTGGCTGCCGTCGGCAGCTGGGTGGAGAGGAGTCTATTGTTGCTGCTAGTGGCCCGCACAAAGCGGAGGAGAGGGAATTGGAAAGAACGGATGGTGTGTTTGTCCAGCTGATTCTTCGTTTTTCATCTGAGTCCCTCCGTCCCGTTCCTGCCAAGCACTTTTCCATCCCTCAGAGCACACGCACGCCCTTGCACACTCCCACGCAGTGCTCTCACAGATTTAGGCTCTCTGTTTTATTGTTAGTGGATCATGTCCCCACAATGACTTTTGAAGCAAGTTGATGTTTACAGAACTTTAATTTTATACAGTTTGCTCTGGGCATGTTTCCATTTGCCAACTCAGTAAATATCACAGGCAGTTTCTAAAGGTGGGAACTAAATCTGCCCATTCTTCTTTTCTAATACCAGCTGCCCACTGTCGTGCATAGTAATCATCTAAGATTATAATCTCTCCTCTCCTCTCCTCTCCTCTCCTCTCCTCTCCTCTCCTCTCCTCTCCTCTCCTCTCCTCTCCTCTCCTCTCCTCTCCTCTCCTCTCCTCTCCTCTCCTCTCCTCTCTCCTCTCCTCTCCTCTCCTCTCCTCTCCTCTCCTCTCCTCTCCTCTCCTCTCCTCTCCTCTCCTCTCCTCTCCTCTCCTCTCCTCTCCTCTCTCCTCTCCTCTCCTCTCCCCTGCCTCCCCCTCCCCTCCATTTCTTTCCACTCAGATTACCTTTCTGTCCTGTTATTATCTCATAGATCAGGATTAGGAAGGAGTCTGTGTCAAGACATCAGTAACCACATTCTGAAAGTATTGTCAGTGGTTTTTGGTGCCAGAAATTGGTCAAATTTAGCTGCATAATGTAATCTCATGTCTCATTCCTATCGCTGTCCTTTTTCATCAGGTTATTTTTCTGTATTTATGTTTGTTTCGAAACCAGTGAACCTGGTTATTCTGTCTGTGGGATAGTTTAATCGTAATTTTCATGAATTTGTTTAGGAAGTTATATAGTTACTTATTATAATGTTTACAGTTTTTCTTAATTGCTAAAACCATCAATCACTTTCTCAAAACCTTAAACACAAAACCAAACTACATTCAGAGAACCTCTGGCTCTTCTGTCAAAATCAAACAATTGCCTCAAAACCATTTTATCTGTGCTCAAAATCAAATAATGCTTTCAGATCATACACACAGCGAGTCAATATTATTAACACTATAGATCATTCATTAGACACTACATCAGAAACTGGAGAACACAGCATCCAAAGCATGCAGTTACAGCAAACAAAGTAAATTTAGCAATACGTAAAAAAGGATAGTACCCATGTAGAAGGGGACGTTCTCACAACGTTGCACAACGTTCCCTAAAGGTTCTCTAAAGGTGTAGAAAATCCAGAACCTTTATAGAACATTAGGGCTGTTCCTCAAAACATGAGGTTGTGAAAGTGCTGCAGTTCAAGGATTCTTATATGACTTTAATCATTTTTTGATTATTTTATGGTCACATATAGCAACATTATAAAATGGACATTTGGGCTGTTAAGAGAACGTTCCCACATGCTCCTCTGTTGGTTATATAATAACATTCCCGATGGGGGACGTTCCATTTTGATTATTCTATGGTCACATGGCAAAGTTACAACAAGGATATTTGGAAGTTAACAGAACATTCCCATGTGAGTGAGAATGGGTTGTCATTTAACAACATTCCTGATATGACTTTAGGGGGATATTCCATTTTGGTTATTCTATTGTTACATAGCAATGTACGAAGAGTAAATTTGGGATGTTAACAGAACGTACCCTCATGGTCCACTGTTTGTCATATAATAACGTTCCTGATATGTCTTTAGGGGGACTTTCCATTTTGGTTATTTTATGGTCACATAGCAACATTATAAAGAGGTCATTTGGAATGTTACAGTTTTTCTGAATTTCTAAAAAACATTTCTTGAAACCATAACTCATTTTCTCAAAACATTAAACACAAATCCAAATCTTCAAACTACATTATTAACTCTTTTGGCAAAATCAAACAGTTTCCTCAAAAAAATTTCACCTGTTCTCAAAATCAAACAAAGCTTTCAGATCATACACACGAGTCAATAATATAAGCACTACACAGAACACAGCATCCATAACGTGAGGTTACAGATTGTAGGTATATTGAATGTATACAGAATGTATATTGCATGCACTAAAAATGTTGCAATTACGTAAAAAGTTATCAAAAGCTAGGTTTGTATATATTGTATACTGTGTACTGCAAATACAGTATTGTATTGAATATTGTATGGTAATGAACACTTAAACAATCTTAAACAGTCTTAATGCAAAAGCCCAAAAGGTAAAAAAAACTGTAAATTAAAAGTATGTTACAGTACACTCAAAAAGTTATCCAACTGCAAAATAAACATCAGTGAGAGATTGATGATAGTCAAGTCACCTTTATTTATAGGGCTGTATACAATACAGATTGTTTCAAAGCAGATTTACAGTGAAAACAGGAACATGATGATCAGTGATGCAAAGAGAGTTCATTTCGGCTGTACAGCAGCTCTAAAAGAAAATAGTGTCATTGTTCAGCTGAAGTCAGTTCAGTGTTGATTCAGTTCCGTTGTAAAGATTGATTATTACAGTTTTTTTACGATTTCTTACACACTAAAATGAAAACTTTCCAACAATTAGCAAAACCTTACACTCAAGGAGCAAAACATCGGCCTAGATTTGCACAACTGTAAGCTCATTGTTAGATTCACACTTTTTTGCAAAACATTACACAAAGTGATTTGTAAAACACTAAACACACATGCATGCATTTGACACCGAAATGTATCATGATGTAATTTCCTTGCAATTTCAAAGCAAAGGCTTTCAAATGAACACACTCATGAACCAATTGGTTAAACACAGCCACCAGGTGTGCACACACACTGGTGCTTAATTCTAGACACACCAATCAGGTTTAAGTTCACCTGTCTTCAACAAAAATGGAAGGCAACGTCGCAGTAAGAGGAAGAGTGAGGAGGAAAAGGGGAGCCCGTGGAGGAATAAGGGTAGAGATGCGAAGAGAGAGGAAGGGGGGATGAGAGGGGAAGGGGGGTGAGAGGGGAAGGGGGATGAGATGGGAAGGGGGATGACCTGGGGTAGGATATGGCCAAAGAAGTCGGGGACCAAATTTATCAGTGGCAATTCGGGCAACCTTGGTACCCATGGGTACTACTGAGTACCAATGAGTTGACATTGATAGAGGCTGGACAGAGAGTTCAGCCCAACCTCAGCAGATATAAAAGACAAACCTTTGAAAATGCATGAATGAATCGACTCTCTTCCCCTCTACCCCTCTCTTCCCCTCTCTTCCCCCCTACCCCTCTCTTCCCCTCTTTACCCCTCTCTTCCCTCAAGAGTGTGCACCTAATGGCTGTGTTTAACAGATTGGCTCATAGGTGTGGTAATTTGACAGTCAGTGCTTTAAAATTGCAAGGAAGTGACATCATGACATACTTTTTTGTATGATGTATACAAGTGTGTTTAGTGTTTTGCAAATCACTGTGTGTAATGTTTTGCTAATAGTGTGAAGCTGACAATGTGCAAGCACAGTTGTGCAAATCTAGCCTTGTGTTTTGCTCCTTGAAGGTTTTGCTAATTGTGGGAAAAGTTTAATTTTAGTGTGTAAGCAATCGCAAAAAAAATGTAAAATAAATATTTTCATCAATATGCAGTACTGGTCTTGTGTGTACTGTTTGGTCAGTATATTCATATACTTTATTCTAACAATATATCTGAAAAAAAATCTAACCCAGATTATATAATTAGAAAAGTAGAAATTTTATAAGTGTTTAAGATTGAGAACAGCAGTGTTGTAAATGAATCAGACAGAATCCGATTGTATGAACCATATGTGTGCCATACGGTTTCAAAATTGGGGTTTGTTAAATCATTTTAAAATTTTGAAAGAAGTGTTTCATTTAGCAAAATAACGGAGGTGTTCTGCTACTTGTGTGTGTGGCTGTGTGAATTGTGTGTAGTGCTTTGTTAAAATTAGCCTTGTTTTTAAAATTGCCCTTAAGCAATCGTAAAAAAAAAAACTGTACTAGGTGAGGTCCTTGACACCAGCGGGGACATACTGGGAATGTAACATTTCTAGCAGGGTAATCACAACATACAGTAGTAAGGTGAATAAATTGTACACTGAATGCACTGCAGGTGTATTTTACTGAATATAGTAGGCTTATTGAATGTCTGTATATTCAGCTTACAGTGAAAATACAGTAACCCAAAAGCAAAATCCAAAAAGGTCAATGAAAACTAAATGAAAAACATGTACACACAAAAGAGTTTTGCAACTGCAAAATCAAGGTCAGTTAGAGATTCATTCTGCCTCAGCAGCACGTCTTCATGTTGAGTCCGTCCTGAGGACTTTCTCCACATCATAGGCTATATCTTCTCTTGCCAGGCAAAGGGAAAAACCCTCTGATGTGCCAGATCCAGCCTTGACAACAACTTTCTCGCTCTCATCCTCTTCCTCCTCATCCACCACCTTTTACACATACTCTTCCTCCTCTCCCTCTTACTATATTGTTTCCACCCATTGGTATTAATGTTCAGTGCAACATTTTGAGTCAGTTTTGGCACTCTGAACTGACATGTACAGTTGGTTTGGTCACATCATTAGAAATAAGTATGAACAATATTGAGTCATTGTGTGTAAACAATGACAACTGTGTTGTAGCATTTTGAAAACACGTGCATCAGTGCGAAATTTGTTTTACTGAGTGAGAATGTGTATTGTTTTACAGAAAGAGTAATTTATTCGGCAAATTGGTTTAAGCTATTGAGAATTTGGTTCAGAGAATGGGGTTTAGTGTTTTAGCTATTCAGAAAAATGTAAATGAAAAGGGACTAAACTGGTTTGGGATTTTAGTCAGTAATTAATTGTTGATGAGGATGATTGCACTTTTAAAAAAGAGAAGCTAAAATAGATGGGAATAATAATGCAATTAACATTCACATGTGAATAAATGAATTTGATGAGATTGATCCCAATGCTGCAGAAATGTTACAGTATGCCTGGAAGCTTGTTACACAAAGTTATAGGCCTACACAAAGTATAATAAACTTGTTTCTCAGATGCATGAAGTATTCATAACTTTAGACAAATGAGGAACAAAGACACTCATTACATAGTTGCAGGTCTATTAGTTGTTGGTTATGAAACTATCCAACAGAGAACGGCAATTAGCTTTCAATGCAATGAACTCTCAATGAACAAAAACAGCATTTTGTGCATTATTGAGTGACTGACTAACTTAAACACCTTTGAGTGGCCATTGCATTCATGCACTCAACAGAAATGTCTGTGATTGGCTACAATCAAAACATGTTGTAAATAGAAACCTTAGATGTTCTTCACAGAGTGCTTAAGAAAGAAGGCGCCTTTCAGCAGGTACTACGTTGACCCAGTGCTTAGTATAACTGGTACTACAGAAAGGCTGTTATTGGTACGGTTTTAAATTCTATTATCATTTTGGTACCAAAGTACCCATACTTTTGACAGCACTTTTTCAGACATAATGTGGGGAAATTGTCCAGGCTGTCTGGGTATGGCTCAAACCTGTTTAAAAGATCTGTTGTGGTTTTCCCCTCATCATGCATAAGTTTGAGTCACTGTGGAGAATTTCATAGAGCAGTCAAAACCTGGGACACTTTATTCTGAAATGTTTTTGAGAAGAAATAGGTTTCCAAGGAATCATAACATAATTTGCAATGATGTTAAACAAATTTGAAAGAACTTTAGACATAACTAAGCAAATGTACTATGCTTATTTCCCAGGAGAATTAGAATCATACATTGTGGAAAACAGGGGAAAATTAACATTTAAAATTTTACATTTTACATTCTCATGGTCCTTTAAAATTATTTGAACTGTTCTTTAACTGTTGGATCCTGTTAGTAGAAAGATGGTGGTAGACAGTTGTGAGGCTTCCAACGGACACGAGTGAGGCTTTCACAATACTGCATAACATTCAGATCTGTATTATACATTTCATTTATTTTATTTTTAAGTTTGTTTACTGAAGCTGCAGAGGTTTTTTCACCATGGTGCTTGGTGATGAATGACTTTAAAAGAGTTCTGTGTCAGAGGAGCATGCAGTCTGAATTATGTTTGTGTTTCGAGCACGATCCCTGCTCCCAGGCGTGTGCTTATCGTTTGACTTGAGGTCAGCTACTGAAGAAGAACTCTTATGGGGGTTTTCTGCTGTGCTGAAATTTAGCAACATCTTGTTGACACCTAAAAGGATGTCTAAACTGTATCCCTGGAGTCATATAATTTGTTATATACCCATATTTAGATTTCCTGTCATTGCCTGAGGTGTCTTGTCACAAGATGGCCTCCATTTCTAGGCTTCTTGGAATTGGATCAAGTCCACCTGGTGAAGTCTAATTTCAAGATTCTTCCAGATGTACGAATGATCTGTTTTTTATGGATTCTGTGAACTCAGGCTGACTGAGAGATTGGAAGTTTCCCAAAGCCGTAGGTGGAAGGAAGATAGATCTACAGTTGGTGTATGTCCTGGAGAGATTTTTGAGGTCAATGTGAAAGATGTCCCAGGGGTCCTGCTCATCCAGCTACGCTCAGTGGATCTCATGAGACCAGAAAATAAAGACTTAAAAGGGAAAAAAAGCGGTGAAGATAGAGAGTTTGAGCTACAGAGAGAATTTTGCAAGACCAGGAAATCTACTACATCATCTCCAACTGTGTTTCTATCACAGCCACTATCGTCAAAGATGATTAACAATTAATATACAGTTTGGATTGGCGGGATGATTCTGTTCTGGGCAAGAACTCCCTGCCAATTCATGTAGCCTAGAATGGATAAGTGATAACCCCCTTAACAGAACAGAACCAACATAAATGTAGGCCTATTGCAGATATCATTAATGTTCTTAATGACAATAAGATAAATATTTGGAAGTTAACAGAACATTCCCATGTGAGTGAGAATGGGTTGTCATTTAACAACATTCCTGATTTGACTTTAGGGGGATGTTCCATTTTGGTTATTCTATTGTTACATAGCAATGTACGAAGAGTAAATTTGGGATGTTAACAGAACGTACCCTCAAGATAAATGACAGTCTTAGAATATTAGAAGCCCAAGAGAAGCTGGGGATAGAGGAGGGTAATAAGCTCCTGAGCAACCTGATAAAGGTGCTGATAATACGGAACAGACCTTATATTGGGATGCTGTAATAGCTGATTCATGTCCACCTATAGGAATATGACGCCTGAGAGTTAGCCGATGTGAGCTTGACTGACATAAACTGCCAGAATTAACACTGCTCTTGATATCTATGTACAGTAAAATGAAACTAAGCAAGGTCAATTTATTCATCCTGCGATTAACAACTGTTCCACACCTCTTTGCCCTACAACCATTACCAACTAACACACACCAAGATCATACACCACTCGTAGACCACATATTAAACTGGTCAAAAATGTGCCAAATCTAACTCTTACGCAAGTATGTATCAGAATATCTGAGTGTGCGCAAAATATTTTTTCATCTTTTTTCTAGGCATGGATCAGTCAAGTATAACCTCTACTAAAATTAACAAAGGTGTTTTGAGTCTCCTCCTTTTTCAACAAGCATGACTTTCCAGACGGATCCAGGCTGGTTTAACACAAAATCAGTAACCCTCCCCTTGAATTTTAATCACAAGTGGTAACAGGAGGTGCATTTGAGAAGCTTTTTTAGAAACAGGTTTCTTGTCACAGTTGCCCAGGGTTGAACCCACCTGTTGATTTATTTCATTTGAAAAAGGGTGGCTATAAAAAATAGACTTGTCATTATTGACACGTGGGAATGATAGAACCATCCACTGGGAGGTTGATAGATTTGATTTGGATGTAAAAATAACTGAGAGTACAGAATTAAAGCAAAGCAAGCACTGTGAAATATGGGATAAAATAATGTATAGAATAGCTCAGCAACAGCAGCAACCATTATTATTTAAGTATTATTTACACTGATCAGACATGACATTAGGACAAGTGATCTCTTCATCACGGCACCTGTTAGTGGGTGGGATATATTAGGCAGCAAGTGAACATTTTGTAGGAAAAATGGGCAAGCGTAAGGATTTGAGTGAATTTGACATGGGCTTACTTGGGGAACACATGGCATCAGGACACACTATGGGAGGAAGGCGGAGGCAGTGTGATGCTTTGGGAAATGTTCTGATGGGAAACCTTGGATCCTGTCATCCATGTGGATGTTACTTTGACACGTACCACCTACCTAAGCATTGTTGCACACCATGTACATCCTTTCATGTAAACAGTAATCCCTGGTTGCTTTCAGCAGGATAATGCGCCCTGCCACAGAGTATTTTTTCCCAGATCTAAATCCATTCAAGCATCTGTGGGATGTGCTGAACAAACAAGTCTGATCCATAGAGGCCCCACCTTGCAACTTAAAGGACTTAAAGGATCTGCTGCTAACATATTGGTGCCAGATACCACAGCACACCTTCAGGGGTCTAGTGGTCATGCCACGGTGGGTCAGGGCTATTTTGGCAGAAAAAAGAGGCCCAACACAATATTAGGAAGGTGTCATAATGTTTTGCCTGATCGGTGTATATACTATATTATTTTTAGTAGTTTTAAGTACTACAGTAAATAAAGTTTGTTTTTCATCTCATATTTCATTTCAGCTTTATTTCAATAACTAAACAATATTTTAGTAGATTTAGTTTTTCGTTTAATGATAGCAACACCAAAGCTGACAGTGAATGTAATGGTAATACACTGAGTTGTGAGTCACATGCCAGGAGACTATGATTTGCCAGAATCAATCATTAAAATAAAAAAATCAGGAGCTGCATGCCTATCATTACATTTACTCAGAGGTGGTTCATGAATTGCTTCATAACATGAATCACTGGAGATAATAAAATGATGATTTGTTCCATATAAAATGAATGGAAACACTTGCTGACACAGACAGCAGCATCAATTCAGTTGACAATGTTTTGTAAATGTAATGTTTTTCTCTCTCTACTAGGGGCCTATTTATTACAATTCATGACCGCTCCCACATCTCCACATTACTTCAGAGCTGGCCAGAGAAGGACATTCGTGTGAGTTTTGCTCACTTACATCTTACACCACCCTTTACTATTACATAATGTACCAGAACTTACAAACACAAAATTAAACTCTCTAGGGTTTCACCAATTCCAAAGACATTGATTCCAAATTTATATGACTTGTACCGTGAAAACGATGCCATAAAGTCATATTAATCTGCTCATTAAGAATTTAAAAGTTATTAAGGTAATGATGTCGCACCCTGTAGGGCTTTGGCATGTTGAGGAATTATGCAGGGTGGCATGAAATGAAGCAGTAAAAATGTTAAACACCTACTGCATCTGCATCACAATGTTAACGGAAAAAAACATGTTGTTCTTGCTTTGGGATCAATTGCGTTCAGCAATTGGATTAAATTACACAGCTCATGCTGTTATTTTAAATTTAGTAGTTTATTGTGAATATGTGAAAATGTGAAAATTAAAGCGGAAAATCTGTTGTTACTGGAGGGCAGATTTACAAGCCAACCTAGTTTATCACAGATCCAGTTATAAATGCATATGTTTAATCCAGGGCAAAAACTTAAAAATACATTGAAGAAAGTGATTTGATAATAAAATGCTTAAATTAGATCAGCAAGCTTTGTAGGGTGAATTAAAAGTACAGGCTGGTTTGCTGTAGATTCCAAAACATTATACACACACTACCAATTGAAGTCAGTAAGATTTTTTAAAAATGTTTTTAAAAGAAGTCTCTTATGCTCACCAAGGCTACATTTATTTGATCAAAAATACATTAAAACAGTAATATTGTGAAATAATTGTACAATTTAAAACGGTTTTCAATTTAAAGTCCCTGTAAAGGCAATTTTGAGATTTGTTTCTAAACAAATTAGAAATGTTAGAAATGTATTGTTGAAACACATTACAAAGACTGTGAACTATGTAGTACTGAATTCAGAAGTCAGACCGTTAAGAAGTTTTTCACCATTGCTGTTTTCCGGATTTTTTGGGCGGGGTTAAAACGGTGGCTCGATGACGCACTGGAGCCGCTTGGCATGTGGCCCCTCCCCCATAACTAGAGCACATTTGCAATTTTGCATCAGTTCACCCGCTAGATTGCGAGTTACTGTCAGCACCGTTAGTTACTACAGCCTACAACTTACAAAACAGCCTACAAAACAAAAAATACAATCTCAAGAAGAGGTGGATTAATTTTGTGAACAGCTACCTTGATGGAGTGCTGAGGATCACCACCAACACCTGCCTCTGCAGTGTTTTTACACGGATAGTTTTACAAACTTTCATCGGCAACAACTGGGATTCACTGATTATCCGCTGCAGAATGGGGCGAACCGACTATCTCCGCCCGACCTTCATCCTCCCGTCCCGCCGACATCTGGTGCCGTCGTGACTCGTGAGCTGTACTTGAGTGTTGTTGTTGTCTTGTGTGTTTACGGCCGCTTTCCCGCGAGTGGGCGTGGTTTCGGCGCCGACAGCGGACACGCCCCCAGCGTTTGAGAGCAGAGAATGCTGCTTATTTTTTCAAGATTTCGATAAGATATTTTATGTAGTTAGCGGATTTTTTTATGATTCAAATTTGGCTAGGTGGTTAATAACACATTTATCTGTGGTGTGAGCAACTCAGAATACATGTTTAATTTTGACTTTACAGGGACTTTAATTACATTTTAAAATGTCATTTATTCCTGTGATGTTAAAGCTACATTTTACATTACTTCAGTCTTCAGTGTCACATGATCCTTCAGAAATCATTCTAATATGCTGATTTAGTGATCAAGAAACATTCATTATTATTATCAATGTTGAAAACAGTTATGTTAATATTTATTTTGGAAATCGACGCATTTTTTTTTCTTCAGGATTCTCAGGTGCCAGCAAGAACAGCGTTTCTTTACAATATAAATCTTTATGTAACACTATAAATGTTGGCTTCATTATAAATGTGTTGTCACTTCAAGTTAATGTGTCCTTGCCGAATAATAGTATTCATTTAATTCAATTATTTGAAATGTGTGCGTACGTGCGTGTGTGTGTGTGTGTGTGTGTGTATACTGTATATATAAATCATATACCAAAATCATGGCTTCCAATAATGCATGCATGGCCCACATATATGGTTAAAAAAAATTATTTGTTCACCTAAAATTTTACAAATGATTTGGTTGTTCATGCAGTCTGTTTCTGAATTTGCTGACTGTCTCGATAACTTGGTTGTATTTTGTTTTTTGCTAGGCTGTAGTAGTGACAGATGGGGAGAGGATACTGGGCCTGGGGGATCTGGGCTGCTATGGCATGGGCATCCCAGTGGGTAAACTGGCCCTCTACACCGCCTGTGGTGGAATGCCGCCCCAGCAGTGCCTGCCTGTTATGCTGGACGTGGGGACAGACAATGAGGTAGGCAGACATGTGGCACCACTACCATCCAGACCGTGACTGCTGACATCCACTTGCCATCTCGCTCTCCTTGACATAATCAAAGACATAACTATTCATAGTAACCACATCCTCTCTCACGACTTTAATCAAAACTCGTTTGTTTTCAATGGTCGCAATGTTGCAGGATGGAGGTAACTGCTGCAGTAGCTGTAGGCTATGAATAGCCCTGTGAGTTCAGAGATAAATTTAGTGAGCAAAAAGTCTGTGTCATTCTCGACAGGGCTAAGGGTGTGGCATTTCAGAAATAGAAAACCACTGCCTCGTTTACCAAGGCTTTGCTCCAGTGTCCACCTGGCACTCCCCTTCTGTTCCAAAGCAGTGGCTAAGCCATGCCATCATAGATGCCAAATCTCAGATGGAGGGAGAAAGACAAAAAAGTAAGAGAAGATGAGACTAAGAGAGAGTTTCATGCCTTGGTGATTTAGAGACACTGGACCCACTTTATATTAGGTGGCCTTAACTACTATGTACTAACATTTTAATGAACAATTTGATACATTGCACTTATTGTGTACATACATTTGTTTACATTGTACTTACATTTTTAAAAATACCTTAATGTAATTACATCTGTAATTAATTTCTGTAGTTACATTTGTAATTACACAGTTGACACTTCCCTTGTACCTAACCCTACCCTTAAACTTACCCATCCCACCACACCTGTCCCTAACCCTACCCGTATCCCACCTCAATATCAGCAAAGGTGTTTTGCAATACAATATGAACACAGTAATTACATTGTACTTAATTTTTGATGTAAGTACATAGTAGTTAAGGCCACCTAATATAAAGTGGGGCCGAGACACTTGTCTTTACATTGAAGTCATAGTTTATGTATACTAGGGGTTGCACAGACTAGTCGACTTTAATACTCTGCTATTACGCTATAATCTTAATGTCGACTAGTCTCTGATCATGGCCTATAGAGGCGCAACAGGATAAGATATCCACTTTTACACTCAGTTTCCAAACAGTTAAAATAACAAATAAATGCATACTCCTAGAACGCACCACAAGATATGTTTGATTATACCACCTGGATGCTCAAAATGGATCGAGTGAATGTACATTTTCAACAGATTATTGTACACGTAAGTCAATCAGCATTCTAAACTAATGCGCAACTGCACTGTAATGCACACACACACATACAGACAGTAGCTTGCATGCGCAGATCATGCACAAAGCAACATTCAGTAGCACAGAAATGTATTGTCAACATTGTTCTGTGATTTATCAATAAAATATCCCAGAAACTGAAAAGTTCTGACATATATTTATGGAAGTACGACGGCAACACATGTGGAGACGAGAAGGAATAAAAAGCATCAGTTCAGTTGTCATCTGTTGCAGTCTTAATTTATTACAAGACAAACAACAATACAGACAGAAGCACAACAGAAGCGCTCTCTCGGGTGCGCTCTCTCTCTGTTGCACGTTACGTCCCGTAGCTCAAAAAGGGACGCAACAAAAAGAGGGACACAAGAAAGCCGAAAAATACCCAAATTAATAACAAAAATAGACCTATACAGAAAGAAAACAGTATATAAATGTAACAGTCAGGAATCAGTGGTGTATTGTAATGAATGCATTTAAAGGTAATGTGCTGTTGCTAGTGTTGGATGGGTCAAAGGAAAAACAACTTTAAAGGAACCCAAACGTAAATGAAAATCGTGTCCAGTCTGTCGCCCTCCTTGGCCTTTTCCTCATGCTCCTTTTTAACACACTTGACAGGAAGTCTCCACAGGTGTACGGAATAACCACTTGAAAGGGCGGAGCCAGCAAATCATCCACCTGAGCCTGGGGAAACCCCACTCAACAGGGGAGTTGTCACACACGCAAGATCAATTCTGTTTTGCGCCTGAATAGTCAAATACACTCGCACACTGATGTCAAAATGTCCATCGTGTGGAGTATCTCGCATTAACACAGTCGGTTATGGCTTAAGTGTATGTAAACAGGAGGGAATAAATGTGTCAGAATATTACGTCCATGCTTTCAGCTGCCCAATTAAATACATGTCTGTCATTAATGTTAATCAAACAACTACAGATGTTAAATAACTGTGTACATATTAAATAAATCTACTGTTATCTGAAAAATTATTACATTTACTATTGTTTTTGTAATTTGCTAATTTGCTTTTTTGTTCTTTTACATTGCCTAACAAAACTAACTCATCTCATATTAAATTTCTCATATTAGCCTATGCTCCTATTGCCCAACCCTTGCTCACCTGCACATACCAGCTGATATACAGTGTAGTCTTGATTTGGGTGGTCACTCTGAATTTGAAAGTTTGAAAGGGTTTTAAATCTTCTAAATCAAGTAAAATGACTCAAATCAAGTAATGTATGCATTCCAAAGTCAACTTTAATCATATAAAATGTAATTTCCAAACAGCAAAATTGTGGCCAGTGTAACTTTGGAAAACCACTAGCCACAGTAGCTGGTGAGCAAAAAAGTTTCAAGCCCTGTTTCTTAGTAACTAAAACCCACAGTTTTACCACCAATCAATAACTAAAAAAAATATTATTTATTGTGCTACTTTATCTGTATCTGATTTAGAATGAGCAGAAATCTGTGGGAAATATAACAACTCAAAGATAAAAGCACATTACACAACGGATCGGCGACAACATTTCATGTTTAAATTTTGCATGCAAGAAGCTTGTGATCCAAGTTGTCTGTGTGCCGATTTGCAGCGAAAAGGAAAAAAGAATATAAAAGAGAATGGTTACTTGCAGAAGCCATGCTTGCTAATTTCCTGTCGCCGGACTCCTCCTCCCTGAACTTTCCCTTGCCCTGTATCTTTGCTCTCTCACTGGCTGGAGGTTATCTACACGATTGTCACTCAACTGTCAGCGAGTAAAAATCAGGGATAAAATTGGGCAGTGTGTACCCGGCACATAAGACTTCTTTAAAAATCTTAACTATTTTACCCAAAGCATATTACTTTAACGGAACACACTGACTTTTTGGGACTTAATCACAGTATCCCCCAAAGTTAGATAAGTCTATACACACCGTTCTCACCTTCGTGCGTGCCATAACTCTGTCTGACGCACCCACCGCTAACCTAGCTTAGCACAAAGACTGGAGGTAAACGGCTTCATCTAGCCTACTGCTCAATAAGTGACAAAATAACGCCAACATTTTCCTATTTATATGTTGCGATGTGTATAGTTACATTATGTACTAAGACCAGTGGAAAATGAAAAACTGCATTTTTCTAGACTGATATGGACTGAACTACACTCTCATTGCTAAGCTCGGCTAGAGTTAGTCAGACAGAGTTATGGCATGCACGAAGAGGAGAATGGTATGTATGGACTTATCTAACTCTGGGGGGATATGGTGAATAAGCCAAAGTCCCCAAAAAGTCAACGTGTTCCTTTAAATTCAAGGTATGCATTAAGTATAGGCCTATCTAAGTTAATATGAGGTCATATGTCATGTCAACAACTCTTGCTTTTACACTAAAATTTGAAGTTCCTTAACTCATTTGACAGCTTCACACTCTTGTTGGTCTCTACAAAAGCTCATAAATGAGAAAGAGGGTAAAAGCACATTAACACTGTTGTGTAACTGCTCTGAGTCAGTTTTCCCATTCGGTTCTGCTTCAGTCTCCAGCCGTCCAGCTCCACATGTTTCTTCTGCTGCGATGCTAAATCACGAGTGACCAGTCAGCGATTCAACGTATCCTCAGGCATCAAAACACTTTAATGAGTTGACTCTAGATTTTGGCCCCCTGTCTCTGTCTGCATCCAAGTGTATTCAGCTGCTGCTGGAGGAATGGAGAGGAATTTTTTTGTTGTTGTTTAATTTATTTATCATTTGCTTTGAGTTAACTTTATTTATTTGTTTATTTTTCACTCTCCGTATAATTTTGCATGCATGGGTTCATGATAAAGCGTCACTCAACATAGACAGACAAAAACGCGTATGCAGTATTTCATACCCACAGCAAGCACACATGGCTTGCTGTTTAGTCTTCCGTCCCTCTACAAGTCTAAAATTGAAAGACTTCTTCTGCTGCACTATTTGGCCGACTTTGCATGAAGTCTGAGATAATTAAGACCTGTTTTCAGGATATTCTGAAGAGATGACAGATCTGATTGATGAACTCACTGCTTATACCCCCACAGCTGTGTGTGTGCATTTTATAGGACTATGCAGTCAGATGATAAAATGAGTGTTATTAAAGGATTAAGTCTACTGTTATTTCTAAAGAAGCAAGACGCCTACTGACTGGGGTCAGGCTGAATGCTTTTTTTCTGCCTCTCTGAGGGAGCTTGACAACTGCACTTGCATCAGTTTTGACTTTTCAAACACAGTCACTAACGACAATACAAACAGTGAGGAATCTGATCCAGCATCAGCATACATCATTTATGGTTGCTTGATCCAGGCCCTGTACGCTCTGGTTAAACTCTAATCCATAAAGAACGCTGTCTGTGGTCTAGCTGCTAGAGAAAGTTCAAGATAACATGGAGGGGCTTTGCGCAGCCTTTTTATGAAGAGCTTAAATGCGCTAATTGTTCATGTCAGCAAACTGGATTTCCTGTCAGATACTATTTGCACCTCGTAATTGCAGTTTTTATTTGCATGATGATGATGATGATGATAATTTTAACAATTGAAAATATTCAAATTAACTCTAAACACCTGCAAAAGATTCCTGAGGCTTTTAAAAACTCCCAGCCTGGTTCATTACTCAAAACCGCGATCATGGGTAAGACTACCGACCTGACTGCTGTCCAGAAGGCCATCATTGACACCCTCAAGCGAGAGGGTAAGACACAGAAAGAAATTTCTGAATGAATAGGCTGTTCCCAGAGTGCTGTATCAAGGCACCTCAGTGGGAAGTCTGTGGGAAGGAAAAAGTGTGGCAAAAAACGCTGCACAACGAGTAGAGGTGACCGGACCCTGAGGAAGATTGTGGAGAAGGACTGATTCCAGACCTTGGGGGACCTGCGGAAGCAGTGGACTGAGTCTGGAGTAGAAACATGCAGAGCCACCGTGCACAGGCGTGTGCAGGAAATGGGCTACAGGTGCTGCATTCCCCAGGTCAAGCCACTTTTGAACCAGAAACAGCGGCAGAAGCGCCTGACCTGGGCTACAGAGAAGCAGCACTGGACTGTCGCCAAATTTTGCATGTCATTCGAAATCAAGGAGAGTCTGGAGGAAGACTGGGGAGAAGGAAATGCCAAAATGCCCGAAGTCCAGTGTCAAGTACCCACAGTCAGTGATGGTCTGGGGTGCCATGTCAGCTGCTGGTGTTGGTCCACTGTGTTTTATCAAGGGCAGGGTCAATGCAGCTAGCTATCAGGAGATTTTGGAGCACTTCATGCTTCCATCTGCTGAAAAGCTTTATGGAGATGAAGATTTAGTTTTTCAGCACGACCTGGTACCTGCTCACAGTGCCAAAACCACTGGTAAATGGTTTACTGACCATGGTATTTCTGTGCTCAATTGGCCAGCCAACTCTCCTGACCTGAACCCCATAGAGAATCTGTGGGATATTGTGAAGAGAAAGTTGAGAGACGCAAGACCCAACACTCTGGGTGAGCTTAAAGCCGCTATCGAAGCATCCTGGGCCTCCATAACACCTCAGCAGTGCCACAGGCTGATTGCCTCCATGCCACGCCGCATTGAAGCAGTCATTTCTGCAAAAGGATTCCCGACCAAGTATTGAGTGCATAACTGAACATAATTATTTGAAGGTTGACTTTTTTTGTATTAAAAACACTTTTCTTTTATTGATCGGATGAAATATGCTAATTTTTTGGAATTTGGGGTTTTCAAGAGCTGTATGCCAAAATCATCAGTATTAAAACAATAAAAGACCTGAAATATTTCAGTTGGTGTGCAATGAATCTAAAATATATGCAATTTAAATTTTATCATTACATTATGGAAAATAATGAACTTTTATCACAATATGCTAATTTTTTGAGAAGGACTTGTATATATGAAAATAATAATACATTAAACAGTAGTAAATATTTTTTTTATTTAAGTATTTAACTAATTTGAATTAATTTAATTATAGATTGGAATATAATCAGGTAGGATCTGAAAATATCACTATCTCTGGGTTAAATTTTCGCTACAGAATGCTGCACTGTCTGACTAGTAGTTACACTTTGGTACAGCTGCAGTGTAGATCCAGATTGTACACACACAAACAGACAAAGCAGATTGCAATCAAACCCATTTAAACACTATCTTTGTAAACACCTCCTGTGAGTTTTGCTGAAGTATTGTGCCTTGTCTAAACAGTGCTGTATTTCATGGAAATTTCTGAGCTCCTGTATACACTGCAGACCTCCAGACAACAGATTATGATCGCTGATAAAAAAGTCTGTTGATGTGTCTGGTGTAAAAGGGGAATATGATCTCTGATGACGTCTCTTACACATCAACATTGAACTTCAGAGGCTCCTTCTGCTGATTGACAGCAGGGACACTCTGTCTAAACTGCTCTCTCCTCATGTGACCTGATCCACACGCATACATTCACATACTGAAAGGAAACCAAATGATGTCATTGCAAACAAAGTGCTGTCTGTTTTCTCTCTCTCTCTCTCTCTCTCTCTCTCTCTCTCTCTCTCTCTCTCTCTCTCTCTCTCTCTCTCTCTCTCTCTCTCTCTCTCTCTCTCTCTCTCTCTCTCTCTCTCTCTCTCTCTCTCTCTCTCTCTCTCTCTCTCTCTCACACTCACACACACACACACACTCATTTTCTCATTCTTCTCCGACTGTGGCTAACAGACCTTGACTGTTCCTGTGCCTTAATCTCACCTGAAAGACTACATACACATACAGTTCACACACACACACACACACACACACACACACACACACACACACACACACACACGTTGTGTTTCCATGTTTTATGGGGACATTCCATAGGCGTAATGCATTTTATACCGTACAAACTGTACATGCTATCCCCCTACACTGCCCTTGCCCCTAAACCTACCCATCACAGGAGACATGCTGCATTTTTACATTTTCAAAAAACATCACTTAGTGTGATTTATGACCTGTTTTCCTCATGGGGACCAAAAAATGTCCCCATAAGGATTTCGGATATTGCCATCTTTGTGGGGACATTTTGTCCCCATACCGTAGGGATTAACAGTCCACACACACACACACACACACACAGCATGGTTCATCAAAACCCCGAAGAGAAAAAGGCTTTCTCTCATCACCCACTCACCATTCATTACTCAAATTCACTCCTCAGTGCTGTTCTAGGATCAGATTTTGTCCTGATTTTGCCAGAATTATATCAGGTGTATTTGTTTCTTCTGGGCAATTCAAGCACTTTACTTTCTGTGAGAGCAGGCACATCTTCTTATTTGAGATGTTATCTGTTATTTTAGATATTATCTTAGCTTGTAATCAGATTCTTTTTCAGATTTAAAGCATTAACTAATGTCAACAACTGACATGGTTCATACATTTTGTATGTGTCTATCAAATGGGTAAGAAGATTACTAATTACTAAAAATTGCTCCCTGAACCACATTTTCATCAACCTTTCCGATTTTAGCTTTTTCCTATTATTATTAACCTGTAATTTTCTTCTCATTTTGAAGATACACTACAGATTTTTTTTTTATTCTCATATGCTCACCAAGGCTGATATTGTGAGATATATTTTGAGATATTATTATAAATATTAATATATTTTAAAATGCAATTTATTCTTGTTCCAAGGGCAACACAAGACGTCCTGCTTGGCAAAATCCTGTCCATGACAAATAATATATATATATAATATAATATATATTGTGCAGTCTACGAATATCCTATAAATGCAGTGTGGGAAGGGCTTATTTTGTCTCCGCCCTATTGATGGGATGTTTGTTTTGGTTCCTGTGAGGTTCAGACTTCAGAGAAACTACTTTTATAGCAACTGTCTTGAGATTAAAAAACACAGTCACAACAAGCCAGACCCTCTGGAAGTATATTCCCTCCAACTCAGTGTGCACTTAGAAGCGCATTATGAACACACAATAAATCTGCCTACAGTCACCGGCTCATATCTCAGACTGCACTCTCTGTTTCCGCTCCCACACTGATGAATTCACCTACCGACCTACCGCTAGAAACCAGACAGTCCTCCCATTATGAGCCCAATTACTGTGTAAAACTCTTAAGGAGAAATCCAAAGAAGTGCTGTAAGAAAAATATCAGCTTACGTCAATTGCAGCCTCCCTGCATGTGTGTTTTTATTTAAAAAAATATTTTTCAGCTAGCATGCCAGCACAGTTATCATGTATTATGAAATCGATCATGCATTTTTTTATTGCACTTTTTTTTTTTTCTGTAGAACATAAAAATATATATATTTCTGTCATGACAACTCTCTGAGAAATAATGTTTGGGACTAATGCTATTTCATGCATTTTGACTGTTAAAGAGTTGGATTCTCATGGCCAAAATTTCAAAAAACGAATTGGACGTATGACAGAGTATTTCTGTGCCAAATACACTCCTTCAGTATTTGAATAAGTTTCGGGAAGTTTTTTTTTTTAGTATAGCCCTGTATGATTAGACTGGGTAAACCCAGCCCGATCTGCCAGCGATTTGATTTCACCCTGCAGCTTAGGCTGTAAACCTGTACATTGTTTTATCCTGCTTCTGTTACAAATTTGCGGGGACAAATCACAAACCGGCTTATCCACCTTTGGCGAGTTTAACAAAATGACGGCTAGAGAAGAGATGGATCGTTGGTCTGATTGGTTAAAGGACTATCCAATTACGTACAGAGTCATTTGAACTATTATCTCTTTAGCTCTGCACATATAACATACATGAAATAAATCCCTGTAAGGCAGGCAAGGCAAGGCAAGTTTATTTATATAGCACATTTCATACACAATGGCAATTCAAAGTGCTTTACATAGAAAATGAAATTAAAATAGTGATAAGACTTAACCACGTGTAAGACTTAAAAATAAAAACAGGATAGTTAAAAAGTAATAATAATAAAAAGATAATTTTAAAGAGAATTTATAAAATAAGAAGACAATAGAAATATATAGTTGTAAGATATTTAAAAAGAATAAAATTATTACAGTATATATAGATAAAAAATAAAATAAAAATCAAAAATTAAGATGATGCATAGATTAGAATAGGTGCAATCAGTGGGACGTACAGTGGCACAGTGCTCATTCAGTAAATGCACAGCTGGACAGATGTGTTTTGAGTCTGGATTTGAATGTGGCTACTGTTGGAGCACATCTGATCTCTTCTGAAGCTGGTTCCAGCTGGCTGGCACAATAGCTAAACGCAGACTCTCCTTGCTTTGAGTGAACTCTTGGTATTTCTAACTGACTTGATCCTGATGATCTGAGTGATCTGTTGGGTTTGTATTTAATCAGCATATCTGCAATGTATTGAGGTCCTAGGTCATTGAGTGATTTATAAACAAGTAATAATACTTTAAAATTGATCCTAAATGTAACTGGAAGCCAGTGTAAAGACCTGAGGACTGGCGTGATATGGTCATATTTTCTTCTTCTGCTCAGAATCCTGGCCGCAGCGTTCTGTATGAGCTGCAGCTGTCTAATGGTCTTTTGGGAAGGCCGGTGAGCAGACCATTACAATAGTCCACACTGCTGGTGATGAAAGCATGAACGAGTTTCTCTAAGTCTTGCCTGGAAACAAAGCATCTAATTCTTGCAATATTTTTCAGATGATAGTAAGCTGATTTAGTTATTGCTTTTACATGACTATTGAAACTCAGGTCTGACTCCAAAATCACACCAAGATTTGATTTTTTGTTATTAGACCTTTTGTCTCAAGATATGCTTCACCTTGAGAATTTAATCTTTGTTTCCAAATGTAATGATTTCAGTTTTGTCTTTGTTTAACTGAAGATAGTTTTGGCTCATCCAAATGTTAACTTCATCAATGCATTTGCACAGGAGTCAATGGGGCTATAGTCATTAGGTGAGAGTGCTAAGTAGATCTGAGTGTCGTCAGCATAGCTGTGGTAAGCCATTTGGTTCTCTTTCATTATTTGGCTCAGTGGCAGCATGTACAGGTTGAATAGGAGTGGTGTTAGAATTGACCCTTGTGGGATTCCGCATGTCATGGATGTCCAGTCAGACTTATGGTCACCTATACTCACATAATAACCTCTTCCTTCTAAGTACGACCTGAACCATTTAAGGACCATCCCAGAAAGTCCGACCCAGTTTTCCAGCCTGTCAAGAAGTATGTTATGGTCAACAGTGTCGAATGCAGCACTGAGGTCGAGTAGCACCAGAATTGATGTTTTGCCTGTATCTGTATTGAGGCTAATATCATGTATTATCTTTATATGCTGTTTCTGTGCTGTGATGTGGTCGAAACCAGATTGAAAATTGTCAAAGTATCCGCTTGAGCTTAAGAATTTGTTCAGCTGACTGAAGACAACTTTTTCAATGATCTTGCCTATGAAGGGGAGATTTGAGATTGGTCTGTAGTTGTTCAATATGGAGTTATCCAGATTTCTCTTTTCAGAAGAGGCTTAACTACTGCGGTTTTAAGGGAGTTTGGAAAATTCCCATTGAGAAGTGATGAGTTTACCACTTCTAGCAGATCTGCTTCTAAACAGTTAAACACACTTTTGAAAAAGAAGTGGGAGTGTGTCAAGGAGGCAGGTTGATGTTTTAAGGTGCTGTACCGCTTTCTTCTAAAATTTTATAATCAATTGCTTCAAAATCCGACATAGTAACTTGTGGTCTGATCTGACTGACCCCAAAGCAACTCACGGATGTGCTGATCGCCTTCCTGATATTATTTATTTTCTCTGAGAAGAAGGAAGCAAACTCACTGCATTTGCTGTCAGAGAGCATTTCACTGGGAATGTGACTCGGAGGGTTTGTCAGTCTCTCTACAGTAGCAAAAAGAGTGCGCGTGTTGTTTATGTTTCTGTTTATAATATTTGAGAAGAAGGTCTGTCTAGCCTTGCCTAGTTCCACATTGAAATCATGAAGGCTGTCTTTATAGATGTTATAATGGATTATAAGTTTTGTCTTCCGCCACATGCGTTCAGATTTCCTGCTTTGTCTTTTCATTATTTGCACTGCCGTTGAGTTTCTCCAAGGTGCTTTCTGTCTGCCACTCTTTTTCTTGACTTTCTCAGGAGCAATATCATCAATTACACTCTTAACTGTAGCAGTTATATACAGGTGGAGCTGGGGAGGGTGGAGGGTTTCTGAAAGAGCGCCGCAAATTGCTAACAGCAACACAACCGGTATTTGTTTGAATGTTGAGCCTCAGCTCATTGGCCGGTAAAACAACACAGCTTCGCTATGTAGATTTACGATGATTGCTACCAAATTGAGTTCCAATCAGCCAATTGGAAGTACCAATTAGAACCAATCAGCCTGTACCATTTAGAGTTTCATGACAGAACTAGGTATATATTTTGAGAAATTCCTGTTTTTTAATGTCTATACAATGGAACTCAATGTAATATTTATTAATGAAAATTGTTATGAAGTGTTACCAAGAAAATCTGTTTGTTTATGACTTTTGTTATCGATTAGAGTTTTTTTTTTAAATCTGAAGGAAATTGAAACGGAAGTTGCAATACATCTTTAAAGATTGGAGAAGCCTGCCATATGTCACCAAAGAGAAGTCTTTATTCTTAATTTTCTAACTATCTACTTTACAGGAGTTACTTTTTCAGTCCCTCACTATTTTTTTGTCTTTTTCACTATAGTCCTATCAGATAAAAAAAAAGCTTTAATACTGAGGACAGATCGTCAGAACTGATTATGACAGAAATGTTGAGTTCTGATGAAAACACTTCCTTCTTAACTGTCATCAAAACATGGAAAAAGTTCAGGACTTGCCATACGATGTTAAGTATGCACCACGCATCAGAACTGCTAAGAGTGATGCCGGTGCTCTGTTAATTCATTTTCTTTTCTGGTTGACTGGCATGCTGACAGTGATGGGGCGCCCAGAATTTTTATATGACGCTTGTGTTCTCTCTCTACATCTTTTCTGTTTTTCAAATAGGGTTTATGGCTCACACTGTGATGTCTGCAGATCTGTACAAGAGCGACAGCTGCTAGACTTTCAAATTGAAAATGCAGTGTTTTTCTTTTTCCTCACATGCTGGCCTCTTTCTGTCTCTTTTTATGCTTTTATGCATTTCTCTTTCTCTCAGTCTGTGTTTCCTTAAGCACATGCAGGCATAAATAACTGAGAGGTTTATCCAGCTGCGAGGTAAACAGATTACCATGTAATCGAATTAAAGAGAAACTGTATAATAAACATTCGCTTTTTGAGTTTTGATGGTGTTGTATTTTTGGTTATCATTCTTTCCGCTGGTTAGAGTAATATGATAAACAATAGCATGACGTCCTGTCATGCTATTGTTTTGATGCCTGGGATTATAAAAGTGTGGTTAAAAACCTTTATTTCTCTCTTTCCCTGTCACAGGAACTCCTGAAGGATCCTCTGTACATTGGTCTGAGGCACAAAAGAGTACGTGGACAGGCCTATGATGAGCTGCTAGAGGAGTTTATGAAGGCCATCACAGACAGGTATTGTAAATTCACTGTACCCTTCCCTCACAGCACACACTTCCTTCCACAGGCCACTGATGGAAATGCCTGGAGAGCATAGCTGAGACATTGCGTTGCAGGAATGTGGGGTAAAGCGCATGCCGCTAGGTTTGCGGGCTCTGAGCGACGACTCCAGTGGCAGGGACCCGAACCGGATCGCTGACTGCACGCCTCATCAATTCTCTCCCCACATATCCTGCTCTATATAGTGCCATGCGGTGATGTAATTCGGGCCATAACCAGCCCTCACTGTCTGGTTGATGGCTCATTGGGCTCCCTGATATTTAGAATGTTTCACAGTCTTGAGACATTTTCTTTGATAGTCTTCAAGATGGCAGATTGGGCTATTTGAGACATTGTCACTTTTTTGACAGCTAAATGGAGAGAGAATGCCAATGCATAAAACAAACATTTTTTGGATCTTGTAAGATAAAAATTAGCTGCATGCTGGAGTTTAGCATTGTTAAAGTTTGTGTGTTTTAAGTCTTTATTAGTGGAATTTGTTACTTCAGGCATTACTATTACTTTAAATTTTAAGCCGTGGGTCTTAAGCATTTTTTCACGCGACTGGTGTATTCAATGGGAGCGCCACATTTTTAGAACGCCATGAGCATAACGAGGTGCTTTGCCCCCGGATTTTTTACCAGTCGCCAAGAGTTGAAGAATGTTCATCTTTGAGTAAAACACCACACTCATCACTGTCACTTTTTACCCAGACGTCCAATCATAGTGGGGGTGGGGCATATTCAACGCCGACCAACTGCCACATTCTGCTTGTACAACGTCAACAGATGACAACAGCAAGCATAATTACAAAACTAAATAATTTTAAACAAGAGCCAGAGCAAATACTTTACATTGTATCAACATTTTTATATAGAATCAATACAGAAATAAACTATCTGTGAAATGAGATGCTAGTAACACTTTCGCGGATATTCCATATCAAAGCAAGCAAAGAGTCTCAACTGGAACAACCACCCGGAACATGGCGGCACATTTTGCACTGGTTAACACCATTAAAAGTTCGGAACCAGGGTCTTGGTCAAAGGTCTCTCGGTTGCTTTAGGCTCTGGTGTAGCCTGGTTTGATGGAGATTGTCATAAGACCGTAATGCCACACAAGGCTGTATTTAAAGGAGAACTCAAAAACCCCAGTGTCTGATTTCCCTCCAGCTGGCAGAATATAGCCATGATTCTATAATAACGGGGTGGACATGAAACTACAGGGAACAGCATCACTTTTCCCCAAAAGTGCAGAGTTGGTGGAAAATGAATGATTATAGGTTGCAGACTGAACAAATGATTGCAGTCCTGGTGATTTTTAATAAACTCCTTATAATTTTAAAATTCAGAGGCTTAAAGCAGTAGTTCACCCTAAAATTTTTATTCTGTCATCATTTACTCTTCCTCAACTTGTATGAGATTCTTTCTTCTGCTGAGCACAAAAGAAGACACTTTAAAGAATGGCAGTAACCAACCAGTTGATGATCCCCATTGACTTCCATAATAGAAAGAAAAAAATACTATGGAAGTCAATGGGGATCATCAACTGTTTGGTTACCGCCATTCTTTAACGTATCTTCTTATGTGTTCAGCAGAAGATAGAAACCCATACAGGTTTGGAATAAGTTGAGGGAGAGTAAATGATGAAAGAATTTTCATTTTAGGGTGAACTATTCCTTTAATGCTTCAGGAAAATCCTGAAAAATTTGCTGGATCAGTGCTAAATTACATTTAGCCAAAATAACAATAAAGGGACTTTTAAACTAAAAATAAAAACACACTTTCAGTCTACTTTTTGAGTACTTCTCAGAAATATACTTTGTTTACTAGTCAGAAGTATACTTAAATTTGCACTTAAGTATACTTGACTTGTACTGACAGAAAAGTCTAAAAAAGTATATTTTGCCTATACTTGTACTCAATCTTTTGATCTATTATGCATCTTCTGAAAGAGTATAGAATCTCCAGTCAAATCACAGGTAAAGAAGAAGTAGAAACAAATGATTGCTTATGCAAATGTAATCCTCAAAAGCACGATCCTCAAATTAAACCGTCACAGTTATGTTCTGTTTGTTTTAGTTTTCAGGGACATTCAGTTTGTTTTCATCAGTCACGTGTTCCTTTGTTCTATTTGTTGTCACCCTGGACACCTAACCTCATTCATCACAGCTGTTTGTCATTTTAGTTAATCATCTGTGTATTTAAGTTTCTGCTTGTTTTCAGTTCATTGTCCAGTATTGTTTGTGTCCTGTGCACACTGTCTTGCATGTGGGCTTGTTTTTTGGATCTTATTAATAAAACCTTTGTTGTCTTCATCGTCTTCCTAGAACCTTAGCGCTACATAAACAGCATATAAATCAGAACTACATAACCAAGTGAAATGCATCTATGTTTTTATAACTGTACTGAATCCAAACCGGACGTAGTCTTTGACAAATATTTAGTTTAAAATGCTTTTCTTATGAAACTTACCCACATTCTAGTGTTGATAGAAAAAATAATAAAACTAGAAGCTAGAATAAAACATTTTTTAAATGAAAAGAGTTAAAGGTATACACTCACCTAAAGGAATATTAGGAACACCTGTTCAATTTCTCATTAATGCAATTATCTAATCAACCTATCACATGGCGGTTGCTTCAATGGATTTAGGGGTGTGGTCCTGGTCAAGACAATCTCCTGAACTCCAAACTGAATGTCAGAATGTGAAAGATAGGTGATTTAAGCAATTTTGAGCATGGCATGGTTGTTGGTGCCAGACGGGCCGGTCTGAGTATTTCACAATCTGCTCAGTTACTGGGATTTTCACACACAACTATTTCTAGGGTTTACAAAGAATGGTGTAAAAGAATTGATGCTAGAGGTCAGAGGAGAATGGGCCGACTGATTCAAGCTGATAGAAGAGCAAATTTGACTGAAATAACCGCTCGTTACAACCGAGGTATGCAGCAAAGCATTTGTGAAGCCACAACACGCACAGCCTTGAGGCGGATGGGCTACAACAGCAAAAGACCCCACCGGGTACCACTCATCTCCACTACAAATAGGAAAAAGAGGCTACAATTTGCACGAGCTCACCAAAATTGGACAGTTGAAGACTGGTAAAATGTTGCCTGGTCTGATGAGTCTCGATTTCTGTTGAGACATTCAGATTGTAGAGTCAGAATTTGGCGTAAACAGAATGAGAACATGGATCCATCATGCCTTGTTACCACTGTGCAGGCTGCTGGTGGTGGTGTAATGGTGTGGGGGATGTTTTCTTGGCACACTTTAGGCCCCTTAGTGCCAATTGGGCATCGTTTAAATGCCACGGCCTACCTGAGCATTGTTTCTGACCATGTCCATCCCTTTATGACCATCGTGTACCCATCCTCTGATGGCTACTACCAGCATGATAATGCACCATGTCAAAAAGCTTGAATCATTTCAAATTGGTTTCTTGAGCATGACAATGAGTTCACTGTACTAAAATGGCCCCCACAGTCACCAGATCTCAACCCAATAGAGCATCTTTGGGATATGGTGGAACGGGAGCTTCGTGCCCTAGATGTGCATCCCACAAATCTCATCAACTGCAAGATGCTATCCTATCAATATGGGCCAACATTTCTAAAGAATGCTTTCAGCACCTTGTTGGATCAATGCCACGTAGAATTAAGGCAGTCCTGAAGGCAAAAGGGGGTCAAACACAGTATTAGTATGCTGTTCCTAATAATCCTTAAGGTGAGTGTATTTCAAGTATGAAAATGTATACCTAGATTGGAACATAGTAGTATACTTAAAGCTGCAGTCTGTAACCTTTTTATTTTTTGTTAAAAATGATCCAAAATCAATTTGAGCAAGTACATAACCAGCCAGTGTTCAAAACGATCTCCTTAGCTTAGCCTGTTTCACAACAGTAAGCTTGTAATGATGTGCTCTAATTTAAATGGTAATGGTGTTTTTATTTTAAAAATATACTTTTTAAAAAAAGGAATTGCCAAGTTTTACTTTTTTTTACAAGACACTGCACAACACCGTTTATTGGTGGACTGCAGTCTAGTTTTTTGGTGGGGAGGGTCAGTGAAATGCAAAAGTCTGGCTTTATTTCAATACATATTAAAAATAGAGATAAATAGCATTTGCGCAAAATAACTATGGCGGTTTGGAATCAAATGTATGAATAAGACAAAGGAAAATCATTAAATGCATTGTATATTCTTTCAGACCATAAGTTTAACAGCCTACAAGTGTTGTTTCCCATCAAGCCTTTTTGTGTAAGTTATGAAGAATAATGATACCAGTCCCCATCAGGCCACTTTTCTGTGCCACAAGAGGACTACAGAGCAGATAGCGGGCACAGATATCTTTGAGTTCTTTATTTTGTTTAAAGAGAAACTAAAGAAACACCCAGAAAAAAAGCAGCATTTTAGGCAGTAAATGCTGGGATTATTTTTGCGCAGGGGGTTGTTATGCTTCTTTTATGATTTAATTAATTCAAGAATAGAATCAAGATTTTTTTTTTTCTTCTTTTTTTTCTTCTAAGGCTTTGTGTTGTGGCGCTGAAGTAGTTTGTGGAGGTTGACTTTGTTTTCTACCCGCTCCCAGAACAGACTGAAAAGTATTCTTTAGCCCCTCTGTGTGCACCGGCACAATTCCCATGTCAAATTATTTAATAAGAGCTTGTTGCTTTTCACAGAGATGTAATGGTGACGGTATTCCAGCTATCGCAATGGTAACATGTTAGGAAAAGAAATAGATGGGAATGTTGCTTGATTTTTCTCTGCTGATGGGAATTGAGGAATGGGAATTTAGGGAGTGTTTTTTTAATAGAAAGAGCAGCCTATGAAGGCACATGGGCCCCGAGGGAGCCGGTGTGTGCTGGAGAGGAGCACTGAATTCAGAGCTGCCTGTCCCACTTAACCCTGACCCGATAATGATAACCCCATATTGGGCCTTCCTAACACATTGCGTTTCAGAAGTGCTTAGGTGTAATGTTTAAATAAAACAGTAAGCTTTGTAAGTTTTGTTTTGAAAAATGTTCTTTTAGTTATATTCTAATGTCAAACAATAGGTTTTTTAAAGTTGCAAAACAATTTCATAATATCTGTTTGGTTTCCAATAAAAACATCAAAATATTGTTGAAGTGATACATATATATATATATATATATATATATATATATATATATATATATATATATATATATATATATATATATGTATTATATATATATATATATATATATATATATATATATTGTACATACCTTTGGTTAGTTTACAGTGCATACGGAAAGTATTCACAGTGCTTCACTTTATGTTAAAGCCTTGTTCCAAAATGGACTGGATTCTTTATTTTCCTCAAAATTCTACAAACAATACCCCATAATGACAACATGAAAGAAGTTTGTTTGAAATCTTTGCAAATGTATTATAAAATAAATAAAAAATCACATGTACATAAGTATTCATAGCCTTTGCCATGGTACTCAAAATTGAGCTCAGGTCCATTCTTTTCCCACTTATCATCCTTGAGATGTTTCTACAACTGGACTGGGGTCCACCTGTGGTAAATTCAGTTGATAGGACATTATTTTGAAAGGCACAGGGAAAGATGAATGCAGCAATGTACAGAGACATCCTTGATAAAAAACCTGGGGCAAAGGTTCATCTTTCAACAGGGCAACGACCGTAAGCATACAGCCAAAATAACAAAGGAGTGGCTACAGGGCAACTCTGTGAATGTCCTTGAGTGGCCCAGACAGAGCCCAGACTTGAACGCGATTAAACATCTCTGAAGAGATCTGAAAATGGCTGTGCACTGTGCTCCCCATCCAACCTGATGGAGCCTGAGAGGTCCTGCAATGAAGAATATGAGAAACTGCCCAAAATAGGTGTGCCAAGCTTGTAGGATCATACTCAAAAAGACTTGAGGCTGTAATTGGTGCCAAAAGGTGCTTCAACAAAGCACTGAGCAAAGGCTGCAAATACTTATGTACATGTGATTTTTATTTTTTTATAAATTTGCAAAGGGTATTGTGTTGGTTATTGTTAGTAGAATTTTGAGGAAAATAATGATTTTAATCCATTTTGGAATAAGGCTTTAACATAACAAAATGTGGAAAAAGTGAAGTGCTTTAAATAGTTTCCGGATTCTCTGTATGCTTGAAACAATTCTAAAAAAAAAAAATACTATTGAATAATACATTACCGTTCAAAAGTTTGTGGAAGTTAAATAAATTATTTTATTTAGTTTTATATTTTATTTATTAATTTATTTATTAAAATATTTATTAATTAAAAATAAATATTATTAATGCTGTTCTTTTCAAATTTGTTTTATTAAAAAAGTCCTAAAAATGGTTTACGCAAAAATATTAAGAAGTTTTCAACATTGATAATAAATGTTTTTGAGCACCAAATTAGCATTTTAAAATGATTTCTTGAAGACTGGAGTAATGGCTGCTGAAAATTCAGGAATTAATTAGATTTTAAAATGTATTAAGACAGAAAACTTGTATTTATTTTATGTTTGAATAAAATTTTTATTTAAAAAAAATATATTACTGTTTTTGACTTCTTTCAAAAACATAAAACAATGTATATGTAAATAAATGCAAATGAGGTAATCCACATTTAAAATACACCTTATTAGCTCCACATGTTTATTTTTTTTAATAAACACTCTTTCACTAACTGGAATTTATACATTTTTGTAAAGTGAACTTTATTTTATACAAAATACAAAATTAACAAAATTTAATACATGAGGTCCTGGGTGTTAGTTTGAGATATCCCCCCCTCAACATATGATGAAAAAAAATCTATAAATGTGGAGTTTATCAGTTTGACTTCAAACCTGATAATGTGGGTAAACCTGTCCGGAATGCTACTGCTGAAAATGTGTTGGTACTGCGTGTGTGCACGGATTTAAATCTTTTGTTGAACAGCTGTGTTTGGACGAGATTCTTACCATGACCTTTACGATGGAGGCCTGTGGACTGAGCAGTAGGCATACGGAGAAAAGATAATCTTTAAAAGCGTATGAGCTCCAACAGAATCCTTAGACCCAATCTCAGCAAACGTCCTGAGCGTGTGTGGTCAGTACTGGCCCACAGCAGGATTACGCTAAACCTAAACCTAGTGGCTGTGTTTTTCATCTCTCTTTTCTCCACTCTGTTATGTCTGAGCAAACCACTTTATGAGAAATGCTTAATTCCCAATAGCCATGTTGTGTTCCTGTTAGTGTACGAAACCTGAAGTGCCGCAGTGAGATTTGGCTGGTTTGCGTCAAATCGTATTGCTTTATCAAAAGATGCTTTTTTCCTGCACTTTTGTCTGGGGCAAATAATTTACCTTAGAAAGAAACAAGTAATAAATCAATAGTCAATGAAACAGGAAGACACAAAGGGGCTTGGTGTAATGTGTTAGTGAGATGGGTAATGGTATGGAGATGGGTTCAACAGTCTCTCATGGGCTCCGAGCTCATTTACTACATTCCACTGTAGGAGTGATTGGAGCCCAGCTTCCGTCCTAAGATCATTTAGACTGAGACTGAAGTGTATTATGGTTTGTATAGAATTTGCTGGCTGCAGTCTCCAGCTTCCATATGCCTGAAAAATAGATGTGGGAATTGTGAGACGTGGTGCATGGAAGAGTTTTGAGTCTGTTTCTGTGTGATGATAATAAATTAATTTGTTTTGCGTGTTCACGTGAAGGGGTAGGGTTGTCTTGGTTCTCTTTTGGCTGAAGTGGTAGGGGTAAGGGAAAGTGCCAGGTAGCCCTTCAAACAAAGATTTTTCGGGACCACTCTAAGAGCGCTGTTTTCTTAAGTTCAAATACACAGCAAAACAGCGTTGGGAGTGAGTAATTTGTTATACGTTCCCGTGCCTGATTTATGTTAGATATATACTTCACTGCTGTTCATACTGGTTAAATGTTACGGAACACTAATAAAACAAATTATGTTTTATTAACAAGGTTCGGGAGGAGCACATTCAGATAATTGACACAAGTGGAGAGCACTCAGCTAATCAATAATAAAAGGGTTATTATTAATATATATATATATATATATATATATATATATATATATATATATATATATATATATATATATATATATATATATATATATATATATATATATATATATATAAGAAAATCCAGAAATCACAATATATGATTTTTTAACTATTTATTTGTATGATATAGCTGCAAATAAGTATTTGAACACCTGTCTATCAGCTAGAATTCATACCCTCAAAGACCTGTTAGTCTGCCTTTAAAATGTCCACTTCCACTCCATTGATTATCCTAAATTAGATGCATCTGTTTGAGGTCTTTAGCTGAATAAAAACACCTGTCCACCCCATACAATCAGTAAGAATCCAACTACTAACATGGCCAAGACCAAAGAGCTGCCCAAAGACACTAGAGACAAAATTGTACTCCTCCACAAGGCTGGAAAGGGCTACAGGGAAATTGCCAAGTAGCTTGGGTGAAAAAAGGTCCACTGTTGGAGCAATCATTAGAAAATGGAAGAAGCTAAACATGACTGTCGGACAGGGGCTCCATGCAAGATCTCACCTCGTGGGGTCTCAATGATCCTAAGAAAGGTGAGAAATCAGCCCAGGAGCTGGTCAATGACCTGAAAAGAGCTGGGACCACCGTTTCCAAGGTTACTGTTGGTAATACAATAAGACGTCATGGTTTGAAATCATGCATGGCACAGAAGGTTCCCCTGCTTAAACCAGCACATGTCCAGGCCCGTCATAAGTTTGCCAATGACCATTTGGATGATCCAGAGGAGTCATGGGAGAAAGTCATATCACACAGCCAGGATAACCAAGGAGTGGCTCTGTAAGAAGCATATCAAGGTTCTAGCGTGGCCAAGCCAGTCTCCAGACCTAAACCCAATAGAGAATCTTTGGAGTGAGCTCAAACTCTGTGTTTCCCAGCGACAGTCCAGAAACCTGACTGATCTAGAGAAGATCTGTATGGAGGAGTGGGCCAAAATCCCTCCTGCAGTGTGTGCAAACCTGGTGAAAAACTACAAGAAACGTTTGACCTCTATAATTGCAAACAAAGGCTACTGTACCAAATATTAACATTGATTTTCTCAGGTGTTCAAATACTTATTTGCAGCTGTATCATATAAACAAATAGTTAAAAAAGCATACATTGTGATTTGTGGATTTTTAGAGTTTGATCATGTCTAAATATATATTCAAATGAAAAACCTAAAAACAAGGAAGCAGTTATAATCTGCAATACTTTGAGCAACTAGACTAGATACATGTATATTTTATTAAAGAGCCATACAGGCACCTATAGGGTAAATCCTTTAAAGTGTCCATTAAATAGTTGTAACTATGATTCTAAATTCAAAATTGCTTAATGTGGCTTTGGATAAAAGATAAATCACTTGTTCATATCAGTAAGCAAGAGTTGTTGTGTTGTTGTGTATTCTTTGTCAGTTTTTCAGTGGTTAATATATTTTCCATTAAATACAATATAAAAGGGTTTCAGCACCCATTTGAAAGGTTGCAGTTACAATACACAGCATAAATTAATCTTTATATCTAGGACACATTCGTTTAAAAAAAAAAAAATTATATGTTCAGATGTGGTCAGGTGTACTCATACTGTGCACAGCACACCTGACCACATCTGAACATAAAATTATTATTTAAAAAAATAATAATAATAATAATACAACAACTCTTTAATGGACATTTATTATATTTGATCCCTGTTTTTGTTTAGTCAGGGAGTGGAGGGAAGGATATGTTGTTTAATTCTTCTTTTACCTGTATAGGTCAGTTAGTTCCCCTTAGAAAAGTTAGGTAACCTTTTTTTGTTGTTGTTTTGGCTTGACCCTTTCCTGAAGATTTATTTGCTTCCAATTTACTTTTACCTGTAATAAAACAATTTTTATTTGCCTAAGCTATGGTGTTGACTCACATTTCTGGGGCAGAGGATTGAAGGGAATCCTCCATGTTACGTTTCCCTTTTATTTAATTTATTTGTTACCCTCTCCCAACCCTAGACTGGGACAACTTGTAACATTTGTGACATTGTGCATTATCCTGCTGGAAGTAGCCATCAGAGGATGGGTACATGGTGGTCATAAAGGGATGGACATGGTCAGAAACAATGCTCAGGTAGGACGTGACATTTAAACGATGCCCAATTGGCACTAAGGGGCCTAAAGTGTGCCAAGAAAACATCCCCCACACCATTACACCACCACCACCAGCCTGCACAGTGGTAACAAGGCGTGATGGATCCATGTTCTTATTCTGTTTCCAGAATATATATATATATATATATATATATATATATATATATATATATATATATATATATATATATATATATATACGCAACAATCTAACCTCAGTGTGTTGACAGTTTATCAGCATCCCTCCACCACCCCCTCTCCAGTTCTAACCACTTACGTACACGGGGGGTACTCTGGGTTCGGGCCGAATTCCCCGAAACCCTCCCCCCGGACAGCACGCCAAATATGCATTTAAATTGACTTTCTATAAATTATATGTAAGTGTGAACTTGTGAAACGAAATATGGTGACGTATGATGACGTGTAATGGTGTAGTAGTGGTGTCCCATTTTTTATATATTTTCAGGGGTAGGCAAAGGGGTATAAAATAGAATTGGGATTGGGCCTAAATGTACAGGTGTTCATCTGGTATATGATATAGTCGATGTAGTCATCCTTCTATTCCTTTAAGTTTACACATTCCATATGTGTGTATTAATTATTCGGAGACTGCTGTTGACTGCTGCTAGAAATTTATTTTTATTACAGTCATGGAATAAGATATTTTTACATCATAATAATGTCTAGGGCTGGACCAGAATATTCCAATATCCGTCGATGGGTTGGTATTAAATTTAAAATTTTGGATTTGAATATTCTTTTTTTTTTTTTTTTTTTACGCAAAAGCTTCTAATTCGTGCTTGAATGTTTACACTAAAAAATGTATTAGCCTTTTTACCTGGAAGGGAGAGAGAAAATTTTCCCTCGCCGTAACATTACAGTGCTTGTGCACTGTGCGCCCGAATTACAGTGTGGACATGCGCATTTTACTTTCGGATTGCCGATTCAGGGGTGGGTTGTTTCAATGGTGGGTTCATTAGCCTATTATTCTTAATGAAAACAGAACAAAACAGTTCAATGTAGCTCTCTTTGACTTTTCGCTTTGAAACCAAATCTTCAGGGATCATCTTGTCATTCAGATCCTCACTCTTGTGATGAATGAAATCTTACTCCTGCTGCTAGTTTGTCCTGCTACTCTCTTTCGGCTCATGCTGCACTTTTAGTTTATAATTGTAGTTAATCTGATTTCGAACCACTGCTTCATGAAGCCTCAAAACAAATCTTTAGTGTCGAATTAGTAGTTCGGAACTGCCAAAGTTACGTGATTTCAGTAAACGAGGCTTTGTAAAGTCATAACTTTCGAAACGTTTCGAAATTTCAATGGTTTACCAAATGGGGGGAAATCTCTGTGAACCCATGAGCCAAGCCCTGTAAATTAATAAAATAACACATATTACATTGAGACTTGATATGTTATCTTATTAGATGATTAGTTAATTGCATTTGATAGATTTTACTTTTAATAAAACATTTGTGATGTGTTTTATTCAGGTTGGTCTGAGTTTTTGTCGCATTTCCACTATTCTGACCAGGAGGGGTCAGCAGCTTGTGCCATTTTGAACGCTTCAAAACAGTGTTTAAATGCACAAACAAAGGGAACTAATGAGATCATTAATGAGACAACAGCTCAGCAGGATGACTAATCAAACAAACTGAGAAACTAGATCACAAGAAAATATGTTACATCCATAAAAATAGCCTTCATTTTCTTTGGTTTTTGCAATTCCACTACCTCCAACAGTCTTACATGTATGTGTTTGCCACTTGCTTATGCCATTTTCCAAAGCATAGGGCACCAAAAAGTCAAAGGAAGTGCAGTAACCAGAAGGGTTGTGGAGAAAATTCTTTTCAAAAGTTGTTATTCCAGCCTAGAAAGTTTTCTCATTCACAGATGCTGATCTGTTGACTGGAAGAACTTTTAGGACAGAACCAAAGTAAGTAGACTTTGCAAAATGAGATTTTTTTTGTCAGCTGTCCCAGAGCACAGAGTTGATTTAATATTGGCTCCTCTCAACACCCCAGTGCTTTCTGCTCCTGTCTGGAGGTAAAGGCAGATGAGGGGAGACAGAGATCCTGTAGCTCTCAGTGTGCTTGGGTGTGTCTATCATTGTCTAGCCTGATTTTTGGTGGAGAGGACTAGTGGAGCTGAGTCTCGGCCAGCTCTTTGTTTGAGTTTTACAACAGACGCAGAGGTGCATTATGGATCTGATTGAACGAGGCGCCAGAAAAAGACAACAAGCTTAAGTGAGAACGAGAGCACAGTGCACCGAATGGGCGCCTTTGTTCTGGCGGCTAGTCGTTTCTGCCTCTTTCTCATGTACATTTGTACATGTACAAAATAAACAAACGTGAGAGCTATACTTAACTCTGTATTACCTCAAATATTAAATGGTATTAGGCCTAAGTTAGCAGAGATTTTATTGTTTTAATTATAATCTTAATGTATTTTACAACCACTGTGGAGGTAGATCAGGCAGTTGTGGCCTAATGGTTAGAGAGTCTGACTTGTAACCCAAAGATTATGGGTTTAAGTCCCAGTACCTGCAGCAAATGTAGGTGAGTGAGTGAATGAACAGTGCTCTCTTCCACTCTGATTACCCACAACTGAGGTGGCACCTAACCCCCAATCGCTCCCCAGGCGCCGCAGCAAAAAAATGGCTGCCCACTTATCTGAGTGTGTGTGTTCAATACTCACTTGGATGGGTGAAATGCAGAACACAAATTCTGAGTATGGGACACCATATTTGGCTACACATCATGTCACTTTTCATCTTCATACACAGATGATGCACTGCAGCAGATCAGAGAGCATGTTATGATTATGACTCACTTTCTCTACGTCCTATTTATATCTGCCAAAGTTCTCCAAATCCATGAGCAATTACTCTGTCAGTCTCTCTTGACTGCTTTCCTGCCTCGTCCTGTAGATATGTAAGAGTTTAGACTGCAGTTTGATTAAAAGGACTGTCCTGAGACGAGTCCCCAGATCGGAGGTTTCTTGAAAACTTGAAAAAGGTTTCTGAACTCATTAAACCTTGTTTACCTAGAGTGCTTTGGTGCTGGAAAGTCTCTGGAGACAATTTTTATAGTGTTTGTCTGTTTTTGCAGCATGTCTGACCACACAATACTGACCAATTTGTATCACATAAAGGATTAGTTCACAAATAATGAAATTTCACTGCATTTATCACCCTCAGGTTTTTCTAAACCTGTATGACTTGCAATTACATTTTTGAAGAACACCATGGACTCTCTTCTTCACAAAATGACATACAGTAAATGTTTTATATGCTTTATTCCAAGCCTTCCACACCCTGCACAATTTGAAGTCGATGGATGAAAGGCGAACGTTTGGACTTCCTGCCCGACATACTGTAATTACCACAAGGATCTGTCCCTCACAGACTGTATGACTTCGCCACTTCCTGTGGAGTATTTTTTCTGTGACTAACCAAATTTTTGGTTGACCAAGCCTCTTCTAGTAGACTAATGATTAATCGAATATTAGGGGGCAGCACTAACATCCACCCTCCACAAACTGCAACCAAAACACACTGGTGCAGTCTGGACCACGAAGCATATCAAACAGTGCTCCAGCCAATAACCGACAAGAATGATTTGGGGGTGGAAATCATTCTTGTCGGCTATTGGCTGGAGCACTGAGATGTTTGCTGTATGTGACCAAAAAAATGTTTGGCCTAAAAAACGTGTGACATCGCTTTAAATTAGTGGTGGGCATAGATTATTTTTTTTAATCTAGATTAATCTCACTGTGATCTTGAAATTAATCTAGATTAAAATGGCTCATTTGAATTCTGCCGAAGGCATTCAGAATATGTGTGCTACCCAAATAATGACTGGTGCTTTCACACTTGGTTCGATTGCCTGGACCAAACCAGAGTTCGATTGTTCCCTGGACCGTGTTCATATTATATTATTTGGGTCCGAAACCGTGGTGCGTTTGCGTCATCAAAGCAGCAGCTGTTTACCTCGTTACTTGGTACCGACGTTGAGCGAGAAGGTGGCAAAATGAATAGCGTTGTTTTCCTAACTTATATTTTTGTTTTTGAACCATTGATTTTGTTACCAAAGCTTCAGTACGTTATGGCACTTGTGTCTATCTGCCGCGAATGTACTGCAAATGCTCTAAAGAACTCTGACGACGAGCAGAAATTAGATTTACAGCTCTCTGCTTAAAGTACGTCAGTCACGCTCGTCAGGACTCGCGTACGGTTTGCGGGTGCGCACCCGAGTTCGGAAGCCAGCTATCAGGCTTGATGTGGTAATTTCACAGTGGGCATACACACAGGCTCGAAGACTCGTTCTCGCTCCCTACAGTGCAATTCAGCTAGGAATACATCCGCGCTAAAATATCACGGTGAAAGTCATCATAGCTTGCGTAGTATAGACCCAGCTCCCAACCCAACTTTGAGAATAGATTAACGGCAATATTTTTTTTTTATCGCCCGATAAGAGTCTCACGTTAACGCAGCACGTTAACGCCAATAGCAGCCCACCACTACTTTAAATACATGATTATGAAAGTACGAATTTAGAATCTACTATCTTTGTGTTGCTAAAAAAGCGTGTCTCCCTTGTGATGTTTTAATACAAATATATTTGACTTTTATACGGCGAGTTCTGGAGTACGCTAGCCCAGTATGGGGTGGACTACTTACAGGTTAAAAAGAGAGGGTAAAAAACATTTATGCCGGATAATAGATATTCCGACACTACATTCAACACATTTACACATACATTCAACACTCCCATCACTGAGTAAGAGACATGACGAAGCCACCTTACGTACTTTTACTAAATTAATTAAGGACAGTTCATCACCACTGCATTGCTTCCTGTCTGTGGCTCAACACCTAGGTTATCTACTCTAGCTGTGCAGAAAATCTGCAATGCCCAGGAGTAAAACAAAAATACATCCCACATGCTCTTAAATTGCTTTACAAATAACTTTTAGGTGTTTAATTGTATGAAGTCTATATCTGCTAATTTTTTTCTGTGTATTTATCTGTATTATTTCACAGAATTGAATGATTGTTTTATTATGTTAGATTATTTGTTTTTGTGAGTATGTAATGTTTGACACATTTCAGGGTTTTGTGCTGCAATATCCTGCCTTGTCAAACCATAAATAAACCTAAACCTAATTAATTTGATCTCAAACCGATTAATTAGCGTTCTAGTCATCAGTTTTATTGCTGAACCAATGTGATTTTAATGACAGATGTGCAAAAGAGTTACTGCTTTTGGAAAACAGTCATGACTAACTTATGTACAATGCAAATACAATCAACATGTTATATAGATACTTTTATTTTGTTAGTTTTTTTGTCTATTTATAATGCTGTTGACAGAAATAGAGAAACGGATGGATGCTTCAAGAGACAACTGTCATTGTGAATACAGAAAGCAAATCCCTGTGTGTGTTTGAATGATATGTATACACGGCAGCTCTAGGCAGCAATGCAGATCTCTGTTCTTCTTACATTGGGTTGAGTGACAGGCTGGCTCTCACGGTGCCACACTGCAGTGTTTACCCATCTTGTTTCCAATGCTTGGGTGTCTGTGAACTCTAATATTTCATCAAAATCTGATGGGGATCTCTGCTCTCTATTTCCCATTGGGGAAGTCAGTTGGTTGCTATACTATTATTTCAATTGTTCTGCTGATATACAGGTCCTTCTAAAAAAATTTGCATATTGTGATAAAAGTTCATTATTTTCCATAATGTAATGATAAAATTTAAATTTCATATATTTTAGATTCATTGCACACCAACTGAAATATTTCAGGTCTTTTATTGTTTTAATACTGATGATTTTGGCATACAGCTCATGAAAACCCAAAATTCCTATCTCAAAAAATTTGCATATTTCATCCGACCAATAAAAGAAAAGTGTTTTTAATACAAAAAGTCAACCTTCAAATAATTATGTTCAGTTATGCACTCAATACTGGTTGGGAATCCTTTTGCAGAAATGACTGCTTCAATGCGGCTTGGCATGGAGGCAATCAGCCTGTGGCACTGCTGAGGTGTTATGGAGGCCCAGGATGCTTCGATAGCGGCCTTAAGTGTTGGGTCTTGCGTCTCTCAACTTTCTCTTCACAATATCCCACAGATTCTCTATGGGGTTCAGGTCAGGAGAGTTGGCAGGCCAATTGAGCACAGTAATACCATGGTCAGTAAACCATTTACAAGTGGTTTTGGCACTGTGAGCAGGTGCCAGGTTGTGCTGAAAAACGAAGTCTTCATCTCCATTAAGCTTTTCAGCAGATGGAAGCATGAAGTGCTCCAAAATCTCCTGATAGCTAGCTGCATTGACCCTGCCCTTGATAAAACACAGTGGACCAACACCAGCAGCTGACATGGCACCCCAGACCATCACTGACTGTGGGTACTTGACACTGGACTTCAGGCATTTTGGCATTTCCTTCTCCCCAGTCTTCCTCCAGACTCTGGCACCTTGATTTCCGAATGACATGCAACATTTTATCGACAGTCCAGTGCTGCTTCTCTGTAGCCCAGGTCAGGCGCTTCTGCCGCTGTTTCTGGTTCAAAAGTGGCTTGACCTGGGGAATGCGGCACCTGTAGCCCATTTCCTGCACACGCCTGTGCACGGTGGCTCTGGATGTTTCTACTCCAGACTCAGTCCAGTGCTTCCGCAGGTCCCCCAAGGTCTGGAATCGGTCCTTCTCCACAATCTTCCTCAGGGTCCGGTCACCTCTTCTCGTTGTGCAGCGTTTTTTGCTACACTTTTTCCTTCCCACAGACTTCCCACTGAGGTGCCTTAATACAGCACTCTGGGAACAGCCTATTCGTTCAGAAATTTCTTTCTGTGTCTTACCCTCTCGCTTGAGGGTGTCAATGATGGCCTTCTGGACAGCAGTCAGGTCGGCAGTCTTACCCATGATTGCGGTTTTGAGTAATGAACCAGGCTGGGAGTTTTTAAAAGCCTCAGGAATCTTTTGCATGTGTTTAGAGTTAATTAGTTGATTCAGATGATTAGGTTAATAGCTCGTTTAGAGAACCTTTTCATGATATGCTAATTTTGAGCTGTATGCCAAAATCATCAGTATTAAAACAATAAAAGACCTGAAATATTTCATTTGGTGTGCAATGAATCTAAAATATATGAAATTTTAAAATTATCATTACTTTATGGAAAATAATGAACTTTTATCACAATATGCTAATTTTTTTAGAAGGACCTGTCCATTCTCAAATTTTCTGTTCTGAAGAGAGACACAATTCTGGGCGTGCAGTTCACTGGCTATTGATTTTGAATAGTCATGTTAGCATATTTTTCTTAGTATTTAATTGGGAGAATTAGAAGCCACGGCTTTACCACATTAGCTAACTGATCATACAAGGGGTGTTATTTTCTTTTCTGACCATTGAGAGTTGTGTTTGGCTGTGGAAACAACTATGAAGAAACAAAAACAGTCTCAGGCCCACACTGAGATTGAAAAAAACCCTTCAGGTTTGAACCACCCCATCTATGATGGGCTTGAGGAGCAGTTCGATGGCCCCCTCTGCAGGCTGAAGTGGAGTGCATTAGCTAGCCACTTTATAAAATAAAGGTTAAAGTGTTTTTAACCTTTTTTTAGACAAGCCTGTGAAGATTTGGAACATTTTAATTTGCATTTTTTAAGGATTCTTTGTACTAATCTTATCTTTTCTTTGATATTATCTTTCATTTGTTGTGTTTTTTGAGTTCTGGAAAAATATATTGGATAAATATATTTATGTTTTTTTCTATGCAGGTATGGGGTGAACTGCCTTATCCAGTTTGAGGATTTTGCCAACACCAACGCCTTCCGTCTATTGAGTAAATACCGCAACAAGTACCTCACTTTCAATGACGACATCCAAGGTATTGGCACTAAAATAGGTTTTATTCACACACTTGTTTTTAGTCTCTCTTGTACTAAATTATGAAAGCACAGACAAAACATACAGTATAAGTTATGATTTAGGTCAATTAAAAGAGTCATAATGTTATGCTTAAAGGGTTACTTCAGTGATTAGCATTAAGCTTTGTATCAGTAGAAACCCTGTAGTATATTCAAATGACCGTTCTTCTCTCCCTCATGTCCCCCTTAGACGAGAGATTTCTGTATTTTGTGTCTGGAAAAAAGCCTTCGATGATTCAATAAAAGAAGAAGAAGAAAAAACATTTTGCGCCATCTGAGGCTTTTTTGGCCAGTGGCTAGAGACTACAACCAGTAGTAGCAGCTAGTTCCGCGTGTTTTCAACCCGCCCATAGTGGGTGGGATCTCACTCACAGAATGTAGATGTGCATGGCCGCTCGGCTCGGGCATTCATAACGGAGCGGTGCGGAGCAAAGCGAATTTCAATAAATTCCTATGAAAGTTAAGCTTCCATAGGCATGATCTGAAAACGCGCCAGACTAGAAATCTGACTCCTGCTGCGTTTGTGCTTTGACTCTCGTTCGGCTCACTCACACTTTATTGAATAGACACGTTCATTTTTTAATTGTAGTGTCTGTTCTCTAACTGAACAAAATGATTTTATTACTATAAAAATTAAATGACGGTGGGGGCGGTGCCGCGGTGGGCAAGTAATAACCGTTAGCCGTGGCTTGGGAGTGGCCTCGTAGGGCAGCGAAGCAACTGCATTCTGGGAGTTGTCTTTCATCCACATGGCTTTTCTCAGTCTAGAAGGCACCAACTTCTAAAATAATAACACATTTCTACTAGATGAATGACCCAATTTATATACACATTCATCTTCCCAGAGGTAAAGTACCCCATTAAGCTGATTCCTAGTCTGTAGTGTAGTCTGTTTGAGCGAATTCTGAAATCATTGATTGTAAGTTAATCATTCAGACCACATCTCTCTGATTTTCCTTCTTACTGTTGCTTAAACTCCTCTTATGTTTCGATAGCGAGACTGTTTATCTTGAGTTTATTTTCTACCATCTCCCTCTCTATCCTTTTTTACATTATCATTGCAGACACATTCCAATCAGCAACTTCAATACGATCTTATTGTTTAAAATTGAGTTTCAATCAAACGTTTGGATGGTGCATGTTCATTTAATGTCACAGTTCACAGAGTTAACCATATATGTGTCCACTGGAGTGGAGCGAGCGGGCAAAGCTTATCGGCCTTTTTCAATTTATCCTAAATGGGAGCTGTTGATATTGGACTTTCCTGTGATGTCAGTGCTTGTTTTATATTTCAAATACAATTTGAACATTTTCGAGGTGTCTTGACCAGTGATTCTCTGCCATTTTTGCTTGAAGGTCCTGTTGTTCAAAATAACATTTTCTTCGGTAACACTTTACAATAAGGGTGCACTAATATGCATTAATTAATGCTTAACTAATGCACAGATAATAACGAGTTAATGTATTACTAATGGTTAACTAACCCATTTATTAATGATTACTGCATCAGCAACTAATGAAGATTCTACATGATTAATAGATTAAGTAATCATTAAATTGTTATTAGTTAAATGTGTCATAATGTATTAATTCCTTAATAACATATTATATTAACTAATAGTGTAAATGAATTTGTTAATTACCACAATGGGTCAAAGCCATGCATTTCAACTTCCAGTTGTCTGCTTTAATTAATCATTAGTTAATGATTTACAAAGGTATCATTATGTCATGACTTTACTTGTTGGGGCACATGACTATTAACTAATTGATTAAGTAATATGTAATTGTGGTTATGGGTTTTGAATTAATTATTAATTAGTTAACAGTCATGTTGTATTAACTAATAACAATTTAATGATTACTTAATAATCATGTAGAATCTTCATTAGTTGCTGATGCAGTAATCATTAATAAACGGGTTAGTTCACCATTAGTAACACATTAACTCATTATTATCTGTGCATTAGTTAAGCATGAATTAATGCATATTAGTGCACCCTTATTGTAAAGTGTTACCTTTTCTTCTTCAACAGGGTGTGAATCTATTAACAGCTGCTTATCTCACTCCTTTTACAATTCTTCCAGAGATTCACCTCCATATAAACTCCACTTTGATGCCTAATGTCTAGAAACTCAGTAAAATATATTTGTGTTTCCTGTCCCATAGGTACTGCCTCTGTGGCTGTGGCAGGACTGCTGGCTGCCCTTCGCATTACCAAGAGCAAAATGTGCAACCATACCATTGTGTTTCAGGGTGCAGGGGAGGTGTGTGTGTTGGCTGCACAGATCCATATGTAACTGTTTTAAATGCCAATTGTTCCAGTATTTTGATGATGGTTAAGCCATATTGAGTTAAAAACAGCACTAACAACACAGTGATGCAAAGACACAAATATTCCATGGTTCATCTTGTCTGTCAGTAAAACTATTTACTAATGTATTGAATGTTTTTATTTAAATGTATGGAATCGATTCATTATGGATTCAAACTTTGAGATTTTTATGGAATTATTGTGGTATTTTTAGAGGTGTATGTGAAATGTAACTCTTGATATAATAGCATTTTTGTGTTTTTAGGCCGCAATGGGCATAGCTGAGCTTATCATTATGGCGATGGAGAAGGAGGGGCTTCCTCGTGAGCAGTGTATAAAGAAAATCTGGATGGTGGACTCTAAAGGACTTATCGTTAAGGTGAGGTCATTAGTGACAAGTTATATTTACATTGACATTTTCACTCTTGACATTCAATCATGTTCAATGACTGTCCATGGACATTACTGTTGGAAGATGGTAAGAACTCAGTATGATTTTGTTATTTTAAAAGGTGCAGTGTGTTGTATTTATAAGGATCTATTGACAGAAATGCAATATAATATACATAACTATGTTTTCAGTGGTGTATAAAGACCTTACATAATGAACTGTTATATTTTTATCACCTTAGAATGACCCATTTCTATCTACATACACCGCGGGTCCCCTTACAGTGTAATCGCCATTTTTGCCTTCATGTTTCTACAGTAGCCCTAAACGGGCAAACTTCTCTACATAGCGCTAGTCACTCTCTGCTCTCTCTGACGATGATATTTTTGTCCTGTGTCAGCCCTCGTAGCTTCTCTATGTGCTTTAAAAGGCAGGGGTAAGCGGTTGGTGATTGCAATTCACAACCTCACCACTAGATGCCGCTAAAATTCACACACTGCACCTTTAAAGGGTTACTTCAGCGATTAGCATTAAGCTTTGTATCAGTAGAAACCCGGTAGTATATTCGAATGTCCGTTCTTCTCTCCCTCATGCCCCCCTTAGATGAAACATTTGTGTCTGGAAAAAAGCCTCCGATGACTCAAAAAAAAAGCTAGAGACAACAGCCAATAGTAGGAGCTAGTTCTGCATGTTTTCATCCCACCCATTGGGGGTGGAATCTCCCTCATACAATACAAATAGTGTCAGCCATCGTTTTTTTTTTAAGCTAAGATAACTGACTCTTGCTCTGTGGAGAATAGGGATGTGGGAAATTTTCCCACCGGTTAATCAACGTGTGACAACACAGTATTCATAACGGAGCGCGGAGCAAAGCGAGTGTTTTCAATTAATTCGTATGAAAGTTAAGATTCCATAGGCATGAACTGAAAATGCGCCAGACTGGTCACGCACCGTGAACGACTGCGCGGCCGTGAATGAATGACAGTGTGCGCACATTTATATATATATTGCCTTATCATTTAAAACTTAAATATCTATTACTTATGCTTTCTTACTTATTTACATTTTTAAGTGTGTATATTTTAGACACTGAGCAATGATTTTATTGCCGATATGGCTGATTATACACTCTTACAATCTGTGTTCATTATAAAGTGTGGTGAGATATGCTATTGTATGTTCCTGATACATTTTCAGTGACAGCTCTCTGCTCTTTTTTTTCATTTGTCATCACTCTGTCCCGCATTAAGGGCAGGGATCACCTCACCCATGAGAAAGAGAGGTTTGCACATGATCATGCACAAATGATGAAGCTTGAGGATGTTGTGAAGGAGCTGAAACCCACTGCTTTAATTGGTAATACATGTACTGTATAAATATATTTTAAAATACATATACAGTGGGGCAAAAAAGTATTTAGTCAGCAACCAATTGTGCAAGTTCTCCCACTTAAAAAGATGAGAGAGGCCTGTAATTTTCATCATAGGTACACTTCAACTGTGAGAGACAGAATGAGAAAAAAAAATAGAAAATCACATTGTCTGATTTTTTAAAGAATTTATTTGCTAATTATGGTGGAAAATAAGTATTTGGTCAATAACAAAAGTTAGTATCAATACTTTGTTATATACCCGTTGTTGGCAATGACAGAGGTCAAACGTTTTCTGTAAGTCTCCACAAGGTTTTCACACACTGTTGCTGGTAGTTTGGCCCATTCCTCCATGCAGATCTCCTCTAGAGCAGTGATGTTATGGGGCTGTCGCTGGGCAACACGGCTTTTCAACTCCTTCCAAAGATTTTCTATTTGGTTGAGATCTGGAGACGGCGGTGTCAACCATGCAAGGCACCATCCAGCTCGTCAGAAGCAGCTGAACCACTGAGCCACTACCGCCCCATTTCAAGGTCCTGGAGTGGCTCAGTGGTTCAGCTGCTTCTGACGAGCTGGATGGTGCCTTGCATGGTTGACACCGCCGTCGGTGTATGAATGAGAGAGTGAATGGGTGAATGTGAGGCAACATGTAAAGCGCTTTGGATGGCCATGAGTCTGTTAAAAGCACGATATAAAAATGCAGTCCAAATGCTTCTTACAATGCCCTTGCTGATGGAAGGAGGTTTTTTCTCAAAATCTCACGATACATGGCTATATTCATTCTTTCCTTTACATAGATCAGTTGTCCTGGTCCCCTTGCAGAAAAACAGCCCCAAAGCATTATGTTTCCACCCCCATGATTCACAGTAGGTATGGTGTTCTTTGGATGCGTCTCAGTATTCTTTCTCCTCCAAACACGACAAGTTGAGTTTTTACCAAAAAGTTATATTTTAGTTTCATCTGACCATATGACATTCTCCCAATCCTCTTCTGGATCATCCAAATGCTCTCTAGCAAACTTCAGACGGGCCTGGACATGTACTGGCTTAAGCAGGGGGTCACGTCTGGCACTGCAGGATTTGAGTCCCTGGCGGCGTAGTGTGATACTGATGGTAGCCTTTGTTACTTTGGTCCCAGCTCTCTGCAGGCCATTCACTAGGTGCCCCTGTGTGGTTCTGGGATTTTTGCTCACCATTCTTGTGATCATTTTTACCCCACATGGTGAGATCTCGCGTGGAGCCCCAGATCGAGGGAGATTATCAGTGGTCTTGTATGTCTTCCATTTTCTAATAATTGCTCCCACAGTTGATTTCTTCACACCAAGCTGCTTACCTATTGCAGATTCAGTCTTCCCAACCTGGTGCAGGTCTACAATTTTGTTTCCCGTGTCCTTTGACAGCTCTTTGGTCTTGGCCATAGTGGAGTTTGGAGTCTGACTGTTTGAGGTTGTGGACAAGTGTCTTTTATACTGATAACGAGTTCAAACAGGTGCCATTAATACAGGTAACGAGTGGATGACAGAGGAGCCTCTTAAAGAAGAAGTTACAGGTCTGTGAGAGCCAGAAATCTTACTTTTTTGTAGGTGACCAAATACTTATTTCCACCATAATTTGCATATCATTTCGTTAAAAATCAGACAATGTGATTTTATGGATTTTTTTTTTCTTTTCTCATTCTGTCTCTCATAGTTGAAGTGTACCTATGAGGAAAATTACAGGCCTCTCTCATCTTTTTAAGCAGGTGAACTTGCACAATTGGTGGCTGACTAAATACTTTTTTGCCCCACTGTGTGTATGTGTGTATATATATATATATATATATATATACATACACTGATGTTGTCCCAGCAGCAGTCCCCCATGAGGACTATTGGACTCAAATACTTCTCATCATCTCCACAGGGGTGGCAGCTATCACTGGTGCTTTCACCAAGGAGATAATCAAGGCTATGGCGTCCTTCAATAAGAGACCAATTATCTTCGCTCTAAGCAACCCCACCAGCAAGGCGGAGTGTACTGCTGAGCAGTGCTACACACTCACTGAGGTGCTTTTGAAGGAAGTCACATGTGTACATTTATGTGAGAGAGTGAAACGTTTGATTTAATTTGCTTTTTGTTTTATATTGCAGGGAAGGGGGATCTTTGCAAGCGGGAGTCCCTTTGATCCGGTAACCCTTCCTGATGGCCGGAAATTTTACCCTGGTCAGGGCAATAACGCTTATGTGTTCCCTGGAGTGGGGCTGGGCATCACCGCTTGTGCGGTGAGACACATCTCTGAGGATATTTTCCTCATTACAGCTGAGGTGATCAAATCTCACTTGACTTTTTCTGTCTACATAAATCTGTTGATATATGTTTCTGGAAACCATCTCTCTAATCAAATTTTTTCTTTATTCTCATTTTATTTTTAGTTTTATTTATAGCTTTACATATTTGTCAAATGGTTATATATAGGCTCTATGGGTTTAAGATGGTTTATTTCTCCTTTTTTTAAATAATAAAGTGAGAATCACAACTCTCTGCAAATTCCTTCTGGTCATAAACCTTAGCAGTCTCCATGTGTCCTGTAACCAGAGGCCCTATGTTAGCTGCTCTAGGGATGTTAGTTGCAGTTTTTGGGGATGGTTCACAACCCTTTGTTGGGAGAGTGAGTTGGCTTGATTATTCATTAAATATAATGAATAAATAATTGTCTGATTTGTCTGTCGTTACAATTGCAAAAAATAGTATCCAATTAAATAGTATCTAACTTTCGCTAAATATGGGTAAAAACTGCACTTAACAGTCTTGACATTTACCACAACCGTTTAGGTGGGTAAAAACAATTATCTCTCACTAAAGTCACACAAAATGGCAACAGAAAACAATTTTTAACATGTTTAGAACAAATTTTTGAAATTCTGGATGTACATAAGGGTACGTTCGTTTACATGACAATGATGTACTAAAAAAGTTTTTTTTTTCACGTACAGACAACACCATTGTCAAAACGGATCCACAAATTCATCTAAAAATACTGTATTATGCATGCCAGGCCAGTAATTGATATTACTTTGTAATGAAACACTTTGCTTCTATAGACTGCACGTGACACTGAAGAGCTTGACATCACCGTATTCACAAATTCAATTTTTTTTTGTTTACACTGAGATGATAACGGTTTTGTTTTCAAAAACTTTCATTTAGTTACATAACGTCTTAAATGACCTTAAAGAGTTGTGAGAAAATGAGCGTCATGTTTGGATCTTAAAGTGACAGCAGCCTATAAACCAGTTGCTGTGATGTCATTAATGTTAATCAAAGAAAAAAGGTAAAAAAGAAAATTGTAGCTTTAATAAGAATTAATCTATATTTAATTTATAATTTATGCAGTTAAGAAAGGTGTTTAATAAATATTAATAATCACGATTAATCGCAGAAAACTTTTTTGTTTCAGCACAAAAAATAACACAAACAATAAAGTGTGCATATGTATATCCGTCCATACATTCATAATCAGAAAATCATTGTATTTTCTCAGCCCTACTTTTTCTGTCTCTCTAATTGTACATACTCATAATAAACCATAAAATAGTATTTTGCTCAACTTATCTGTCAAGCTGTCCTCCGTGCGTCACCTGATATTAGCCAGACAGTGTTTTAGTGAATGGTTGCATCATACGGTGTAAACAAGAGAGTGGTTTATGAATGTCAATGAACCACTGCCCTGTTATGCTGGAAACCATTGCAGCATCAACAGGTTAGCCAAGGCCTTTCATGCCCACACGTTATATCCACATGTGCCAATGAAGGAGATTTATCTCTTTGAGCTTTAAATTGGAATGATGTACTCAGAGCTCGAGCAGGAACACGTCTCCTGCAGTCTGTGGACTTCAGTAAAGCTGCAATGTGGATGTCTGAACTTCAAACAGCATTGGACAGCAGGGGGAATGCTTAATGTTTCTATCCCCGCTGGTCGTACTAGGCCTTTGTATATTTCAATAAGTTAAGGTTCTGTGCTATCAAGTCTCCGGAAGGTCTATAATCACTTACTGCAGGAACCCAATGTGACCTGAAATGGCAAAGTGGAGCACAAAACAAACCAACTGAGAGCAATAGAGGGAGAGAGACAGGAAATTGATGCAAATAAGGCAACTAAGATATAACGAGCAATTAGATCAATGAGCGAGTGCAGCTGATGGTAACTGGAGAATTCTGTTGTCTTTCTTGATTAGTTCTAAATTGGAAAATTACAAAAGCTAATTGTGATTAATTATTCTGTGTTGTAATTGGTGCTAAAAGTTGCTGTATCTCTATTAAACAAAAGGTTTGTTTGGGCCCTAGAAGTATATAAAAAGAAAGAAACAATCTTAAGGGCAGCACAACAAAGCATCATGACTGTGCTTTTGTTTCAGCTTAATTAAAGCTGCAAGACCTTCTGGCTATTATTTCTCCAAAATACTTTTATTCTTTATCACATTTTGTGTTGTTTTTGTAATATTCATATACTATTATTTATTGTGTGTGTGTTTGTGTGTGTGTGTGTGTGGGCATGTTTTCGTGAAATATCAGGACACAAATGTGTATAATGACATGGGTATGACATAGGTATTACAAAAAGAGGGTGAAATATGAGGACGTTCCCCATGTCCTCACTTTTCAAAATGCTTATAAATCACACAGGATGAGTTTTTTTTCACAGAAAGTAAACTGCACAATCTCCTGTGATGGGTAGGTTTAGAGGCAGGGGCAGTGTAGGGGGATAGAAAATACGGTTTGTATGGTATAAAATGCATTACGCCTATGGAATGTCCCCACATTTCACAAAAACAAACGTGTGTGTGTGTGTGTGTGTGTGTGTGTGTGTGTGTGTGTGTGTTTTTCTATCCTGGTGGGTACTTCAACAGCTTTATTTAGGTTCATGAAAACATTTTTGTTTAAATGTTTAAAAAATGTGTTATGGATCTGGCTGATCTCAGGCGAGAAAAACACTTTTTTTACTGCCTAAACAATCCGTGTATGTAGGTTCACTTCACTATATTCACTATGACAACATTTATTGAATCATTGAATTCAAGTGTTCAGGTGTTCCAATCACTTTCATGGCCAAAGGTGTATAAAATCAAGCTCCTATGCAGACTGCTTCTACAAACATTTGTGAAAGAATGGGTCGCTCTCAGGAGCTCAATGAATTTAAATCACCATGATAGGTTGCCACCTGTGCAATAAGTCCCTTCATGAAATTTCTTTACTACTAAAAATTCCACGGTCAACTGTTAGTGGTATTATAACAAAGGAAGAAATGGGGAACAACAGCAACTCAGCCACGAAATCACGGAGCGGAGTCAGTGCATGCTGAGGCACAAAGGCAACAGAAGTCGCCAGTCAATAGCTACAGACCTCCAAACTTTCTGTTGCTTTCAGATTAGCTCAAGAACAGTGTCTAGAGAGCTTCATTGAATGGTTTTCCATGGCTGAACAGCTGCATCCAAGCCTTACATCACCAAGTGCAATGCAAAGCGTCGGATGCAGTGGTGTAAAGCACACCATCAATGGATTCTAGAGGAGTGGAGACGTGTTCTCTGGAGTGATGAATCACGCTTCTCTGTCTGGCAATCCGATGGACAAGTGCCTTGCCTGACTGCATTGTGCCAAGTGTGAAGTTAGGTGGAGGGGGGAGTATGGTGTGGGGTTGTTTTTCAGGGGTTGGACTTGGCCAGTTTGTTCCTGTAAAAGGAACTCTTAATGCTTCAGCATACCAAGACATTTTGGGCAATTTAATGCTCTCAACTTTGTGGTAACAGTTTGGGAATGATCCCTTCCTGTTTCAACATGACTGCGCACCAGTGCACAAAGCAAGGTCCATAAAGACATGGATGAGCGAGTTTGGTGTGGAGGAATTTGACTGGCCTCCACAACCCTGACCTGAACAATGACCCTGATAGAACAACTTGGGATGAGTTAGAGTGGAGACTGCGAGCCAGGCCTTCTCATCCAACATCAGTGCCTGACCTCACAAATGCACTTCTAGAAGAATGGTCAAACATTCCCATAAACACGCTCCTAAACCTTGTGGAAAGCCTTCCCAGAAGAGTTGAAGCTGTTAGGCAAGGCAAGGCAAGTTTATTTATATAGCACATTTCATACACGATGGCAAAGTGCTTTACATAGAAAATGAAATTAAAACAGTGATAAGAAATAAGAATAACACGTGTAAGAATTAAAAATAAAAACAGGATAATTAAAACAGTTGTTAATAGACATTTGGCAAAACACAGGTGTTTCATATTTGATCTTGCTCTGGGACTTCCCCATCCTGACAGTCTGTCTCTGTGGATCTTCCTATAGCGCTAGGTTTTTTAGTCTGTCGGACGTCTCCGTTCAGACCCTATCTTTCACCCAAGATGGACGGGCGGACTACCCTCCTCTGTAATCCTTTTAAGACCGGCTCGCAGCACGGTCCGACCTGGCCTCGCCTGGTCTTTTACCCACAGAGTCAGCTCTCAGCTATGGTTTATCCAATACCCTTAATATTTTACAAGTCCCTTAAAATTCTTAAAATAAGAAGAAATAGAAATAGCAAAGGGTGTTAGCTGCAAAGGGTGGGCCAACTCCATATTAAACCCTACGGGTTAAGAATGGGATGTCATTAAAGTTCATGTGCATGTAAAGGCATGCGTCCCAAAACTTTTGGCAATATAGTTTATGTAAGCAGTGGGAAAACTGGGATGAATATTTGATGCAGTTCTTTTAGAAAAACAAACAAAAGAAGATTAATTAGGTTCATACTCTTTGTGCGTGTACACAAATGGTGTGATTAGACATTGTCCATAATAAGCATCAGTTTGTGCTGTGTTTACAGACTATAGCAGAAATGGTAACTGAAAAGGATCTTGCAGAGGGGCGTCTGTATCCTCCTCTCCAAAGCATCCGGGATGTATCTATCAAGCTGGCTGTTAAGGTGGGCTCGACTCAATAACATCTCAGACCACAGCCGTGATTCATGCATGTCACTATTTACAGATTCTAATCATTTTAATGTGCATCCTGACAGATTGTGGAGTACGCCTATAAACACAAAATGGCAACCCTGCACCCGGAGCCACACGATAAAGAGGCCTTTGTTCATTCGCTCATCTACAGCACCAACTACGACGAGTTTGCAGTGGACTCGTACAGCTGGCCTGAGAATGCCATGAACGTCCAAACATGCAAACTGTGACCACCCAAAATACACAGACCAAAATGAGATTTAATAATATAACATTTCTGTTTTAAATGTACTTTATTGACATGATTATTTGCAAACCTTACTGTAAACCAAAGATATCCTTAATAAAATGTCATTTATTGTGATTTAGTGGGAGTGTATGTTATTTATTACATTGTATGGACTTTTATTCTTTACGATTCACCATTGTTCATAAGTAATGATTTGTACTTCAGGATGCATGAAGGAACATCCAGCACTGCATGATCATTATATGAACGGTTCATGTTGGGCTATAAAAAAAAATGTGCCATAGAAAACCCATTAATTATCAAGCACTTTTCACCTTTAAAATACTCGCCTAATGAGTCATCCTCTTCAATAAAAGAGATATTCTGGCACCAGATATTTAAAGATTTTTAAGTTTAAAGTTCTTTAATCTCATTACTTTAACACCATGATTAAAAACCATAATTAAAAACCTTAAATGGTTAGTTCACCCAAAAAATCTGTAATGAATTACTCACACTCATGCCATTCCAAACTCGTGAGACCTATTACGATATTTTTGATGAAATCCAAGAGCTTTCTGACCCCCTATGGACTGCAATGTTATTACCACTTTCAAGGCCCAGAAACACTGTTTGCTTGATTGGACTGATTGCTTGTGTATGACCTTCTGCCTGTTTTCTGACTATGATTGTGGATTACCCTCTGAATAAAGCTGCGTTTGGATCTCCTACCTTCTTTCTCAGAGCAGTCGTGACAGAAGGTAGGAGATCCAAACGCAGCTTTATCGTAGTCAGAAAACAGGCAGAAGGTCATACACAAGCAATCAGTCCAATCAAGCAAACAAAACAGAGGCGACAGGCAAAAGGGTAATCCACGGAGACAGGCAAGAAATCCAACGAACCAAGAGACATGAAACCAGGGAAACCGCTCAGAAATGCAGTGTAACACTAAACAAGACTTCACCCTGAATGACAGAGTGAACATGGTTTGTATAGAGTGAGCTAACTAGGTGATGGGGTGCAGGTGGATGTAATCAATGAGTGCTAATGAGTCCAGGCAAAGGATTATGGGATATGTAGTCTATGATAGTCGGGGTTGGAGTGCCCTCTGGTGGTGATCGCGGGCACTCACACTGGTCAATTGTGACAGCGTGTCTCGTCACATCTGTAAACAGGCTGTGTCTGAAATCGCCCCCTATACCCTTAAAGGTGTCATGAAATGGCTTTTTATATATATATATATATATATATATATATATATATATATATATATATATATATATATATATATATATATATATATATATACTGTGTGAGGTTGATGACGTTAATGACGTTCGTGTGGCTTTTACATTCAAAAACATCATAATGAATAAGTAATAGGCTATTTTCTACACTGGTTTTGAGGCTTTCTCCTGAATGCTGGGTTTTGATGGGCATGCCACTGGAGACTTGGAAGTTAACGCCCACGGCTGGGATTGAATAAGATTTGCATATTTAATGAGCTTCAGCTCTCCTGTCAGTTCAGTTCACATTAGGGAGGGATCGTTTTGAAAGCGGCAACCGGAATGATTCTCTTGATCACAGGGCTCGTGAACGTCTTTATCAAACAAACACAGTGATTTATTTCTCATCCACCCGAGATTGATTGAAATATTATTTCTGTATTACATGGCCCGCCTGATCGGTCGATGAGCACGGACCACACGCACACAAAGTCAACTCAACTTTATTTATATAGCGCTTTTAACAACGCAGATTGTTTCAAAGCAGCTTCACAGTGTTAAACGGGAAAATAATGCAACAGAATATATTTCGATTATCATACAGTGAAAATGTGGGCTTTAGATCAGTAGTTAGATCAGTAATTTGGTCTATATGGTTAATTTAGTTTAATAATTAGATTTATTTGGAAATTTATTTGAAAAATTGTGTTTCCGCAACTGAGCAAGCCAAGCAGAGGCGACAGTGGCAAGGAACTTAAACACACACACACAGATACACACGTGCGAGCGACCAGATCAAGAAAGGAATATTATTTCACTATTTGAGATTAATCGGCCTGCCGATGGGCTTACGTTTTGTTAGCCCGTAGCCCCGGGACTACAATTACATATAAAAAAGATGTTTTACTCACATAAGTTTGTTGCACCATTCCTGTCGAATCCAATATAGAAGGCACAACACTGTGTCTGCAAATCCAGCACCTGAGATTGCATTAAAAATAAAGTTCAACCACTCACTCCTAATAGTAGCATCCGGAGGAAGCTTATGCAGGGACTGTGTTCTTCCACAACCTGGCACAGAGCAATATATTACTTTGCTCGCCATGATCACTGCTCTGTAAAACTGTAGCGCCTCGACTCTGTGGGCGGGGCTTCAGAAGCATGCATGCATATTCATCAGTTGAGTTGCGTTTCGTCTTCCCATGACGGATTCCAGCTCTCTTTCTGGGCCTGGTGTCTATAAAAGCTTTTCTTTGACTAACAAAGACGTTTTCAGCTCTGAAACTTACAGAATATTCTAATATCATGATGAACTTTGATATATCAAAGGCTCAAGAGAAAGTTGGTTTCTCAATTCATCACCCCTTTAAATAGGGCACTATATGAGGGGACAGCCATTTGTATTGGTGTCCAAACCCAGTGGACATTATCAATTCCATAATGCAGGGGTTTTCAAACTTTATGATGCCAAGGATTCCCGAATATGATGAACATTTCATGAGGGACCCCTATTCTAAAACCCATCTATATATTTTTATGTATGGAAAAAAACATTTAAACTGTTAGATAAATATTATGTGTGACGTTATAAATACCACCTATATAGGTGGTTCTGAACAATGTCAAGTTCTGTAAAAAAAAAAAAAACTTTTGTCAAGATTACACTTTATTAAAGCTACACTGTGTGATATTTTCCCCCATCTAGCAGTGAAAAGGTATATGACCATCCAGTGAATATTAGTTTCTGTTCCTCTCAATTCCGATTTCGTTTTTACTCCTACGGTGGCCGATTTATAGTCCAAGATTAACATGGCTTCCAGTTCGATCAAGTGATGAGGTTACTTTAGAAAACTATTATAATTTGCAGTTATTTAATTTATCAGTTAACATTTTGGTTATGACATCTATGTAAAATGAATAATAGTTTTACCTTTTTGTTATTTTTTGCCATTTCATTGCTAACATCAGCTTTCAGGTTCCCAGACGAATGCAAGCTAATCTTAGTAAAGTAACTTTTATCAGTGCTATCGTTATTCTGTATATTTTACGACATCACTAGCGTAAGGCAAAGTTTACATCGTAGGCTATATCAGTCTCAAGCAATCCCCCTCTTCACATTCGAAACAGTGCCATTGAGTGTTAAAACGCAAAAGGCGAAGCTTGAATTTACGGGAATGTCTCTCTTTGGCTACTGTACTTTCAAGATGGAGGGGCAACATGGCGACGCGCATTCGAACCCCTCACCCGTATGTATTTTCAATGGCATATTATACACTTAAGAGAATACTTTATTACTTGAGAGAAGTAAATATACATTAATGAGCACATATATTTTTGAAAGAACTATGTGTTTTTAGCTAAGAATAAACTAAAAAGTTACACAGTGTAGCTTTAACATTTGTCACATTAGCTATAAAATCTGGCCACAACAGTATACATTTTGTTTTTAACCTGATACATCTACTGCGCAGTGAAGAGCTCTCACTCTTCCCCGTCTCTGACTCTGCTTATCTAACCATATGACTGCAGTAAAACTGGCTTTCCTCTCCAAACATTGTGTAATTTTCATTAATTTCCTCTCATCAGTGTAAACACTCCACTTACTTATACACAATACTATACAGATATTTACAAATTAAAACCCATGCAAAATTCCATTAAAACATCAGTGCAGGCCACTAAGTGTTTAATAAGAGTGTTCCATAATAAGAGATTCCGATCATCTCACTTCCACTAGAACCATATCTCCATTATTGCAATCAGTATGTGTTGCACATAGTTGCTGCTGGAACATGCTGTTCCTTTGGGAGTACCCTCGAAATTTGTGGATTTCAGATGCATCATCATTTAATTATAATTTAAAGCTGTATTCCTTTGCTGCACATTTACGTTGTTCTCTCGGTGGGATTTGCATGTTGATCATGTTTAATTAGAAGCTTCCTGAGAAGCAGATAAATGTTTAAAGAAAACAAGATAAATAAAGAAACTGTCAATGGAGAAGTCTACGGCCCTCTAAAGATTCTAACACAAAAGGCTTTGATTCATTGTTTAATATTCTCAAAATAAGTTGCCCGATGCCTGTAATTTCATGATATTTTAGGCAGGCACAGTTATTTCATGATTACATTAAATAATCTAGAATACTTATTTTTCACAAAACATTTTGGAATGGTAAAAGATGCATTTCATGTTGTAGCAGAACTGTTATCTCGTTATGATCTTCACTGTAGCCATACCCTAACCATCAACCATATGTAACCAAGGTAACAACGCGTGAACACTGCGTGATAGCACCGTTTACTTTTCATTAATGTATTTTAAATAGGAACCAGAGAGTTTACTTAAGATGGTAGTATAGCTATGCAAAGGAAAATCATTAAATCAAAAAATTATTTTAAGTTTTCTCTACAGAAAGTTTCCCCAATATATACATTCAGGTGTGTGTATTTATGTATATATACACTAACTGCACACAGTACACACATATATTATGTGAACACAAACTTTTATTTTGGATGGGATTAATCACGATTAACTTCCCCCCAGCACTAATATAGGCTATACACATTCACACACACTGCTTTTGGATGTCTTTTGATATGTTTCAATAATCAGACACACATAATCAATAAAGTTAAATAAGTTACCAGTTGAATTGGTTTAGTAATTGCTTATTATCTGTAGAAGAAGAACCGAACTGTGCGATACAATAATATCAAGTTGGAGTGCGTCATGTTCACAAGGTGGCTGCGCGCGCGCGCTGGTACGAGTGGAGACACCAGTGCGCATTGTCTGCTAAGGTGAGGATGCTGAAGCCCACGAGGACCTTCCATGGACTTAAAACTACGTGTGATGTTACCGCATTTCAGCACATTTTCGTCGATCAGGATGAAACGCGAATGATGAACGCCATGGTGGAGCTGGAACCTGTTGTTTGGAACTTAACACTTAAACTAGACAACAGCACGCGCGCTAATGAGACAGCAGTTGGATATCCAGCCGATGAATATTATAATATTGTTCACGTCACGGAAACCAAAATCCTTCCTGCATTTATTGGATTTCTGTGTTCCACCGGGCTTATTGGAAATGTTCTTGTGTTGGTGACTATTTTAAGGTGGGTTTAGAGGGAAACCTCACTATTTTGCTTCTGTTTTTAATTAAGTTATTTTGCGTTTGTTTATATTATTTTAACATCAATACATTTACGTCGTGGCATGTTATACAAGTTATTTCTTATGGAATACATAACCACGTCCCTGACATTCTACAGGCATCCTTTTTACAATAGGTTAACTCTACAATGAATGGTGGTGTATATGGTTTTCTCTTTCTACGAATGCCTGTAAGGTAGTAAATAAATACGCAAAATTCCAAAGGATATAAAAAGAAATGTGGTCATAATGAATCATAAAACATGTTTATGAAGGCTTAAGAATGTTTTTTAAATCATTGAAAGGATGTGATTGGATTTGATTGCTTTAATAATTGGATACAGCTTTATTAAAATAAGCATTAAATGGGAATTTACCACTATAGCCTACATTTAACATCTGGCTCATTTTTTCATGCAGTTATTTTTATATGGCAGTAATTCCATTTAAACGTTTTTTTTTTTTTTTTCAGATTAAATAAATATTACATTTTATTTACCACAGTTCTTTTCCTTTAGATCAATTAAATTGTTTCTATGATTTAATTCACAAAAGATGATGTCTTTATTTATACTATGGACTGTCTAAATACTTGATTTGATGGAAAGTGTGCAATAAAACAATTAAATGCACAGGTAATGCTATTTTACTGCCAGAGGAATGCCTCAGAGAATTTTCACTGTTTTGGTGGAGAAATAGCCCAACCTCAGACTCCTGTCACTCACTGTGCCTCATAACCCTATTTGTTGCTGCTTGGAACTTGTCATGTTTCTCTCACATTTGATTGTTTCTTTAGCAGTATCTCACCAAGGGACCACTTTTTGCAGGTCTGCCAAAAAGACAGTACCAGATGTGTATATGGGGAACTTGGCTGTGGCCGACCTGGTCCATGTGACCGTCATGCCGTTCCTCATTCACCAGTGGGCGCGTGGGGGACACTGGGTGTTCGGGAGCACCCTCTGCACCATCATCACCTCTCTTGATAATTGCAACCAGGTGGCGTGCGCTGCAGTCATGACCGCTATGAGTCTTGACAGGTTTGTGATCAGCAAAATAACGGTGTCAGGTGTTTCAAATCATGCTTGAAAGGATATAATTACATTTCCAGATAACAAGCTTTATTAAAATAAACATTGTATTTTTTTTTACACCATTTTTCTTCCACTACACATTTTATCATATAATTCAATATATATATATATATATATATATATATATATATATATATATATATATATATATATATATATATATATATATTTTTTTTTTTATCCTAATTAAAATGCTTTTATTGTCTCAATTACATTGATGCACGACCATGATTCCAAAAGTGCATTCATAGACCCAGGGATGGACTGGGGCATAAATTAAACCCAGGAAATCTGTAATGACAACCCTATTTTTGTTTGGCCATAACTTTAAAAAGTTCTAAATCCTTGAACTTCTTTTGAACCGCACCTTTACTTCCTGACTTTTTCCTGACATCTCTCTGTATCTCCCTTTTTTGTGTGTGTGCGTGCAGACATCACACATCGTCAGTGTAACGGTAGTCGCTATGCATGTAAACTCCTCTGTCCTCAAGAGATGCTCTAGCGACTGATGCTAGAGGTTGCAGCCTTTAGCCTCCTTGTTAGAGCGTCCAACTCTCATGCCGGCGGACCGGGGTTCAAGTCCTGCTTGGAGTGGGAGGTTAGAACAGGAGGGGTTACATCAGCACATTTCATGCATGCAGAGTTAGACAGACGTCAGTCACCGAGCACCGCAAACGAAACAGCAGCTGCCTTTTACAATTCCTCCTGCCCCAAAAAAAGCTTATCCTGTGTTCCACGCCATAACTAATGTAATTTGGAAGAGATGGAAATGATGGAAATCTCCGAATTTCAAAGCTAGCTTGCCATTGCTAGCCACTTCGAAAATTGTCCTTTAATCTCTTATTTAATCTCAGCACAGGTTATGAGTTATTAGAAGAAGAGAAAAAGGAGATAGACAAATCTGAGGCAGTCTGTCATGTTAAGATAAGAAGGTGGTTAAGCTAAGGGCTCAGTAACTATTTTTGAGTAACAAGGTTTTGTTTTCTGTAGGCCTATGTTGGATTATCAAGGAATTTAATGACTGAATAGTCACTGAATTGTTAGTGTTAATTTTTTTTTGTTTAAGCTTTTTTGTTTAAGCTCCATGTGGAATTGCATACAGTTACAGTCAGCCTATTAGTAATCACTCTTGTAGATTCATAGTAGAATGGAAGAAGACAGTTCCTCGGCGCAGTGTGTGCACCCATGGCCATACTTAGAAAGTATGTTTCAGTTTTATGAAAATATTAAAGGTTAATTTAGTTGGCATACTCTTGATGCATGTCTCATAAAATGTTAAAAATATGTAAACGTCTGGGAGAAAGAGAAGAGTAAACCGTTGGGAAAACATTGGATGTGTATCAGTGTATAGGATCTGTGCATTCAGCCTTAAAGTGACAGCAGCTTTGTAACTTTTATACAAGTATTTAAATGAGTTTAAAGCAGCAGTCCGTAACTTTTTTGGGTTAAAAATTATCCAAAATCAATTTTTGAGCAAGTACATAACCAGCCATTGTTCAAAACTATCTGCTTACCTTAGCTCGATTTACAACGGTAAGCTTGTAATAATGTTTTTAATTCCAGTGGTAGGCTACTGGTGGCATATCTTTGCGTCATTGTGTCACATCTGTACACCTCAATAAGAAGTCCCGGCTAGTAGGCTATATCACGTGTGAGGATGTTTGAGGTGGAGATTTATAGTCTTTTCTCACAGCTTGATATAATTAAACTTATCAATTTGATTGCGGATCCAGAAAGGTTGAAACCTCAACCAGTGACAGTGACATCTGGAGAATCGCCAGTTGCAAAATGCAAAAGACTTCGGACTTTCAGAACGGCTAAGTTACAGAAAAAAAGGGGTTCAAAAAGGATGCCGAGACAGTTTTTTTTTCTGCTGGACAGGTCAGACATTTCAATGGTTATTATGTAACAGTAGCACACTTTGCTTAATTCATACAGTAAAAGTTACGGAGTTTCCTTTGTTGTGCCTTTCTCTTTTTGCTACGTGCTTTATGGTAAATAGCCATTATTTTGTGCCTAGCTATGAGAGGGAGCAGTTCACCTCTACTCCACATTAATTTGTTGATGACGATTAGAAATGAGACTGCACAGAAATGGAAACTGAACTACAGGTAACGTTAGTTCTAATACACATTAAGTGTAGTCACGCAATGCTGATGTTATTAATATTAACAATTTGAAAACAAAGTATAATTTGCACGGTTTGACGTGATATGATCAGCGATCGTTAGATTTAATCATCATGATTTATTGCAAAGCTTTTCCCACGTAAGCCTAGTTGGTCAGCACAAAAGTGGATGTTAGCTGCTTACTTGATCAGATGACATTCTTATATTGGTCATGCGTTCAAACAGTAGAATCTGTGATTCTGAATGACAGTATCCACACCGGCGCGGTGACTGACAGACCTTCTCCTGACAGACGCGCATTTACATTCTCCTCAAAACATTGTATTCATGCGCTGTGCGGTGCCGAGGCACAGTTCACGTAGAGTTGATCATTCCGCGAATAACTGCAGTTGCAGATTTCAAACAGAGATGGCGACAAAGAGGAAAAACTACGGACTGCAGCTTTAAGGTAGTCTGCTAGCATGTCGGATGGAGCATCACTGACTGGCATAGACCACCATGATGGCATAATGTGCATTTATACAACAATGCAAAAATAATAAAACAATACATTGAGAAAAAAGGAAATTTACTTTTTGATACTTTGATAACAAATACTTCTGTTTTACTTGGAGAGGTTTTACTTAAGTAAAAATCTGTTTTAGAACTTTCACCTGTAACAGAGTAACAAGTAACAAGACCAGTACTTTTACTTTTACTCAAGTAATAGAGTTGTGTACTTTGTCCACCTCTGGTAGTACAGTAATGTTTCTGTGTAAAACGTAAGTGCATTAGTTTAATTTAGAGCTGCTATACTGTACTATCACCACTAGAAGCCACTCTTACCACAAACACAGAGCAGGCAAGTCAAATTATTATTCATTTGTGTATCACATTTAAGAAGAACAGTTTGACCCAAAGCGAAGTATCAAAATGAACAAATGACAAAAGGAAATTATAACCTGAGACGCATTAATGTCGCAAAGAACCTAGAGCAGCCTCACTATTTCGAAAGTAACAGTTTATAAACACTATTAGCCTATTGAAAGACAAACCAATTATATGCCGATATGCATAAAGTATCAGTGTTAGTAATTTAATTTCAAAAGAAATGTCAGTTACTGAGAAAAATCTTTAATTAAATGACAGTTACTGTTAACGACTAGGCCTACAAAGGGGTTAATTACGTCTGAAAGATTTATGTAAAAATGTAGGATATGTTGAATAATATTAATTTGTTGATTGATTGTGCACGATGCCATTTAAAGGCCGTTTAGTAAAGGATGTGTTTCTGATGTTTTGATTGGTTCTTGTTCGCGTCTGCCAATTACATATATCCACGTTGCCACTGAAAGCTACAACTTTTTTTTTTAAAGCTACAGCTTGTCTGAGTGTTGCCACCATGGGTGATAAAAATGCTCCCCAGTGATGGAAATGTAAAAATAATTTCATGCGGAAATCAGAAAAGGGCTCAAATATAACAGTTTAGTGCAAAATATGTTTGCCAACTATTAAAATGCCTCAATCAATGTAGGACCTGAGGAAGCATCCTATGATGAACGGTAACCAGGAATGTTATGAATGTTAACCTATTTAACTACACAGCGATTGGTCATTGTGTCTAAACAATATTTTAGGTGGAATATTACCATATAATATTTATAATATATTACGATAATATAATCAGCTATATTAAAGAAATAGTTATTACACTATTTTTTTTACGTTTTAAATAGGGTAACGTAATATGTAACCTATTACATTTCCTAAGTAACCTACCCAACACTGAGTATAATAAGGATATTGCCTATTTTGTGCTTTTTTTGCTTAGTAAGGAGTGGTATATGTTCTCTTGTTATATGAACATTTATTCTTTTTTCCCCCCTCATAAACCCTCTCAGAATTATAATGGATACTGAGGAGGAATTTACTAGACCAAGGAAGTGTTATTTGGACATCGACAGGAAGCTTCAGTTGACTCTCCATGCACACCCTCATTTCCCGCAATGCAGCATCTGCAGTAGATTCTGTTTCCTCTTTATTTTTAAAAGAGATTTATCTTGGGTTTGAAAAGAGGATATTAAATAATTAATTAAGCAACAAGATTGTCTGTCATTTACTGTAAATGTCAGACTGTTTCCTAACCAGCAGAGTAATAGTGAACGAGAAATTAAACATTTTGCTTCTCATACTTGTCAGCCAACTAATTGACACATTAATGAAATGACACGTTTTTATGTGAAACCACACATAAGAGGGGTAAAATCTGTATTGTTCATTCATTTATGTGCTCCAGATACCTGGCCCTTGTGCATCCATTTCGGCTTTTGAGTCTCAGGACTAGATCCAGAACGATCCGTATTAACCTGTTTGTGTGGGCGGCCTCCTTCATCATGGTTCTGCCAGCTTGGGTTCACGCCAAAGTGATCCGCTTCAGGGACGGGCTGGAAAGCTGTTCCCTTAACCTGGTCTCTCCCAAAGAGGTGCTCTGGTAATTGGTTCTGCTTGTGTACTTGTATATAGCCTTCTGCACAGGTCTGATTATCCCATCTCTTACCCCTTATTTTTATTGTCATAGTTCTGCTTTGACTTCTGAATTTTGTCCTTCTGTCACTCTGTTGTTATAAAATCTTCTATTGAAAAGTGGTAGGAAAGGAACAAATGCACCAACAATTATGTGTTTTCAATCAAGTCACATTTTCAGCATTCTGTTTGAGAACGTTGCTACAAAGCCTGCCGATTATTTTTCAGAATGCATCCCTTTTTTTTTAAGGAAGTTATTTTCTGTTATCTGCTATGGAAGCTGCCATTCAGCATAGGGCACATAGGTTCATAGTACTTAAAAGCAACACAATCAAACCTTTTCTGTCTTTTCAGTCAGGATATTTTCCACTTCAACAGAAAATTACAGAAGTCTGATGCTCAGAGGAATCGATCCTTCTTGTTTAATTAAACTAAGTGAAGTATAGAGAGGGGGAAAAGGCTTTAAAGCTTTTCTCATACGACTGACTTCATGTTCCTCATATAGGTACACACTCTACCAAACTGTGACATCCTTCTTCCTGCCATTACCTCTGATTCTCATCTGCTACATTCTGATTCTCTGCTACTCCTGGAGAATGTATCGCAAGAACAAAAAGGCTCACAGGTGAATTTACATTCATTACAGCCAGTATGTGATATCAAACTCTCAAAGCTACGAATGATATTGCTTGTGAAGCCATTCAGTGGCTTTACTGTTCTATGTTTTCATTTATTAATATTTCAATCACCATCTATAAAGAGAATATCTTCTGCAAAGTGAATATGAATCCCTTTTTCTAGTATGAAGTTGTCAGATGCGACGTCCCTTTTGAGAATTATTCTGCTCATGGAAATGTTTTTATGTTAGATTGACAATGTAGATTTTTATGGGCTAAAACTTGCATATAACTTCACACAGAGTGGGGTAGTATTATTTTTTTAATGTTAACTAAAATTACATTAACATGCGAATGCTATTGATTGAGCTTAACTTGGAGTGAAACCGTAAAATTCCTTTCAATTTTGCATTGTTAAAGGAACACTCCACTTTTTTTTAAATTAGACTCATTTTAGAGTTAAACAGTTGTGTTTTACCATTTAGGCACTGCGTAATATCATTGCACCCATTGTACAGCAGCAAAGTTTCTTGATTATTACGCAGAAATGAGAGTATAGTTCCTAGCCATATCGGTCTAGAAAATCACAACTTTTTTTATTTTCTGTCTGCCTTAGTACACGATGTAACTACAGAAGAGTCAAGTTTTAAATATTGAAAAAATATTGAAAGTCTTTGCTCATTTTTGAGCAAGATGCTAACGGTCTAATCAGATTCAATGATCAATGCTAAGCTATGCTAAAAGTGCTTTCGAATGGATTCAAAAATGGTAAAACTCAACGGTTTAACTCTAGGGAGTTGGAAAATGAGCCTGTTTTTTTTAAAGTGCAGTGTTCCTTAAATTTACATATTAAAGGGATAATTTTGACAGCATATAACCACCCTCGTGTCATTCCAAATCTGTATGCATGTCTTTTTTATTCTGCTGAACACAAAGAAGTTAATTTGAAGAATGTTGTTAACCAAATAGTTTTATGTTCATACAATGGAAGTCAATGGGAACAAAATGTTTTGTTACCAACATTCTTCAAAATATCTTCTTTTGTGGTGGAAGAAATCCAATCAGGTTTGGTATGACATGGGGGTGAGTAAATTATGACAGAAATGTCATTTTTTCAGTGAACTATTCCTCTAACTGCAATTACTATATTTAGGATTTTAGATTAGATCATGTAACCATAAACTTAGAAGTAGGGTTTGGTTAGATTCTGTATGACCAAAACCTGCATTCCCTGCTTTCTCTTAGGTATAACACCAGCCTACCTCGGGAGCGTGTGGTCCGCCTCACTAAAATGGTCCTGGTTCTGGTAGCGGTGTTCCTGGTCAGTGTTGGGCCGTACCACATCTTGCAGCTGGTTAACTTGAGCGTACGTCGTCCCTCATTAGCGTACCACACCTGCTACTACCTGTCCGTGTGCCTGAGCTACGCCGCCAGCAGCATAAACCCCTTCATCTACATCCTTCTGAGCGGACACTTCCGTCACAGGCTGGTCTGTCGGGATACACCCAGCATGCCAAGTGTGGAACGGGAGATCCCGGCCCCCCGCTCCAGTTTTTAAGCTGAATTCACACTGAAACACAAGTAACACTGTAAACGGATGAGCCCTTTGTTGGTCTTATGCAAAGCACGTTGGGGAAAGATTTCTATTTGTTTTCTTTTCTTAGTTTTTAATTGTTGGGACTGGAGGGATTTCATATAGGAGGAATGGGGTGTTTGATGTGTGCATGTATGCATGTCTTGCACTTTTTACAGTAGGACTATGTTGTAAATGTGCTTCTATTTATTATTTTGTGTGATGTCTTGGCTCCCTCTACTGTTTAGTTGTAGTAATTCACTATCTGTCTATCTATCTATCTATGAGGCCTATAAACCTTTAAACTATTTAAAAAGGCTTTAACAAGCCAACTTTCAAAGTTTCACTTCACTTTTCTACTAAAAATATATATTATTATATTTCCTTACATTCTAATTTGAATTGTCATTCTGCAATTGATACTGAGAACGACATCCTTAATTTTGTTCTGAATTGTGCACCACCCTGCCTTTTATAAAGGGGCAGTTTTGGCATTTGCAGATTGCATTAATTTGTGGTCCACAATATCATCACTGGAGAAAATAAATGATGATGATCATGATAATTATAATTACTGTGTTTAGGGCATAAAATAGAACTCCTTGTACTATATAATATGACTCTGTTTTCAGGTTTTAATCTTGATCCACTGTATGTGAAATTTTGAAAATGTGATATTTTATTGTCTTATGTTTTAAGGGAAATCTGGCGTATCAGGAATGTGTTTAGTACATAAAGATTGCTTTGCACTGCAGAGAATGTATTGAGGCATGTGAGCATGTTTTCATTTATCTTGTGTCAGTGCATCACATTATCATTGTTACATACAAGCAAAATCAATATTGCTCGTGACAAAAGGTTGCTGTTGTGCAGAAATCCGTTAAGGGCGTTTGGGATTGTCTGGTGTGTAAACTGGACATCATAATGAAGTGGCTGGCAGCTGTAAAGAGTGAGGTCACTGACCAGACAGGCAGAGATGAGGGATCTGTTGGCAGCGCAGTTCCCAGAGTAGAATCAATTCTCTGACCAGACCAGAGACAGACAGGGACCGCGTCTGACCTAAAGCATGCCTGGCAGCAATGGCTGGAAACTCACCCCATGCGCTCTCTCTCTCTCTCTCTCTCTCTCTCTCTCTCTCTCTCTCTCTCTCTCTCTCTCTCTCACACACACACACACACACACACACACTAGTAAACCAGCCAAAGGCAAAATAACAACTGATGTGTTCAAATACTTATCAATATTAGTGTTTTAATGTAAACATAGCTTATTGAGACCAAGCATTTCAATAATACTATTCAATACAATAATAGTCACAAACTTATTGGCTTTGTCAGTGATTCCAGTGCAGCAATAAAGATTCTGCATGGACAGGAAGGTGCTTTTACCTCATGCCTCTAGCTCTGTTAAAGCACATGATGTAAAGTCTTCGCTCTGTATTTTTTCGCATTATATAATTTGTTTCTTTCTCAAACATCTTTCTGGTCTGAGCATGGTGACTGACTGACTGCTGCTAATCTGACATTGTTTGACCTTGTTTGTGACTTGCTTCATATGGCACTGGCCTTGTTACTCACACCTCAACAGTTTGGCTGCCAGTTTGTGTCGTGTTTTTCACACGCAGTCTTTTGTTTAATTTATTCAAGATCAATTATTGTATTATAAAAAAGAGTTATTAAAATGTTTGATATCACAAGCATTTTTTTGTACATTTTTATTGTACAGTCAATTGTGTGGCATATTATAAGTTGTATGATTACAATATAGTATATTTTTTTGTTTTCCAGTAGTCCAGTAGTGAAAGGATATGACAAGTGAAGCCATGTTCCTGTGTATGTCACTGTAAAAAGAAAGTGCCATATGTTTACATAGCCTACAATACATACACCGCCATCTCTCACTTTAGAGGAGACGTTCTGCTGGGCATAGAATTATACCACAAAAGTAGTTAAATTCTTCACCAGTAGAGGGCATGTGCTGACAATTTTCACAGCTTAGAGTTTACAAATGCTTTTTCTTTTTTTTTTACGAGGCAAAATATACAGGCCTACAAAATATTTAGTGAATCAATTCAGCCAGTGTTTATATAGGTGTTTAATGCATGCAAATCACATTTCTCTCTGTATGTTTAAGAGTATCCATTTATATAATTTATAATTATTTTTGGCCAATGATAGGCTACATTTAATTATAAATGACACGGTTCCCTGGAATACTTCAGTGTAAAAAAAAAGTAAGTCGATGACCTCTAAATTGGATATTTCATTGTTGTCGTTGGTTGTCTTAATTCTGGTCTCAATTCTGCGAGATTATATTATTTGTCTTTTCAACGCAAAGAAACGATTACAACAGCAGTAAAATTGTCGTGGAGAAATTCAGTTTAGTATCCATTTGATTAAGTTGAATTGATACGCGAGTGACTGGACTTTTTTTGTTCTTAGCGGAATAATAATTTCAAATAACATAATAGTTCATTTTCATGTATGAATATTTATTCATTTTAATGATATTCGTAAGAGATAAAACCATCAATATTTCAAAATAGGACTTCCATAGCTATGTCACGTGCATTTAGGGCCTATTTTTTCACCTTTTTATATGCGGATATTATGTACATTGGCAGATATAAATAAATAAATCTGTAACTGTAGGTTTTTGATTTATGTTAATTAGTTAAGAAAATAAACTATGCTATATTATGACTGCTTAATTCCGCAGACATCCTCAATCATCATTAAGGCCTATTCCAATACACTTATTTCCACGATGAAATTTTCAAACACGTAAAACGGTAAAACAATTTGGCACTGACAGTTTTGCACTCTGACAAATCACCTCGGTTATTTAATCGTATTTATGTAAGATTAATATTCCCGGACGTGTCTGTACATGGTGAAACCTGTGTGAAGAGATAAGCACAGGTTTTCGCCTGTGAGGCAATGGTGCGCGCAGGTTTCCCGACAGCCTGTTGTTTCGCGGGCGGGTACCACGCACAGAAACCAAGCGCGAATCAAAGGCCTGACAACTTCATTGTTAATTGGAACAGGCTTCTCGCTATGTGTGCAGCGAGGGTGCTGAAAAGCCTGAAATACAAGATGACAAGTGTGAGCACGAAGTAAGGTCTCGTTTAATTAATTTTTCTTTCTCCCTTGGAAGCCGCGCTGCGCTCGTTCGTGATACATTTCGAGTTGTAATTGACGAAATAACTCACAACTGCAGTATTCCTTCAGCTTGGAGGAGCCTTTGTGTTTGTGGAATCAATGTGGGACTGCCTGCCTCACAGGTATTGAGTGAAAATCATAAATGTAGTCAATTTGACCCAGAGTTTAAACGCATTGTTGCATTGCTGTGTAGGCTTCCGCACTAGGCCTAATAATTGTGTGGAAGAGCCTCTGCACATGACCTCAGCTGAAACACTGCGCAATGGGCATCTATTGGTAAGGTAAGTGTTTATTGGTTTTAATTTAAAATGTTTATTTTGAGTGTCTATTCACATTGAGAGCACTTTCCCAAACTCCCTAACTGCTAAAACGGGGTTTTAAGGGTCATATGTTCAATATTTCCCACTTAAATTGATTTTTCAGGGAATTTTTAATAATGTACAGTAAAGCACACATCATACCCATCAACACCAAATATAAAAGTACTGTAAGATATCACAATAAAGGCTGACCAGAGCCCTACTTTTATTTTTATTCATTAATACACTTAATATTTTCTCAAAGACACTGAATTCAGACAGCTACAGGTCACTTAAGTGTGTGGCCGAGGCATTAAATCCCTAACCAGACAGGTACTGAATGAATGTGTGGTAGATAGGTTTGTATATTGATATCTTTTTAGTGCAATGTTTTAATTTCTGACTTTATTTCTGAAGAATTTCAGAAGGCATACAGCTATTATACTGACTTTCCAGGTTCCAGGTTTTGTACATGGAGAAAGTTTAAGTCTTAAAGGGATAGTTCACCCAAAAATGAAAATCCTGTCTTTAACCCACCCTCATGTTGTTCCAAACCATGACAATAATTTGTTTTGTGAAACACAAAAGAAAAAAAAAACATTTCTTAAAATATCTTCCACAGAACAATGCTTCATACAGGTTCGGAACGACACCAGGGTGAGTTAATAATGACAGAATTTTCATTTTGGGTTGAAGTATCTCTTTAAGAGAGAATTTTTAGGCTGATTATAATCAGCCGTTCATTAAATATTATATTAAGATATAAGGCTCTAAGACTGTATCTTTCTTCCACATAAGAACCACTCTCAGTTTGTGTGAGGTAACCGTGATGTTTAGTGGACCAAAAATGTTGATTCGACCGAGTTGTTATTTGACTATGCAAAAGCATGGTGCACATTGCACATTTCCCGCTTCCACAATGTCGGCACATGCTTGTGTGGCTTGTGCTGATTATCCAGCCTCCACAACTCCAGATGGATCAACACATGCTGAAAATGCGACAAACTAAGACACAGTTTTCCATCTGACCTCAATCTATCACTTCTGTTCGCCTGTATAAATGTCAGCGTGCTTCCACTCTCCAACTCAGTGAGAAAAATGTAATCATGTTGTCATCTTATAAGTCGTTTTAACAGCCTCATCAGAGTTTGTTTGCATGTAAATCGAGTCAGTGTGGGTGGGTATTGCTTTAACCTGTTGTCATGTATCTTGTCGAAATGCTTCTGCCATGGGCGTACTTGCCTGGTAGAGTTAAGTCGGTTGCCCTTTAGTCTTATAAGACTTGTTTACAGGTGGAGTTTTTTTCTGGTTAAAGTCCTGTTCACAACAAGGATGATAACTATAATGAATTAGTTTTATAAACCATGTAAAATAATAGCAGAGTCCAATAATAGCGCAGAGGAACAACAACAAAAAATATTCACAGCCCATTCTGCTTTAAAGAGCTTGAGCATTTAACGCAGTGTGTGCTTATAATACTGTATATAGAATATTATTATGCATTGGTGCAGATGCTAATGTAGTTATAGTTAGTTTGGACTGATCTAGCTTTGTAACACAGTTTAGGATGTACATGATCACCATTAACCTTAGAAGCAGATTAGAAGACAAAGGGCGCAGAAATCACCTGTACTGAACATGAGCCGGGCCGCTTTAATGGTTTTTGAAACGATTACATGCATTCTAATGGAGGACATTAACATGCATGTGTTAGAAACAATAGCATCCCTCATTGTTTCTCCATTCTTCATTAAAGCTGTAATTCAGTGCAAAATGATTGACTGCCAAGTTTTTTGAACATCAAAGCTTTTTTTAATATGATTTCCCCCTAACCAGAAACCCCATTAAATTAACATGCATTTTGAATCTTTTGCCCAATAAGTTGCTTAATGAATTGTAAGAGGCATTAACAGTGGTCAGGGCCTCACATTAATGTCAGAATTAGACATTTAAAATATTGTGTGTGTGTGTGTGTGTTGTCCATTTTGAATCGCACTGAGATGTGGTGTGTGTGATATGAGTGAGGTCTCCAGTGCTCTTCATGCCCCGTTAATAACCTGGCCAGCTTTGATGTGGCAGTGTGGAGTGAGGTGGCTCTTTCTCCGCATCACTTGTGGCATGTAAATCCAGCCAGCATTTTATCTCCTTACCTGCTGCTCAAGGGGCGACTGGATTTGCTCTAGCTGCCTGTATGTGCACTCTGTTATAGCGTGAGTCGTGAGATGTCACCTACCTGACGGCCCACTCACAAATGCTTGGCGAAGAATGTGTGCATTTGCTTTTCTGTTCATTTGATAATACACGTATATGAACGTTGGTAATGCTCTATTTCTGAAGCGCTTAGTACTTGTTACTTGGCTGGTCTAGCTTGTTTGTACGAACGCTGCTTCTGCCTCAGAGGGGAAAAAAAGACTTTATATAACACATAATTGCACTTTCTCATAATTGTGAGAAGAAAAAAATTAAATCTTCCAATGTGACTCTCATATGACTTTGTCTCACAATTGCTTATTTATATCTGTCCGTGTGGTATTTCTCAATTTCGACTTTCTGGTAATTTCAACTTTTTCTTGTTATTTTACACAATTTTTAACAGGAATTATTATTTCTAATCTAATGTGATTGAAACCTAAGGTAAACTTTGGTTCATCACCTGTCAATCATTTTGTTGTTTGACCAGTTCTGGCCTCACCATCTCTTATGCATTCAAACAGTGGCAAAACTACACTCCAGTGTGCATTTGGTTGGTTAAAAACACATTTGTTGTCTTGTGCTAACCCAGAGAGAGCACGTCTGATCGCCCTCTTGACCTTGAGATGAATGGCTGCCCAAACCAGTCCCTGCTACACATTATCATTTAAATGGCCCAAGGAGAAGGTTAGGTCAGCTCATTTGATGTTGAAATGCAAACAGAGATCAAAGGAGAGAACTCGCAGGGGCCTATATTTACAGTAGTCGGTCTTGGATTGGTGTGTTCGGTGGCAGAGGTGGAGTGTATTGTCTGTGTGTATGTGTTAGACAAGAGAGTTTTGTAGGAGGGAAGAGCACATTGTCTATTTGTTCTGCTTGGTCCTCATGGGTAGATAGCTCATTAACCATTGTGGCCTGGCACAATAGCTAAGAGCGCCGGCTGCATGGGTACAACAAGTCCAGCACAATACCTGTAAACAGCCAGCAGCTTAATTGAAAAAGGCCCCTGGGATCACCAGGCTGTCATAACAATAATAGACTTGTATAGGTGCATAATATCAAAATTGCACAGGCCTATTGGTGGAGAAGTACATGCGTGTGTGATTTGTGGTTTCTCAGTGAAACAGTGATTTAATGGTGTTGAGATGGTACTCGCCTATTTTAAGAGAGGCATGTGTACTTTGTGAGTATGAGCTGACAATATTATCTTGATATCTCATGATATAATAATTTTGCGTTTGCATGAAATGAATTAACAATCATTTATTGGTGTTTCCTATAAATAAGAGAATTAGGGCCAGAGCGCAATTCCAAAAAAAGCACCTATGGGAGTGTAAATTTCTGCTCATGGTCTACTGACAATGTGCAAATTGAACACTGACACAGCCAGATCATTTCCATAATGACCAACGCAATCTGTCAGTTAGCACCTGGTTTAAGATGTGCTTTTTTGGGCAGTAAAAAGTAAATCTGGCCCTTAGTGCACTATCTAGGCTTTTCTTTTGTGTCTGACCACTAAGTTCTTTCTTGCTCTTCTGAGGAGTTCATTTGCAAACACCCTTGGTGACACCCACCAGCTTTTCCTGAGGGGGTGTGTGATAGAGTGGTTGGCTGCTTGTTTCTGGGTCGTCCAGCTAAAGATGACCCGGGGCAACAGGACTGGACAGAAATCTCACAGGCCATGACCACAGGCACTCATAAACTGAGGCAGGTCTTTGGCCCAGCAGTGCCACCTCACATTTAAGGAAAATCCATGTGATAGACCCAGCTACAGAGACTGCAAGTTATTGGGTCTGAATGGTGCTAATACGCTAGGCTGGTTGGATGCGGGTTGGAACTCTGGTGTCCTATTAATCCTAGCCGGGAGAATCATATCAGGTTAGAAGTTCGGGCTTTCATTGTGGACTGTATTGAGGTAATAGGATCTGAAGGTCTTCCCTATTGTCACTCAACACTACAATGAAGATTGTTAGAATAATAGACTGAAGAGAGGAGATAATTTCCTCAATGCCTGTAACACTTTGCTCAGAGCAGGTAAAAGAGAATGTTTTCGATGGTGGTACTCCTTTGAGTAAACAACTTTTTGTTTTGTTTTTATGTTGTCTCATAGAGCTTGAGCATTTCTTTCTTTCTACTTAAAACAGCAGTCCAGCACCAGACAAAAGTAGTTCCCAAAAAGTTGTTCAGTCCCCAATAAGACTGGTATGTTGAAATGGATAAGTGTTTAAGTGAATTTTAAATATATTTTTTTAATCTGTTCTGTTAACAAAGATTTTAGACTAACCAGTCTAGCTTTCCCAATGTATAGACCCAAATGAAAGCTGGTGTCTCATTCAATTATGTCCCCGGGACATGTCCCCTTTAGGCCCCCTTTTTTGAGGGATCGCCTCACAGTGCTAATTGGGTCTCGTTTCACACCAGGTTGATTGGACTTGACACTTAGTGCAGGGTGAGAGCTCCAAAATTCACTGGAGCAAAGAGAGGGGAAAAACAATCTAAATTGAATTACTGACCAGTAAATTTTCTAATTATAGTCCATTAGCCTGAACACAGAGAGGTGTGAAGACAATCCAGAGCCACACGCCTCAATGAGACTCCTGACACTTTGACCTAGATTGCCCAGAGGATGTGTTTAATATGCAGACTCTGTGTGTGTACTGTAGGCTATATTCATGGCACTTTTTGATTTTTAGCATAGAATTAGGAAAATGTACCCCGCAATTCATAAAATGACCACAATCCTTGCATCAGTTTGTAACAGCGCGTGTTTGTGTGTGTATATATAACGTTTATTTGATCAAAAATACAGTGAAATAGTAATATTATTAAAATATTACAACAACTTGAAATAAAGTTTTCTAATGTAATATATTTTAAAAATATTTCTGTGATGGCAAAGCTGAATTTTCAGCAGCCATGACTCCAGTCTTCAATGTCGCATGATACTTCAGAAATTAGTCTAATAATCTTATTTTGTGCTCAAACATTTCTTATTATTAATGTTAAAAAGAGTTAATGTTCTTAATATTCCTGTCCTGCTTTTTGGGCCACTATATATTGAAGTAATAAAGTAGAAGTTCAAGTTCGATATCATGTTAAATTCCATCACAGGAAAACAGTAAATGGACATTTGTCTCATGTGTCTCATTCTCTCTCCAGGATTATAGAATAACTCTCAAAGCTTTTACAAAAGAAATAAAAATAAAAAATTTAAGCCACCCAAGCGGAATGGCAGTAATGCCTTTTTTTCACCCTTCCTACCATCATTCTTTCACTGTCACTTGTTTGTTTTGCCCTGTCTGTGAGTTCAACCATTCAGGGATGAACCAGGTCATATTATCTTGTGATCTTGAGGAGTAGAAAGATGGATATTCCCACATGAGGTCACTATACATAACACCAGCACTTTAGAGGTCTGTTCTGGTGTGATCTTTTGTTCTGCTCCTGACACTCACCTCTTCTCCTAGAAGTTAAACCCGTTTGAGTGTGCAATATATCAATTAAAAAGCTCCTTTTCTGCCCTTTAGAGGGGGTGGAGGTACAGGTCCAAATATTTACATTAGGGCATATCAGTTTGACGACTGTGTGGCGGAGCGGAGAGAAGGGCCATTTGGTGTAGCAGAGAGGCCATTAGCAGAGTTAAATGGCTAGAAAGAATCTGGACCAGACAGCTTTCTACACAGGATCATTCGGCCGCAACCACATAGCTGGATAAATACTTCCGTCACGCAGTAAATACAGTCATGAACAAAGACTTGGTCTGTAAATTAGTTTGTTGATGAGGAAGTATCTTTTCAACATCTTTGCATTTGCAGTTTAGGCAGATTAATGGTGTAATGAAAGGGTCATGTAAACCATCTATCCCAATATGAAGTCCATCTGAAGTTTTTCTTTAAAATTAGGCTCCTGTGTATCAGTTTCTACCCAATACCGGTACTACTTAATGGGCTGAGGCTGGGATTTAGCGGGTTTGAAGTGAAAATATTTGATGAACGTATACTATGTGTAGAGAGCATTCACTCAGTATTGTCATCTAATTTTTGACCGAGGTGGCTTTTAGAGGCAATATATTATATTATATTATATTATATTATATTATATTATATTATATTATATTATATTATATTATATTATATTATATTATATTATATTAATTATATTATATTATATTATATTATATATTTTTTTAAAAATCAGCGTATATATATACAGTGGGGGAAAAAAGTATTTATTCAGCCACCAATTGTGCAAGTTATCCCACTTAAAAAGATGAGAGATAAGTACACTTCAACTATGAGGGACAGAATGAGAAGAAGAAAAATCCAGAAAATCACATTGTCTGATTTTTAAATTATTTATTTGCACATTATGGTGGAAATTAAGTATTTGGTCACCTACAAAAAAGCAATAGCAAAGCAAGATTTCTGGCTCTCACAGACCTGTAACTTCTTCTTCTTTAAGAGCCTCCTCTGTCCTCCACTCATTACCTGTATTAATGGCACCTGTTTGAACTTGTTATAAAAGACACTTGTCCACAACCACAAACAGTCAGACTCCAAACTCCACTATGGCCAAGACCAAAGAGCTGTCAAAGGACACCAGAAACAAAATTGTAGACCTGCACCAGGCTGGGAAAAATGAATCTGCAATAGGTAAGCAGCTTGGTGTGAAGAAATCAACTGTGGGAGCAATTATTAGAAAATGGAAAAGACATACAAGACCACTGATAATCTCCCTCGATCTGGGGCTCCATGCAAGATCTCACCCTGTGGGGTCAAAATGATCACAAGAACAGTGAGCAAATGAATGAAGGTGAAATGTGAAAATCTTTGGAGGGAGTTGAAAATCTGTGTTGCCAAGCGACAGCCCCAAAACATCACTGCTCTAGTGGAGATCTGCGTGGAGGAATGGACCAAACTACCAGCAACAGTGTGTAAAAACCTGTGGAGACTTACAGAAAACTTTTGACATCTGTCATTGCCACAAAGGGTATATAACAAAGTAGAACATTTGTTATTGACCAAATACTTATTTTCAACCATAATTTGCAAATAAATTCTTTAAAAATCAGACAATGTGATTTTTCTGGATTTTTTCTCATTCTGTCTCTTATAGTTGAACTGTACCTATGATGACAATAACAGGCCTCTCATCTTTTTAAGTGGGAGAACTTTCACAATTGGTTGCTGACTAAATACTTTTTCCCCCACTATACATACATACATACAGGGGTAAAGGATAAATGCCAGCAGTAGTGAGCTGACTTCTTATCGCAGACTTTGTTGTCTTTTACAAATTTGGAAACCATTGTTGAGATGTCTTGAGGCTCTTTCTTGATTTTTTTCATCATTAAAAAAGACAAACAGGATGAGGTCGGTCAGTCAAGGCCTATTCTTGATCTTTGTACAAGAAAGTTAATGTGAGAAGATGGAGGTATCAGTTTGTAATCATCTGGACTAAGTGCAACAAGTAGACCTTGTAGGAAAACGTATCCTAGTTTATAGGTTTCCTTGGGCAGATTTACTATTAATAATATTAAATAGCAGGTTACCCTAATAGGATAAGTTGAAACTGGAACTTTGCAAGTCAAGAAGTCAAATATATTCAAATGGCTTTTATTTGTAGTAGTTACTTGAGGTTGGACAGTGTTACATTCATATTCAGTCTTTCTTATGGGACCAAATTAATAAATTCAGGGATTCAATTCTTCTGAATGGTAAATGTTCGTACATTGAAAAAAATGACTTGATCATGGACATTTTGTAAATAACTGCAGGGGAAACGCGTCTCAGGTTACTCGCGTAACCTATGTTCTCTGAATAGGGAACGAGACGCTGCGTAGTGACGCATTTGGGAACGCCCACTGGGTGTGCCGATTGTCTGAAGCCCTTATAGAATCACGCCAATTCATTGGCTGATGGCGCAGCGCCGCCCCCAAGCTCAACACCTTGAGCCTATACTAGCGCGCGCACGCCATCTTATCTCCAGATTTTTCTGCCGAAAAGAAAGCCTGTCGGCAGTACGAGCTTGGCAGCGACGCAGCGCCTCGCTCCCTATTCAGAGAACATAGGTTACGCGAGTAACCTGAGACGCTCTCTTCATAGGTTCACTCGACGCCGCGTGAGTGACGCATTTGGGAACGGTATACCAAACACGCCAAGCTAACGTGCCGCATCTGGCACAAAAACGCCAGGAAAAATCCTGCATGGCTGGATTTAAGCAGAAAGAACATGCGAACCCGGAGCCATGTCAAGATCCAAACTATAAAACTTCACAAATGTGCGGAGAGGACCAACCTGCCGCTACACAAATGTCTTCTAAACAAACTCCCTTAAAAGAGCCTGAGAGGCGGCCACACCTCTAGTAGAGTGTGCTCGAACGCCTAGAGGTGAAGGAAGTCCGCGCACCTCATAAGCTAAGGAAATAGCCTCTGTTAGCCAATGCGAAACTCTCTGTTTTGAAGCGGCGAGCCCACTGCAGCCAGCTCCAAAACATACCAGTAACTGGCTAGACTTCCTCCAACCACCCGAACGGTCCACATATATCTTCAATGCCCGGACCGGACATAACAAGTTCAACCTTTCGTCCTCCGAAGAGGCAAAAGGCGGAGGGTGGAAAGAATGGAGGACAGTAACCTGCGAGCGAAAAGAGGTTGACAAAACCTTGGGCACATAACCCGGCCTGGGTCTTAAGGAAACCTTAACCAGCCCCGGAGCAAAATCCAAACAAGTCTCGCTAACAGAGAGAGCTTGTAAGTCCCCTACTCGCTTCAAAGAGGTCAAAGCCAACAAAAGAGCCACCTTCAGAGTCAGAATCCGAACTGGTGCTGACTCCAAGGGTTCAAAGGGAGCCTCCGACAACCCCTCCAGGACAACTGACAGGTCCCAAGGAGGAACAGTAGGGGCGACTGGTCTCAGGCGCCTAACCCTCTCATGAAGGACGAAACTAGCCTCTGTCTCCCCAAAGGAATCTCCCCTCTCTGTGAGCGGCCATGGCGGCTATATACACCCTGAGCGAGTGGCCGCCGCGCCGCCGCAAACTTCTCTTGTAAGAACTCCAGTACTGAACCAACGGGGCAGTTAACTGGGTTCACTCTACGAGCCGAACACCATGTCCCAAACACTCCCACTTCGAGGAATAGAGCTTTCTAGTAGAGGGAGCTCTAGCATTATCAATGGTCTCCTGGACATCTGCGGAAGACCAACACTTACAGTGGGTGGCCCTTGATCGGCCACACCCATAGCTTCCAAATCTCTGGACGAGGATGCCAGATCCTGCCCTGAAGCTGGGACAACAGGTCTTTCCTGACTGGAATCTCCCAGGGGGAGGACTCCAGAAGAGGAATCAGCTCTGAGAACCATATCTGGGACGGCCAAAATGGTGCTACCAGCAGGAGAGACAGACCGCTCTGTCTCACCCTGTGCAGGACCGCCGGGATCAACTTGATGGGCGGAAATGCATAAAGTTTCATCCTTGGCCAAGGATGAGCCAACGCATCCAGTCCCAGCGAAGCTGGGGGGTTTAGGGAGAACCAAAGTGGACACTGGGACGACTCTTCCGACGCAAAGAGGTCCACCTCTGCCCTGCCGAACCTCTCCCAAATCTGGGCCACCACTAGTGGGTTCAGCATCCATTCCCCTGACCTGAGTTTCTGCCTCGATAGAAAATCTGCTGAGGTTCAGGATCCCAGGAACATGGACCGCCCTGAGGGATAGGAACTTGTCCTGTGCCCACAGGAGAAGGCGACGCGCATGCCCGTTCAGGGTGCGCGACCGCGATCCCCCCTGGCGATTTACATAAGACACCACCGCCATGTTGTCTGTCCTGACAATGACATGGTGCCCTATAAGGAAGGGAAGAAAGTGCCAAAGGCCCAGGAAGACCGCTCTAACTCCAGACAGTTTATGTGCCAGGTTAGAGTCTCCCCGCCCAGATTCCGTAAGCTGGCCGGCCTTCGAACACCGCACCCCAACCGGTGAGAGAGGCGTCCGTCGTAATCATCTGACGACGGAATACAACCCCCATGCTGACACCTCTCTGGAGAAAGAGAGGGTCTCGCCACACTGATAGAGCTCGAGAACAACTTTGCGACACTCTCAGTAGGCGATAGGGCGATCCTGTTGATCGAGCCCTGCAGACTTCATCCACCAGTGGAACGGTCTCATATGAAGCAGACCCAAAGGAAGCACTTGGGAGGCTGCGGCCATGAGACCTAGAAGCCTGCGACAGGTCCCGACAGACACATGCTGGCCGAGCACGCGGCCAGACATGTCCTGATGCTGGAAATCCGGGCAGGAGCCAACCGGGCCTGCATTGACACGGATTCCAGACAGACCCCTAAAAAGATGGTCTGCTGGGACGGTATGAGAACACTCTTGTCGGTGTTCACTCTAGGCCAAGAGACTGGACATGGCGAAGCACAATGTCCCTGTGACGGATTGCCAGCTCCTTGGACTGAGCCAGAAGGAGCCAATCGTCCAGATAGTTGAGTATACGGATGCCCTGGAGCCTCAGCGGGCCAGCGGCATCCATGCACTTGGTAAAAGTCCTTGGCGCTAGAGCAAGACCAAAGGGGAGTACTTTGTATTGAAAACCTTCCTCAAGGCAAACCTGAGGAACTTCCTGTGTCGCCGAACAACCTGAATATGAAAATAAGCATCCTTCAGGTCTATCGACACGAACCAGTCCCCTGCACTAACTTGGGCAATGATAGACTTCAGTGTAAGCATCTTGAAACGCCTCTGATGAGGGAGAAGTTCAAACGACGCAGGTCTAGTATAGGCCGCAAACCGCCGTCCTTCTTCGAACCAGGAAGTAACGGCTGAAAAACCCCTGTTCTACCTCCGTAGGTGGAATTTCCTCTATCGCTCCTTTGAGAAGGAGGGAAGATAGTTCCTGTTGTAGAACAGAGGCCTCTGAGACGCTGTTTACTACAGTTTGGAGGATCCCGTTGAAACGGGGAGGGCTGCGGCAAAACTGAAGTGTGTAGCCCGACCGAATCGTGCGAACTACCCATGGCGATACCCCTGGTAGACATTCCCACTCGCGGAAGAAAAGAGACAGAGGAAGCGGAGTGGTGAGGTGCAGAAAGCATACCTGTTTTGCTGAGGTGAAGACTTGTTGGACCTCGGTGGGGGGCACATCTGACCGCAACGGAGAGCCCTTGGCGTCCGGATGCGGAGAGGGAACTTCCCTGGCCTGGGTAGATGAAAGAAGGTTGGCCCTCCTGGAGAAAATCGACTGTGTCTCCTATACAACGGGCGGCGCGTTAGGCTCGACGGACGTAAGGAGAAAGTCTAAAACGCCTCCTTTCTCTAACGCCGAGGTGAAAAGGGAAGAGTCAATTCCGACATCGAGACGCGCTGGGCGCGAATGTGACGGTGTGGACTCAGAGAGCAGCCAAGGGGAGGGCAGAAACGCTTGCGCGGTCTGACCCTGTCCCGTACGTCGGACGCTGCTCTCCTTTTTCTGACCAGAGGGTCAGGAATGGCTCAGGGGAGCCGGAGCGTTCTTGGGTCTGCCACCAGAACGCTTAGGCTCGATACGTCTATGAGGCCTCTGGCGGAATGGACGGCCACGAGCTCCCAAACTGTAGCAGGTGGGAGATGACTCTGGTCACTCCTTCCGGCAGGGAAATCCTCCCGCGGAAGGGCGCTCTAGGCTGGGAGGAGGAAGTAGTAGGGAATCCTCGTCCTCCTAGGCATAAACTGCCTAAAAGCAGCTGACTGGGATTTGGCGGCTCTGAATTTTTCAACTACCGTGCTAACGGCCTCGCCAAATAATCCGGACTGGGACATAGGAGCGTCCAGGAGGAAGACCTTCTCCTTGTCACGGATTTCTGTTAAATTCAGCCAAAGGTGGCGCCAGCGCCACCGACCCAGCCATCGAAGGCCCAACAGCACGCGCAGTATGTTTAGTGGCCCTAAGAGCCAAGTCCGTAGCTCTACGAAGCTCCTTAACGGCCTCAGGAGTGAGGCCGCCGCCCTCGTCCAAGTCCTTCAATACATCCGCTTGATAGGCCTGGAGAATGGCCATCGTATGAAGGGCCAGACCAGCCTGACCGCCGCGACGTAGGACTTTCCGATTAACGCGGAAGTGGTCCTGCACGGTTTAGACGGAAGGAGAGGGCGTGACTTCCACGTGGCGGCCGAGGAAGGAGAGAGATGCGACGCCAGCGTATCCTCGACTGACGGAACGGTAGAGTAACCGTGCTCCACTGAACCAACTAGGTTGGTGAAGTCAGCGCCGCCGCGTTAGTCAGTCGGGAGGAGAACGGCTGTTTCAGGATCTAGATATCTCATTATGTAGATCGCCAAAAACGGCAGCTTTCTCCTCGCTGGGCGGCGTTAGAACCACTCAAAACCTCTCATCGAGTTTGGAGGTTTGAGACTCGTGAGGTTCGTCAGGCCAGTCGATCGCGAGCTTCGTGGCACGCGTGCAAGCACGCCAATAAGCTCGAATAGGCCGCTGAAGGCCGCGCCTCCTGGCCGCTGGGCGGAGAGCGCCATCAAGTGAAACAGGCCCGAAATCCTCGGAGTCGGACGCTGTAGTAAACACGACATCATCCAGACCGAAAGAAACGGCATCGCGCGTGCTTCCGGGCTAGGCATCATATAGTCGTGAACATACCGACTGGCAAACGCACGTGCTCGGGAGAGGGAGGGAGAGAGAGGGGAAGGCCCGTCTGCTCGCACTCGACGTCCTCGAGCTCAACATCCGAACCCCAGGCCGCGGATCCGAGGAGGCCTCGCCGCCTCTGAAGCGCGGCGGGGGAGAGCGGATGATTCCTTCTCAAAAAGCGCGAGCCTCGTACGGAGGGTTTTGAGAAGGAGATTTTCACAAAATCTACATTTCGAGGTGCCCTGAACCGCCGCGCGTGAGCAAAACCCATGCACTTAACGCACTTACCATGCGGTCGCCACCGAGATAAAGCGAGTGCACGGCGGGGACAACGACGAACTCCATCGCACTTCACGAAGAGGAGAACAAAGTTCCGCTATCCGAAGTCGCTGAAGTGCAAAGGTGATAGTAAAGTAGTAGTTTTGGGTCAGAAGAATCGCACGGCGGAGCGATGCTACCACTTCGTGAAGGCAGAAAAATCTGGAGATAAGATGGCGCGCGCGCTAGTATAGGCTCAAGGTGTTGAGCTTGGGGGCGGCGCTGCGCCATCAGCCAATGAATTGGCGTGATTCTATAAGGGCTTCAGACAATCAGCACACCCAGTGGGCGTTCCCAAATGCGCCACTACGCAGGCGTCGAGTGAACCTATGAAAGAGAACAGCAGACACATGACTTCTCTCTTTTAAAGCCCTTAGCTGCTTTCTAATTATTTCCTTTGATGCACAGGGATCTGCGTTTCCTCTTATTTGTTTGGTCTTCATTGTAAACTCTGCTGCATCAGTGATGGATCTCCATCTGTAACATTCTGTGCCCAGCTTGAGATGACTATGCAGACAGGGACAACGCATTGGCCTGGAGTGACTCCAGAATAGTTAGGCTGCTGTGGATCCTCTGCATTAGAAAGATTACTGTTTATCCCTCTCCTCTCACAGTGACATCTCCCCCACTCTTGTGAAATTATGAACGCTGTACGATTCCCCTCCAGGTTGCTTTTCTGGTTTGTGAGGTGTGAACGTGAGCGTAGGTGGAGGATAAAAGATGGTCTTTTGAAGAACGTCATTAAATAAGTCATGACCTAGAGAGGCATATAAGACCTCTGAGGCACAAATAAATGCAATGATCATTATCTTATATCTTATTTCTTATCAGATCATTCATAAAAACAGGAAACGACTACTACTGCTACCTCTAGTTTTCTTGTATAAGTAGCATGTGTTAACAGGCAAAACTTTCCTATACTCCTCATTGCATTGTTTTGCCTTTTTAGTTTTTCCCCATTGTTTAATGCTGTAATCTCTTATTAATCTCTAATCTCTTAGATTTTATTAGCAATGCATGTTAAATCAGTATTATAATGTTATTGGCAGATATTATCGTTATTGGTCAATTACATTTCCATTTATGCATTTAGTAGATGTTTTAATCAAAAGTGACTTACAAAAGAGGAGCAAAAACTATTTTTCAAAGAGCCAACTGTATTATAATGTACATTGGCAGCTTTATTAGACTGTATGCGTGCGTGCGTGTGTGTGTGTGTGTGCGCAAGTTTTCTATCCCGGTGGGGACTTCAACCTGAATGCAGACTGACTCATGCGGACTCGTGTCTCCATGGGGACCAAAATTGAGGTCCCCAAAAAGCTTATAAATCATACAGTTTTTTCAATGTAAAAATGTAATTAATTTTTCTGTGATTTAGGTTTAGGGGTAGGGTTAGAGTAAAGGAATAGAATATACAGTTTGTAAAGTATAAAAATCATTATGTCTATGGAGGATCCCCACTAAGATGACTAACCGTGTGTGTGTGTGTGTTTGTGTGTGTGCGTGTGCGTGCGTGCGTGTGTGTGTGTGTGTGTGTGTGTGTGTGTGTGTGTGTGTGTGTGTGTGTGTGTGGTTGGATCTTTAGCCAATTTCAAAATTAACAACTATTGCTGAAAGTGCAAATTCAGCCATTTATTAATATCGGTTGTACATTACATGAAAATAAAAGACTTACCAGTATTGGGCACATTTTTATATTTGTTTAACCCTATAGGTGCTTCTTATTAATAATTGCTGATTTTTTTCATAAATTGAATTACCTTATGAATATGGTTCATATTTGTCTCTTAAAGATATGTCTGCAAATTTGCTCTGCATTATTTTTTATAAATATCTAATCAAAATTAAAAATGTTTTTAGGAAAGTCAGTCTTGAACCAGTGTTGGAAAATGTATCTTAAATGTATACAGGTCCTTCTCAAAAAATTAGCATATTGTGATAAAAGTTCATTATTTTCCATAATGTAATGATAAAAATTAAACTTTCATATATTTTAGATTCATTGCACACCAACTGAAATATTTCAGGTCTTTTATTGTTTTAATACTGATGATTTTGGCATACAGCTCATGAAAACCCCAAATTCCTATCTCTAAAAATTAGCATATCATGAAAAGGTTCTCTAAACGAGCTATTAACCTAATCATCTGAATCAACTAATTAACTCTAAACACCTGCAAAAGGCTTTTAAAAACTCCCAGCCTGGTTCATTACTCAAAACCGCAATCATGGGTAAGACTGCCGACCTGACTGCTGTTCAGAAGGCCATCATTGACACCCTCAAGCGAGAGGGTAAGACACAGAAAGAAATTTCTGAAAGAATAGGCTGTTCCCAGAGTGCTGTATCAAGGCACCTCAGTGGGAAGTCTGTGGGAAGGAAAAAGTGTGGCAAAAAACGCTGCACAACGAGAAGAGGTGACCGGACCCTGAGGAAGATTGTGTAAAAAGAAGGACCGATTCCAGAGCTTGGGGGACCTGCGGAAGCAGTGGACTGAGTCTGGAGTAGAAACATCCAGAGCCACCGTGCACAGGCGTGTGCAGGAAATGGGCTACAGGTGCCGCATTCCCCAGGTCAAGCCTGACCTGGGATACAAAGAAGCAGCACTGGACTGTTGCTCAGTGGTCCAAAGTACTTTTTTTGGATGAAAGCAAATTTTGCATGTCATTCGGAAATCAAGGTGCCAGAGTCTGGAGGAAGACTGGGGAAAAGGAAATGCCAAAATGCCTGAAGTCCAGTGTCAAGTACCCACAGTCAGTGATGGTCAGGGGTGCTATGTCAGCTGCTGGTGTTGGTCCACTGTGTTTTATCAAGGGCAGGGTCAATGCAGCTAGCTATCAGGAGATTTTGGAGCACTTCATGCTTCCATCTGCTGAAAAGCTTTATGGAGATGAAGATTTCGTTTTTCAGCACGACCTGGTACCTGCTCACAGTGCCAAAACCACTGGTAAATGGTTTACTGACAATGATATTACTGTGCTCAATTGGCCTGCCAACTCTCCTGACCTGAACCCCATAGAGAATCTATGGGATATTGTGAAGAAAAGTTGAGAGACGCAAGACCCAACACTCTGGATGAGCTTAAGGCCGCTATCGAAGCATCCTGGGCCTCCATAACACCTCAGCAGTGCCACAGGCTGATTGCCTCCATGCCACGCCGCATTGAAGCAGTCATTTCTGCAAAAGGATTCCCGACCAAGTATTGAGTGCATAATTGAACATAATTATTTGAAGGTTGACTTTTTTTGTATTAAAAACACTTTTCTTTTATTGGTCGGATGAAATATGCTGTTTTTTTTAGATTAAAACAATAAAAGACCTGAAATATTTCAGTTGGTGTGCAATGAATCTAAAATATATGAAATTTTAATTTGTATCATGTATGTACATTATGGAAAATAATGAACTTGTATCACAATATGCTAATTGTTTGAGAAGGACCTGTATTATCTTTTTTCTATTATGCTTAACCTGGATGTAAGCTGTGAAAACGCATGGGATTGTTAGATATGAAAGGGCGTGTGGATAAACAAACATTTGCTAAAAACTGACCTTGTTTTAAGTTCCCTAATTAAATGCCTCCTCCTGAGTCACACTGTTGGTTAAAAAGACTGCCATGATAAATCTTCGAGGCAGCGCTGTCATCCAGTCAAATCAACTCAAAAACCCAATTATCGTGATGAGACACAGGTTGTAATGCTGGTTAAAGTTGGTTTGGTTGCACATGCTGGCTCATATTTTAAAAAGCACACTGGGGAGAAAGAACTGAATTTCCAATTATTATAACGAATAGTCTCATATAAGGGCAGACAGCAGCAGAAAAAAATGCTTTTTTTATTCTGCATGATTTGGCAACTTAAGGAGGTCAAGACGTAAATTTGTGTAGCCTTGAGCTATATTAAGTCTGCACTACAGCAGGAAGGGGGATGAGGGCTTTGTCTTTTAACATGAGCACTGGATGTTGTTGCATGTACTCTGGTGTGCTCACTATATCTCTCAATCTCCCTTTAGGTAACACAAAAGCATGGCCTTTTGAATACCCCAGGGAATGTCGATTTAGTGTGTTTATTAGTGGATTTGCCAGAACAAATTTAGGAAATAACATGTCATTGATTAAATCATCTGTTTTAAAGGGCACCTAAGGGGGTAGGTGAAAAATATGTTGGGTGAGCACCTTTTGTACTTTGTGCTGAAAATGCAGTGAAATAAAATTGTATCAATAGCTAGCATTGATTTTTCCCTGTGGAATGCAAAGAAGGGAGAAAAAAAAGGTCAGTTCATAAAACATGTTTTCATCTTTTCTCAACAAAGCTATATATCAAGACTGGAGTAATGGCTGTTAAAAAACATTTCCATCACAGTAATAAATTCTAAATTATTATTAAAATAAATAATTTTAAATGGTTAATATTTAATAATATTAGTTTTTTGTTTGTTTGTTTGTTTGTTTTTTAACTGTATTTTTGATCAAATAAATGCAGCCTTGATGAGCATAAGACGTCTTTCATTGGGGTGTTACGATACACGATTTGATACATATGATACCTAACTCACAATATGATATTGCGATACTCCAAAAAATATGTTAAAAGGTAAACAAAAAATGAACTGTTATTTAAAGTGTTAAATTTATTACATTGGGGTGGAAATAATAGGCTTTGACTTGGTGCTGGTAACCCAAGGTACAGGACAATGGTGACACCAGAATAAAAATATTCATGATTCTGAAGCTGAAAATACAGAATTTTTAGACTAATATACTTGCATTCTATCACTGACTGGATCTTTTTTTAATAATTTAGACCACTTTTTACTGGTAACATAAGACATTTGGCATTATAATGAACCATATATATATATATATATATATATATATATATATATATATATATATATATATATACATACATACATACATACATACATACATACATACATACATACATACATACATACATACATACATACATACGTATGTGTATGTGTATATATATATACACACACACACACACACACACACACACACACACACACACACACACACACACACACACACACACACACACACACACACACACATATACACACACACACACACACACACACACACACACACACACACACACACACACACACACACACACACACACACACACACACACACACACACACACACACACACACACAGTATATAATATGAGCACTGGATGTTGTTGCATGTACTCTGGTGTGCTCACTGTATCTCTCAAGCTCCCTTTAGGTAACACAAAAGCATGGCCTTTTGAATACCCCAGGGAATGTCGATTTAGAGTGTGTTTATTAGTGGATGGTACTACTGAATGGTAGTAACATATATAATGTAGTACTGACACTAAAACTCTGTAAATAAAAAAAAATTCTCACACAAATTTCTGTTTTATTTTGGGTGAACTATACACAATACTGATTGTCACTATCCATGTTGCATTTTTGTATTGCAATATATTGTATAAATATACACAATATATTGTTTCACCCCTAGTCTTTAATAAACAATAAAAATATTAAGGACATCAAAGGTAGACAAATATTTATACATTACTGTATGTGTAAAGGGGCATGATATTTGCAGCTGTCTTTGTACATGCTCATATAAATGAATTAGTGCCTGAACTTCGCTGTTCTGCACAGGATATAAGCACTAGGAAGAACAAGCCAGATTCCCTGCACTCTGTCTCTACAGATCCTGTCACTGTCAGTGGATCCCAGGCTCCTCGCCCTGAGAAACAGCCCAGCCAAGCGGGCAGGATTGAACACCAATACACCCAACGAACCCCAGGCTTTTCGTTTGGATCTATTCTATAGCCCCGCCCTCTCACCCTAAGCCATTCATGCAGTCTGTACATGACAGTTTCATACATCCCCTGCCAAAAATATTTCCTGGATGCACTGTGATTCGTGACGCTATCAGCTTCCTGACCTCTGAGTTTGTCTTGCACTTTTTTTCCTTTTCTTTTTTAATCCGAGCATGTCAACGGTTTCTCACCGGCTTTCAAGATGCTGCCCCCTCAGTGTGCGTTCTTGCGCCTGTACGGCCTCATGAGGTTTGTTTGCGTGTCTATTTGATTCCACTCCATGAACACGTTCTTAGAGATGCACTCCATAAGATAAAGAGAAGCACAGGGTCTTGTCATTCCGCCACAGCTTAATCAGGAGCTACACAGAGGAGAGGAGCGCAGCGGCACGGACCTTCCTGATCATTCTAATGAGGACCCCTGGCAATGCAGTCAGCGAAGTATAATTGACTTGTCCGTCTCTTATTTTCATAATAGACACTCCCTGACCCAGAGCACATTTAGCTTGCTATGAGAGATGTCAGAAAGCATTGGAAGATTCCTCTGCACACCCATTAAATCTGAAGGCATCCCACCCTGTCTTCAGCCGGCCTGCACCGTCATTAGCTGCCCAGCTTATTATGCAGATGGAAAATGTTCGTAAATGATTCCCAGATTGTCCGAAAACCTTACGTGCCTGTACACACCCTGCGCCCCCTCCACCCCAGAGCCTTTCCTGGGATCCAACCAGGCCCAAAACAAAGAAAATGCAGTTCTTTGCTCAAAAAAAAAAAAAAAAATTCATATAAATAATAAAAGTGCTGCAGTGCCCCTCGACGTGAAAACCTGGTGAAGCGTGTGGATGTCATTGTTGTTGCAACAAGGCCCGCCATCTACCTTTCAGGACCAATTGAAATCAAATTACATATTTTTTGCGGAGGTAAGGGTTAGCCAGCGAGGGTGAGCCCTGGATCTCTGTCCCTGCTAGCTGATATGAAACAGAACAGCTGTGGATATCAATGCCCCCGCGCAATTCTCCACTGACCGTGTCTGCTGCAATTTTTGGAGCTGTCGCATTCATTGCTATGGACGGACGTAATAGGATACATCCTCATTCATCTGGCTTTGAGAACACAGAATTAGATCATTATCACTTAAATAAACCTACTACTGGCACATTTTAAAATATCTGCTAGTAATTTACAGCTTTGCAAGTATTCGCCATCCTCTATTTCCTGGCACACATAGAATCTTAAAAAATATTACCCTTCTAATAGGTTTTTTGCATCGTATGTATGAGGAACCACTTATTTCCTTCTATACATTGTGTCATTTAATGAGATGATTGTGTCTTCCATGTGCCTTCATTGAACTTTTATTTTGTGGTCGGCTTTCTATTGCTCGTGGCATGGCGGCTGAGATGCAGGGACATCATTAAAGTAATTACTACAAGCTCTAGTAGTTGCTGGAAAATAATATGATGGGGGTAGTCTTTTTTTCCACAGACAGAAAAAGCTGCTTTTTTATTTCACCAAACATTCAGCACTGCCATGATTGTTAGATCACACAGGATACATCACATTTCTTGGACCTGTTAAGGAAATGTCGAAAGCGATGGAAAGTCCTGCCGATGGTGAGCCTTCTATTCAGTCATTGTCAGAATGCAGTTGTCAGTCCTGTTTTAGAGTTCTAAATACACTTTTGTTCACACACAGTTCTGCTATAAACCTTAGTGACAACTGTAGCCTATTCTATAACTGAACTGACTCCATTTTGACTGAGGTTGAATTAAACCATACTGGACTACAAGTTTTCTGTCATGTCATATCATCAGTCTGTACAGTACAAAAACTTTAAGCAATGGCAATGGCAACGGGAAGTAAATTAACTGCTGTAGCCAAATAATGCAAAAATCACAAAACAACAATGGGGACAGCATAATGGATCATTTAATGACCCAAAATAGACTTGTGTAAAAAAGCAAGAGAAGGGTTACTTTTGGCATTTAAATTACAGAAAGTATTCAGACCCCCTTACATTTTTCACACTATATTGCAGCCATTTGCTAAAATCATTAAATTCTTTTTTTTCCTCATTAATGTTCACACATCATCCCATATTGACAGAAAACACAGAATTGTTGACATTTTTGCAGATTTATTAAAATAGAAAAGATGAAATATCACATGGTCCTAAGTATTCAGACCCTTTGCTGTGACACTCATATATTTAACTCGGGTGCTGTCCATTTCTTCTGATCATCCTTGAGATGGTTCTACACCTTCATTTGAGTCCAGCTGTGTTTGATTGTTATGATTGGACTTGATTAGGAAAGCCACACACCTGTCTATATAAGACCTTACAGCTCACAGTGCATGTCAAAGCAATTGAGAATCATGAGGTCAAAGAAACTGCCTGAAGAGCTCAGAGACCGAATTGTTGCAATGCACAGATCTGGCCATGGTTACAAAACAAATTCTGCTGCACTTAAGGTTTCTAAGAGCACAGTGGCCTCCATAATCCTTAAATGGAAGACATTTGGGATGACCAGAACCCTTCCTAGAGCTGGCCGTCCGGCCAAACTGAGCTATCGTGGGAGAAGAGCCTTGGTGAGAGAGGTAAAGAAGAACCCAACGATCACTGTGGCTGAGCTCCAGAGATGCAGTCGGGAGATGGGAGAAAGTTGTAGAAAGTCAACTGTCACTGCAGCCCTCCACCATCAGGACTTCATGGCAGAGTGGCCCGACAGAAGCCTCTCCCGCATGAAAGCCTGCATGGAGTTTGCTAAAAAACACCTGAAGGACTCCAAGATGGTGAGAAATAAGATAATCTGGTCTGATGAGACAGAGATAGAACTTTTTGGCCTTAATTCTAAGCGGTATGTGTGGAGAGAACCAGGCACTGCTCATCACCTGTCCAATACAGTCCCAACAGTGAAGCATGGTGGTGGCAGCATCATGCTGTGGGGGTGTTTTTCAGCTGCAGGGACAGGACGACTGGTTGCAATTGAGGGAAAGATGAATGCAGCCAAGTACAGGGATATCCTGGACGAAAACATTCTCCAGAGTGCTCAAGACCTGAGACTGGGCCGAAGGTTCACCTTCTAACAAGACAATGACCCTAAGCACACAGCTAAAATAATGGAGTGGCTTCACAACAACTCCGTGACTGGCCCAGCCAGAGCACTGACTTAAACCAAATTGAGCATCTCTGGAGAGACCTGAAAATGGCTGTTCACCAATGTTTACTATCCAACCTGATGGCATTGCAGGTCACCCTCTGCCTTGTTTCACCAGCACTTTTCGGTGGCTTATTTATAACGTCCTTGAAACTGAGTAACACTCGCATAAGAGTTTGTACTTAGTGGGCATTTTAAAGAAGGCCGCTATTATGAATAAAAAATCTCTCACTGTAACCACATTTCCATATGACAGTGTGGCGAGGTGGACGAATGAGCGACATGGGAGGAGCGAGTGGATACCGGTGCGTGAGTGTTAATGAACGTCACCTGTAGCGAGGCACACCGGTCTCGAAGTCCTCTCATGAGGGAGCTTGGAGACATAAAAGGTCGGGCGAGGTCAGGAAAGGACGAGAGAGGACCAGGCCTGGATTTTATGTTGAGTTTTGTTTATGTTTTGGTATGTGTGTGCGGGCAGTCGTCCGTGAGGGGCTGCCCGCGATTTACTTTTGTTTGGTTTGGTTTGGTTTATTCAGTTATTAAAAGTATTTTTGAATGTTCGCCGGTTCCCGCCTCCTTCCTTCCACGAGCTTTACTACAGACAGTTTGTGTTTGGGAAGTATTTACATTTTTACTTTTTCAATCAGTTTGAATGACCAAAAAGGAGCGAATTTAGCAAAGGAGGGTTTGCGTTCTTTAATAGGAGAAAGATAAAAAACAAAAAAGAAGTTTCATATTAATTAATGACATACAGTCGCTAAGATTACTTGACATTGAACTGAACTTGTTTGGAATGCCACAAAATACCATGCCTGATTTGAAATAGATGATCTTATTAAACCTCTACATAATAAAGATGTTCTGTCAAGTGTTTGTTCAGCAGAGAAGTGGGGCTATAGTGAGCAAAAAGGGCTCCTTAAAGTATGCGTACATTCTTATGAAAAGGGAAAATAAAGCAATCTTTTTCACAGGCATCATTTGCTAGTATACTTCCTCCTGAACTGTCAATAACTTTATATAAATCTTAAATCTTTCTTCTTTAAAAAGACGGCATTGGAGAGGATCTGCATGGAGGAATGGCAGAGGATCCCCATATCCAGGTGTGAAAAACTTGTTGCATCTGTATTAGATCAAAAGGGTGCTTCTACTAAATACTGAGCAAAGGGGCTGAATACTTAGGACTAGTGTTGTCAAAAGTATCGACCTCAATACCAAATCGATACTGAAGTTTTAAAAATGTGCCGCTTTGAGCGCTGTTGAGCTGTAATTGTAAACACCTCTGACTAGCCATTGTGCACTCGTACTCATCGGATGTGCCTGTGATTGGCTACAATGATCAATGCACGGCAGCGCTTGAAAGCACATGGAAGTGTTTGAAAACGTTTTGAAAGCAGGAGCGGGAGCGGGAACGTTTGAAAGCACAAGCAGGCATCAACCAGCGGACCGGTAGGCTGATAGATGCCTGCATTCAAACGTTCCGTGTGTTTGTGCAAGCACTCTGAGAAAAGCATCATTGATGTATATTTATAACATGTTTGTGAATCGCTGATCATTTTAGCCAATCACAGATGTGTTTGATTAGCGCGTGAGCACAATGGCCAGTCAGAGGTGTTTATGATTGCACTCAAAGCGTCACATTTGTAAAACTTCAGTATCGATTTGGTATCGCGTTCGATACTTTTGACATTACTACTTAGGACCATGTGATATTTCAGTTTTTCTTTTTATTTCAGTGTTTTTCTGTCAATATGGGGTGCTGTGTGTACATTAATGAGAAAAAAAAGAACTTAAATGATTTTAGCAAATGACTGCAATATAACAGAGTGAAAAATTTAAGGGGGTATGAATACTTTCCGTATCCACTGTATATGCTCACTGTAAACCCTAATGCTCAAAATAATTAATTAGTTTGGTTTGAGTAGAGCCAACCCAAATTAAACAAATTAGTTCAAACAAAATAACTTTCATGAGTCTTTAGAACTTTCTTTTTCTTTTGAGTTCACAAAACCAACATATTTTAAGTAGTCTGAATTGTTTCATTGTTTTGAGTTTGATGAACTTGTTTTTGTTAACCAAAACTGGGATGGGATTTCTGTTTCCCAGCATGCATGGCCATGGCTCTCAAAAAGGACAGTAAATGCCAAAATGAAGTGTTATAATATTTATTTATTTTTAGCGTGTGTGCAAGATTAAAGTTAAGTGGGAGATTGTTTTGTTATGCTAGTTAAAGCTAGTCAAGTTTCCACTACAAAAAAAATGAGATTACATGTTATTTTTAAGTTAAAAGTATGAATAAGCTCAAATATTTCAAGTTCAGAACAATTAAAATTAGGGTGCACCGATCCAACGTTTTCAGTACCGATACCGATGCCTGGGCTTTGTATATCTGTCGATACCCGAAATCGATCTGATACCATTGTTGAATTAATTATAAACTGTATACTTTCCACCTTATACCTTCCTTGAAGAGACTAAAGGCACCAGACTTTATTAACTAAACATAACTAAGACCAGGGACGTCGTTAGGCCTATTTTAGGGGGGCTGAAGCTACCCCAAAATGTTCCTAAGCCCCCCTAAATGATAATAAGAACAACATAATTCGATTTATCAATAACCGTATCCTCATTCATATTTAGACGCAAAAATATCCAGGTACAAAAAATAGCCGAGAAGTCGGAAGTTTAAATGAAGATTAAATGTCCTTAGTTTTCGTCTTTGTCAATGTATTTCATAGAGCAAATAACGTTCAGCTGCATTTCCTTTCCCTGCGTCTCTCACTCACGAGTCTCTCTCACATACACGCGCGCCCCACACACACACACACACAGCCCCTCCCCTCCCTGCACACCGCCCGCCGTCTCCATGAGAACGAGTGTTCGACGTTCGACGTAGAAAGCAAGTTCGAAAGGTTGGTATCTCGTGAACACCTTTACACAATCACACATTAAAAAGTGGTATAAAAATATTTTTAATTCTGAATATAGTTTTGTCAGTGTGTTAATGTCGACCCGAGAAGCGATGGCTACTTTAGAAAGTTAATTAGTCGCAAATTTGAGGTAAAATGCACTTGGGTTGTCGATGTCAAAACACCATATAAGCTGTGATTCAAATATTAAATAATGTAATGTCATTAGTTTACTCTTACACTGAATGTTTGCTGCTTCAGTCTAGATGAGTGGGCTATTGTATAGGGTAAATTTAGTATAGGGTGTTAAAATTGTACAGCTGTGGTATTTGTATAGGTTTAGCTCAATTTAGGTTTAGGTTAAGCTATTTGTATTTTAGCTCAAAGATTGGTTGAATACATGCGCTTCATGTATGTCTTCTTTAGTCTGTTGGCTCTTTAGGTTTTTTACTGGCACACTTACACATTTTGCACTTACAAGTGTGACTGTTTACATATTTGTGCCCATGTACATTTTATGTAAGTTACTGGTTTTATTTTTTAATGAATATTTTCTAAAATTGTATGATTTTTTTGTTGAGTTATTATTACACAATACTTTTTCTGACCTTTGTGAATCTTGCCCCTGACAAATAACCCAAATTACAAAAAAAGACTAAAACTAATAAAAACTAAACTAAAACTAAGCATTTAAAAAAAACTAAACTAGCAAACCCACTTTAAAAGCGAATTAAAACTAAACTGAATTTGAAAACAAAAAACTAAATAAAAATAATGAAAAATGCAAAACTATAATAACCTGTAGTCTAGCTAGAGTGAACAAGCAAAATACAAGAAATGGTTAATTTAGCAAGCTAATCCAAACTCTGTATTCTTTGCCAATAATACAACCTATCTCTATAATAGGCATATTCTAAAACAAAATCAATCCCCATAGAATGTTGTTGTCACTGAAAACGAAATGTCAGAGGGTCCCTGTTAATGCTATTACTCTTGTATTCTTCAATTCATTGAGCAGATGAGATGGATATTCGAAGATATTTTAGCAGAGAGAAAGAGAAGCAGCCGCAGGAGATTATATAGAGAGGAATTAGATATTACTTTATCATACATTTACATGAGCAGACAGATAGCATTTAAGTCATTGCTTATAGTAACTCATCAGGAGCAAAGTCTGGCCTCAGTAAATTCCCCCATGCAGCTTTGATGTGTCTAAAAGCTAACATTACTGTAACTTTTCTTTAACAGAGTAGAAATGGAAGGAGAGGATATGTCTGTCACGTTTTACTTGTTAACATCTTGGTTTCTTGACTGGTTGTTGACATAATTGTAGCTCTAGATGTGAGTGCAAAGATTTTGCAAACACAAGTTACAAATACCCTGGGGCTAAGCCCCTGTCTTCCAATCCTAGTGACGTCCCTGACTAAGACAACATAACATATAAAGTGTTGAATTCTTATTGAACTAAAATATAGAACATTTATTTAATTGAAAAACAGTTACGGTCTATGGTCACATTTGACCATCAATGAGTACGAGTGTAACCAATTAGTAAGGAACACGTGAGGGCTAAGTACAAGAATAACATTAATGTTAACAGTGTTGCATCTCTATCACTCTCCATAATAAAACGATCCTGTAAATATGGTTGACTTAATAATCAATGCACACTATGCTGTACTGTTCACCAAAACTTGCTGCAAAACATCTGTATAGTGAAACTGTTGTGTATCCGCTTAAGCCATTCAAATGTATTGACACAGCGCTAGAAGAATTGAGCGCTCCATGAACCACGTGACGTGGGAGATGAGGGCATGTCGCAACTCCGTTTTTCAACGCCTCTGGCTTTAACATTATGCCACATTAGCGCCAAAACTCTATTTATTGTTTGAAAATGTAAAATAATCTTTGTTTAATATCAAAAGCAGGTTTGGCAATTTGGCGTGAGATTAATTTGGGAGTTTAATGAGATTAATGCGTGAGAGTTGATAACCCTGCAGCCGAGCCTCTGGCTCGCTCCATGTTGCTTCTAGCATGCGACACGTGAAGCTGACGAATGACGTAGGTTCTGCTGTGGAAAAAAAAACCTGGATCGTCCTGTGGATCTTTTAATTTTTCCGATCCCCGATCCAGCTAATTTGTCAGTATCGCGGCTGATATCCGATCCTAATATCGGATCGGTGCAACCCTAATTAAAATGTATAGATACAAAATAAAAATCTGCAAGTTGTTTATTTAAAGGTCCCATGGCATGGCAGTTTTCTATTATTTTATATTTCCTGAGGTGTACTTATATTGTTAGTATGATTTTTACATAACAAAATTCATAATTTAGAAATAAAATGCATTTTTTCTATCCTTTATTACCCCTCTGGCTGAATGCCCTGTTTCAAGGGGCTTGTCTGCTGTGAGATTTCAGTGAAAACGTCCACTGTTGTGATTGGCTGACATCTTTGCATTTGAAATGGGTGTTAGATTATGTTGCGGAGGGGGCGTGGTTTAGCGACTATTCATTTGATTTAACTGTTTATAAATATGCAACAGTCGGGTTCTGGTAAAAGAAAAAAAATCCCATTAATTTTATTCCATTACTTTTTAGACTTACCATGAGCTTTGAGGTTACTAATCGATGGTTTTGTTCTTTTGAGGTCATCAGTAATTTAAACTTAATTTTAAAATAAAATAAATATAGCCAAATCACAAGTGAAAAACTGCACTGCAGTAATCCTAAAGAGAAATTTTCAATAGACTTTGTATAGTGTGATCATTTTGTGGAGCGGAAAAATTAAGCATCACTCCACAGGTAACTGACTACTCTTTGACAAATGCTATTCATATCACTTTTTCAGTCACAGAGTAGCTACCATATATTCCTATTTACATGTATAGTAAAAAGTACATGCTTCTTTGTTTTTATGCATTTATATGAGATAAAGAGAGCAAGAACCAGTGTGCGAGAGGAAAAATATAAACAATCTGAATGTGCAGAGCTTCTTTTCTCATTTCTTCTCTCTCAAGGCTTTGGCCTTGATGCAGACTAGCAGTACAGGTCACCCTCTGCCTTGTATCACCAGCACTTTTCGGGGGCTTATTTATAACGTCCTTGAAACTGAGTAACACTCGCATAAGAGTTTGTACTTAGTGGGCATTTTAAAGAAGGCCGCTATTATGAATAAAAAAATTCTCTCACTGTAACCACATTTGCATATGACAGTTTGTGTTTGGGAAGTATTTACATTTTTACTTTTTCAATCAGTTTGAATGACCAAAAAGGAGCGAATTTAGCAAATGAGGGTTTGCGTTCTTTAATAGGAGAAAGATAAAAAACAAAAAAGAAGTTTCATATTAATTAATGACATACAGTCGCTAAGATTACTTGACATTGAACTGAACTTGTTTGGAATGCCACAAAATACCATGCCTGATTTGAAATAGATGATCTTATTAAACCTCTACATAATAAAGATGTTCTGTCAAGTGTTTGTTCAGCAGAGAAGTGGGGCTATAGTGAGCAAAAAGGGCTCCTTAAAGTATGCTTACATTCTTATGAAAAGGGAAAATAAAGCAATCTTTTTCACAGGCATCATTTGCTAGTATACTTCCTCCTGAACTGTCAATAACTTTATATAAATCTTAAATCTTTCTTCTTTAATTCAGTCACCACACTGCAAGCCTATACAAGTTGATTGAACCTTAACATTTTATGGAAAATTGTTGCCCTAAAAAAGTTCATTTTGACTTTTTAAAAAAACATGACATTTCAAGTTAATTTAGCTAACAGTGTTAATGAAATGCTACTGAAATGTTAAGTACATTAAAATTGGTCAAAATTAACTTTTTAGGGCAAGTAGTTTACATAAAATTTAAGATCGCTCAACTAAAAATGTGTTGACTCAATAACAAAAACAAAAAAGCATTTGAACTATAAAATATTGAGTTAAAGGGACTTGATCATTTATAACACAAACATATTTAAGTTGATTACTAAAAAAAGAAGTACTGGAGCCAATTAATTTTATCTAGACCAGTTAAAATTCAGAGCTCTCACAGCACATGTTAAAGGTATCTTATTTAGCATGTATATTTCCTGAATAAGTAAGATATAATTTGTTGTTACTTACAGAGCCAATGCTATCAGCACAAAGGTAAAACAAAAACGTCAACATAACAAACTCTATTAAATGTCAACACTGACAGGTCTTTTCTTACTTTAAAAAAGCTAAATAATTAATTTGAACATGCTGTGAACTAGAAATCCACTTGTTCAAACAGGCAATAAAAATCTTCCTTGTATTGCATCGTACTCTGCCAGCGTTGCCATTGACAACAAACTCAAATAATCTGTGAAACTGATTCTAAAAAATTTCAATAGGATGAAAAAAATCATGCAAATTGTACACCTACCTCTTTTTAGTTTATTATTATTATTATTTATTTTATTTTTTTCACGTATTGTGACCTCTTGGGAGGATCCCCTGAGCCAAGTTGAAAAAAAAAAAAACCCTCTACAGGACTGGAATTACAGACAGTGCATATGTACATAGAAGATACGTACAATTATATCCCAAAGACAATGTGACATCTTAACCTGGCCCCCTGCAATTGATATACATAGAAACAAATAATCAAGACCTTATTATTGCGAAAACAGACAAACGAATGAGAACTAGTGAAAGGGGTAGGAAAATGTCATTTTCAACTGCGTGAATCCCATTGCATGGTTACAAGGGTCTGTCGCACAAAGCAGAGCGTGGCTGACAAAGCCGGCTCCTTGCAATGTGAGCCCAACCTAAAAGCATTCGGCTAATAGGCTGGTCATTCACATGTTGTAAATACACAGAATGAGGGCTTTTTCTTCCTGGCCAGGTTAAAACACAGGGCTCAATCTCCTCATGTTCATTGTCTGCTTGCAGGGGATTACAGGGGCCTGCCCACCTTTTATCAATGGGTGTGGTTCAGCTATAATCATCCCTAATTTTCCTCTTGTTCCACTGATTCGTCCTTGCTCAATATAATTCGCCGTCTCTTGTGACCAGGCTAACACACTCTAAATGGGTGTCGCTGACATGTGCTGTCAATCAGTGGCCCTTGAGAATGAAGCGGTTTGAGTTTGCACTCAGAGGCTCAATTTTTGTCTGCCAGTCAGTGCTTATATCCCTTGCACCGCAGGTGGATGGTGTGATTGTGCTCTAAGAGTTTTTTCATTCACATTAAGGGTAAGGATTATGGTAATTTAAGGATACGCCAGTTCCAATAAGATGATTGTTAATTCCATGTTTCATGTTATAGGCAATACAATATTAAATAGCCAAATACTGAAGTTCTGTACTATTGTCTGTACAACTCAACAATAAAAACTATAATCAATCAATTTAAATGTTACAACCAGCATCGCAAAAACATTATCAAATCTCAAAATGAATATCTATTTCTCATGCTGTACATTATAAAGATTTACATTTAATAGTATCATTCAATTATTAGCGTTTTTAAGTTTAATTTTAAGTGAATAAAAATTATGTAAAAATACAGGAAAAATGACCTATTAGCACAAATGTCCATATCTGTGTGTTTGATAGAGAGTGCTTGGCTCATCCAGGTGTTATGACCTTGTTACTGGTGTGTAGTTAATAGGCAAACAGTCCAACACGGAGTCCATCTATCAACAAGGCCATGGTTTTGGTTCTTTCTTGGATCTTTTTTTTTTTGCATTAACCAAAGTATTTCTTTAGTATTCACACAAGACGGGTCTAAGCAACCAGTCATGGAAATTAATGTTTTACCTTGTATTTTTCTGAAAAATTCAGGAATGGGCAAAGGTGACAGGAACGCAACTTATTTTTCAATCATTAAAGCTTTTACACATCCAGGCAAATGTCTTTTAAAAAGAATGTGCAGTGAGAAGGTATCTCAAAGTGCATTGGACTGAAGAGATGAATGGTTCTGTATGCTGGTGTCCCAGAGTTGAGAATACGTTTATCCTTTAATCTTGTCTGCATACCTCATGCAAACAAATTCACCATGCATGAGCTCCAGCTTTATCTGCTCCACAATTATTCTCTAACAGCAATTACTCCGATGGCCGCACGCTGAATAGAGCCATCTGAAGCAGGGTTTTGAACCCGAGCTGCGCGCGGTGTGTGTAGACTTTCTCATGGTGTGTATTGGTGAGCATGGAGCTCCCGTGAGGCATGATCACCTTGTGTTTATATGGAGATGTAGGCGTCGATAGGCCATCACAATAGAGGCTTTTCTGGTGGAGTGTGCAAGCCTGTGTATGAGCACGATTGAGCGTTTGGTGTGTGAAATTCTCCTTTGGTTCAGTCGTGTGCGTGAGTGTGGGTGAGAGCGGGCGCGTGTGGAACATGTGGCGGTGTTCTCAGAGGAACAGCGGGGCCTTAATGAGGACTAGCCCTGGATGGCAGCTGGTAAAGTCCAGCCGTAGAATAGGTGGCTCTCCGTGCCCCTTTATGCACGCACAAAGGAATGCTAATGAACCCTGCTGCTGAGTGGGGACTGGGAACCAGCCCACATGTCACACACACACACAAATACACTCTTACTTGAAGGCCTTTTCACCGTAACTTTCCACTAACATCTACAATACCCAAGGGGGGCGAGTCTTGTTACAGCTTGCCTTTGAGTTGGTGTATGTGAGAGAGTTTGAAATTGTGCATTGCTACCTTCCCTCTCTGGTCATTTTAATTCTCATGTCTGGTCTGGTCTAGGAGGGAGTGGCTGAAGTTTGAGGACCCCTCTCCTGTAGAGACATAAAGCCCTTCATTCTAGAGCCCACCTGAGACCTCACCAAACAGACCCGACTCTCCCTGCATAAGCAATCAGGGTTCATTTACAAATTATTAACCACTTTCATTAACCACTGTAATGCCTTTCAGAATGCTGTATTCTGACAAAAATTAGGCCAGCTTTTCTTCCTTTGCAGTTGTTCCAAGGGTTCTTTATTGGGTTTCAACCATCATGAAGCAATTGCATTCTCTGTAGCTCTCTTTTTTCCCATCTTTTATCGGGTACATGCATAAGCTGCTTGTGCATCAACTGAAAATATCTTTAATTTTGTGTTCGAGTCCCTTTATGGAATCCAAGGTCTCATGTGAGGGAGAGTGTGTGCTTGTGTCTGCGCGTGTCCGCGTGAAATTTTGTGCTTTGACTGTGTAGCCATGAAGTTTATACTTTTTTCAGTTTTGTGCTTGTTCTGGTAATATGTTTCCAATCTGGATTATCCAATCAATATCTGTTGAGATTTAAAGCTATTATTTATTAAAGCAAATAGAACAAAAGCTGTACATTAAGGTGGTTGTACCACGATTATGGTGTTGTTGAAAGAGTTTCTTTAACTTCTTTAAATGTAGTAAATTCACTTTAGCATGCATCCTCAGGAGAATTGCTTTTATAACACAGTGGCAACAGTGAAATATAAGACTGAGATAAAACAAAACAAAAAGTAAATAAACATTAACTAATGTATTATGAATAAACATTAGTTAACATTAGCATACACTGACATTAAAAAGTTTGGGGAGAATAGTATTTTTATTTTATTTTTATTCAGCAAGGACGCATTAAATTGATCAAAAGTGACAAAGTAGACATTTGTAATGTTACAGTGTTTTATATAATTTTATAAATTATTATTTTTTCATTATTATTCATCAGAATCCTGGGCAAGAAATTGTAATTTTTTTCAATATTGAAAATAAGAAGAAATGTTTATTGAGCACCAAATCAGCATCATGTGACACTGAATTTTCAGCATCATTACTCCAGTCTTCAGTTTTCCATCATGTCTCAATATTTCACAGTATTGCCGTTTTACAGGCTTGGTTGAGCATAGACTTAATTTCAAAAACATAAAATCATATTTGAGCAGTAGTGTGTGTATATATACAGGTCCTTCTAAAAAAATTAGCAAATTGTGATAAAAGTTCATTATTTTCCATAATGTAATGATAAAAATTAAACTTTCATATATTTTAGATTCATTGCACACAGGTCTTTTATTGTTTTAATAATGATGATTTTGGCATACAGCTCATGAAAACCCAAAATTCTCAAAAAATTAGCATATCATGAAAAGGTTCTCTAAACGAGCTATTAACCTAATCATCTGAATCAACTAATTAACTCTAAACACCTGCAAAAGATTCCTGAGGCTTTTAAAAACTCCCAGCCTGGTTCATTACTCAAAACCGCAATCATGGGTAAGACTGCCGACCTGACTGCTGTCCAGAAGGCCATCATTGACACCCTCAAGCGAGAGGGTAAGACACAGAAAAAAATTTCTGAACGAATAGGCTGTTCACAGAGTGCTGTATCAAGGCACCTCAGTGGGGAAGTCTGTGGGAAGGAAAAGTGTGGCAAAAAACGCTGCACAACGAGAAGAGGTGACCGGACCCTGAGAAAAAATTGTGGAGAAGGACCGATTCCATACCTTGGGGGACCTGTGGAAGCAGTGGACTGAGTCTGGAGTAGAAACATCCAGAGCCACCGTGCACAGGCGTGTGCAGGAAATGGGCTACAGGTGCCGCATTCCCCAGGTCAAGCCACTTTTGAACCAGAAACAGCGGCAAAAGCGCCTGACCTGGGCTACAGAGAAGCAGCACTGGAATGTCGCTCAAATTTTGCATGTCATTCTGAAATCAAGGTGCCAGAGTCTGGAGGAAGACTGGGGAGAAGGAAATGCCAAAATGCCTGAAGTCCAGTGTCAAGTACCCACAGTCAGTGATGGTCTGGGGTACCATGTCAGCTGCTGGTGTTGGTCCACTGTGTTTTATCAAGGGCAGGGTCAATGTAGCTAGCTATCAGGAGATTTTGGAGCACTTCATGCTTCCATCTGCTGAAAAGCTTAATGGAGATGAAGACTTCGTTTTTCAGCACAACCTGGCACCTGCTCACAGTGCCAAAACCACTGGTAAATGGTTTACTGACCATGGTATTACTGTGCTCAATTGGCCTGCCAACTCTCCTGACCTGAACCCCATAGAGAATCTGTGGGATATTGTGAAGAGAAAGTTGAGAGACGCAAGACCCAACACTCTGGATGAACTTAAGGCCGGTATCGAAGCATCCAACACAGTCTCACTCTCAACTCTCACATATTGCCGCTTGGTCAGGACCCCTCGTCACTTTTAACGCACAGGGTACCCCTTAAGCGTCATTTTTCGACGTTCAGGGCACTCCACTGATTCAATGAGAAGCCAAGGCGTCATATACAGGCGTGTTGGGCACGTGAATGTTATCATCGTGATGAAATTATTTATTGGGTTATAATTTTTCCATTATGACATGTTGGAGTGTGATTCTCAATGTAATAAGCCAGCACACTTTTATTTAAATTTATTTATTTTTATTTACGCTATTCAGACACGTTTTAAACAGCCCAACCCAACCCCACCCCACACTAAACCTGCCCATTTGCGTATTATATGATATAAAACACAGAATATAACAGACAACAGACACACTTTATTGAAAAAGTCCTGCTATTGCAACTGTTCCGAGGCCAAACGATTGATTTGTGTGAAGAAAAGACCCAAAAGCAATCACCGTCTCCACGGTACCCCTCGGCGTCACGATATGGACGAAATGGGAACTCCATTGCTTTCAATGGGAAACCTTTGGCGTCAACAGAAGGCGCAAATTATATCGGTATGAAATCGCGCTGAAGAAGTGAAGTCTCATTCAGAACGCATCGCGATGTTTGGCATCAGTTCACGTGTCGTGCCACATGTGGGTGAGTAGTCAAATATTATGTCCTAAAGTATTAAGCTATCGATCAGATTATTTTCAGTCACTGCATTATATCTGTCATCTCCACTGAGGATTTGAATTTCTTTGCTTTCTAAATCAACACATCTTGCTAATAGGGTAATTGCACACTGTCACGTGACATGCTATAGACCTTTAAACAGTTGTTCATATTTAATAATAACTACCAGTGTAGTTTCAACGTGGAATTTGTAGTAGAAGCACAATAAAAACAACACTTGCCACATATTTACCACAGTAACCTTAGTTTTAATGTGATAGGTGCAGTAAAAGGACAGCAACCTCAAATCTTACCATGCTTTTACCACAGTAACCTTAGTTTTAATGTGATGTTTGTTGTAAATAGACAGTAACCACAACAATTACCATACTTTAAATGCATTTTATGTAAATCCAAATATTTTAATGTAAATAGTACTTTTCCTGTATATAATGCAATATATTATATATTATGACTTTTTCTCTCTTTCTTTTTACCTGAAAAGACCAAAGGGCCTTCGGACTCAGTCAGCCCATTCTTGTTTGTGGAGAATGTGGAAAAGACCAAAAGCTGCAACAGCAAATATTTGCAAGGGTATGTATGTGTTGGTTTGAACCCTTTATCAAACATATTATTCAGCATTTGTTGTTACTTAAACGTATTCTTACAAATCCCATGACTCAATCAGTAAGAACATATTCTCAAAGTCTCAATAATTCACAAGATTTAACAAGTAGTCAAATTCATATGATACTTGTCCATATTTGTATATACTCGTACATAATCCTGCAGCTTTTACTATGACTCCTGCCATTGGCTACTGCCTCAATTCCTGTACATATGTATTGTTGTGCCCTTTCTTGGAAAGTAGTCAGATGTCCCACACACTGTCAGAAAGTTTATATTAAGTCCATTGTATTCTTTAAAATGATTTCAAATTGGGCTCTGTCTGTTCATGTAATGTTACATGTCTCTTCACACCTCATAACCTACGCTGTTTGCAAGAGTGAAAATTCTCACATGACATCAGATATTCGATTATTTTGTCATACTCAGATCAGTTGCACTGTTGATAACGTCAACAAAAAATCAAATGAATTATCAACATTTTTAAACACATTCATATGATCTAGCTTGCTATTAAAGATATACTTTTAATAATGGGAATGCACACATATTAGTGAACTTATTACATAAATGTATTTAACATTTAATTATGCAACGCTTTTTACAGAAAGAAATCCTGCAGTTATGTATAAACTGACAACTTGCATGCAATGTAATTAAATGTCTTTTCTTTCTGTCTTGCAGGATTACTTGCAGATTACTTTTACTTTTATTTTTGTATTTTTTTTTAGATCTCTATAATATCAAATTCATCAGCACTTTTAGAGTCAACCCTCACAAGAGCTACTAGTGAGTGCAGCGATCTTGCCGTAATCAGCCCTTCACAGGTAAAGTTTCTAGAATATTTTTAGTATATCAGTATTTAATCAAATGCTCTCCTGAATCATATGGTAAATTAACTTTATTGTAACTGTCTTAATTTTTATGTTTCAAAAACAAAAGTACAGGTATTTGCACATAGAGTAAGTGAGACTTTCTTGTTTTACAGCAGAGAAGAAAGACCAGACCTTATATCGAAGCAAGCTAATCGAATAAGTCCTTTGTTTTGGGTGAGGAAGGAACATGGCCATCTTGTGCCCGAAGAAGACAGAAAAGTGTGCTAGTCCACTGGTATGTCTTGTATTGAAGCAATGCTGTAACATGTAGTTAAGAATTTGATGTTGATCTCTAAAAAGAACTATTCATTTCAGCAGCGATCATTCTTTCTATTCTGATAAAATACACACCATTATTCATGTCTAAATCTTTTTATAACTCCTAAAATGAGCAAATGAGGTTCTGTTTCTTGGATTTATCTAACATTAGAAAAAAAAAAATAATTTCTTCCCTTTTTGATACAATTATTATTACAATTACTGCCTTTTAGCATAAAGGCTGAAACACTTTTGGCCTTCAGTTCTTATCACCATTTGTTTGTCTTAGATAAAAGCAGACATGTAGTTGTTATAAACTCCAGCTATTTCTCTATTGTTTTGTAGACCATGGATGGTTCTGGGTAGCTTTGGAAGATAATGAGTTGTGGCATATATTAGGAATCAAATAGTAAATGTTCTTTGAATTATGTGAAATATCTGGTTAGTTCTTTGGCTTGAAACAAGACTTTATACTCCACTGAATAAAACACATTTTATTTGTGTTTTAAGATGGATAAAGAGAAGGCACAAACTTCAGAAGATTCTACAGGAAAAGACTAATGTGCTGCCAAGGAGGAATACAAGAGGCAAAAACTCCACTCTCTGAGAACTCTGCATGGCCATGGGTGCTTCATAAGCATGGTAAGTCTGGTGCCTCGGTACATATTTCTTAATTCTTACCATGGCATTTGTATTGCAGTATTTTAACAATTGTTACATTGTTAAGGCTATCACAAGTGATGCTCTTGAAAGTGACTAAAGAAATCTAGCATCAATTATAAAAGCTCAGAAGAGAAGAGACCATGCCTTTCTAAAAGATATGCTGTTTAAAATGTTTCTGTCGATAAGGGTAAAATAGTTTTTGTCAGTACTTGGCTAATATTATGTGCTGCAATATTATATATATAATGCTTCAATGTGTATATTATATAATGTACTGACTGCTGCTTGGTAAATTTAAATTAGAATGGGGAGGTGAAGAGTTTACCTCCAAGCCTAATCGAGCACACCTGAAAATTTTAACCAAAGTCTTCAGGTTTACTTATAGACAGTTATAGACAGGTGGGTTTGAGGTTGGAGCTAAATATGCAGGACAGTGGATGCTGAGGGCCAGAGTCAACTACTACTGCTTAAATCATGCAGAACATAGGCTAACCTGACTGTACATTAAACTTAATTTGAATTGTGTTTTTGTTTTACTTTTAGACCAGGACTGGAGAACGCCTGACACCGGAATGTTCTTCTTCCTCTGGATGAGAAAAAGCTACACAACATCAGTGACCACATCATCTGTTCATCAATACTGTAGGGTACAAATGGGCAAAGAGGTTTAGAAGAAGAAGAAGAACATGATGGACCATGAACCGGAAAGAGCCAGAAACCAGTCTAGCTGTGATAATGAATCATTATTTTCCAACACAATATCAAATCTGTTTTCTGTATCACTGGATGGGATTATGTGGCACTCGTTTGTGTGGCTTCAGCAGCTGTGAATGGATTAATATGATGTTAATGTATTTTTGAAGACGCATTTTTATTTATCTTGAATCTCATTTGACTTTATGCTACTTTATCAACTGTATACTGTATCCTCCAATAAAGTGTTGAGTGATAAAGTATGGTGAATATTGTGTATGGTGTTTGGTACAGTAAATACACATTTTACAAGTTTATTTAGGTGATCTGATTATTTTACTTGAGGCGTAAACATTTTTGTCTGGTTATATTATATTTAGTACAATAATGCACCAAAAAGTTTGATATACTTTTAGTTTTCAGTGAAATAAAGGAAGGATTACAAACACTTCAAACTTAACTGAAAATGATCCATATTGATAATTCTGGTACATCTACTACTGCAATAAAAATTAAAGAAAGCACATTACCGATTTCAGGAACATGGAGACAGGGTGAAGATGAAATGTCTCTTGTTATTTTACTTAACGGTGCATTGACCTATATTTAATAGTAATAGTGAAGTGTAAATACATAAATAGTTTTTGTTTACACTGGAAACTGGATAATAGCAAGTTTTGCAGGTTCATCCATTATATTTATTGGTGTCTATCCATAAAACGAAATAAATATTAATAATTTTTATTTTACAACATCTCTTTCAAATATTTCTGTATTTCATCAGATGGTCTCACAATACCCATCAAGAACTAATGCAAGCATGATGTTAGAATAGAAAAGACAAAATACTCTGATATTTAAATGTGACTCAAAATTTGTTGTCCATGATGAGGAGAATAGATTTGTGTAAGTTGTTCTGCCCTTCCACCTCCAGGGACCCAGTAGTGGCCCCTGGAAGAGCAAAACAAAACTTATTTCAAATGGCTGTATCTCAAAGTCTGGTTAGCGTATCACAGAGAAAATAGGCAGGACAACTGCTTATGCTATGTTTACTAAATAATGTTTGGCACAGTTTTCAGACATATATGGAAAGCTGGCATAAAGGTTTTCTCAAAATGCTCACAGTAAAATATTAAATTTTTGCCCCTCATAATGTCATAAAGGTTTGCACAATGCACATATTTAGATATCCAGTTGTCCATTAAAGATGTAATTTACTTAACATTTATTGTTTCATTATTAAACGTTTTAAACTACATTACCCATATATCTTTGTCATTGTATCAATGCAATGGTAAATATGGCGCTGTAGTTCATTGAAGTGTGCAGCAATGCTTAGGGTTAGGGTTGTGTTCTCGGTAAAGGAGTAATTTCTCACAACATACCGACACTTTATAGCTTACTTAACGTATATCAAACATAATATTAACACCAATACATACTTTATAACATGAAACGCCGTTTTATATGGGTTAAAAGATAGTCCAATCACACGAGTCCTACGATAAAGTCACAGCCAATGACAATCCAGCTGAACAGAGGCGTCACACTTACCTGTCCATTTATGGTAAATGATGACAGATCTCATCCGGTTCCAACTGAAGGATCCCTTAAATATTTAATATTTAGGCTGCTAAATATTTATTTATTCTAATTAAATAATAAAACTAACATTTTAAAACAAAAGACTCATGTGTGTGGTTAAACTGATGCATAAATATATTTGAAAGAGAAACCTCTTTTTCTATGCAATGGCCTACAAGCTACAACAGCACTGGTAGTTTTGCAGCTTTTGTAACATTTATAGTGTGTGTTTATGTTGTATATATATTTAGGTATGTATATAAATATAGGTATACATTTTAAACTTCTTTATGCCACCCTTGACCATCTGAACTATTGGAATTAAAATAAATGTAACAAAAGCATTAAGAATGCACACAATTTTGTAAGCATATTCCAATATTTAATGTCAAACATTTCAAAGACATGCACACCAGTATAAAGATCAATCCCCTCTCACTCTCTCTCTCTCTCTCTCTCTCTCTCTCTCTCTCACACACACACACACACACACACACACACACACACACACACACACACACACACACACACACACACACACACACACACACACACACACACACACACACACACACACACACACACACAACACACAACACACACATATTACCATGATGAAGTACAAACCAAGAGATGAGGTGCAATTTTGTTATCTGAAAATATATTTATTCCCATTAAAAAATAAATAGGCAAAAACTGAAGAACATTTTACATTCTCAACTTTAATACTATATATTTGTGATTATTGTAACTAAATGAAAGTCAATTAAATTATTATAAATGTCAACCATTTTTAGTAAGAAAATGCTTCAATATAATACATTCATGTAACAGTTACATTAAAAAGTTAGTGATAATGATACCATAGATGTAGTTATTAATGATACCATGGAGGTAGATATGGTGGACATTTATTATAGTGACCACTGTATTGAAAGGTTTAATGAATAAATATTGATTTCAAAAGGTATTCACTCTCACTATCTTCATTTGTTCGAACAAACAACAAATGCAGCAATATACATTGGACTATAGCATCATGAAGTCGCTGCATGACTAGAACTAGTGGATGGCAATAGATATGTCCTTCACTAAAACTCCTGATGAGAACTAATGTTTTTTTTGATAAAGGCATAGGCAGACATCAAGTACAGTTTATGAATATTGGTTCTGCATAAATTGAAGAGATCATAAGACTCCACAGACTCCACATGAAGACATTGAGAAACTGTGTCAGAACAAAGGGTGCACTTCACTGGACATATCCTATGCATACCCGAACAACAACACCCAAAAACACTTGTGAAGTGGACACCACCAGGAGGGCGCAGGAGACAGGGAAGACCAAGGAAGACATGAGACAGATGTTTCACGAAGACCTGAATGCCGGTGTTCAATGAGAAGATGTGAAGAGCGTGGCCACAGATCGAATATGTTGGAGGACACATGTTGCCCAATGTGCCCAGGGCAGGACATGATGATGATGTTGTCAGTTTATACATAACTGCAGGATTTCTTTCTGTAAAAAGCGTTGCATAATTAAATGTTAAATACATTTATGTAATAAGTTCACTAATATGTGTGCATTCCCATTATTAAAAGTATATATTTAATAGCAAGCTAGATCATATGAATGTGTTTAAAAATGTTGATAATTCATTTGATTTTTGTTGACGTTATCAACAGTGCAACTGATCTGAGTATGACAAAATAATCGAATATCTGATGTCATGTGAGAATTTTCACTCTTGCAAACAGCGGTAGGTTATGAGGTGTGAAGAGACATGTAACATTACATGAACAGACAGAGCCCAATTTGAAATCATTTTAAAGAATACAATGGACTTAATATAAACTTTCTGACAGTGTGTGGGACATCTGACTACTTTCCAAGAAAGGGCACAACAATACATATGTACAGGAATTGAGGCAGTAGCCAATGGCAGGAGTCATAGTAAAAGCTGCAGGATTATGTACGAGTATATACAAATATGGACAAGTATCATATGAATTTGACTACTTGTTAAATCTTGTGAATTATTGAGACTTTGAGAATATGTTCTTACTGATTGAGCCATGGGATTTGTAAGAATAAGTTTAAGTAACAACAAATGCTGAATAATATGTTTGATAAAGGGTTCAAACCAACACATACATACCCTTGCAAATATTTGCTGTTGCAGCTTTTGGTCTTTTCTCCACAAACAAGAATGGGCTGACTGAGTCCGAAGGCCCTTTGGTCTTTTCAGGTAAAAAGAAAGAGAGAAAAAGTCATAATATATAATATATTGCATTATATACAGGAAAAGTTCTATTTACATTAAAATATTTGGATTTACATAAAATGCATTTAAAGCATGGTAATTGTTGTGGTTACTGTCTATTTACAACAAACATCACATTAAAACTAAGGTTACTGTGGTAAAAGTGTGGCAAGTGTTGTTTTTATTGTGCTTCTACTACAAATTCCACGTTGAAACTACACTGGTAGTTATTATTAAATATGAACAACTGTTTAAAGGTCTATAGCATGTCACGTGACAGTGTGCAATTACCCTATTAGCAAGATGTGTTGATTTAGAAAGCAAAGAAATTCAAATCCTCAGTGGAGATGACAGATATAATGCAGTGACTGAAAATAATCTGATCGATAGCGAATACTTTAGGACATAATATTTGACTACTCACCCACATGTGGCATGTACACGTGAACTGATGCCAAACATCGCGATGCGTTCTGAATGAGACTTCACTTCTTCAGCGCGATTTCATACCGATATAATTTGCGTCTTCTCTTGACGCCAAAGGTTTCCCATTGAAAGCAATGGAGTTCCCATTTCGTCCATATCGTGACGCCGAGGGGTACCGTGGAGACGGTGATTGCTTTTGGGTCTTTTCTTCACACAAATCAATCGTTTGGCCTCGGAACAGTTGCAATAGCAGGACTTTTTCAATAAAGTGTGTCTGTTGTCTGTTATATTCTGTGTTTTATATCATATAATACGCAAATGGGCAGGTTTAGTGTGGGGTGGGGTTGGGTTGGGCTGTTTAAAACGTGTCTGAATAGCGTAAATAAAAATAAATAAATTTAAATAAAAGTGTGCTGGCTTATTACATTGAGAATCACACTCCAACATGTCATAATGGAAAAATTATAACCCAATAAATAATTTCATCACGATGATAACATTCACGTGCCCAACACGTCTGTATATGACGCCCTAGGCTTCTCATTGGAATCAGTGGAGTGCCCTGAACGTCGAAAAATGACGCTTAAGGGTACCCTGTGCGTTAAAAAGTGACGCCGAGGGGTCCTGACCAAGCGGCAATATGTGACGAGTTGGGAGTGAGACTGTGTTGCAGCATCCTGGGCCTCCATAACACCTCAGCAGTGCCACAGGCTGATTGCCTCCATGCCACGCCGCATTGAAGCAGTCATTTCTGCAAAAGGATTCCCGACTAAGTATTGAGTGCATAACTGAACATAATTATTTGAAGGTTGACTTTTTTTTGTATTAAAAACACTTTTCTTTTATTGGTCGGATGAAATATGCTAATTTTTTGAGATTGGAATTTTGGGTTTTCATGAGCTGTATGCCAAAATCATCAGTATTAAAACAATAAAAGACCTGAAATATTTCAGTTGGTGTGCAATGAATCTAAAATATATGAAAGTTAAATTTTTATCATTACATTATGGAAAATAATTAACATTTATCACAATATGCTAATTTTTTGAGAAGGACCTGTAAATGAACATTAGCCTAAATTAGTAAATGTATTGTTCATTTGCTAGTTGGTAACTAATGCACCAATATTAATGAATTAAACATTGTTGTAACTTGTTGGCTTTTATATTTAATATAACAGTTCATCCAGCAAATAATATAGTCTACAGTTAAAATCAGTTTAACTAGGCCATTTTGGCCATCATTGTTATTTGGAGTTGTCTTTAGTCTTCAAATCTTTAAATGATGTGGGGCAAGAGACCAAAATGAGGTAATTGTCATGGATTATGTGTGTCTCCTGTACAAACAAGTATCATTTTGAAAAGGTGATTAGCGTTAGTTGAATGCCTCATGCTTCTGGTTCTGTTTGATGGGTAATATTGTCCTTTTGTTGACTGCCTAACTATGAACCATTCACATTTGTGTCAGAAAGGTTGTTAAATTTGCATAACTTTTAAACATTCATGGAAAACATTGAATGTAATCAAGGTATAGTGAGGCTGCTATGAAGGACCAGATCACTAATCCAGCAAAATAGACCATTTTGAATAAAAAATATTTTTGTTGAAGGATATTTATGTAGTTTCTTTACTACATAAAATAAAACGCAATCAACTTGTATTTAAAAGTCTGCTTTATACTGAGTGACACTGCATAAATAGAGATTCACTTAATCATGGCTAACCTTTTAAATTATTTTCTTTTAGTCAACCTCTCCAATTACAATGTAGTGCTATAAATGGCACAGCCCTGAAGGGTTTATGGTTTTGCAGAGCAGATCTGCATTAGCCATCACTATTCTTCAGATTTGCGAATGTAAAGGCATTCTTTATCAAGAACTTGATCAGAGATTTTCCTGATATAACACAGTCAAATCTGGGTGGCATCTCTTTACCTGGAGTAACGGAATTCCATAGGATGCCATTTTGGCGCAGTTCTTTTATAAGGTGCCCCAACTGGTTATGGCAAGTCCCTATGAAGCGGATTTCAAAGACGAAATAGTCAGATCATGATCTTTCACTCATCTCAACCTCAGTTCAGGAACGTTGTCTGGGTAATGCATTATGTGAAATGACTGTTTAAGAAATATCAAAGTGTTGCAGCTGTTTTCTTGAGAGTGGAGAGTTTCGTAGGGGAGCTCAGGAGGAGCACTTTATGGAAGGAGGCGTATTCTCAGAGAGGTAAGTGAGACTTCAATAGTAATTATGCCAAGCGCAAATCGTAATCGAAAAGGGTCCTAGAGGCCCGTGTGGTGCCACTTCGTCCAATCAGCCCAGGGTGACTTCAAGAATATCTTCATGATACTTCAAAACAAAAGTCTCATTACAGGTAATTATGGTTTGCCAGTCTTGGAGCAGAGCCTATTGACCCTCCCCCCCTTTCTCTTCCTTCCTTCCTTCTCTCAGCACTTTCATCCCCCCATTCTGTACAAGAGGCCAATAGGGTCTGGAGAAGAGAGGCTATTACTTGAACGTGGTGCATCCGACATCACGGACACCGATGTTCCTCTTCCATTCATCTGGAGTGGCTCACTTTCTCGCAGCAATTACCGGCCGTGAGATCAAAACTGGGCCATCAGGTGGAATTGCGAGTCCTCCGGCAGACAGTTGCATTCACGTGAATGGACTGGCCGACTGTACTTGGCCGTTGAGTGCATTGGTAGAGTGACTCGCAAAGGAAATTGGTAAACTGACTGTCTGACAGCACATGATAAAATGGCAGCCGGCTGTTTTAAACAACGTAGGCTTTGAGGTCGTGTAAATTAGCCAATAATAGAACAGAATGATTTGGGTATTATAAAATTTCACTATATTGTACTCTGTATCAATCCGCTTCATAAGATCTTGCCCCAATCGCCCCCCTGAGCGGCACAACAAGACTGGCTGGCTGCCCACTGCTCCGTGTGTGTCTGTGTATTCACTACTCACTACTCCTACGGACAGATTTACTAAACGGGGCAAATTAGCGTGAGAGCGCAATTCCACAAAAGCACCAATGGGAGTGGAAAGTTTGTTTGGCGTGTGATCTATTGACAACGCATACATTAACGAACACAGATGCAGTCTGATCATTTCCATAATGATTAACGCAATCTACCAGTTAGGGTCTGGTTTAAGAAATGCTTTTTCGAGCGGTAAATAATTGCGCAAACACCAATACATTGAAAGCAAACCTTTAGTAAATCACCATGTATGATTAATTTGAATACTCTTCCCATAATTTTTATGCCTGAAAGGGAAACTCCTACAAATGCAATAAGGTCAGTCGCAAAAATAACTGCGCATCCTGACAGTAGTTTTTTAGTGCCAAAAGAGGGTTTGCGCTGGCACTAGCTGTTAGTTAAATCTGACCCTTAATGTGTGTGCACTAACTTGGATGAGTTAAATGCAGAGGATGAATTCCAAGTATGGGTTACCAATACTACCAAAAAGTATGGGTTTCACATGTCAAAAAAGAATGTAGTATGTAGGCTGGTATGTAATATATTCTTTATTTAGTATGCACAGTGTGCCTGTTTGTGATCCACTCTGGAGCTGGTGCAGCAGGCGGCCCTGTCATCTGCAGACCATCTCACAATGAAGGCCAGCAGAGATCGCTGTCATATTACTCCAAGACGTGTACATTAGCCTTGTCACATTCAGCTGTTTCCTCTGCAACAATTAAGGTGAACAAAAACGAATGTGACTGAGAAGATAAAATGTGTGGAGGACGTTCATTGAAGATTTGTCCAACCAAACCTTTATTTATCAGGCTCTGTATCTATAAACTTAATCCCCAGCGTGGCATTTATTTAGTGGTTTAGCTCTGTTGTTAGAAATTATGAAGTATATCTTTGCTGATATTGTTTACACTGCATGATCTTCTCAATTTTGTTTTATTTGGTTATTTATTTTATTTTTAAATATTTTAGATTAAATAATTGTATTTTGTCATGTTTCATTATACAATATTTTGGTAACACTTTATAATAAGGTTTTAATTGTTAACATTAGTTAATATGTTAGCCTAACTAACCATGAGCAATGTGTTACTGTATTCGTTAATCTTGGTTAACATTAGTTAATAATAATATAGCCATTCATTGTTTGTTCATGTTACTTCACAGTGTATTACCTAATGTTAACAAATGCAACTTTTAATTTTATTAATGCATTAGTAAATGCTAAAAAATTAACATTTAAAAATGCTACATATTAATAAATGCTGTAGAAATATTGTTAATTCTTAATTTAGTTTTAACTAAAGTACTTTACCAATGTTAACTAATAAAACATTATTGTAAAGTGTTACCCTTTTATATTAATTATGAAGAAGACAGACTGTTCAATCTAAAAGTTACACTATATTGTCAATTTAAGTTTTGGGATGCCTGCCTTTACATGCACATGAACTTTAATTACATCCATTCTTAATCCATAGTTTAATATGGAGTTGGCCCACCCTTTGCAGCTATAACAGCTTCAACTCTTCTGGGAAGGTTTCCTCAAGGTTTTATTTTTGACCATTCTTCTAGAAGCGCATTTGTGAGGTCAGGCACTGATGTTGGACGAGGAGAAGGCCTGGCTTGTAGTCTCCGCTCTAACTGATCCCAAAGGTGTTCTATCGGATTGAGGTCAGCACTCTGTGCAGGCCAGTCAAGTTCCTTCACACCAAACTCGCTCGTCCATGTCTTCCATGCTGGAACAGGAAGGGTTCCAACCCCAAACTGTTCCCACAAAGTTGGGAGCATGAAATTGTCCTAAATGTCTTGGTATGCTGAAGGGGTATGCTCCACCAAATTTACACTTGGCACAATGCAGTCAGGCAAGTACCGTTCTTCTGGCAACTGGCAAACCCAGTTTCATCCATCGGATGGCCAGACAGAGAATTGTGATTCGTCACTCCAGTCCAGTGGATTAGTACTTTACACCACTGCATCCGACACTTTGCATTGCACTTGGTGATGTAAGGCTTTGATGCAGCTGCTCAGCCATGGAAGTCCGTTCCATGAAGCTCTGTACGCAGCTCTCTCTTGAGCTAATCTGAAGGCCAAATGGATTTTGGAGGTCTGTAGCTATAGACTCTGTAGAAAGTTGCAGATTCTGCGCTGACCCGCTGATTTTACGTGGCCTACCACTTCGTTGCTGAGTTGCTGCTGTTCTCAATTGCTTCCACTTTTTATTTAGTAGGGAGGACTTTTTGCACAGGTGGCAACCTATCATGGTGCCTGAGAGCGACCCATTCTTTAACAAATGTTTGTAGAAGCTGTCTACAATGCATGCCTATAGGTGCTTGATTTTTATACACCTTTGGCCATGGAAGTGATTGGAATTCAATGATTTGTAGCTGTGTCCCAATACTTTTAGATATATTATATATAATACAAAAAGTATTTAGCCAGCCACCAATTGTGCAAGTTCTCTCACTTAAAAAGATGAAAGAGGCCTGTACATTTTCATCATAAGTACAACTATGAGAGACCAAATGAGAAGGGAAAAAAATCCAGAAAATCACATTGTCTGATTTTTAAATAATTTATTTACAAATGATGGTGAATAATAAGTATTTGGTCACCTAAAAGCAAGATTTCTGTCTCTCACAGACCTGTAACTTCTTCTTTAAGAGGCTCCTCTGTACTCCACTCGTTACCTGTATTAATTGCACCTGTTTGAATTTATCAGTATAAAAGACACTTGTCCACAACCTCAAACAGTCAGACTCCAAACTCCACTATGGCCAAGACCAAAGAGTTGTCAAAGGACACAAGAAACAAAATTGTAGACCTGCACCAGGCTGAGAAGACTGAATCTGCCTGACCTCACTATGTGTGACCTCACTATGCAGCTTGGTGTGAAGAAATCAACTGTGGGTGCAGTTATTAGAAAATGGAAGACATTCAAGACCACTGATAATCTCCCAATCTGGGGTTCCACGCAAGATCTCACCCTGTGGGGTCAAAATGATCACAAGAACGGTGAGCAAATCCCAGAACCACACGGGGGAACCTAGTGAATGGCCTGCAGAGAGCTGGGACCAAAGTAACAAAGGCTACCATGATTAACACACTACGCCGCCAGGGACTCAAATCCTGCAGTGCCAGACATGTCCCCCTACTTAAGCCAGTACATGTCCGGGACCGTCTGAAGTTTGCTAGAGAGCATTTGGATGATCCAGAAAAGGATTGGGAGAATGTCATATGGTCAGATGAAACCATAATATAACTTTTTGGTAAAAACTTAACTTGTCGTGTTTGAAGGAGAAAGAATGCTAAGTTGCATCCAAAGAACACCATACCTACTGTGAAGCATTGGGGGTGGAAACATCATGCTTTGGAGCTGTTTTTCTGCAAAGGGACCAGGACGACTGATACGTGTAAAGGAAAGAATGAATGGAGCCATCTATGGTTATATTTTGAGTAAAAACCTCCATTTCCATCAGCAAGGGCATTGAAGATTAAATCTGGCTGGGTCTTTCAGCATGACAATGATCCCAAACACACCGCCCGGGCAACACAGGAGGAGCTTCGTAAGAAGCATTTCAAGGTCCTGGAGTGGCCTAGCTAGTCTCCAAATCTCAACCCCATAGAAAATCTTTAGAGGGAGTCGAAAAACTGTGTTGCCTATGACAGCCCCAAAACATCACTGCTCTAGAGGAGATTTGCATGGAGGAATGGGCCAAACTGCCAGCAACAGTGTGTGAAAACCTTGTAGAGAAAACATTTGATCTCTGTCATTGCCAACAAAGGGTATAACAAAGTATTGAGATTAACTTTTGTTATTGGCCAAATACTTATTTTTCACCATAGTTTGCAAATAAACTCTTTAAAAATCAGACAATGTGATTTTCTCTATTTTCTTTTCTCATTCTGTCTCTCATAGTTGAAGTGAATTACAGGCCTCTCTCATCTTTTTAAGTGGGAGAACTTGCACAATTGGTGGTTGACTAAATACTTTTTTGCCCCACTGTATATTGTCATGTTTTATTATTTTTTTACTTTCAGACTGCAGTAATTTTTCTAGGTTTACTGTGAATGAGATTACACACAATGAATGATGAAACATGTCACATAACTACCTGTCTAGGGTTGGGGAGCCAGTAACAAAGTAAAAAGAGAAGAAAAAAAGGAAAGAGAACCTTGGAGAGAGAACCAGGATATTCAGGAGGTCCGTGTATCAACACAACCACCGATTCATATAGTAACTTTTAATTTGAAAATATAAACAATAATAAGTCACAATAAAGATAACAGATAGCATGTTAGAGAGTGCACAGAGTACAGATAACAATGCCAAAAGGGGACAATAGGGGACAAAATCTTTAGGGGAGACTTCAGCCCATTCTCTATTTGTTAAAGAATACTCATAACGAGATCCTGAGATCCTTGAACTCAATAATATGAATCAACTATGAGTCTGAGAAAACAGGAGGAAGAATTCATCCCAGGAAAAGGAAGTCACTCTCTCTCTTTTCCACAGATTCACAATATCTCTGCTCCTCCCCTTCACCATCCAGTCACCTCAGGCATCATTAGATTGAATGCAGCTGATCAGAGTACCCGTCTTATGACAAACTAGAAAAAGAGGGCAGAGAACAAAACATCCAATTACAATACAAACACACAACATGCTCCAATAGTAAATAAACATACGTCTTTGGACATAACGCATGAATTTAGATGCATTCAGACTGAGGCACACTGGCAAAAATCTGATTTTAATCTATTTCAAACCACCTGTTTTTCAGACAATAAAAATGGTTTGACTTGGCTTGAAAACAGATTTTTGCTGCCTTCCCTAGATTGGCAAAATCTAGCTGTCTTCTCTTCTTTAACCTCCTCACAGTCAGATCCAAATCAAGAATAAAAATGTTTAAATGAATGAAGTCATGAACCATTTTTAAAACCATTTTCCAGCACTTTCATCCTTGTAAGCCGGCAAATAAGCATCATCGTATAAAGCCACAACTCCTACTCACAAGTGTTTTCAGTTGTAAAGAATGCAAGAATGATGAAGCACGTTCATATTTGTTTGGAAAACATTTTCGGCACATTGTTGCGCCACTTTTTAATATAATGGCAAAAGCATAAAGAAGAAAAACATCTCAATTAAAGTCTGAGCTTTTGTTTACAGTTGAAAAAATGAAAGTAAGCTGAAATGTTTGATCTCACTGCCTGAAATGATTGTAGTCTAGGTGAATAGATGTCCTTGAAGCACAAAGAAAGATTTTGAAACAATGTGAGCAAGGTGTTTTGTAATTAGTTTTTTCTCTAAAAGGTGTCTGACTTCAACTTATTGCATCCCAATATTGCGGATTTATATTTTTTAAATTTTTTTGATAGTATAGTATATTAATTATATTATAGTGTAAAATTCTGTACATTTTGTATACAGCTGGTTGCATATTCTGTTGACTTGATTCCTGGCCATGCATGTGAAGTGCTCCACACAGCTTTTGGCTCACACACTGCAACGTATTTCCATGAAAATTATGGAGATATTCTTCCTATTGATTGTATTAGTTTTCTATGGTATCGTGGTTATGCTATTATGATGGGGTTTTTCTCCACTATTGTGCAATAGGCGGGTGTATCATTCATAGAGCAGCTCTTTTCTTCTTTTTGTGAAAGGATAGCCATCTTTAAATTACTTCCTCTGAAGTTAAAAGGCTTTGCAGCTAATCAGCCTATTATTCTCCACTAATAGATGACCAGTAATTGCAACTAATAACTTATTACTCACCTATACACATATTGTAATAGCATGTATTTAGGGAACAATTTCTTCAATAGAATGAGACAGAGAGAAAGGGAGAGGAAAAGAGTCTATTCAGTGTTCAGAAAAGAGGTGTAAAAAAGCCCTCTTACAAAAGGAGCTTAAAAGGCTACCTGTAGCATGTTCTTTTCCCCCTTGCTAGGATTAATATGTAATCTCATTCACAGACACTGAAGCCCAGGCGTCGTCTTCATCTCAAGATCAGACTCTGGGGCTTTGTTTGCTCTCTTCACATGAGGAGGAGGAAATAAATCTGTGTGTTTGTGATGTGGCAGTGAGGCAGTGGCAGTGATTTATGAGAATATGTTCTTTGGTCACATTGATAGCTACAGACTACAGTGTCAGCCGCACTAGTATATGCGAGCTGCTTGTGCCTAGTACACGAAAGTTCCGTTGAGATTGATACATTTTAATCTACAATTAAAAAGCTCTTTCCGTTGTATTTGCACAATATTGTCAGTGTTATATGATCCAATAGGAAGTTAAAGCTTCTTGGTAACCCAAACTAAATTTGAAAAGAATTAAGAAATTTCTTCAGAAATGTTCTATTATCCTTCAGAAAAGAGAGAAACCATTCTGTGTGCTAATTCGACCCACTGACCAGTGTCCACATGATTTCAAAGGCGGCGAGACCAAAGGGCCATTGCCCTTTTCAAACCAGCAATAACAAACCCAGCACCAGACGTCCAATAAAGAGACTTCCACTTCATTTAAAGGTAATTAATATTCTCTGTCAGCCTGCCCGCTTTCTTTGGAGTGGCAGGTCCGGGCACGCCCCCCTGCACTGTAATGGAGTTGACTGGTTAACTTTGTGTTTGTGGCCTGTGTGCTGCTGCCCGGGTGAGTGCGCTCAAGCACAGCCTGACGGTCAGCTTAGATCTGTGTGAATGGACCTGTCTCATAGCCCACTGCACTCCAATAGACCACTCTGTCTCTCACTGTCTACCTCTCTTTATTTCTCTGTTTTCTTTTTTCTCTTTTCGGGCTCTCATTTTTAGATTCAGACTGTTTCTAATGCTTTCTTGTCTGAGAACCTTCAAAATGTTACGTTTTGAAATAATGTCGCCAAGAGAACATTCAAGAGGCCAGATATTTTTTAGATTCCTTAAACTTAATGACCAGATTAAATTGCATTAATTACAAATATTAGGTGCTGACAATTCTTATGAGAAAGAAATGACATAGACTCCTTTGGGAGAAAATTGGGCACCGTTTAAATTAAGGTTTAACCAATATTAATATTCCAGCCAATACTGATAAGCCAGTTATAGATACAAATTTTTACTTCATGCAATTTTGTTCACAGTAAACACTTAAAAATAAAATCAATCATTTTAAATGCTGTTGAATTTAGGCATTACAATATTATCAAATAAACACAATTTGCTCACCCTCATGTTGTTACAAACCTGGATGGCCATCTGTCTTCTGCAGAACACACAGATATTTTGAAGAATGCTAGTAAACCTAATTCTAAATATCTTATGTTTCACATAAGACTTTTTTTTTGAACAACATTTCTTCACTTGGTTGTAGTAACCTAATGGACAAGGAATGTCTGGTGCTGACACAAAGGTAGATGAACCCATGAACCCTATTTTATTGTCACTCTACCCTTCAGCAAAACCCTACACACCATGGGAACTACTGGTGCAAATAGTGTACAGGAATTTACTTTAAATGAAATGTTTTCAGTTTGTGTCATGTATATCACACTGCCTAATTCCAAATCAGCAATTATAGGTGTGATTCATGCTAAACATTATTCCGTTTCCTGAGCTGTGATAGTTAAATGGAAAAGAGGGTGTTGTAATTGCTGGTACATTAGCAGCCTGCCTGTTTACTAGGCTGAAGATAATGAGGAAATCAATGGGACACATTTAGCCCAGCTCTAGCAGTACTTGGACAGAAAGCATGGCCACAAGTAAACAAATTCCCATTAATCACTCTCACTATGCCTCTGGCTCAGTCCCTGGGTGCGAGGGACATAGGCAGACCTGAAACTGGCTCTTGTAGAAGCAAGTGATTTAGGATTAGGTTTTTGTATTGGGAGTACATGATTGGAAATGACCAGTCAGAAAGGGTTTGGGATGGCCAAGAGGGTGCATTGAATGTGCAAGGTATACATGTGAGTAGCAGAATACCACACTGTTTATCACAATTAGCTACTCAAAGTAATGCCACCCTTTGACAATGAAACCAAATCTGCTACTTTGTGCTAAAATGGATAAATATTTTTTGAATATGAAAATCAGGCTTTCCTGTATTTGAATACAGTTCAGACATGAAACTCTAACTGAACGCTGATTGGTTCTTTAAGTGGCGTTAAACCAGCCAGTCAGAAGAACTTCCAAATTCACGTAACTATAATTTATATATATATCATACCCTAGCCTGCGATCGGCACAGTGCACAATATGAAAGCTTCTGTTGTCCTTCCTCCTCCCCAGTGCCACCTGTAGAGATCTTCTATGGGGGTTCTGCCATTTCTTTCAGCAGCCTTTCCTTTGTTTGTTTATTTTTGACTAAGCTGAACAAATTATTGTATTTGCAGCAGCATAGCAGATCTCGTCTGCCAAATCTAGCCTATTTATATTTCATACACCATGCCAATAAATGCTGGTTAAAATGTACTCAGAGGATTATCATGACTGTGAACTATAGTTCTTAAAATGAAGAGTCTACTAAAAATATTTCATTTACTTGCATGTAATTCCAAAACTTTGACATTCTTCTGTGGAACATGTTGCAGTCAAAAACATTGAACCCCTTTGACTTTCACTGTTTGGACCAAAAACATTTGAGGCTTTTTTATTTTTCAAAAAGAAGAAGAGTCACTCAAAAAGGTTTGGAATAACATGAGAGTGAATAAATAGTTAACCTAAAAAAATTTTAAATATCTGAAATTATCTCTTTAACCTCTAATCTGTTTCCTAGCTCTTCTGGTTCCTTGGTGTTGCTGGTGGTGGAACAAAAATCAGCATCAATCTCAGAAATCACATCCTTTTTAGCAATTTCTCTTCACAGTGAAATCTATATGCGGTGTGAGGCACACAATACCTGCTAGGGTTTCATGTTTATGCTGGAGAAGACCCTCTCATTGTGACCCACATCAAACAGGGGTTCAGGGAGCCCAGGGTCCAAAGCCTGACCTCATTTGCAGCTGAATGTGAGAGCTGGGTCTGTGAGCGTGAGCTGTGATTAGCATGTGTTTGTTTGTGGAGGCCCAAGAATGGAGGGGAAGATACCAACAAAACACAGCTGGTGTGAACTGCGCCCTCACCTGCAGGTACTGTGTGTCTCATATGATGAATATGAGACACGGTATTTTTTTGTTAATGTTCGTTTAATAAGGATGTTTATTGCAATTTCATGCATCTCAGTTCAAGCTGTTGGACTTATAATTCAGGTCATCAAAACCCATATATAATCAGCATCTGCATTAATCATACTTAGAATTAAGAGGAAAAGGTTTTAGCATGTTGTAATAAAATGCCATTTAATAAGAAAAAAAAAGGAAAAAAATTGTCTTTACTGTCATATTTGATTGATTTAATACACATGTATAAAATTATTCATTTTTTTCAAAAATAAAATGTAAGAACTGATGTAACGAATTCTTTGAGAAGATGTGATTCAAAAGAACATTAATTTGCAAATCAGACAGCAATACATTGAATTTGAGAGAAACTGTAATTGGATTATTGTAATGTTTAAGCTGAGATGTTATGCATGGAGCTGTGCAAAAATTTTAATGGACACTTCATGTTAGACATGAAACCATAATGTCTACATTGTAAGACAACATTTGAAGTATTTCTTTAATTAACCAAGCCATTAAATACATTTTTGAGGTCAGCTGAGCTGGGATCTCTATTGAAGGCCATCGTCTCGAAACTGAAGTGGACAGTGGCTGAATGATAACTCTGCTCACATAAAATGTTAAATTCCAGCAAGTCAAACTAAACGGGTGGTTTTATTTTCCAGTTATCAGATATGCAATGCTAAAATTATAAACTGGACCGCAGTAATCTCTGTTGCTGAACTGGATCTGATGGACATCTCTATTGGCCGTGAATGGGGCGGAAGAGGTCAGTGACCTAAAAGGTTAAGATCTGTGGGTTATTGACCACTACTACTGAAACAACATTAAGCCGTGGTTAATGGAGTAGACATCCAGAAAAAGAAATGTTGTAGATTTTGGGTGTGGGTGTGGGTGTGGCCAGGCTATGTTAAGAGAGAGAGTTCACCCAAAAATGAAAATCATTAATTCTGTCATTAATTACTCACCCTCATGTCGTTCCATACCTGAAAGACTTTCGGAACAAATCTGAGAGCTTTCTGTACTCTGCATTGCAGCCATGGCTTCTCTGTATGGACAGGTGAAGCAGAGCCCCACCAAAATATCCAAACATAGACCTCTATACAGACTGAATTAATAATCAGTTATAAATGTATTCAGCAATAAATGTTTTTGGGGATTTTCTAGACTATTTTAAGCTGTAAAGTGAGCAGGATATATTAAAATGTAATGTAGTGTATGGCAGGCATGTATTCATGATACTAAAGGCTGATTTATCCAGCCTCTACGCCGGCTACGTATCGATTTTCATTTATACTTCTGCGTCGTTGTCCGTGGCGACGCGCAGTTACCCATGCAGAGGGAGCATGTGTACCCCTGAGGGATGGGTTCTGGCAGACCAATCACCGCGCTTGCGGTCCGCGTAGAATTGACGTGTTGTTACATTTTTGGAGAGGTGCACGTCAGGGTACGTTGTAGGCTACGTGTGCAGCACACAGCCTACGATGTAGTTACGTCGTACACTTGACGCAGAAGTATAAATTGGGCTTAAGCAGGGCAGCCAGCCGGTCTTGGAGGCCACCCCAGCTCTACAGAGCCCCACAAATTTCTGTAAATCTGTGGTGAAAAAATGGAACTGCAGTGCACTGTAATTGAGAGACATTGAGGCAGATTTCAGGCTGCCCCGCTTATTTTCACGTTAACATAAACCTTTCTCCAGGATAAGTCAATAATATTGTCCCTTAAAATTCATCTTTGATCACCTATATGACATTTTAAGTGTGAAAAAATGTTATGCCTGTAACTCTACACCCTTGTTTAATTTAGTATATGCGGATGTATCATATTATGTATTGCCCTCTACAATGTCGGACACACAATGGTACTATGATTATCCATCATATACATAATTCACTCACTATACAGTGCATCTGGAAAGTATTCACAGCGCTTCACTTTTTCCACATTTTATGCTACAGAAACTGCTCAGAAATAGTGTTGACTTAAAGCATATTGAAAACACCACATTGACATACAGGGAGTGCAGGGAATTATTAAGCAAGTTGTATTTTTGAGGATTAATTTTATTATTGAACCTCAACCATGAACACAAAAAACTCATTAATATCAAAGCTGAATATTTTTGTAGTTTATTAGGAAGTAGTTTTTTGTTTTAGCTATTTTAGGGGGATCTGTGTGTGCAGGTGACTATTACTGTGCATAATCATTAGGCAACTTAACAAAAAACAAATTTATACCCATTTCAATTATTTATTTTTACCAGTGAAACCAATATAACATCTCAACATTCACAAATATACATTTCTGACATTCAAAAACCAAACAAAAACAAATCAGTGACCAATATAGCCACCTTTCTTTGCAAGGACACTCAAAAGCCTGCCATCCATGGATTCTGTCAGTGTTTTGATCTGTTCACCATCAACATTGCGTGCAGCAGCAACCACAGCCTCCCAGACACTGTTCAGAGAGGTGTACTGTTTTCCCTCCTTGTAAATCGCACATTTGATGATGGACCACAGGTTCTCAATGGGGTTCAGATCAGGTGAAGAAGGAGGCCAAATCATTAGATTTTCTTCTTTTATACCCTTTCTTGCCAGCCACGCTGTGGAGTACTTGGACGCGTGTGATGGAGCATTGTCCTGCATGAAAATCATGTTTTTCTTGAAGGATGCAGACTTCTTCCTGTACCACTGCTTGAAGAAGGTGTCTTCCAGAAACTGGCAGTAGGACTGGGAGTTGAGCTTGACTCCATCCTCAACCCGAAAAGGCCCCACAAGCTCATCTTTGATGATACCAGCCCAAACCAGTACTCCACCTCCACCTTGCTGGCGTCTGAGTCGGACTGGAGCTCTCTGCCCTTTACCAATCCAGCCACGGGCCCATCCATCTGGCCCATCAAGACTCACTCTCATTTCATCAGTCCATAAAACCTTAGAAAAATCAGTCTTGAGATATTTCTCGGCCCAGTATTGACGTTTCAGCTTGTGTCTTGTTCAGTGGTGGTCGACTTTCTGCCTTTCTTACCTTGGCTATGTCTCTGAGTATTGCACACCTTGTGCTTTTGGGCACTCCAGTGATGTTGCAGCTCTGAAATATGGCCAAACTGGTGGCAAGTGGCATCTTGGCAGCTGCACGCTTGACTTTTCTCAGTTCACGGGCAGTTATTTTGCGCCTTGGTTTTTCCACACGCTTCTTGCGACCCTGTTGACTATTTTGAATGAAACGCTTGATTGTTCGATGATCACGCTTCAGAAGCTTGGCTATTTTAAGACTGCTGCATCCCTCTGCAATATATCTCACTATTTTTGACTTTTCTGAGCCTGTCAAGTCCTTCTTTTGACCCATTTTGCCAAAGGAAAGGAAGTTGCCTAATAATTATGCACACCTGATATAGGGTGTTGATGTCATTAGACCACACCCCTTCTCATTACAGAGATGCACATCACTTAATTGGTAGTATGCTTTCCAGCCTATATAGCTTGGAGTAAGACAACATGCATAACGAGGGTGATGTGGTCAAAATACTCATTTGCCTAATAATTCTGCACTCCCTGTATAAACAATATTAAAAACTTGATTTTCACCATGGGGGTCTTTAACAAAAGCAAATGTGACAGGAAAACACAATTGTTTTAGAAAAACCATGCCATTTTAGCTTGTTTCTAGAAGTCTTTAAGCTCTTTTGTTGTAACTAGTGTTTCACGCATTCAACTCTATCAGCTAGCAGCTGAGCTACCGAGCAAGCTAAGTATATCAGAAAAGTAATTTATATATCAGAAAAGTCAAACATATGGATCTGGCTATGTAATGCAAATTCCAAAATATATTCATTTACAAATCATGCAATTTTTCCAATGAGCCTGTGTTGCAAGCAATGATCAGCGATAATAAACAGAACCTTCTGGACATGTGAAAACAAACCTCATTGGTTCTTTATGAAGCTCAAATGTCCTGCGTAATACAAGAATGGACCTCGTTGGTTCTTGTAAAAAGCGAACATGCTTGAGCTTCCATTTACCACAACATATATGAGTTGGTGAATGTTTATATTTGAATACACGCCTAAATTCAATCTGTTAATCAAATAACGTGATTGTGTCTTTAGAAAATTTGGACTAAACAACTCAATTCATATGAATTAGTTTTACGATCCCTTTATGAACTTTTTGTAGCGTCAAAGTGGGAGTTGCATAGCTGTCTATGGAGGGACGGAAATCTCTGATTTCATCAAAAATATCCTAATTTGTGTTCCGAAGATGAACAAAAGTCTTGCAGGTTTGGAACAACATGAGGGTGAGTAATTGAAAGAATCTTCATTTTTGGGTGAACTATCCCTTTAAAGCCTTCATGTCCTTGTCCTTCACTTGAATGTTGTAACCAGCTGTGCGTGTGTTCTACCTGTGTTCTGTCTCTGGTTTACCTGCTCCAGGAACACAGACTATCAACTTCAACCTCAGTGAGCTGTCATAGCCACTTTAGGTAACGCATACATACAACAAACAATCCCCTCAGCTCAAGGGAGATGTCAGGAGAGACGTACATTTGGCCTGCTATTCTGACATGGCTCATTTTTCCAGTACGATTGTTTTTTTTTTGTTTTTTTTTAACATCTTTATTTAGTCTTTTTGGGTCTGGCAAGACCGTTTAAATTGGTTTTAAGAAGAGAATGGGATCAAGAGTAAGATTAAAACCCCAATTTTATTAGGTTCAAAGTCTCTTAAAGGGAATTTTTGTTTCTGACTGGTCATTCTAGCAAGAGCATGCTCAAACCAGTCTGATTTTGAAAACCTTAATTTGGTATTTTGACGTACTTGACTTTAATTATTTTTAAGGAATCACATTCTGAATTATTCTTGTATCCTTATGATTCAGGCTGATAATTCTGGTCTTTACATGTTTATTATGTTTGCAGCAGGGTTGTGTGTCATTCTGAATTGAATTGAAAATGATCTTTAAATTCCTGAATTTGAGTCACATTTGAATTGAGGTTCAGGATTGCAATTATAAAATAAAGTTAGAAAGTCATACATCGTTAAGTCTAATTTTGAACCTAAACATCTTTACATGTATGCATAGGTACACACACACACACACACACACACACACACACACACACACACACACACACATAACAAAATTATAAACTCAACACTTTTGTTTTTGCCCCCATTTTTAATGAGGTGAACTCAAAGATCTAAGACTTTTTCTATGTACACAAAAGGCCTATTTCTCTCAAATATTGTTCCCAAATCTATCTATCTGTGTTAGTGAGCACTTCTCCTTTGTCGAGATAATCCATCCACCTCACAGGTGTGGCATAGCAAGATGCTGATTAGACAGCATGATTATGGCACAGGTGTGCCTTAGGCTGGCCACAATAAAAGGCCAATCTAAAATGTGCTGTTTTATCACACAGCACAATGCCACAGATGTTGTAAGTTTTGAGTGAACATGCAATTGGCATGCTGACTGCAGGAATGTCCACCAAAGCTGTTGTCTGTGAATTAAATGTTCATTTCTCTACCATAAGCCGTCTCCAAAGGCTTTTCAGAGAATTTGGCAGTATATCCAACCAGCCTCACAACCACAGACCACGTGTAACCACACCAGCCCAGGACCTCCTCATCGAGCATCTTCACCTCCAAGATCGTCCTAGATCAGGTGTTCTCTTCACGGATGAATCCCGGTTTTCACTGCACAGGGGAGATGGCAGATCGTGTGGGTGAGCAGTTTGCTGATGTCAACGTTGTGGATCGAACGGCCCATGGTGGCGGGGGGGTTATGGTATTGGCAGGCGTATGTTATGGACAACGAACACAGGTGCATTTTATTGATGGCATTTTGAATGCACAGAGATACCGTGAAGAGATCCTGAGGCCCATTGTTGTGCCTTTCATCCACAACCATTACCTCATGTTGCTAGCCTGACGTGGTCATACTCAATTCTAGTCAAATTATGAGTCTGAAACCGCTCCATTGGGCTTTGATTATGGGGTGTGTTTCAACCTAACCAGGAAAGACCTCAATTGGATAGACCCACAACCAATCAAAGCAACGGAGCGACGGGTAATGTTAGTTGTCAAATGTCAACAGAACTCAACTGCACTGTTGCCAAGTCCGTGTTTTTCCGCGGGTTGAAGCGACCCCAATTATCTGATACATAGACCCAGGAATGCGAATTTTAGCAGGCAACCGTGCCAAAATAACGTATTTTGCCAACCAAACGCAATTTTTTTTTCGGAGAACCACCCGGAAAGCTATTGTTTTGGGCTATAGTTTTGAGTAGCAATTGCGCGACATTGCAAAAAAACATGGCAATCCTGTCTGCACGCACGCTGGATTAAGTAATGTTAGAAGAAAAAGATGAGTCTTTGCCAGTGTTGTAAAAAAATTATTTAAGAATACACAGAGTACTTACCAACACGATCATCATTTCTGAGAGAAATAGTGAAGGTGAATGCATATTCGAACAAGTTCTCCGTTTAGGATAATAGCAAATTCAAACCAAGCGCCTTTGATGACGTCGATGATTACGTTACTGTTTATCATCTGTCCATCATCGTCTAAAGGCCGCCCTGAGAATTGAATTGGTCCAAACAGTTTCTGTTCGGGCATAATTACTCCTCTATGGAGCGAGTCCAGGCTGAATTGCTCGAGCAAATAATGTTGTGGGCGGGGCTAAATTCGGCTGGCATCCAGGCTATCATGTTGCAGCATGTCTTGGAAAATGTCCATCCAGTACTTGCATGGCCAGCATACTTATCGGACATGTCACCTATTAAGCATGTTTGAGATGTTCTGGATTACCATCTACGACAGCGTTTTCAAGTTACTGACAAAGTCCAGCAACTTTACACAGCCATTGAAGAGGAGTGGACCAGCATTCCACAGGCCACAATCAACAACCTGATCAACTTTATGTGAAAGAGATGTGTTGCACTGTGTGAGGAAAATGGTGGTCACACCAGATACTGACTGGTTTTCAGACATTTTATAGTGGCCTTTTATTGTGGCCAGTCTAAGGCACACCTGTGCCATAATCATGCTGTCTAATCAGCAAAATATGCCACACCTGTGAGGTTGATGGATTATCTCGGCAAAGGAGAAGTGCTCACTAACACAGATTTAGACCGATTTGTAATAAAAATTTAGCCCTATTCGCACGGGATTAGTATTATCTGGGGACCTCGTGTAGTTTAGAAATTACCCTCCCACATCTGAATTTTGCGTGGCGCATTCGCACGGGATGAGCAAAGCCTGTGATTTTACTCAAATTTACCGATTTATCTCCTGGGATATGATGTCAAGACTTAAAAAAAAATTTCTTTCGTTATAGATATAGCTGTATGAAATCATAAACAGTCATATGTATCAATATAGTTTTGTCAGCGGCAGGAGTCAAATTGCAGACTGATCTCATGAAATGGCGTATACATGACACGCCAATTCGTATGCATTTTGGCGTGCTTTTAAGACGCATAATCGCTTTTTGGCGTGTTTATCTACGCCGTTTCATTCTATCCCCCTACACTGCCCATACCTCTAAACCTACCCATCACACACACACACACACACACACACACACACACACTGCCCCTAAACCTACCCATCACAAGAAACATTTAGCATTTTACATTTAAAAAAAAATAACATAATTTTGTATGTTTATAAATACATTTACATTGTAGACACACACATAATGGTTCGTTTCGGCGTATACATACACGCGGAATCACACGGCGTAGACATACACGCGGAGATGATGGTTCGTTTTGGCATACACATACAAGCGGAAAACACACGGCGTACACATACACGCAGATGGTCGATTCGCACGGGAGTAACATCACAGTCATTCTCTGCAATTATTACAAATCACCAGAGGTCCCCAGATAATTCTAGTCCCATGCGAATAGGGCTTTTGAGCGAAATAAGCCTATTGTGTGTACATAGAAAAAGTGTTAGATCATTGAATCCATCTCATGAAAAGTGGAGGCAAAAACAAAAGTGTTGCGTGTATAATTTTGTTCAGTGTGTCTGTATATGTAGCTATTTTGAATGTCTCCCTTATCTGACCGCTCAGTTCATGGAGCTCCTTCCTCATGAGCTGATGATCTGATTCAGGTTTGTTAAATAAAGGTAGGCAATACACTATGCAACTCTTTGTTCAAGATTATCTACATTTTAAAGGGTTAGTTCACTCAAAAATGAAAATTATCATTAATTACTCGCCCTAATGTCGATCCAATCCCAAAGACCTTTGTTCATCTGGTTGATGATAATGAAGATGATAGATTTATTCCAAGAGCTCTTTACAAAAATATAATCATCACTTTTCAAGGTCCAGAAAGGTAGGAAAGACGTTGTTAAAATAGTCCATGTGACAACAGTGGTGGAGCTCTGATTTCATCAAAAATATCTTCATTTGTGGACATCTTCCACACAGTCACAGCAAGCAAAAGCACAACCAAAAAAAAATTCTTCCTCTGCTAGTGGTCCAAAGGTTATATAGTGTACCTTTAAATAAAGAATGCTAGGTTCTCATAATTGCTGTAATTACAAGATGACAACAGGTGATTTTGAGCATGTTCAATGGTCTGGTCAGGTACAAGTAAGAGCTCTTAGTAAATTCAGAGGTAATAAATTTTAATTATGAGTTGTACTGACGTGAACACATTTGACAAGTTGATTCTCGAAATTAGAATACTATAATCTTGGCATGATCACATTTGAAGACATGTAATTGTGCAGATCAGTGGGTCCTCAGGACCAAAGTTGAGAGCCACTGTAATAACTTGTTTGTGATCAGAGTGTAAATGCTAATTCAAATTGCACGGACAGATGGCAACAGACAATTTGTCTGATTCGTCTGGTTTTGTTGGATCAGTGTGTTCCCCATCAGCGTCCGCATTGGTCGGATCTTGTTTTTCGCCGATTGAACGTGTTGAATCTGCGTTTGTTGGGTTTTGGAGTGTCTAAAAAATGATGTACTGTAATCTGGTGATTGTCAGCATTGGTCCTAAAGGACCTGTTGGTGAAGTGTAAATTGGCCTTGAGTCATTTTCCATAATGCTTTACCTTCTGGAATGCATTACCTTCAAATTCTTTCTTTGAATTGCAATTCATTAAATTCCTCTTCCTGTCATTCCAGTTCCTTCATGTGGGGTGTGGCGAGTTGAAATGAAATTCATAATCATTAATTGAAAAAGAGCTATTTCTTCAATTATGAATTTTGTCCAACCCTGGTTTGCAGATGTGTTTTACCTTCTTAAGCTGATATAAAAACAATTTTAAAAATCATTTAACTGTATATTGTGGCATGATTCTGTGTAAGACAGGATATTCACAGGATATTGTTTACTTTTTGGCCCACTTTAACAAAGAGAGAAAAACACAATGACATTCTTCAAACATTTTTGGGGTAATTTAAGAAATGTATTTGAAAGCATCACCTAATAAGTGAACCTTGTCAGCTTAAATATATTTCAGGCTTTATGGTGAAAAGCTTATGCGGTATAAAGAGAAGCGAGTGAAGTGAGAATTAAACGGCAACATTCATAGCGGGATGTTGAGCTGCTTTGCAGGTGACAGGGCATCTGAGTGACATTGGATGTTTGTCTGTTGGATGAATGTCCTTGTGTCTGTGTGCCATGATTTTAATCAGCTGCAGGAGATGCAGCTCTGATGGCTAGACAAAGATACAGGCAAAATCACAGCTGTAGGCATGAAGAGGTGGAGGATGAGCGAGATAGAGACTGAGTGTGACAGAGAAGTGTCCAAAATCTAAAAAATCTGGCCAGTTTTTTTACTATTTTCTGTCTTTTGCCATTGGTCCTTTAACTTGGTTAGATATAAAGGTCAGAGCTGTCTTATTAACCTTTTAACTAATAACAGTTTGTTTTCTGCACATGATGTGCATAGGATAAGGAAATCTTACACTGATCCTTTTAGTTAAGGTATAGCTTAGTCTTTGTCTTTGTAGCGCGCTAAGACACAATCTTAGCGGGAAACCCAGCTCTGAACAAGATGTATTAGAGGTAAAGTTTGTCTGCTCTCATGTCACCCTAACATGCCATCAGTTTAGCCACAGTGCAACATCTCTTTGCAACTCCCATCTCTTTACCCACTGCTACAGAACGGCTTTACTCATTACTCCTTATTCTACTCTTATTCAAATAAGCACTGACATCTTGGTTGCCTTAGAAACGATTGGATCGTCTGATCCCAAACCAGAAGGGTCTTCAGCATCCCTGCACATCACACAAAAAAGTGGCATGCCCAGAACCCCACATATGTTTCGCCAACACACGGACTCCTTTGCAGATAAAGCCATGCGACCTGACAAAAGCTTTAGAAACCCAGAGGCTGCGCTTGAGCTCTTTAATGTCTTTTTTAATGTTTCTGTTTTTTTTTGTTTTTTTTCTCAATTACTTTTGAGCATTAAATCAGAAAAGCCATGTGTTTAGTCCACACAGAGGATATTCATATTTTGAATTAAGTATTTGTGTGTAAAACATAAAACTGTTTTCTCTTTTTGGTCTAGACTCGTGTTCTCTTGGACGCAGCCTCTATTTTCCAAATCAGCTCTGTTTCCCTAGTGAAATGTAATCAAAACTTCTTGTATTGCTTCTGTTGAACACATGATACTCATGGCTTAAACGGAATCTGTGACAGCTTTCTGTGGCAATGTGGCATTAATTCAAAGAGTACATTCAGTACAAGTATGTATGCTTGTAAATAAATACATGTGACAAATGCAGCTAACCTGCTTATGTCTCTCCACTCCTCTGCCTCTCACTTCTCAAGCACAAGCTGTGCATTGGCTTGTTAGTGTTTCAAGGATTTAGTGTAACTATATAATAGCCATGAAAGGTATTTATTTGCTGCTCTTGATGAGCTCAAGAATTGTTTTTACACTGATGAAACAAGCATATGGAATGAGAGCGAGTTTAATAGAAAATTGCAGAATGCAGACTGTTTCAGATACAGATGAGATGTGGTTAACCTGACTCCCAGTTAAACATCATATGAATGCATTCATACTGAAGAGCAGAAACCTTGATATATACACATACACAAACATACATATATAGTTTTATATATATTTTATATGTATGTATGTATGTGTGTATGTGTGTATGTGTGTATGTGTGTGTGTGTGTGTGTGTGTATGTGTGTATGTATGTATATATGTGTATGTATGGTATGTGTGTGTGTATGTATATATATATGTGTGTGTGTGTGTGTGTGTGTGTGTGTGTGTGTGTGTGTGTGTGTGTGTGTGTGTGTGTGTGTGTGTGTGTGTGTGTGTGTGTGTGTGTGTGTGTGTGTGTGTGTGTGTGTGTGTGTGTGTGTGTGTGTGTGTGTGTGTGTGTGTGTGTGTGTGTGTGTGTGTGTGTGTGTGTGTGTGTGTGTGTGTGTGTGTGTGTATGTGTATGTGTATGTGTATATATGTGTGTGTGTGTGTATATATACACTCACCTAAAGGATTATTAGGAACACCATACTAATACTGGGTTTGACCCCCTTTCGCCTTCAGAACTGCCTTAATTCCACGTGGCATTGATTCAACAAGGTGCTGAAAGCATTCTTTAGAAATGTTGGCACATATTGATAGGATAGCATTTTGCAGTTGATGGAGATGCACATCCAGGCCACGAAGCTCCCGTTCCACCACATCCCAAAGATGCTCTATTGGGTTGAGATCTGGTGACTCTGGGGGCCATTTTAGTACAGTGAACTCATTGTCATGTTCAAGGAACTAATTTTAAATGATTTGAGCTTTGTGACATTGTGCATTATCCTGCTGGAAGTAGCCATCAGAGGATGGGCACATGGTGGTCATAAAGGGATGGACATGGTCAGAAACAATGCTCAGGTAGGCCGTGGCATTTAAACGATGCCCAATTGGCACTAAGGGGCCTAAAGTGTGCCAAGAAAACATCCCCCACACCATTACACCACCACCACCAGCCTGCACAGTGGTAACAAGGCATGATGGATCCATGTTCTCATTCTGTTTACGCCAAATTCTGACTCTACAATCTGAATGTCTCAACAGAAATCGAGACTCATCAGACCAGGCAACATTTTTCCAGTCTTCAACTGTCCAATTTTGGTGAGCTTGTGCAAATTGAAGCCTCTTTTTCCTATTTGTAGTAGAGATGAGTGGTAACCGCTGGGGTCTTCTGCTGTTTTAGCCCATCCGCCTCAAGGCTGTGCATGTTGTGGCTTCACAAATGCTTTGCTGCATACCTCGGTTGTAATGAGTGGTTATTTCAGTCAAAGTTGCTCTTCTATCAGCTTGAATCAGTCGGCCCATTCTCCACTAACCTCTAGCATCAACAAGGCATTTTGGCCCACAGGACTGCCGCATACTGGATGTTTTTCCCTTTTCCCACCATTCTTTGTAAATCGTAGAAATGGTTGTGCGTGAAAATCCCAGTAACTGAGCAGATTGTGAAGACCGGCCCGTCTGGCACCGACAACCATGCCACGCTCAAAATTGCTCAAAAAAAAAAAAAGATATATATATATATATATATAGTGGGTGCAGAACACTATATTTCATGTATGTAGGCCTAAGTGAGGATAGCAAAATAACGCAAACTGTGAAATATTATACCCAAAAATTCTTCATACAGTGGACTACCAGTAAAATTCGTCATTTGGAACCTAAATTATTCTGACACTTTGACCTGACCATGTTTTTCTTAAGTGTTTATCTATTGACTCTAGACTGATGTGCTGACCCCGCTCTGTGGCTTTAAGTGGCCTACCACTTCGTGGCTGAGTTGCTGTTGTTCCCAATTGACCTATAAGTAATCCCCTCGAACACAGACGAGCAAATGGCAGTTGAGTTTCAGTTGCATGGGAAAGGAACTCGGGCATCTTTTAGGTTTCAGTGCCATAGAGAAACATTGGAAGATTCGAAGCTTTACCAGATACATACAAAAATGGTCAAACGATGTATCTGGGGTACTTGTATCACTGATTTTAGGTATCCTGAGAGGATGGAGGATTGGCAATGGAATTTATTTTATTCACATTGTGTATTCAAATCTTTTATATATTCTTCTATGGCATATTTAAGTCCCACTTGAATGCTCCTCGACGAGAGGTGGTTTTTCTATGTCCAAAATGTATCAAAAACATCTTGGGACAAGGTTTTCACACTGACAGCTGTCATTGTAAGACAGCAACTCTGTTTGTTTGTCCGAGGTAGCCAGGGCATACCGATAGGTCAGTTGCTTCCACTTTGTTATAATACCACTAACAGTTGACTGGAATATTTAGTAGTGAGGAAATTTCACAAATGGACTTATTACACAGATAGAAGTACTATGTAGTATACTATTTATATATAATGTAGAATGCTGCACAGAGATTTCAGTCTTATGGTTGGTCAAAGGAGGTGATGGATGAGATACCTTGTTGGCTTCTGTGCTTCACGCTCACATCTCTGCCCTTCACCTGTCAACTCATTTTCTATACTTATATTTCATGGCTAACCTTTAACACACACCTACAATTCCAATAGGTTGTGTGGTGGATGGGTGGCGAGGTGCAAATAAAAGGAATGTAATCTTTCTACGGTCCTGTTCCTTGACCTAGCTGTCAAGGACTGCAATACATCTTGTTTCCTGTTTTTATGTATTTATGGTCTTGGATATTTATTGCAAAGTTCACAACTATATGACAGGAATAGAAAATATATATATTTATATATATATATATGGATATGGATATATAAAATTTCCCTGTGGCTGTTCCATGTTGTTTGTGTTTTTGACATTATTTCTATAGCATTACTCAATTCGATTTACAGGTACCAGTACTGTATAAGTTGTTCTTTCAAAACTACGCCATCAAGTACATTAGTTGGAGTTACAAGACAAGTCAGTGTTTATTTTTATTTTTAGATTGTCATGTAAACACACATAAGATATTTATTTGATCTATTATTATTTATAGTTGTAATCATTCCTACCAGTACTCATACAACTTGGATATATCAATCACATGGCAGCAACTCTATACATTTAAGTATTTAGACAGAAATGATATGCTGAAGTCCAAACTGAGCATCAGAATGGGGAAGAAAGGTGATTTAAATGACTTTGAACATGGCGTGGTTGTTTGTGCCAGACAGGCTAGTCTGAGTATTTTAGAAACTGCTGATCTACTTGGATTTTCATGCACAACCATGGTTTACAGAGAATGGTCCAAAAAAGACAAAATATCCAGTGACGGCAGTTGTGGCCGAAAATGCCTTGATGCCAGAGGTCAGAGGAGAATGGACATACTGGTTAAAGCTGATAGAAAGGCAATAGTAACTCAAATAAGCACTTGTTACAACCGAGGTCTGCAGAAGTCAGATTTCTGAATGCATATTACATCGAACCTTGATGGGCTGCAGCAGAAGACCACACCAGGTGCCACTCCTGTCAGCTAAGAACATAAAACTGATGCTGCAATCTGCATCAGCTAACCAAAATGGGACAATAGAAGATTGGAAAAACGTTCCCTGGTCTGATGAGTCACGTTTTCTGCTGCGACATACAGATGGTAGAGTCAGAATTTGGTGTAAACAAGCATTGATCCATCCTGCCTAGTATCAACAGTTCAGACTGCTGGTGGTGGTGGGAGATATTTTCTTGGTACACTGGGACGCCTTAGTACCTATCCAGTACTGTTGCTGACCATGTCCATCCCTTTATGACCACAGTGTACCCATCTTCTAATTGCTATAATCCAGCTGGATAACTCGACATGTCTCCAAGCTCAAATCATCTTAAACTGGTTTTTTGAACATGATGATGAGTTCACTATACTCAAATGGCCTCCACAGTCACCAGATCATGGGTGTGCATCCGACAAATCTGCAGCAACTGTGATGCTATCATGTCAATATGGACCAAACTCTCTGAGGAATGTTTCCAGCACCTTGTTGAATCTAGACCATGAAGAATTAAGACGGTTCTGAAAGCAAAAGGGGCTCCAACCCCGTACTAGCAAGGTGTACCTAATAAAGTGGCCCGGCCAGGGAAGTGTATATACACTACCATTTAAATGTTTGGGTCAGTAAGATGTTTAAGAATTTTTTTTTTTTTTAAATAATAAAAAATAATATATTTTAAATAAATGCTGTTCTTGGGGAAAAAAGAAGGAAAAAAGTCAGTTTCCACAAAAAGAAATGTTTAATTGTACATTAAGTCAGAGGATTGGAATGATTTCTAAAGGATAATGTGACACTGAAGAGTAATGCAGATGTATGCAGATGTAATAATAGCGTTGCCAAACTTCTCTAACTCCCAAACTGTGTGAAAAGCCAACAGTCCCTTTATCAATCCCTCTTTCTGGTGTCTGAACTAATCAACGGCACTAATTGATTTGAGCACTGGTGGGGGTGGGGGGCACCAGGGGATGGGGATGAGCTGGTTATCTCTGGCCCGTATCCAAAATCTTTCATATTAGTAATAAAAGAAGGTGAAGGAAAAACATACTCCCCAAGGAAAAAAATACACATTTATATTCATTCAAAAGTTCTTTATTCACGCAGACTTTCCAGTGTAAACCCTGTCTGTCGTTAATTTGTACAGAAGCAATAAATACACATGAGTATATCCTCTTTCATTTGCTCCACAACAAATAAAAATAATCATGGTGTGGATGTTATAACTTACAGTCGGTTCTTGTGTTGTTAGTACCTTGAAGACAATGACTGGTAAAAGCTGAGGCTCTGGAAGAGAAAGTTGCACATCAAGGACACACCAAATGTGGAGAAGGACAGAGAAAGAAAGAAATTATAGAATACTGTGTGGAGAGAGTCTGTAGCTTTTTTCTTTTTTTTTTGTATACTCTAAATCCTCATCCACCAACCTTAAGGCTACATTTTCTATAACTTCATTGTGACTGATGTTTGCTTTTGTTCACAACTTGGAAGACCTCTGTTTATTCAGTAAGGATGTAGTTATTGATTTGCTCCATACATTTTCCCCAAATATAACACGGGTTGTGAAAATAGGTGTGGAAATAGTTAATTTAGATAGCAAGGAAGCTGTCAGTTTATATAAAAACATGAAAAAATATGTGCCTTTTTACATCTTAATTAACCGTTTTATTCATGCCAAAAAATTATGACCAGAATCAACTTGTCTACATTTCATAATACAATAAAAAATGTATATAAAGATTTCTATCACAGCTGCCTGTAGCCATGTTTTTACAGTGTAAGAAACCTGAGTTGCTGAGAAGTATTATACCGCCTAGTGGTGTGTTACTAATCTGATGTCTGTGAGACAATCCACTGTCAGTAAATCCAGGAAAATGTATGGATAAAAATTTCAGCCCATAAAGAAATATACATTTAGAAACATACCTTGCACGTTTTAATGAATTGTTCTACATAATCTTAAACTATATTTTAACTAATCCATTTTATTTAAAAAACGACAGTGAGGAATGTTTTTTTTTTTTTTTTGAGGGGAAAAATATGGTCATTATAAAATATAAATTAATAATAACAATAACTATGTATGTAATAAACGATACATGCTACTATCACTTAATGACATTTTTGTTTGTTTGACAAATTTTTTGTTTGTTTGACAAATGCTTTTCGACAATAAAAACACCGATATTTATTTGCAACACCACTTTATTTTATTGATAGGTGCCCGTTGTTCTGCAAAAATAATAATAATAATATTTATACAGAATGAGTTAAATGCTTTTGTTAAAAAAAAAGTGCGGATTTGACAGGTAATTCCAACGTTTTGCTATAAGGAAACGAACAGACATTTTTAAAGAAAAGATGCACATGAACATTTTTAACGAAAATATGACGCAAACGCATCGGCTGTATGGCATAAACCCGTCTTTATAAAGTGCAGCTCCACATTGGGGGCGCTGAGATGTGCTCAATACCATTAGGCATGTTATGAGTGCCTCCTTCACAGAATGATTTAATTTACTAGGGGAACATTTGCTCATTCTGCAAGGTTTTCTTTTCACAATAAGTTTATAAAATAAACAAACAATTCATAACTAATGTATGTACATGCATAATTTAGCTACATAAGAGCAAAAGTCTATTTAAATATGTCCAGATATTAGTCCATTAATCATTGTTTTTACTCGATTCCTGGTCGCTCTGATCATCTGTGAAGCAAACGTCGACGTCGGTGTCGTTGTCGCTTTTTTGCTCGGCATCCTCGAAGATGCCTTCCATTTTGTCGTCGGATTTTTTTATGCTTTGACCAGGATGCCTCGATTTGACGTGCCTCTCCAAATCTCGCCTGCGCACGAGCACCTTCCCGCAGAACTCGCACCTGTAGGGCGTATTTCCCTCCGCGTGCAGTCGGATGTGTTTGTTGAGATTGCTGGGATCGCCAAAAGGCCTAAAACACACTTTACATTTGAGTGGTTTGTAGCCTGTATGAGTCCTCATGTGAATCTTCAGCCCGTATTTTCGAGAGTACAGTTTGCCACAATAAAGACACAAATGCCCCTTTTTTGGCTTGCCCGAGTTTGGATTAGATGCGGGCATAGACTCCAGTCGTGAACGGTTCTTCTCTACGGCGATTTCAGACAGCTGTTGCGTGTGCATCGCTATCTCCCTGTCGATATTCGTAATCGCGTTTAGATCTGGATTTAGAGCGGGCGCGCCAAAGTAGTCTGGGTATTTCAGCAGGTTACCAAAGTGAAATTTTAGGGGGTAGTACGGCGAACTATAAAGGAGCTCTCCATTGTAAACCGTGAATGGCATGAGGGGTATGTTGCAGTCTCCATTGTAGGATTTCCCCCCATCAAACTGTGGCAAGGAGAACCTCTCGAAGTGAAACCCGGCCGGAAGCTGGGAGTAGCGCGAGGGTGATAGTGCAGGGTGCATGCGGCTGTCAACGTGCTTGAAAGCTGAGGTCTCCTCAAAATGTGGCAGTAGAGGAAAGCCACGGATGGGGTTTGCGCAGGGGATCACGGGAGGTGTGCTGTCCATGGGGTGCGCGCATTTTGAGGGATGAACGTTTGGTATTGGTTCATTTAGGGTGCGCACTGACTTGATGTTTCCCAGCAGTTTACTGAACCCAATACTGTTTGGTTTCCCATTAGGCTCATCTCTCGCCACCTCAGCCGGGGAGATCTTTGAAAGTCCCATTGGTTTGAAAGCAGAGCGCACGCCGGGATGGAAACCCATGGTGTTGAGCACAGACGATGTCCCTCCAAGGCCCAGTATGTGTCCGGGGTTCCTGGCGGAGGTCACGCTCATGTCAAGGGCTCGGTCCTGCTCATCTGCACTCGGTTTTTTGGATAGTCCCGCTTTATTGGCGAACGGTTTCACTGCGTCTGACATAAAGGTGCCGTGGCCGTTCCGTGGAGAGGACGACGTATTCGGGATGTCCCCTGATTTCGGAGATCTGTTGAAGTTGTCTGTGCCTCTCACTTGCTCGTTGCTCACCAAACTTCTACCGTTGCTCAACGCACAGTGGAAATGCACGTGAGATTTCAGGGTGTTCGGGTATTTGAATATTCTCCAGCAGTACCAGCAAATGTAGCGCTCCTCGCCTGAAACAACAATTAAAAAACAATTCAATTACGTTATTTTCAGCTACAACGCTCTTGCTTTACAATTAGACTTCATGGGAGAACCTTTTTGAAATGATTTTAATCTCCAGAGCACCTTTAGCAACTCAAGAACTTTGCTGAATCCGGTAATAGCCTGTATTTTAAAGCCTGCTATCATGACTTTTTATCACAATGCCTTGGTCACGTTGGCATGACACCACTTGGGTAGTCTGGGGTCAATGATATAGATGTAATGATTTTGTAATCCTCAAAACCCCGTTGTTTATTGTCACCATCAAAAGAGCAAGCGCCGGCCCAATCTGTCGCGTACAAACCAATACATTCAATAGGGACATTCCCTGTGCGCTTTCCCGTGGAATTGACGGCAGCTGTTGCTTGAAATCGCTAGTCGCATAAGACAATGAGACTGGCCCATCTGTTGACGCTGGAGAATAGGAAGCGTATGTCAAGGAGCGCACTGAGTATTGGCCCGAGAGCAGCGCTCACAGTACAGCGTCGCAAATCAGGGCAATATACATCCCACATAAAAGTTTGCATTCACTAGCCAACAATACCTTATGCAGCCAGCTAATTTACCGTAGAGCACCTTTTTGAATTGATTTGCTTTTGAATACATGAATATTAATGACTAGATGACATTTGTTAACCTCTTCCCCTCGCTGAACGACACTGGGCATCAGCCCAGGAGAGCACATCCAGGACTTTATTAGTAAATACAACTAATTAAGAGAGATAATACAGACCATAGCTGAGCATGATCAATCATATGTCAATGTAAATAGCAAATAGGCTACAGTAGCCTGCAGTGTGTATAAAGCTACTCTGCTCGATAATCATCAACCAGTCAATATGAATTACTGCCCCAGACGTTTCAGTTTACTAACTAAACAGGGATAATCTGACAACATTCTCAGATAAGCCTGTTAAATCGGATTTGAACAGGATTTGCCTTTGATTGTGCTGGTGGCCGCGTTACTTATAATTCGTTCAGAGCGAATCAAAAACGACTAATTTACTAGGCTATTAGTTTTAATAATATTATAGACTCTAATATAATATAGGATAATATTATATTATAATATAATATAGGCTAATATCAATATAATATGGGCTAATTTGATTTCACACTGTCGCTTTATTTGATAATTGGAAAATTCCCGGAGTTGTTTTTATTTATTTATTTATTTATTTATTTATTTATTTATTGCATTTTCATTTTTTTAAATTAGTAATTTGAATGACTACGTACAACCTGTAGCCTACTTTATATTTCTGAAATAGCCTATATTAGTAAAGTATATCGTAAAGTGAAAAGGTCTGAAGTGTATTCGCCACTTCAAGGATTGCATTTAATTATTGCACATTTTTAAATAAACGAAATTATGACGAACGTCTCACCTTTTTCGTCATGAGTTGGAGTCGCAGTGGTAGGAATGTCGAACCAATGCGCCAGTGCGTTGGAATACCAAACATTCAATTCCTCTCCAGTCTGTATTTCTCTTATCACGCGGTAGAATATCTTTCAAAAAGAAGGCAAAGTATTAGAAATTGTCTGTAATTTAAATGAAATCAAATTCATTGGATTTTTCCTTCCTCACCTGTCCTCCAGGTAAATCCGAGACTGCCTCGAGGTTCTGTTCTTGACTGTTCCTGGCCGCGCGTATTAACCCGATCCAATCTGGAACTGCACTGCCAGACTCATCCACGAATTCTCCCCTTACCAGACGAATCTGCAAATACAAATTTCAACATGAATATGTTTTAATGTTGTTTACTTTGTTCATAACGAAAGGTAGCTAAAATAGTCAAACTATTCAGATAATTTGAACTTTAAAAATGTCTTATGTCTTTCTCATGTGAAGCTGTTTAAATAGTTTTTTTTTAAAGAATATTTATCTTTTTATGTTTTGTGCAAATATATTCTGTTGTCTTTTTCCTCCACACGTATTTTTAATCATATCACCCCAAGGTATTTCAAACAAAAGCGCGTTAATGTCGTTTTATTCGGTCTATTAGACAATGGTGATAATTTTCAAGGAACAGGGCACATAATTGAGTTGATATGAGAAACGAATTTGAAGAGTGTCAAACCATTTCTATTCTGTTCAAACAAATTAAAGATTAAAGCGTGACATTTGACACGGAGATTGCACCTGATGATCGCCCATGGCCCGCGGCGTTGCATTTACGCGCATCAATCACAGAAGCAGACAGCGGAAAGGGCTCCAGTCTATTTACAACTTATTTAGGAAAGTAAAAGCCGTTTACATGTAACGCCTTTTAAACAAATTTGATTTACGAATATTACATATTTTAATAATTTCATAAAATATATTTTATATAATTATGCTTTTCGATTTTTTTTTATAAAATAGATAACGTTGCCCATATTTTGATTTATAGCCTACTAATATTTGATATAGTGTTTCCAGTTAAATTTAATCAGGATTTTATCTAGTGATTAGTTATTGTCTAGTTTACTGTTATCTTTATATCGAAATGAAATGGTACATGGGAAAAACCAGCCCTCAAGCACTTGAAATTTAATGGGGTAGAGGGCATGAAATCTCGCGCAGAAACTCACCCTATTAAGGCGGTTAAGTAAAAGGAATAGAATGACATGTTGTTCTGCTAATATAACTCAATTATTTCTAACTTGACAGCACAAACCAATTAATACGAGGATGCTATGAAGAGTGACAGGTCAGCATCGAGACTTGGAAAGTATGGTGTTACTAACCTTTTTTTTTTAATGAAATAAAAAATACTTCTAAATTCACTAAAAAGATACTTTTTTTCTTTGATTTGGTTTATTTTTCAGATTAAAACATTTTTTTAATTATTATTATAATAATTATTATTAGTAGTAGTATTAGTAGTAGTAAAAATATAATAAAATACAATAATAAAAAATATTATTTCATTTGTACATCTATGTAGGTGTCATTTAATAGATTAAATTAAAAAAGATGCAAAATAAAATACAAATGGAAAAGGCTAATCTATTCTACATTGTACAATATTTTGCTTATCTTGTTTAAAATGTCACGAATGCATAATCCGTTTGTAATGGAAAAAAAGTCACATTTCTCTCAGTGTGCATTTTATATAAAAAAATTTTAAACTTTCAAAAGTCATTAAAATGTTTGACACAATGACGTGTCGGAAATAAGTGAAACTAACCTTCTTTTTCACTCCAAGTTCCTTGCGGTCCGAAACATACTTCCCCAGTTTGAAGATGCCCGGCACCGGACCTATCCGAAGCCCGGCTGGGATGCTGCAGTCGGCGAACACACTGATAGTGGGTGCCCGAGTCGCTTGCATGGCTGGCTCTGTGTGGGGCTGAGCTATCAGAACCAGGACGATCAAGCAGGCACTGATTGAGATGAGCAGAGAGTCTGAGATGAGGACAGACTAATATCCGCCCGCCAAGTGACGCGGTGGCGTGTGTGATCCGGCTTTTCTTATGGCGCAGTCAGGTACCCCTCGGCACATTAATGCGCAAGGGCGAGCAGCGCGCTATGAGAGAGTTGCGCTCTTTTAGCAGCTGTAGAACCCTCCGAAATGGTCACATGGAGACTTTCCCTCACCCTCACGCATAATGAACCGCTCCAAACGGTCAAGAGACAATAGGCCCCAGCGACCTTCCCATCCCCAAAATCCAATTTGTCAAGGGCAGAGAAAAGAGAGTGCAGAATCAAAGGTCTGGCGCAACCATTAATCCTCAGCATGTGGCTTTGTCCGCCAGACAGTTCCGATATTTTAAGTGACAAATCCACTGTATAATTTCTCCATAAATTCTCTCCCCTTTTATTGTTCCTATACAAACCAGTTTTTGGAAATCAGTGACTACTTTAAATCTACTTGGCTGCATCCTTTTAGGTTTTATGTACTTCAAAGCTCTTTATTCTCTCCCTGGCTGCATTGTCCGTTGCCGTTTCAACAAAAGGAGCAGGAATGTTTGGGAGACTTGTTAACTTCTATTGACTCCCGGCGTGTGCCGTGCTGGGACCGGGCAGGTACTCAACGGGAGAACCAGCCAAAAAAATAAGAGCCGCTTTCAAAATAACCACCACCTTATCATTTCACAATTTTTGACAACAGGTCACGTATCAGGATGGTCGCATTCAGTTTTTATGAAGTGCCCTGCAGTGCCTTGAATTAATGGGGGGGTTGTATAAAAAGACGCAGGACAAAACACAAAATCTCGTGCAAGACAAGTTGCTGCTTGAATATTTGAATATTTTCAAGGGGAAAGCAATAATACTTTCTATCTAAATTCATTTTATTCATAAATATTTTATCATTCAGGTAAAAATATAATTGTAGCCTCTAATACACCTGACCCATATAACTTGCTCTTTTTGAATACTAAGTTACTAAACAGTTTAAAGTTCAAACATTATAATGTTTTTTAGTCGTGTCAAAAAGAAGAGCCCACTTATATCACTCTGGACCTTTGGGTGTCATTTCAAGTGACTTCTGTGGTATTGTTACCACTGGTTTTAAAACTTAATTTGACCTCTTTGATCGCGGTCCTCAATGACTGAACAGAGGCCGAAGGAAAGAAACAAGAATTTGTGGGCGATAAATTCAAGCCATGAACATGTCCCGCTAACCTCTGCCCTGGCGACTCTGCGATGACACTACGCTGTAATTGGAGAAGCAGAGGTGGGATTTCTTTCTTCAGGAATAGGTACCCCACTGCTCCTTTCTTGGAGCCTTCTCTTTGGGCTCCTTAATGAGTCAAAGAGCGTGAACGACACGCGAACAATTTTTGAATAGGCGCATGCAAAGGCCGGCTGTGTGGTGCGTTATTTATTAATGTTGCCATTTGTGACTGGTTCCCATCCGCTCTGCAACAGCGGGTCCGGCCTCTACAGCTCTCACACCAGCCGGGCCCATTCTCATTCTCGTCTTGTGTCTTTAAAGTCGAAGTTTTCCAACTAATAAATTGTGCACAAAGGCGGAAACGGGGACGTTTTCTTTTCTGTCCTCCTAACCGGGTAAAGCAAAGGGTGAAAGTCATCCCAAAGCGCTTATTGGAGCAGGGTTTTTGGGAGCTAAAGCAGTGTTCAGAGCAAATGGGATGGAAAATTAAATGAAATCAAATAGCTTGAACGCTCGCATTGTCCCCTGTCTTTTAAATGGCACATTAATTACACGGCAGCAGCTTTATTTCGGAACAATATTGTGGACCCAAACGGAGCATTCCAGAACATTTTTTACGCGTCGGATTGTGAGGTTCGGAGAAAGTGTTGGTGGTTGAAAGCATTTTCTCAGGGTCTCAGCGTTACAATTCAAGCTAAATGTGGGATTTGATTTAACAGGTTGCCAAATAATGAAGCATGAATGTAGGGTAACAGCGACTGTGTGAAGAACTGCAGTGTCCCACCAGGGGTTTCATTCATGCGTCCAAACTGGGCTTGAGTGCCAAGGGTTCACCACTCTATCAGAACGATGCACAATGCCCGGGCTCTATAGAAAACATTTTTTTTACGCCGACCATAAACGCTCTGCCATACAGACTCATTTTATTGGCTCTTACTTTCTTTTCTCATCGTTCCTCTTTCAAATATTCCCAGAGCAATTAAGGAAAACGTTTTTGTAAACAAATCATTTGCTGCATTCCTTTTTACTTTACTTCGTCAACATCCCATGCCCGAGTGGCTAATATACTTTAAAAATATAGTTATTATTTATTAATTGATTAATTAATTAATTAATTAATGTAACATGAACGAAAATATGTTTGGCTACAAATATCAATCTTGCATGCCTATTTTTATGCGCTTAACCTACTCGCTCTTGTTGCGGAAAGTGCAAGCCTCACAAAGGACGGACCAGCTGCGTCGCAGATAGGGGATGCGGGTGGGACATTAGTGACGCGATTGAATAGTAATTATGCTTGTATGGGAGTCCCACCAGATGACATGATTGGGATTTTAACCCAGACTAATATTCAAAGTCGCATTAGAAAGTGGCGAGATAAGTGGCTACTGATTTGACTCTGTTCATGCGTGCTCCCATTTCTAAATGCTCTCAAAAGAAAGGGGGCTGCTTCGTTTCAGTATTCAAAGCCTGAACAAAGTTAGCTCTGCCTTTTGAACCGAATTTCCCCAACTTTACCTCTCTTGTCCCAGTTGAAAGGCCTCGCATAATAGGGTGTAAACTTGTCTGAATTGAAATGTTTCGGTGTACCTTATAAATTCATACCCTTTTTCACTCGAGCGCGTAAGAATGAACCTTCAGTCTATCCGATTCTCTCTGCTGTCGAGCGCCTTTACCGCGAGCTCTATTTGTGAAGTTCATTTTTAAGCAAATGTATTCAGGGGAGGTTTGCAGTGAATAGTTCTGTGTGTCAGCCGGGCCTAATTGGGATTAAGGCACTAAAACCATATGCAAAAAGTGACAGAATTTCTCAGGTTTTAGAGAGCACCAACTTTTGCCCCCTTTTGATCCTCAGATCATTTAAGTGGACGCTGGGAAAAAAAAGACTGAGGGAGTTTTGTCTGACGGTATGTACAGACAGATCATTAGTTATTCCATTGACGAGATTCTTTCAATTCAGTCATGAAAACATTTTGAATAATTTGGGTGCATAACATTTTCTGATGATCCCAAAACTAAACTGTTCTGAATATTCTTCGGCTAGGATATCATTTGTGAGGAAAAACAAATCCTGTATGGGTCCTTTGGTTTATTTAACATAGAAATTCATTTTGGATGAGAAATTACACGGGTTGTTTTTTGTTTTCTCTCTCTCTCTCTCTCTCTCTCTCTCTCTCTCTCTCTCTCTCTCTCTCTCTCTCTCTCTCTCTCTCTCTCTCTCTCTCTCTCTCTCTCTCTCTCTCAATATTTATTTTTAATAAAAAATAAATCAATCAATGGAAATGAATAAAACATCTTTAAAAGAAAGCAACTGCATTTGCACATTGATTCGAATAAGTTGTAATGACCAGATTTAAATCCTTTTTGAGCAACATTCATTGTTCATGTGGCCTGGCAGGACCCTGGATAGCTCCCGTCTTTGAAAGGTCACATAGCCACTCACGTAAACGCAGCTAATTATATTGATAATGTACGCATGCAGGCAGGCAATGCATGAGGCGGTTCATTTAACGCATATCACCAACTTTACAACGCCTATAGCTCGAAATGCATATTACACGACTAGCAAAAGGCATAGCCTATTAATGATATGAATCAGTGACCATCACTGGAAACTGTCTGTAGCCTGCTCATTAATGGACAGGATTGACATTTCTGGGTTTTTCATAATGTCCAGTGCATTTCTGCGGAGAAACAATGCAAGGCAAGTACTGGCCGTTAATTGCGCCTCCGTTTCGGGTGGGATGAGCTTGTGGAAATGATGGCCGTATCTAAAGTAGTAATGAGGGGCTATTGATTAACGCGATATGTTCAAGACCCTGAATCTGCCCAGTGCTGTCAATTAAAAAAAAAAACTCTAACTAGACTAAGATAAGGCTACAATAATAACAGTAAAACAAATTTTGTTTGAATTTTTCAGCAGCTATTAAAAATAAAATGAACTGCTGTCACGGCGAACTATTTAGACGAATGACTGGATAGCTGTGTTGACGTCTTTTAATCCGGTATAATCCCTTTTGCTTTTGATTAAATTATTATTGTAATCCCAGAGGGCCTGTGATTTCCCTCAAATCTGCTAAGTAATCACATGACCTAAATCACCATTTACAATGATAAACAAAAAGTCAACAGTGAGGCCAATTAAAATTGTGTAAGGCCTATGGGCTATACTGTAATATTATGTGAATATAATATAATAAATGAGTGTAATGTATTGGACTGACTTTTATAGGCAATTATATTATTAAAATGAAATATGATGGTTTTAGTTAACAACAATGAATAATTCTTCTACAGCATTTCTTAATGTTAAATCTCAACATTTACTAATACACTTCTAAGATCAAACTTTTATTAACTAACATTAAGAACGGTTAATACGTTATAAGAATATATTATTCATTGGTAGTTCATGTTAGTTAAGGCATTAACTTAAATGAGACCTTCATTGTAATGTGCAACCAATTACTTGTCTTTGTCTCCAGTCAGTCAGTCTTTGTACATGCACTAAAATGACACTATGAAGAGGACATTAAAATATTATCTCTTGTCAGATACTGTATTCCTTCAATATTTAGATGTTTTAGTGCTTGTTGTGAGCATTTATCTTTTGTTTGCTGTAGACTTTAAACTCCTGTGTAGTTTAAAGTCGTCTAATCAGACTCGTGATCTGACAGTTGTTTTGAATTGAATTTAAATTAAAATCTATGATGGATGCATATAAATGCATATTTTTAATTGGATAAATTGTGTCAACTGCATGCAGCAGTTTTATGCTTAAGTACTCCAGTGCGCATCTACCTCACACTTCCAGACAGTTTGAGTGTTTGGCATGTTCCAGTGTGAACCGATCAGGATGGATCAGACGCAGATGAAGAGGGCAGATTTAGATAGAATGGGGCCATACAGTGAGTGTGATTCTTGTTGTGGCAGTGCCGTTCGTATGACAGCTTGGGGTCCCCCTTTGGCCAATGAATCAAGGTGATAAACTGAGCCTTGAGTGACAATCACATTCCCTGCCTTTTATTTTAAGAAGTTTTCTTGTCTATTCCTATACCTCATCATACACTGTCATAATGTGCCCGGCACCTTACACCTGTTGATATTGTGTAAAAGCAACAAAACCCACAAAAGGACATGATGCTCAAAGCTTTATTTCCATTTCGGGCAAGCAATAAAAGGCGCAAGCTGATCTTTGAGTATTAAGGCACACGCTTCTGAAGGCATGACTGGTGAGCAGAAAACACCACTACTCTTCATCATCTGCTGCTCCGGAGATGGAATAAGATTTCTCCTGTGTGTTGCTCTCCAGAGTGTCATCCTCAGTTTTAACTGTTCTGTGGAAGAAAATGGTACAATCGAGCAGGCTAAAATATTAATTCTACACTTTTTATCTACACTTTTTATCTTCTCATAGCTCCACAGGAGCTCTGTGACATTTAAGTTAATGGATAGAACGCTTAGATTTATTTTTATTTTGCCATCACTCTTAGAATTTTTTTTACAAAAGCTATCTGGGAGGTATCCTTTAAAAAAAGGCACTATTTAGGTACTAATATGTACCCTTTAGGGATAAATAAGGTACTAAGGTGTACCTTTTGAAAGGGTACTGCCCCAGTGACAACTTTTGCGGAGATATTTGCAGAGATATTTGAGAAACAGTATGAAACACTGTGGAAAGGGAGACAGGGAAGGAGATGGGGTCTGACAGAAAGCTTAATTTTAATGCTACCTGATAAACACAGTCTTCCTCTCCGTCATCTCCACAGCCTGCTCTTGAGTATAGTCGACAGCGGTGCCTGGACCGCCAACTCCACCGGTGATCCCATTAACAAGACCTCCGCCATTACCTCTGGGAAGACCTCCAGCAAGACCACCACCAATGCCTCCTCCAACACCTGTGGCAGGGCCACCTCCAAGACCTCCGGCAACACCATCACCAGTGCCTTCTCCGAGACCTGTGGTAGGATCACTGCCTAGACCTCCTCCTAGACCCATTGCAAGACCACCACCTAGACCTGTGGCAATACCACCACCTAAACCTCCAGCATGACCTCCACCCACTCTATCAGTAACTCCTGCACCCACGACACCTGCAACACCTGTGGCTCCAGCACTGTGAACACTCATGCTGCCACTCATGAGGGACATGGTTTGCATGCTCTGTACCATGGAAGTGAGACGAGAGTCCTCGCCCTCAATGAGCTTCCTGTGAAAAACAATTAAGGAGGAAATGTATGTTTCACTCTGAAAGCGATAAGTGGTTTGCTTAAATTACTACAAGCTACCTGTATGTGATAATCTCAATCTCGAGGGACATCTTCACATTTAGCAGATCTTGGTATTCACGCAGGAGGAGCGCTATCTTCTGTTTGGAGGATTTTAGCTCAAGCTGCAAGGCCTCAATTCTTGCCTGACAAAAAAAAAAAAGCATCAGAGGTGTTTATATTATCATATTTATGCTTACATTTATTTGTTTGATTTCACTTTGCATGTAGGCCAAATCACCTGGAGTTCTTCTAGTTCTTTTCTGTACTTCTCCTGAGCCTCACGGATCTGTGCTTCCAAAGCATCATTTTTGGTTTTCAAAGAGTCCAAGTCACGCTCCTTATTTTGAATCTAAAAAACAATGAATATGAATAATGTTATATTGTAATAATTTAAGATGTTATGTGCTATTTTATTATTTTATATTAAAAATGTACAAAATATCAAAGGGATTTATTGTCCAATATGAGCATGTTAAAAAAGATCAATACTTACATCCTTCTTCGCAGTGACAATTTCCTCTCTCACATTTCGCACCCTGTCCACATGTTTTGTTGTTTTGTTGTTGAGATCTTCAAATTTATTTTTGTACCAAGAATCCATTTCCTGCAGAAAAATGAAAAGTTGTTTTGTTAATATGGAGACTGATTTTGTGTGTGTGTGTTGTTGTTGTTTTGTTTTAATAAAAAAACTTCTCACAGTGTAGCCTAATGCTCACCAGCTTCCTCAATTCCAAACATTTTAAACAATATTTGTTATGTAAAAATACCCACCTGTAAGTTCTTAGCTGCAATGTCATCATACTGGTGTTGGATCTGCTTGAGAGCGCTTGAGAGGTCGGGGAGACTGTAGGCGTCCATAGCTGTGGCGTGGGCTGTGTATATCTGCTTCAGAAGCTCGTCGATTTCCTACAAGCGTGCGGTTTTGAAATATTAAAACTTTTCTATTTTATTTATAAAGTACAGGTATAATAATTTTGTGTGTTTTAATTACCTGTTTGTGTACTCTTTGAAGGAATTCAAGTTCCACCTCCAGGTTTTCCAGCTGCTTCTCCAAAGCAATGCGCGCGGAGGTGGCGGCGTCTACGTCCTGCGAATATAACGTTCATAACAAATCTTATTCTATCACCTTTTTTCCTTATGAAAATAAATGTTATAAGACGATTTGAAGAGAATCATACCGGACGGAAAGCTTCAATTTCAAGCTCGGCTTTCTTCCTCATCTCTAAGGCCTCCTCATATTTCATCTTAATCATCTCCAACTGACCCGCCATAGCATCCTTTGCAGCAATAGCAAGGTCCTTAAAAAATAATTCGTACAATTACCATATAATTCATAAACTTGTCGAAGTCAGAGAAAATACCTCCGAAAATGCTTAACCGAGACGACATTTTGAAGAGTGTTAAAATAGAATAGACTTAAACCTGTATGGCTGAATATGAATTTGTGTAGCCGTTTTAAAAAATATTATTTTATGCTTAAAATTGGTTGAAAGATCCATTCAAATGATTACCCTCTGCACTCTCATCTGGTCAGCCAGCCTCTTCAGCTCCCTCAGTTGCTCCTCGTACAGCAAGCGGAGGCCGGTGGGCTTCAAGAATCGATTCTTAAGGGACTCGATTTCCGTCTCCAACAATTTGTTTTGCTGCTCTAGCGACCGGACCTTTGTTTCGACAGGAGAATAAGAAAACACAGTACGTGGGTTATGTGCTCAGGCTGTATGCCCACAGAAGTGCGAATAATGCGCTTTATCTCGTGAGCCAGCAGTGGCATTTCCACACTGCCAGTGTGCGCGACGCATTCAAGCGTGGACAAATCAGACAAATGCTGTCAAAGATGGCTCTAAAAATGAGGCTCGCCTCCAAGAGAATTAAGAGCAATGTTAAAGATTAAAGGTTAAATATAAGCTATCATATCAGTTAGGCTATCAATTATAATAGGCCTAGATTATGATAAATCTGTGGCCATATGTGACAACTGATAGCTATAGCTTACACTACACTTAAAAATAAAGGCTACGTCTAGGCTATATAGGCTAGTTCCATTAAGAAATCTTTTTATTTCACAAAAGGTTCTTTAGATCATAAAAATGCTCTTCGTGTTAAGGGAGAAAAAATGTAAGAATAGGCTTGATGATTATTTGAACAAACAAGTTTTTATGGCATCGCTGCGAAAACTCCTTTTTGGAACCTTTCATTTTTAGAGTGTATAATGTAAAAGTGCTGCCAGTGCCTTTTTGTGATCTAATAGCATCTTTGGACCAAGGGCATTTTGTGCGAGTGCACTTGCCTTCTCAATGTATGCTGCCAGTCGATCATTGAGCAGAACCATTTCTTGTCTCTCACTGCTTCGTGTGCTGAGGAATTCACGGTTGTCTGCAGCAGCCTGTTCGAGATCGAACCCAGAACCCCCTCCGCTAAGACAGATGGCTCCCATTCCGACACTGCAATGAATTCTGATTTAGCACAACTTGAATGCCAAGGTAAAACGCCATGAGACCAACTGTGAATTGAATGCAAGGTAGCGTGTTACTGATATTGTGAAGATTTATTTATTTGTCACTTTGGGTTTTATTGTGGCACAGTTATTGAGAGCGCTCGAGTCGTGTTGGGTCTGGGTGTGATTTGTAACGGATCAGTAAGTCAAATGAAAAAGAAAGTGTGTTCTAACAAAGCAATTATTTGCCACCAGCTAATAGTAGTCTACTAATTAAATACGAAACTCGAAAAGTCAAAATATTAAGCCACAAATTTGAAAGCAACCCAGTTTTTAACCTTGTAAATCATTATATAGCTTATATCATTTGTATAAATAATCATTAAAACAACATATAAATAAGAGAAAACACGAGGACAAAAAAAGGATAATAAAAAGTCTTGATTATGGAAGATAGAGTTAAGCATGGATATAGTTAGACAAATATTTTAAGTAATTTAATTATTAAATATTTGCTAAGTAAAATATATATCCATGATTTTACATGGAATTTAACACACACACACACACACACACACACACACACACACACACACACACACACACACACACACACACACACACACACACATATATATATACACACACACACATATACATATATTTAACAAACATAATACAATTACTAAATATTTGCCGATAGTGTATTTATATTTATTAAATGCTTACAGTCTGCACCTCCTATAAATGTCAAAAATAATGAATTCCATTCCTGCATGGGCAGAAAAATTTTCCTCCTCAATTGGTTTAACAAATTGCATTTAGTCTAATGCATATGATGATGTTCTATACAGACGGGGTGGGCGATGCTTACCCAGTCATGAGGGGCTGGCTGCGTGAGGATGAGATGGTCCTCCGGCCCGCTGCCATGCTGCTTCTCAAAGAGGTGGTGTTACGGGAGTAGCTGGCTGATCGACACCTCCCGACATCCCGTCTGACGGGAGAAGGGCTGCTGACCCTCACCTGGTAAGAGGAGGTGCTGGTGTCCTCGAAATGGCGGCGATAGGATGAGATCCTTTCTGGGCTGCGACTCATCATTGGTCAGTGGCTAAACCTTAAGGCCTTATTTTGTTGATCTTCCTCTTGCAAGCTCTGTTCACAAAGCCACACTCCCAGAGGTCCAGGCATTTTATACTCAGCTATAAACATGAGTCAGTGCTCTGGGAATGTTGAGCCTCTGCTCCATCAAAAATGGCCTGTCACTCAAACATCTGTCAGGGTCTTGAGAGGTGTTGAATGGAGGGTTAAATTAAGTGATGTGATGTGCTTTGATATGTAGGGATTTTAATTACTCATGCTTCTAGACAGGGCAAGAAATAGTGTCACGGGGTCAATCTGTGCAAAAGGATTCTGATATCTGAGAGATGACATTAATCTATTAACATGTGTAAAAATGAGAAATTGTTTTTCTGGCCTGTCTTGAGATTCACGCTTGAGATGACTAAAGGATATAAGTGTGGAAGTCCTCACAGCCTTTTTAATCCGAATCTCAAGAACCTCAAATAATATATTGTTCCTTAAAAACTGTGAGTATCAGTCAAAAAATGCTCTAATATGTTTTTATTACACAATGCTGTTGGGTTTTTATATGCTGACATAATGTGGTTTCATGAGATTCTTTCCAACGACCTAAGATTTGCCAGCCATGTGGGAGGAAGGCTGGGTCTGCATCTCTCTGAGATGTGAACAGTGGCTAAATGAGCTGAATCACTCAGGCGTTATTTTACTCCTGCTATCTCATTCAATTATAGTACATTATTCATTCCTGTTGCAGTGCTCATATACAGAAAAAAACAAAACAATGATAGCATTGATAAAGACAATAGGCTAGCCTCTTTATTGGCAATAATAAGGCACTATTATCTTTGTCTATTTGTTGTTGGGGCTGCTTTGCTCAGTTATCAATTTTTAATTTCAGATTTATCAGTGGAAAACAGATTTATCACATCCACATTAATGGCAATGGTACATAATTCTTATAATCGTGCATATGGCTCAAAGACACATGGTTGTGTGTAAGAAATTCTGATATGATTATAAAGCAATAATAATGGCTTATAATGTGCCATTCAGATTATGTCTGAAAATGGTTTTCTTATTTACAATACAGTTAAAAAGTTTGGAATAATTAAGATTTTATGTTGTTGAAAGAAGTCTCTTATGCTAACAAAAGTAGGAAAACAGTAACATTGTGAAATAATATTTCAATTTAAATATATTTTTAAATGTTATTATTCTTGTGGTGGCAAATCTGATTTTTTAGCATCAGTCTTCAGTGTCATGATCCTTCAGAAAGAATTATAATATTCTGATTTGATGCTCAAGAATAATTTATTATTCATGTTTAATCAGTTGTGCTGCTAGATATCCTTGTTAAAACTGTGAGCCATTGTTTTCCAGATTCTTTGATGAATAGAAAATAGAACACTGCTCATAAACTAGCAATTATAGTGTTTTGTCTTGATAGTTTTATCTCTCTAAAGTACATAAATTATGTTTACATCAGAATTATATATTTTGAAAAGAAAATAATTCTAGCCTATGCACAATGATATTTAAAAGAAGGATGTGTTACTCCATTCATTTTTATATTTAAGTTTATCGGTTTGATTAAATTTAAAGTTCATTATTTGGCAGATGCTTTTTCAAAAATGCAAATGCGAGAGAATGCAGATATACTTGTTTGAAATAAGCACAATACACAATATAGCCTTAAAGTTTTATTTTCATGTATACAAAAACAGCACTTAATTTGATATGGTGCTATGTAAACTTCATAAATCATTGAATAAGAAGTTTTTGTCTGATATTTGGATTGCCTGCTCAAAATATTAAGGTTTAAGAATTATGGAAAAAAATAGCCCAACAGAAACCGTAACATACACACTGCAGGCCACTGCGCTTCCCCATTCCAATCACACTAGGCTATGTGTCAAATGAAAGAGTAGAATGTGCATTGATCACAACATGTAGTATAGTGCATTTTGGCTTATAATGTATTCCTTTACTTCCAGTCAATACCATTAAATTATCTTAGTGACACATTTAGACGCAGTGTCAATTGATATTGCAGTACAAGTCCAACTTCTATCGCAGTGTTAACATGACTACAATGGAACAATCACTCTTTGGTTTGTATTAATTCACGTTCTGCCCATTCTTTCCATCCACCTGGAAAATGTTGAACCCTACCAGAAGAGAGAAAATCTATTAAGCAACCAAGGCCATACAAACAGAACTAAAATATACTGTAGCGTAGCCTATTGAAATAAAAACATTTTTAAAAATCTGGTATAAATGTGCATTTCCTGCTTCTTCAGTAAAGGCATTGTTAAAGGCATAGTTCATCAAAACAAATGTAAATAACCCCATGATGTACTCACCCTCAAGCCATCCTACATGTATATGACATTCTTCTTTCAGACAAATAAATTTAGAGTTAAATTTAAAAATGTCCTGGCTCTTCCAAGTTTTATAATGGCAGTGAATGGGGGTTCTGATTTTGAAGCCCAAAACAGTGCATCCATCCATTTTTGTCTTAAAATAAATCACTATGTTTATATTCTGATTATTTTAGACCGGCAGGACAACAACCGCTGCGAAGTAGCCCAGTGCCCAGCTACAATGTTCTTCCACAAGACGCATGCAGTATTGTTTATAAACCACTTTGTCAAAAGTTACATAGTGTACTATTAGATGCATTTCAATTCTTGTAATAAGAATAACATTAAAAAACCATTAAAACAGAGGTCGCCCTAAAATATTTGGCCTGAGATGACCTTTGATTTGGCCTGCCATGTCATATCAGGAGGCGAAAAATATGAAATAAACATGCCATTGAAGCATATCTTCATTTCTAATAACTTTTTGTTTTACCTTTTTGTTTTATCTTTGCATTTAAATGTAGAGGATACAAGTGAATTTAATTTAAAGGAACACTCCACTGTTTTTAGAAATAGGGCTTATTCAACATATTTCCTACATTTAGATGTGGGCAAATGCATTTTTGTCTCAGTGCATGCATTGTTTTAGTCGGGACATGCTAGCTGGCAACATAGGATTCCATTCATTATGCTAAGCTAAGCTAGCGGCGACCCTGCCAAACTAAAACAATGTATGCACTGAGACAAAAATGCATTTGCCCACATATCTAAATGTAGGAAAGATGTTAAATAAGCCCTATTTCTAAAAACAGTGGAGTGTTCCTTTAAAGTAAAATGCAACATTTACTTTTGGCCTACGGCCCTCAATCAAGTTTGATTTTTGGCCCATCGTAGTAAAACGTTTAGGCGCCCCTGCATTAAAATAATAATTATTTACGTACCGACTCATATACATCATGTTACAATTTAATGTAACTTAATTTTACATTTTGTAGGAGGGATAATAAAACATAGCTGAACTTTAGCTTGGGTTGAAGTTAGCTTAATACTGCATTTTTTATTAATACTTATTTATATATAGTTTTTCTTCTTTCAAACCAAATACTAATTGGTGAATCCTCATTTGAAGACCCCTGCCGTAATCTATAACAGATTCTGTAAATGCCACATTTAGAGTAATTTTCTTTGATTTCTTGACTGAAAATATATTAAAAGTCATAAAAAGTCATAATTTTCAAAGTTTTGCTCAGAAATCAAATTGTGTAAAAAGAGGCAAAGAAACATTTACAAAGAAGCATTGGTTCTATAATAAGCATAATTGCTCACTTGGAGTATCCTAATGACACTGCAGCTTCCAAGGCAGTTTTGCTTCTTACACCAGCTAGGCAGGTGAACACAATATTTTGGGATTGTGATGGCATATCTCCTCCATATTTTTCCTTGAATTCATCACGTTTGAGCTGGAGAGCACCATTCAATTGCCCCACTGCAGATGAGAGTAGAGTATTGTAATTTATATAATGCGACAACTTATAAATATAGCTACAGTAGCCTATATGGATGAGGACACTGATCACTGACTTACGTGGAACGTTAATTGATCCCTGTATGCTCCCGTATTCCCTGAGTTCCCAGGGCTCACGGACGTCTATAACCACACCGGATCCGGACACCAGCAGTTTCTTCAGCAGCTCATATGACACATCTATTGAAGGCTCGCTAGAAGAGCTGAAATTTCGTAATGAAGCACCATCATAACGAATGACGCGGAAATCTGAAAAAACACACATAGGGCTACACACACACACTTGACCAACAGAGGCCGTTCTTTTGCTAGACGAATAGTTGTCGCTTTGTAATCCTAAATAGCAGACCAACACTGAACCAATGTAATGCATCAACCACATTGTATACATATTTTACCTCTAAATAATAAAAATGTCAAAAAGCTCCGATAAAAAATAAATTAATACTTTTTCAAAAACGTAGAGGGAGAAATCAATATCGGTAAAGATTAATGCAAGATTGGCCATGATTTTACAAAACCATCGATGTCATTCACGATGTATTATTTAGCTGTTAAATCCACACTCACGCTGTAAGCGACGTAAATGTGTCCAGCATGAACTCGTCAGTGGTCTTGTTACAGGACTTCTCCTCGCTACGACCCGGACAAAACTTCTCGTCAGCCGTAAACAGACATTTAACGCCATGCTAGAATTTATTGTAAGGAAAGCAGCAAGATGACGATGTTACTTTCGTCCTTGTTTTGTATTTAAATATTGACGAAAACACGGAGGTAATAATGTAGCAGGAGTGTAGCTACCCACTACTCCTGTACGCATGCGCACAACTACTATTACGTATAACCAGTGACGTAGCAACTCTTTTTTTGAGACCCAACTCCACTTTGAAGTTGTTTATATATAACGATCTCTTATATAGTTTTACCTTTTCTTGTTCTTTGTTTTCTCTCTCTCTCTCTCTCTCTCTCTCTCTCTCTCTCTCTCTCTCTCTCTCTCTCTCTCTCTCTCTCTCTCTTTTTTTGCATATCTGTTCAACAAAGTGTTATACTATATTTTGACATGCATCTAAGTGATTACCATAACCTAAAATGGTATGTTAATGCATAATAAGTTTGCTCAGAAGCACACATGCTGCTATGTGGTTCCAATATTAAGCTAATTATATAAGCAAATCTCAGTAGAGAAAGTAGACATTCAGGAAATATTCATTTTATTAAATTAATATGAATATTAATTAAACAGGAAATATTGAGCAGATGGCTGTCTGGCAGCAGTGAAGTTATCCAGGTTCCTTGGCACCACCATCTCTCAGGACCTGAAGTAGGACAATCACTTGATTTGAAGCAGGGGTTACTTCCTTCGCCAACTGAGTTCAACGTGCCACAGGAGCTGATGACACAGCTCAACTCAGCCATCATTGAGTCTGTCCTGTTTTCATTTATTTGGTTCAGCCACCAAATCAGACATCAGTAGACTACAATGGATAGTCCAGACTGCTGAGAGGATTATTGGTGCCCCCCTTCAGGACCTGTGAGAGTGAGGAAAAGCTCAGGTTAAATCATCACAGATGAACTATTTAAACTGTTGCTGTCCGGACATCTCATCAGATCACTAGGCACAGGAACAGATTCTTCCCACAGGCTATTTCCCTCTTGAAAAGTTAAATGCCTCCCAATACACCACTGCTTAGTGCAATATGTTTGTGTAACGGACGAAGGCCAGTAAGAGCTGGGCATGTAAACCTCACTCTCCTGGCCTTAAGAGGTGCGCTGGAGGCTGGCCTTGTTAGTACACCTGCCTCCCACGCTGGAAACCCTGGTTCGAATTCTGCTCAGACCGGGTTGAGTAGGACTGTTTACATTTGGTGCCGTGACCCGTATGGGAGTGAGGTTTAGGGAGGGGAGTGTAACAGACATAGGGGTAAGAGCTGTCCTTAGCTCTCCTTGCCTCAAGAGGCACGCTAGCGGCTGCAGTCTTTAGCGTCCTTGTTAGCATGCCTGCCTCCCATGCTGCAGCAACCGGTTATATTAGTAAATCTTTGTAAATTAATTTACTCCTATTTATTCATATTATTATTCACAATATTGTAAATATGTTCATTATCTGTAAATGTTTATTCTGTGTCTTTATACTTTTTATATATTTTTTATTCCTAAATGTTATTATGTGTCTTGTTATATTTATATGTGTGGACTGGAAGCTTCAATACCATGGCAAATTTCATGTGTGTGCAAGTACACTTGGCAATAAAGCTCTATCTGATTTTGAAATAATGCCGTTATAATGCAGCAAAGAAAAACTGGTTAAATTATGCAAAAAAATACAATTATTTTATTTTTGACACATTTTCCTTCTTTTTGTTTTACTATACTCTGATTGTGTTATATAACAAAACCAGAGTATAGCAAACAAAAAGAAGGGAAAATGTATCAATTTTTACATTATATAGCAATAATATTTAATTCTCAAATTGCTCTTTTGTGTTTACATTTATACAAAACACCACCGTACATTTAAAAATGAGTTTAAATGTTAAAAATGTCTGAGCTAAACAGCTCTACTTTAATTAACTACAGTGGATACCCAAACGAGTTTGGCCATACAAGTATCCGTAGCGCGTCGATGAGGGTGGCACCACGTGACATGTGTGATACTTGTGCTTTCTGTTTTTCTTCTCTAAATGCCACCAACTGCGCTGACAAACTCTGTTAATCAAAATACAAACTGTCTCGGGATAGCTCAATTCCTGACTGTCGAAGTGTTAGATCCGAACACCAAATTACCGACAGAAATTCTTTCGTATTTATAAACTTGGAAGCATATGCAAGTTATCAGCCTCGCTCGCTTTTCCACCTGGCCACTTGACAACTGACATTCACTTGGTGGCGAGCCTGGAGAGGAGGGGAAAATAAACAGGGTGAGTTGGTTTTATTACTATAAACCAACGACCTTTTTACTGCTATAGCCACTCTAAACCTGTATTATAAACAGCTGACTTAATACTAGAGGAGCAAAGGCCTTTAGCCAGCCGGTACCTGCTGTCAACTTACTTGTATCAGTTACCTGGGCAAGTATCAGGTGTCGTGCTCTTGTTTGCTTTGCTACAGTGGTTGTGTTAATAACTAGTTCCCTGGTATGCCTTTATTATCCTCCCGTACCGAGCCGTCAGCTATAATTAATGGTTACATACTGCTGACAGGATACTTCCTAGTTTAAATTGTATTCAATTGCTGTCATATTTGATACATTATACATGTGTGTTAGATAGATCGTGTAGTCGGCTACTGTAGTGTTTGCCCACTGAGATATTTGAGATGGAAAGGAAAAATACGCTGGAGCGTCAATAGATAATTCCAGAGCTTTCCAGAACTTCAACAAAAGCTCTTCAGTTAAAAGAAACGTTGTTATGGGGAAAAATCTGAATAAAAATATGTCAGTTTACATGTTGTTACATGTCTTGATTTTAACAGTTTTACCCTTTAATTACATTCAATTATTAATTAAAAAGAAGTAAGGATTTAGTTGCAAAGGATTATTAAATTTTTTTTATATAATGTAATATAATTATTTGAAATATTTATAAATAATTTAAGTCTTTTAGTTAGAGTGGATTATAATGGATTTAATATAATTATTTGAAATAATTTTGTCATTTAAAGTCTTTGTGTGCCCATCTTGGAAGTGTGCTGATTATGCTAGGCTTCAGAAACATAATTTTAATTGTACTGTGTGGGCTCTCATAATTAGTGATTTATTTTTCCCCAGATACAAATGCGGTTGAAAGACCCCTTCTCTTTAAAAACCTCAGACATGACCAAGCGGTCTAACAAGCCAAAAAAGCCTCGAGATGAAGACTCGTCCGACGAGGTTGGCGGTAAGGAATGGTTGTGATGTAATTTTTCATGTTTATGATACAGTTGATGCCCATTTCTAAATCACATAGATACAAAGCATTTATCATCATTAAAGGGTTAGTTCACCCAAAAATGAAAATTCTGTCATTAACGACTCACCCTAATGTCGTTCCAAACCCGTAACACCTCTGTTCATCTCCGGAACACAGTTTAAGATATTTTAGATTTAGTCTGAGAGCCTTCTTTCCTTCCAATGAAAGTGTATGCCCACTCTACAGTCCGTGTCCAGAAAGGTATGAAAAACATCATCAAAGTAGTCCATGTGACATCAGTGGGTTAGTTAGACTCTTTTGAAGCATCGACAATACATTTTGGTCCAAAAATAACAAAAACTACGACTTTATCCAGCATTGTATTCTCTTCTGTGTTTGTTTGAATCCCGTTGCTGGTGTGTTATCTGGCTTCCATGTAGTCTGAGGGAGACGCACGCTTTGCGTCTTCCGTCAGCAGCGTCACTGGACTCGTAAACACAGATTCAAACAAACGCGGAAGAGAATACAATGCTGGATAAAGTCATAGTTTTTATTATTTTTGGACCAAAATGTATTGTTGATGCTTCAAAAGAGTCTAACTAACCCACTGATGTCACATGGACTACTTTGATGATGTTTTTCATACCTTTTTTCCTAACTGTAGAGTGGGCATACACTTTCAATGGAAGGACAGAAGGCTCTCGGACTAAATCTAAAATATCTTAAACTGTGTTCCGGAGATGGAACGACATTAGGGTGAGTCATTAATGACAGAATTTTCATTTTTGGGTTAACTTACCCTTTAAGGATCTATCATGCATGGAGTTCCTTAGTGATTCTGATTCAGACTGTGGATTTTAACATTGGAGTTCGAGCTTAAAGAGTTGTAAACTCTTCAGTAATTAAGATGTATATTCTTGTGTCATCTAGGGTTGACGTGCCAGCATGTGAGCAGGGCTGTGGACCTCAGCTCAGTGAAGAAGGCAGTGACAGGCAGTCTGTGGTCGGTGTGCTCCGATTGCCTTAAGGAGAGGAACATGCTTGAGGGAGAATCAACAGGAGAACATGACATCCTTGTGTGCCTCAAGTGTGGGTTCCAGGTGAGATCATCTCACTCTACAGTAGGGCTGGGCGATAGGACGATATTATCGTATTTCATGTCTCTCAAGTATAGCGATGTCGACTTTAATATTTTAATATTTTCATTATTACATTTTTTATTTAAAAAATTTAGTTCTTTTGAACTTCCAAGAAAAAAGTTGAATGATTTCTGAAGAGTCATGTGATACTGAAGACTGGAGTAACGGCTGCTGAATTCATTTTTGACATCACTGGACTAAATTACAAAAACAGTTAATTTAAATTGTAATATTATTTCACTATGTTATAACAGTCAGTTACTAGACGATCATTGACAATATCAGGAAGAAATTACAAATATAATTCACATAGCCCCATAGTTACCATACACATTTATTTATTCACATGCAATATTATGAATTAAATATTTTCTGTGACTGGTGAACGAAATCATCTCTTCCTAGTCAAAGAATGAACATATATGTTGAAGGATACTTTACAACTAACTGAAACGTATCATATGTTGTGTAATCGCTCAATCAGTGTTTCACCGGTGGAAAGATGTCAGTAAAACAGCTTGTAATGTCGCTTAGCATTACATTTACCTCAGAAGTCATTCAGTGTCCACAGCTGGTTAGTTCACTAGAGAAATCAACTCTTTCGCTAAATATATGCACGATATTAGCCTCTATATGCATTATATTTTACTTAACCTATTACTGAAGTCTTGATTATTTAATGTATGTTTAAATAAAATCTGTCATGAAAATAACAGCTCATTGATTATTTCAACAACGAATTGTAGTAAAAATATAATTTTATAATAAGATTTAGAAGTTAATACAAAAACTGCCTAATGTGAAGTTTACATGTTGGCATACAATGTGTTAATTGATTGTTGATTATTATATCTAAAAATGAATAGCAACTGAATTTAGGCTAATTTGGGTTCTGTTGTTATATTATAGTAATGTGCAAGTAAAGGCTCCCTATATAGTTTACACTTTACAGCATTAGCAGAAATCATTTTTATATCTTTAAGAAACCTTTATAATTCAATTTATTTAAGGACAGACACGATTTGTTCAGTAAACCACTGTTTAATAATGAATTTATATTTAGTTCTCTTCCATGCTGTACGGAACCCAGTACCTAACCGTGACTTCAAAACCGGATATGTACAGAACCGTCAGTTTACAAATATTAGAAACTTTATAAATAAAAAATGAAGAAATATCCATACATAGCAGGCAACTCGACAAGTAACTTTAAGCATTTATGCATTTTTAAGGAATTTTTGTGTAAAAAAAAATGCTTAAATTCACAGTGATGTGTGAATATGTTGCCTGAAAGTTTGGGGTCAGTAAGATTTTCCTATAGGTGCAAATACAGTAGAAAAACTGACATATTAGAGACATATTAAATGTTCCTGTGATTGCAAAGCTGTATTGTCCTCAGCCATTCAGTTTTCAATCAAAAAGAACAGCATTTATTTGAAATACATTAACAATGCTCAAGTCTTTACTGTCACTTTTGATCAATTTAATTAAAAATTGATCAAAAGTATCAAATGTAGTCCTGATTAAAAGTATCAAATTTTTTACCCTAAACTTTTGAACATTTGTATACATTTTTTATTGCTGTTTTGATATCTTTACACTCAAAATGACGGACAAACATTCAGCCATTACAACAGTAAGTAAAATCAAAATAACATATTATAATTATAATATAATAAAAAGTAATAATAATTAAAGCTGGTCAGTTGCACTGATGTGTAAACGACAGATACACAAAACAAGTATTTGAGACATACATTTACTTCAGAATATACGCAAGACTATACATGTACTACAGATAATTTAAAAGAAAGATAACCATACAAAAATCTTGACATTCAAACCAGTACAACCGTTAAAGAGGCAATTATAATCAAAGCAAGGAACCATAAATACAACTGTAAACATAAAAGTAATAATGCAGTATAAAGAAAAGAACCAAAGAGAACCATATTTAACCATATTCCAAAAGTTAGCAACCCTAGGGCATTCCCAAATCATGCGATTAAAAAGTACCAATTTCCTCTTTATGGCAGAGTGTACAATTAGGATCAAGTTTAAGCTTCATACTGTACAGTTTACGTGGAGTCATATAAGTCCTTTGAATAAAATTAAAATGTATTTGTTGATGATCCGGATTCCTAGAAGCATGCATTACCATAACCCAGACACTGTCCCAATCAAAACTGGGGATTATCCAGATTATCTGTCTGCCAGGAAGAGGCTGTTGTCAGAGAAGGATACATTTTTATGATAGTTTTTTTTTTTTAAAGCTGATCTAATGTGCAACAATGGTTGTTGGGTACTGCAAGTGTCAAAACCAAGTCGAACTGAACTTTTATTAGGCCTATGCTTAAAGAGCCATTTTATTATCCCTGGTTGTGCAGAACTTTTTAAAAGTAGATTGAATGACCCTACTGTTTCCTTTGCCTTTTACTCACAATATTTGTATGGATCATTTAAGCTGTTCAGCAGATTTGGCAGAGACGTTGTTTGACAGTGGGAGAAAGTTGATTGACCAAAACTTGACCAGATCGTAATAGGAACTTCGCTATTGTTGCTCTCTCCTCCAGGGCTGTAACCATTCAGAAACTCAGCATTCCACAAAACACCAGCAAGCTCATCGCTCTGACTCTCACTGTATCACCATCAGCCTCAGTACATGGAAAGCCTGGTAGGAAACATCGTAATTGATTATGCCGTATTGCATGGTTATTTTAAAATGTATCCATATACACAAAAGTTTTGGGGTTAGTATGATCTTTTAAAGAAAATAATAAGGATGCATTTAACTTGAATATTTTCATTATTACATTTTTTATTAAAATAATTTGGTTCTTTTGAACTTTCTATTCATCAAAGAAAAAGCTGAATGATTTCTGATGAGTCATGTGATACTGAAGACTGGAGTAACGGCTGATGAAAATGCATTTTTGACATCACTGGACTAAATTACATAAATGTATTAAAGTACAAAAACAGTTCATTTATATTGTAATACTATTTCACAATGTTACTGTTTAATATATGCAGCTTTTAAAGATATATATGCTCTTGTATTAAACATAAAATGCATTTGACATTAGTTGATGTTTTGCTCTCCTTTAACAGGTGCTTTGAATGTAAGGAAGAGCTCTCGACTCACTGCAATAAGAAAGCCTTGGCTCAGACTCTGGACTTCCTGCAGAAGCACTCCGCAAAGGCGGCCTCAGGTAGTTATTCCACAGGAAAACAAGTGTGGCTATCCTCAAATATAGGAAAACACCTCCTTTTTCATCTGCTAACAGTAGTGACAGTCATTATGCTGCTGTGAAGATTAATCTCTTATTTACAGTTGAACCTGAAAATTGCCTTGTTTTCAAGAGATTTTGGAGCTCAAATAAGAGCTGGGGTTTCTTTCAAATGGCTCTTTTAGAAGCTCCTCGTTGTTTCTGTGTACACAGCAATGCCATTTTAGCACAACTGTTGTCACTGACCTTTGTCCTGGGATCACTCATTTTTTGGTTTTCCAGATACAATGAGGAGAAAGTACTTTGGGCTCTTCAGGTACAGAAAGCACTTTGATATTTCATAGACAAAAATCTGCTGTTTTTTCTTGAGTGTCCTCTCCTATTCACTTAAAATATATAGCATTTTTCACAATATATGAGGCTTTTCACACTTAAGAAGCGATAACCTTGGGTCATTCTAAACCCAGGGTAAATAGAATCCTGGGTTATTTCATCTCACGTTTCACACAACTCATTATTTATTTATTAATCTTAGGTATTTATAATCACACAGTACATTCCTAAACCTTGAGTTAACATTTTTTATTTTAACATTTGTGATGTCAGCAACCATGCATGTATACATACAGTGCACAACCGATTTAAATAATGACTAGTCTCACTTATTAAATATTTTATATACAGTACACAGCTTTTCGGTTATTGTACAAAGTTAGGCATATTGTGATATTTTCAATTTCTAACAAATTTTTACTGCACAGCCATGTGGGGGTTAACCCTGCAAAAGTGGTGTCAACTCACTTTTGATAATATTGATTAATTCATTTGCTATTCAGTTAAATGTAATGATAATTATTGTTCGAATGGAGTGCTTTTTTTGGCAGTAGGGTACTGTACAGAAACTGCTGTAAAGACAAACTACAGTGACACCCTCATTTGATTGATCTCTTATAGGTGATATATTAAAATTTGTGGTACTGGAATCACATGCTGTTAATTCAGTCTTTAGCTCCTGCATCTCTTTGGATGATTGCTTTCTGTCATACAGCAGCTCCCTGGCTCCACCTAGAGCTCCAGCAGCAGTTCTGCTTTGGACACATGATGAAATTACTCTGCTACACTTTTGATTTTAATCATGATTCATGAACTCACCATCATCACCAATATGCCCTTGAGCAGGGGGCTTAAAGGAATAGTTCACCCAAAAATGAAAATTACCCCATAATTTACTCACCCTCAAGCCATCATAGGTGTATATGACTTTCTTTTTTCAGACGAATACAATCAGAGATATATTAATGTCCTGGCTCTTCCACGCTTTTTAATGGCAGTGAATAGAGGATGATGTTTTAAATCCCAAAAAAGTACATCCATCCATCATAAAAGATATCCACGCTGCTTCAGGGGGGTTAATAAAGGCCTTCTGAAGCGAAGCGTTGCGTTTGTGTAAGAAAATATCCATATTTAAAACTTTTGAAAACTAAAATAAATAGCTTACTGCAGACAGCCTACAAAAGTTGACTTGCGCCAAAAGAGTAACCCCCTGATGCGATGTAGGAGTAGAGTATGCCTCTCATGGGTCAAGCAAATAGGGCTGGGCAACAAACTCAAGCTCTTCAAAATCCTCCAACATTTCTCTTTAAAAATTCTCATTTTAGACTTTTTTGTCTTGTTTTGCTCTACCTTATGCGCTTTTGCGTTCATCATACGGCATGCATCAGGCTAGGAGTTACTCTTTCGATGCATACTGCTGTCTGTCGGAAGCTAGTTATTTTAGTTTATAAAAAGTTTAGTTTTTAGTTTATTGAAGTATTTTTCTTATGTAAGGCAATCGTCCCAACAATGGCTTCTGATTCCGTGAATGTTCTGTCTTTTTTTTTTAGCAGGGCAAAGTACTTTAATTCCAATTGACTTTTATCTGACCCTGTTATCATGCCATCGAATTTAAGTTAGAATACTAATTGGTTATTAGGTTATTTGTTAACAATTTAAGTACACATTTGATTATTCTATTGAAGTCTTTCTTAATACTTGTATTCAGCAAGGATGCATTAAATTGATCAAAAGTGACAGGAAATATATTTGTAATGTTACAAAAGATTTCTATTTTCAAATAAATGCTGTTTAAATGCTTTTAAACTTTCTATTCTTCAAAGAATCCACAAAAAATATTCAACACAAATGTGTTCAATATTGATAATAATAAGAGAATGTTAGAATGATTTCTGAGGGGTCATGCAACACTAAAGACTGGAGTAATTCTTGCTGAAAATTTAGCATTGCCATCAGTGAAATAAATTCCCTTTTTAAAATGTATTAAAAAAAATAGAATACCAGTTATTTCTTTGTAAGATAATTTCACAATATTACTGAATTTACTGTATTTTAATCAAATAAATGAAGCCTTAGTGAGCATAAGACACTTCTTAAAAAAATAAAAATAAAAAGATTCACCCACGTAAGTCATTAATCTTGTAAAGCCTGGCTGATATTATGAGGACCACCATAACAGTATGATCATGTAGTTGTGTTTCTTCATTATTCGAAGAAACAACTTTTAAAGACATTCTGTCACAGTTGTCTTTCTTTTTTTTATTCAAGTTTAAACTGTGCCATGAAAGACAGCTTGTTTTCCCTGGTATGTAAGATCAGACGACACCTCCAATTGACACCAAATGCCGAGGGACAGTGTCTGTTAAAATTCTAATTTCTCCTTTCAGTGATCAGCAAAAGCTAGGATATAAAATTTCACATAGCAATGAAATATGCTACCACCTTGTCCTTGCATGATGCTTAAGTTAACAGTCAACGAATCTGTTTCCGTCCCTGTCCATGCCCTCATGATCTGATGTATCAAAGTTAAGTTAATTTAAGCCCAGCCTAACTGGTCTCCCGCCACTCCAGGGGCAGCCAAGCTCTTGCTAGAGAAGCTGTGCTCCAATTCCGTTACTACTGCATGACTGCACTCATTAATGGCATTAGGCGCTTGAGTGGTGCTCCCCGGTCGGATTCCCTGAAGAACGACTGCAGCTGTGTAGAGATGGGATCCTGAGCTCTGCTCCTCCCCCTGCTCGGCCACATATCCCATGATTCCTCTTTGCTCACTCTGAGCTTCTGGGAGAGGGTCTCGTTTCCTTCAGGAGGGGAGCTTGTTTTGTGTATAGAGCATCCTCAGCTGTTGAAAGGCGGCGGATGTTGTGAGAGGGATGTACTCGTTTTCTTTGCGCTATGGCCTTGGCTTAACTTAAACGTCTTGTTGGAAACATCAGATGATCATTTTTTTATCATCAATTTCAATCAAGCCTGATTAACTCTCATTGCCAAAGATCTAAAGACCGAAAAGGGAAAACAGTCGCCCACTTGTTTTTTTTTTATTTTATTTTTTATTTTCTGTATTATTTTGGTGAGGACCAGAAGTTAGCTGGTGGTGGTCTGTGGTGTTGGGCCAGAGTTGGGCCACCTCCTGCCCACATCCTTCTTACCTAGCTCTTTAAATTACCTGTTGCCATTCTTCCATGCTCATTGTTCCAGACGGGCTGGGCTGACTAAATGAGGAAGAAATGGGCTGCCATTGTGACTGTGAAATGGACTGGCGCTGACATAGAAGAGCTGGTGAAATTGCATTTCTGCAATATTTGAAGGCCAGGGTTTTTTAGACAGCTTGTTGTTGTGTTCGCTCTTTCTCATAGACTCATGGCACAAAAGAGCCCCAGCAAAAATTTCCCAGAATCCATAATAGTTTTCCACAACAACAGAAGGGAGAAGAAAGAAAATCTATTAACTGCGCTCTCTCACCAAAAAGGCCTTCAGCTCAAGTACCAGAGTCTTGGTAGAAAGAGACTTGACCTCAGAGAGCCAGGCTTGCGCTTGAAACACAGCTGGGAAGGCTTTGTTTGAGGAAATTAAAATGTTTTTGCTTCAATAGGCATCACAAGCTGGCACATGCAGCAGTTGAATCTTTATTTTCACATATTTTATTTTCAATCTCATTTCATATTTCATTAGGCGAGGGTTCAAACTTGTTTTGCTTTAAATTTCAGGTTTTTATTCATTACATTTTTTGTAAACACAGTTGTAAACAATTGCATGATAATCTTGAGTGAGTTGATAATATTAAAATTAGCATAGATAGCTTGTACTCTTTTGTAGTCAATTATTGTCCCTGAGTGTATCAAGGTAAACCCATTTCAGCACTTGGAAAGTAGCTTTTTGAAGTAGGGATGCACAATACCATATTGGTTATTGGCTGATATTAAAGTTGTTGTTTTTTTTTTCTGTGTCATATTTTTTATATCTAATTGTGCATGCTTGTTTCCTGTATTTTTACATTTAGATTACTTTTGCATTGGCTTAATCACATAAAAAAAATAATATATTAATATAATAGTTAAATGTTAGACCTCTCAAACTGAATATCCATTCTTTTTACTGTACAATATAATGTTGCGATGCCTAAATTCACTTGTTGCATTTAACTATTTTCAAATGTAAAAATTACTGTTTTTAATTAATTAATTTTGACATTTTCTTTTAAATATTTGTATTGTCAATCATAACATAATAAAGAATTATCAGCTTATTGGTATCACTGTCAGCCAAAATTGTATTAAGTGCATGGAGTGCAGGGATGACATCAGAACTCCGAAGTGTAACTCACCAGTGGTTCCTTCGAGATTTTCCTATGGGATTTTATAATGGGTTTTTTCAATTCATGAGTAAAATAAAGCATGTGGTAAACATAACTTGACTATACTTTGATGTTTTGCTGTACAATTTTATTTTCTATCGAAATATCTTCAAGGAACCACTGGCAAATTAGTCTTCCGGGTTCTGACGTCATCCCTGGTTATTTTCAAATCGCATATGTTCATTGGAACTCATTAGCCTATATTTGATATACACTTTGTATGGTTTTTATACATCGTTTTACATTTAATCTTGATGTAGAGGTTTTTACAGCTAGGTCTTTTTGATTACTGAGAATGGTTAGCCTCGGGTGGGAAAATGCTTTTCTATTTAGGTCAATACAGGGCCTGTGTGCGCGTGTGTGTGTGCGTGTGTGTGTGTGTGTGTGTGTGTGTGTGTGTGTGTGTGTGTGTGTGTGTGTGTGTGTGTGTGTGTGTGTATGCATCAAGACGTTGGATACCCTTGGCCTCAGATGGCAATGAAGCACGGTTTTCATGCCCCATGGCCACAACAAATTAACAAATTAATAAGACATTTGGTGTTGCTCGGCCTTCCTCATGACTGCTTGCTGTCTTCAGCCTGAGGAGAGCTGTCCTTCACTTTGTGAGAAACAAGGAAAGATTTTGAATAGTGTTCATGTTCAGTGTATTAACTTCTATAAATCTGTGCTTGACTCTTCTGTGAAAGTTATCCACTGCAATGTTACAAACACTTGTTACTTTTGTGACACTTTTGCTTCAAAGATTTTTCAAGTACAAATGACTAGTAGTGCAAGTTGAATGACCTTTTGTAGTCATGTATACAGAAAAACGGACAAAAATAATTATTTGTGATAAGTGGTGATCTAGTCTAGGACCAAATAGTTCACCTGAAATGAAAATGTAATTCCAAACCTGTATGACTATCTTTCTTGCATGGAACACACAAAGAGATATTTAACAGAATGTCCAATCTGCTTTTTTTTTTCTTCTAAGGACGTTACCATATAAGTTATCGGACGATATAAGAGACTTTATTTATTTTTTTAAATGTATCTATTTTTAGTGTAATTTACTATTTTTATACCTGTTTTTACCTTTAAGGTTACCGTTTTTCTGTTATCTAACACTCAATATTTTAAAATCTTTAAGAATTGAATAGCACTGTTCAATATAATATTCAGCAAATCTCTAAATAAATGATTTTCTTTTTTCATTGTGCACAACATAATGATGTAATGCCTAAATTCCGTTGTAGCATTTATCAATGATTGAGTTTAGTTTTTAGTGTTTTATTTTTATTTTTATTTAGACAATAGTAAATAATTCTACAAACTGTTATGGGCCAGAATGCAGTGTTATTGTTAACTAAAACTATTTAAATAATTGTGTTCGTTAATTGAAATAAAGCTGAACCAAAATTAAATATACAGGTCCTTCTCAAAAAATTAGCATATTGTGATAAAAGTTCATTATTTTCCATAATGTAGTGATAAAAATTAAACTTTCATATATTTTAGATTCATTGCACACCAACTGAAATATGTCAGGTCTTTTATTGTTTTAATATTGATGATTTTGGCATACATCTCATGAAAACCCAAAATTCCTATCTCAAAAAATTAGCATATCTTGAAAAGGTTCTCTAAACGAGCTATTAACCTAATCATCTGAATCAACTAATTAACTCTAAACACCTGCAAAAGATTCCTGAGGCTTTTAAAAACTCCCAGCCTGGTTCATTACTCAAAACCGCGATCATGGGTAAGACTACCGACCTGACTGCTGTCCAGAAGGCCATCATTGACACCCTCAAGCGAGAGGGTGAAATTTCTGAACGAATAGGCTGTTCCCAGAGTGCTGTATCAAGGCACCTCAGTGGGAAGTCTGTGGGAAGGAAAAAGTGTGGCAAAAAACGCTGCACAACGAGAAGAGGTGACCGGTCCCTGAGAAAGATTGTGGAGAAGGACCGATTCCAGACCTTGGGGGACCTGCGGAAGCAGTGGACTGAGTCTGGAGTAGAAACATCCAGAGCCACCGTGCACAGGCGTACAGGAAATGGGCTACAGGTGCCGCATTCCCCAGGTCAAGCCACTTTTGAACCAGAAACAGCGGCAGAAGCGTCTGACCTGGGCTACAGAGAAGCAGCACTGGACTGTCGCTCAAATTTTGCATGTCATTCGAAATCAAGGTGCCAGAGTCTGGAGGAAGACTGGGGAGAAGTGTGCAAGTCCAGTGTCAAGTACCCACAGTCAGTGATGGTCTGGGGTGCCATGTCAGCTGCTGGTGTTGGTCCACTGTGTTTTATCAAGGGCAGGGTCAATGCAGCTAGCTATCAGGAGATTTTGGAGCACTTCATGCTTCCATCTGCTGAAAAGCTTAATGGAGATGAAGATTTTGTTTTTCAGCACGACCTGGTACCTGCTCACAGTGCCAAAACCACTGGTAAATGGTTTACTGACCATGGTATTACTCTGCTCAATTGGCCTGCCAACTCTCCTGACCTGAACCCCATAGAGAATCTGTGGGATATTGTGAAGAGAAAATTGAGAGACGCAAGACCCAAAACTCTGGATGAGCTTAAGGCCGCTATCGAAGCATCCTGGGCCTCCATAACACCTCAGCAGTGCCACAGGCTGATTGCCTCCATGCCACACCGCATTGAAGTCATTTCTGCAAAAGGATTCCCCACCAAGTATTGAGTGCATAACTGAACATAATTATTTGAAGGTTGACTTTTTTTGTATTAAAAACACTTTTCTTTTATTGGTTGGATGAAATATGCTAATTTTTTGAGATAGGAATTTTGGGTTTTCATGAGCTGTATGCCAAAATCATCAGTATTAAAACAATAAAAGACCTGAAATATTTCAGTTGGTGTGCAATGATTCTAAAATATATGAAATTTAAATTTTATCATTACATTATGGAAAATAATGAACTTTTATCACAAGATGCTATTTTTTTAGGAGGGCCTGTAGATGAAAAACATAAAGTAAACTAAATTTTTAAATGTTGCCTACTAAAACTAAAATAAAAACTTATAAAAATGACAAAAGCACATTGAATTACTTAAAATTAAAAAAATTAACTGTAAACTGAAAATCTAAAAATAAAAGCTGATTCAAAATATGAATAAATACAATAATCATATAAATAATGCTACCATAACTTTGCTAGAATGTTATTGTTGATGCCTACTTTTTTTGTACATATACGATGGTGAATGTGGATTGGGAACAAGGGATCACCATTGTCACTGATCGCTTTCATTGGAAAGAATAGAACAGCTTAGCCATTCTGCTAAATACCTTTTTTTGTGAGGGCGAGTAATTCAAGGACTTCACAGCTCTTGTTTTGCCTCAAAGCTCTTAGGGAAGATCTTCTTTTAACACAGTTATCAGAAACCACATCCAGTTCACTTTGGCACTTGTGCATTTTGGAGATGAGCTGGGTGGGGAGGAGTGGAGTGGCTTGCTGATCGTTTAGGCTGCCCCGGGGACATGCTCCACAGTGTCACTCCTGCCCATATTCGGTGGCTGAGCAAGGAGAGCCAGGTGGTGGTGCCGAGTGCAGGACAGTCAAGCGTGGCCGTGGTGCATGCTGACATTTGCCTTTGCTAACTGCTGCAGGGAGAGGAAAAATCTGTTTTTCCATATGCTTGTTCAGGGCACCGTCCTCCCCCCGAGTCCCATCTATGTATCTCCTTCGCTGCAACGCTGGCAGATGGCTCTCTGAACATTGTTTACCTTGATCAGCGGGCCCAGATGTGATGTAACTCCATAGACATTCCCACATTGCACCGCTTATTCTCCTGGTCGAGTAAAAATGGGACTGACAAAATTTTTTTGCTGTTACTCTTGCTCGTTCTCCTGTTTGCTCAATGTGTGAGCTATGCGTCCCTGTTGTCTACACTTGTTCGCACCACAGTGTTCATGGACATATGGGCTCCCTCTCGAATGGCTGTAAGGACACAGACCAACTTCCAGATGTTTTCATGTAGCGCTCCAGATGCTTTTGGTCCCACTTAGGAATAGCCGCACTCCAGTCTATTGTTTTGATGCCTGATTAACCCCTGTGAGAAAATCATGGGGGCACAGAAGATACCCACTTCAGTTTTAAATGGATTTTTCCTGAACAGGGCTTAATACTGGGCCAGTTTGTACAATAAGTGTGTGTGGATCTGCATAACATTTGGGGCAGCTCTGGAGAGCGTTTTTACACAAAGGAAAACCAATTTACTTCCTGAATTGGAGAACATGGGTTGTCCTTGGGCTTTCCCTCAGATGTGGCAGTGCGACAATAAGGATTCAGGACGGGAGAATAAACAAGATGAACCTGTGGACACAGCAATGTTAGCTGAACCTGAAACACAACGCTAGATATTTTGTTGCTCTCCTATTGTCAGAAATACCTTTTCCAACCCATAAAATGCTTGGCCGAATTTTAAAAGTTAAGAGCCGAATTTGAAGGGTTAAGAGCATATATTGCAGCCCTAGAGTTTTCAAGGTCATCTATGTTCCAGCTTAATGAAGACCTCTGGTATTGTCCAAGCAGAGATTCGTTGAAGACTTGAGTTGACCTCGTCAGACATTCAAACACCTTCCCACCCATCTCCACAGCCATTCAACAGCCTGACATGTCAATAATTTTACGTTGAAGTTTCTTTTTCTTTTAATAGTGTTTATTCTCTTGGGTATACGAGAATGCAAAGGAACATTTATACAAGTGCTTTGGTTTTGTGTAGCTTGTCCAAACGATAGCTTGTCTCCAAACCATCAAATTCCATATTTTTCAAAGCATGTCAGTAGGTGTTGTCCTCTTTCTAGATTTTTCTAACAGGAGGTAGTGTTGTAGAGGTAGGGGGAAATCAATGCACACTAAGGCATGTAAACATACCTACATCAGCAGCTAATTCTATCCACTTTTCTTAACAGAAATCATTCATGCAAGAATAAACCAATTGAGACACAAGAGTAAGGCATATTATTCCTCTTGATGGAAGAACAAGCTGTAGATATGTATAAGACCTGCACTCATCTATATGATATGAATTACTTCAGGTCATTTTGAAGTTATTTGGGGCACATTACATGAATACGGTACATTAGTGTCTCGTTACATTTTTTTTTTTTTTTTTTACATCATTAGAGGTACACACAAAGAAAAAAAATATGGCAAATATAATTTTATCAATAATTACAAAACAACTTTTGGTCCCAAACTAGCTGGAACCTACTGAGCGATAGTTACATTTTGTCTGAATTTTCAATCCATTTTGGCATATTTTTTATAATAAATATTTTTTAATTTTAATTCTAAAATAGAAATAGCATATTAGTGTGTATATATATATATACTCCGAATCCATGCAAATATAATATTGGGCTGGTTAAACTTGTTCTCAGCAACAACAAAATGTCTAAGCCTAAGGGTATTCTAGGTGGACATTTGAACATTCGGAGTGTATTGCCTAAATGGGATCAGATCCATCATCTGTTAATCAACTCTAATTTAGATTTTTTAGCATTGACCGAAACTTGGCTGAACAGTAATATCCAGAACAGTATGATTGATATCCCTGGTTACACTTGCTATAGAAAGGATAAAACATCTAAAAAAGGTGGTGGAGGAGTATTATTTTACGTTAGAGATACTCTTAAATGTAATGTAATGAAATTGAACTGGATACACCATTAGAATGTTTGGCTTTAAATGTTGGATTATCCTCTAGGATGAAATTTAACATTATAGTGGTGTATAACCCACCATCACATGTTTCATTTGATGAGAATTTAGACAACATTTTTAAATATGTAAACACTTGCACTGAATCGTTTTTTTCTTGGTGATTTTAATATTAATTGGCTAGAGAAAATCTGTAGTAAAAAAATAAATAGACTGTTGTCAAAACACAATTTTCATCAGATGATTAAAGGTCCGACAAGGATCACACGAGCGAGTAAAACTATGATAGATCTGGTAGTCACTAATAAACCGCAGAGAATCACTAGAACTTATAATTTACTAACAGGCCTCTCTGATCACAATATGACCATGATTGTACGGAAACTCACTAAACAGCGTTTACCCAAATTTATGAACGAATGTAACCCAGGGAACATGGGTATCCCCAAAAATAAGGTGGCACAAGTTAAAAATGATGTAGATAATCTAGATTGGAATAATGTTGTTCAATCAAATGACTTAGAAAATTGTTGTAACTCCTTGATGAAAACCCTCACAAAACTGATTGGAAAATATAGTTAGATATTCAAAGGTACGCAACGAAAAGCCTCCTTACCATGGCTGAACAATGACATTTGTCAGCTAATGAAAAAGAGACTATGCATTGAAAAAATCTCTGCTCTCCAAAACAAATACTGACTTTCTCATCTTTAAAGGATTGAGAAATGCAGTAGTCAGAGAACTGCGTAAGGCAAAGACAGCTTATTTTATGCAATTGATTGAGGAATCGGAATAGAAATCCCTTTGGAAGCGACTTAAGCCTAGTCAACAAAAAAACAATAGCTGAGTTGGAAGTGAATGGAGATATCAGCACTAACAAGTCACTTATTGCAAATGCATTTAATAATTTCTTTATTCAGTCTGTGGAGGAGCTTGCTGAGACTTTTGAACCAGCAACACTATCACAGACCATAAAGTCTGACCGATCAGATTTTTTCAAATTAAAGAGGTTAATGAGGATAAAGTTCATAAAATTATTAATAAATTAAATAAATCTAAGGCAAAGGATATATTTGGCTTGGACACTGATTTTATTAAAACTTACTGCTCTGCCTTGATTAAACCAATAACCCATCTTGTAAACCTTTCCATCAGAGTAGGCAAATTCCCACAAAGTTGGAAACAAGCCATTATTACACCGATTTTCAAAGCAGGCGTAAGGAATCAAGCAAGCAATTATAGGCCAATTTCAATACTGCTGGCTTTATCCAAAATTTTAGAGAAAATTATAATAGAACAGTTAATAATAGAACATCTTGAAGGTAATAAACTTACCAATTCTAAGCAGTTTGGGTTTAGAGTAGGGTATTCTACAGAAATGGCTTATTGCTACCTTACCGAGAACATTAAGAGTAAGCTGGACAAGGGTAATGTTGTTGGAGCTGTGTTTATTGACCTAAAAAAGGCCTTTGACACTGTGTGAACCACAACATACTCTTGAATAAACTTGCCAGCTTCAACTTCTCTGAACATGCTATCGGTTGGTTTGCATCATATCTGGACCATAGGCAACAACGGGTTAAAATGTACATCGAACTCTCAACATCATTACAATGCACAATGGGTATTCCACAGGGCTCCATTTTGGAGCCTCTGCTCTTTAGTCTATATATATAAATGATTTACCTACGTGCTGTCAGTGAGCCAACTGTCAAATGTATGCTGATGATACAGTCATTTATGCATCAGCTAGGACACCGACTAAAGTAGCAGAAATCCTGACTAAGGAAATGGAGGGTATATCCCAATGGCTTAAAAACAATCATCTGACGCTTAACGTCAAAAAGACTGTATCTATATGTGCTTCTCAATTAGAGGAAAAGCTAAATGACTTATTAAAATAGATCAAGAAGCCATAAATGAAGTTGAGGAATTTAAAATTTTTAGGTATTACTTTGTACTCCCAACTCAAATTCATTGCACATATTAATAAACTATGTAAGACTGTCCGGAAAAATCTAAACTGTTTTAGAATGATTAGGAACCATATACCTGTCAAAGCAGCTTTACTGTTTTTTTCATGGTATGATACTCTCTCATTTATCGTATGGTGTTACTGTATGGGGCCAAGCCTCCCAGACAGCAGTCAAACCCATTATATCATTACATAAACCAGCACTGAAAATAATGGATCAGAAACCAATTAAGTGGGATCACTGCTTGATTGTACGGAAGTGTAAGCTTTTAAATTTTGATAGTTTTATCAAGTTCTCTTTTCTTAAATTGATTTTTAAATGTATAAATAATCTAGCTCTGACCGTACTCTGTCCTTTTGTGACAAAAATAAACATAAGGAAAGTTGCCACTAGGAGAGCAGTGGGTGGCAACTGCATAGCAGAGGGGTGCAAAACCACTTTTGGCCAGTCAAGTTTCTCAGTGATAGGGACCCGTTTTTGGAATGATTTACCAACAACAACAAAAAACAGAAACAGACCTGAAAACATTTAATAGAAAGGTGAAGTTCTGGCTGAAAGCAAATCAAATATGTGGACATTGAGCTATCTTAGTTCTAATGGATTGTTTGTGTTGGATATGATGTGTTGTCTTGTGTAAAGTGGTTGTGTAAATAAATTGGGTATATGTTTTTTAGAAAAGCCTGACCAGGGACTGGGGTTGCAAATTAGCCTATTGACTAGAAACCTTTTATGCAACACATCTACACATTTTTTGTTATGGCTTGTCTATGATAATTATGTATGTAATAATGTGCACTGCATTGTCCCTGACAAATAAACAAATTTAAAAATTAAAAAAATCATAATACTTTTATTTTCCCTTAATTGGCTGTGCTCTTGCTTTTGCATAAATAGTAGTGCAAAAAAATGTAAGTAGTATTTAGTAGTGGCAAAGAGCACCATGCTGACTTTGTTTTATTCTCAGTGCCTTGGGTGCTTGCAGTTGTTCATTAATGCTTAATTTGACGGAACACTTGTGTTCTCCTTCACAAATGGTGCCAGTTAGGATAAAAATAAAAAAGATGGGTCCGGAGCTGTTTGTTAATTCAGTCTTTTTTATGGCTTGTCCAATGCCTTGTTGCAAAAGGCATTGCCAGAAATTGTCTGTTGTGTATATGTAGTCCACTCTGTACAATCCACTGAGTTGCAAACGTTTTTATTTATTTATTTATTTTTGTCCAGAACATGCAGATAATTTGTCAATGAATGCATATAAAAGATAAAGTTATCTCATAAAGGCTAAGTTAAGGGGTATACTTCATGTTCATAAATTAAAAATGGATATGTCGTCAACCCTATTTCACCAAGGTCTATCATGGAGATTTCTTCCTTTCTACCAAAGATCCATGTTTACAAGCTTTAAGCTAGCAATAAAAAAAATTAAAAAGTTGTTGCATTTTCCGTCATATATTTTTGTATTCTGAAATTGCATTGTACATTTTGACCATGTATTTTGCATGTCATTGGGTACAGAATATTCACTATTTACTATTACAAAATTGAGACTTCTTTTAAATAACATTATGATGTTATTGTTTGTGTTTAAATACACTTTATACAGTATAAACTATTTATGTATTAGATGATAAAAGATGGTACACAATACAGAACAAAATGATACTGAATAATCATTAAGTCAACAATTTGATAATTTTATGACCATTTAAAATGTATGACCAATTTATGTCATTGAATTGTGTATAATAGTCAGTGTAATATTGAATAGGTCTTAGAACACTATTATTTCCACTATAACTTTTTAGATGTTTTTTGTCATTGTTGAAAAAATGTTTGCACAAAGAAGTAGCCATTGTTATAAATCATTGTTAAAATAAATCATTGTATGTATCATCATCTTCTGAGGGACTGAGAGCTATTTACGGGACCGACTGCTCGCTCTAAATTATCATGCAGGTTGCTTTCATGTCTCCTGAGTGTGTAGGGCAGTGCACCCGTCATTTCTCTGGAGCTTAGCTGTTTTTGTGTAAAAAAAAAACTCTCTCTGCGGGCCTTGTGTTTAGCCGCCTGGGCCAAGAAGCTCCCGCAGAGTCGTGGCGGTAGCGGGGAGCAGCTGGGCTTGTTCCCTGCTCCCTAACCAGTGTAGTTTTTATCCAGCTGTCATCTGCAGCCTCTCCCAGCTGCTACCCAGAATGTTAACCCATTTCTGCAGCAGAAAATCAAACACACACTGGGACCAGGCCCAGTCCAGGGCTGCGTTTCTCAAAAGCATTGTGAGCTAAGTTGATCGTAGTGACCATTGGTGCCAGTGGTACTACTTCCAATGCTTTTTGAGGAACATAGCCCAGATCTTCACATAACAGAATATCTGTTTTTATTTCTCTCAAATAAATTGACTTAAAGTTTAAGTTTAGTTTTCTGCCTTTTGTATATGCGTCAGAACATTTTTGAATGTAGAAAACCTACTTTACTTAGTAGTGTGTTAACAAGAGATCTGTCAACTTGATCTCTGTTTTAGGAACAACCTCAAAAATTATCAAGCTCCGAGAAGAAGCCGCGGAGTATGTGGACACTCAGAGAGGGAAGAGTCCAGTGAATAGTACACTTATCCCTGTCAAGGGCATCAACAACCTGGGTAACACCTGCTTCTTCAATGCTGTGATGCAGGTAAAGTCATGTCCGAGAACTCACATCTCTCACTTTTATTTTTTACTTACCTTTTTTTTGCGTGTCAGTTCTGTGTGGTTTGGATGGTTTAAGCCAGTTGGTTTCTGATCTGGGCTGTTAACACAAATCAATTCAAAAACATTGTGCAAATTGCAAACCGGGCCCTTTCACTCTTGTGGCCTTGAGCAAACACTTGACCCTTGCTTGTTTAGAAGGACAACGAGTCAGGAAACTTTGGATTTTTTTTGTTGAACAGTTCACATGAGAAACTTCACTTAGAAAAAGCAAACATTTCATTCATTCATATTTGTCAAGTTTGTAGTTTAATAATATTGATAATTCAATTCAGTACTATTATGTTCTGCTGCTTTGATCATATTGTGTTCAGTGTCACATGATGCTTAAAATCATATCAATTTATTATCAAAATATTCAGCATTGCAGCCCTAATATTAGAAGTTGATATATATTTTCCATGTGAATTTTTTTCTCAAACACCTCTTTGAGAAAGTAAAAAAACAGAGAACTTATAAAAGCAGTGTGTGTGACAGCTTTCCATTGTTTGTTTTGGTTTAGAATCTCTCCCAGACCCACATGCTGAATGACTTGATTCAAGATGTCAAGGAAAAAGGCCATAAGATGAAGATCTGCCCCTCTGCTGAGACAAACTTGGTACGTTCCAATTAAACTGGACAGGACTAGAACAGTCTCATAATCTCATTTATGTTAGCTTTTAAATATGCCATTTGTATACTAGATGTGATATGAGTACTATGCTTTCTTCTAGGGGCCACTAACGGTGACGTTGCCCAGCCCAGAACCCCTCACCTCAGCCATGTTTCTGTTCCTACAAAGCATGAAGGAGCCTGGGAAAGGGCCTGTCTCGCCCAAGATCCTTTTCAACCAGCTCTGTCAGAAGTATGTCTACACTGCCATAATTTGTAAATAATACATACTATAAAAATCTCAAAAGGCTATGTGGGATAGTGGATCTAAATGTGGCTAATTGATCGTCACTGTACGCCAAGCAGTTTCAAGCCTGTTTTGAACTTAATTGGCTAGTTGGATCCCTGCTCTCGGGGGTTGATTTTTATGCCGTGTACAGGCTGAACGGTTCACTGGCTGTTGTTTAAACGTTGTTTGAACGTGCTGAATGGTTGGGTGGCTCAGACAGGAGCCTGCCAGGCAGTTGGGTGTCTCTCTGGTGCTTCTGTGATATTAACTCAGGTACTGTGCCTTTATCAGACCTGTGGGTTTGCATATGTGTACATGTGTGTCCTACTCACCTGGCATCATCTCAGCCTTAAGCGCACCAATTCATTTGAGCATATACACATCACATCACATCCGCCATTATGAATGCCTAAAACATGTACAATGCTGTGAAACAGTATATCCCATGATTTTTCTTCTTCTTCCACATATAGACATTTTTACAAGCACTACTTGAATTGTATATTTTGTAATGTTCAGCTTGAATATGAAAGCTCCTCTGAAGGACAGTTGTTGAAATGTCTTCCAAGCTATTGAAAATGTCACTGCACTTAAAATAGCTGAGCACAAGATGCTTCAGGAAATCTCAAAGAACTCAACATGCCCAAATATGTTGAAAAAGGACAAAAAAAGTATTTTATGTTTGCCAAGGTTGTGTTTATTTGATCAAAACTACAGTAAAAACGGTAATATGAAATATTACAATTTAAAATAAATATTTTCTATTTAAATATATTTTAAAATGTATTCTTGTGATGACAAAGCCATTACTTCAGTCTTCAGTGTCACATGGTCCTTCAGAAATCATTCTAATATGCTGATTTGGTGCCCAAGAAATTTCTCATTATCATCAATGTTGAAAATGGTTTTGCTGCTTAAAAATTTTGTGGAAACCGGGATAGACAACATTTTATTTTAAATATTTTTTTATATTATAACTAATATTTATAACATTATACATTTATTTTACAGTCACTTAAAGAATGGCTTTCTGAGCCCACACTTTTAGTGAATTTAAAAAAGGAGTGTATGTGAAAAAGTAAGTACACCCATGTAAGTTTTGTCCTTTTTCAACATATTTACAGTGGTGGCCAAAATTATTAGAACACCTGACATATATGAAAATATTGACCTTTTTTACCTCCAAAACAAAATTTCATTTCATAATGTTCATGAAACATGCAGATGGTTGCTCTGACTATCAAATATTAGATGAAGCGTGTCGTGCTGTTTTTATCTACTTATAAATGTAATATCTGGTGTGTCCACCTTTTGCAGCAATTACAACAGCACATCTCTCTGGCATTGTGTCAATATATTTCCCCCGAGAAATTCAACACTCATGTTTTCCCATGCCTACTGCAACTGAAGCCAAATGCTTTCCTTTGAATGTGCAATAGATCTGTCCAGTTTATTTGTCCAGTATATTTTCTAACTCGCCCCAACTCCAACTGTGCTCAGTGGGGTTGAAGTCCGGACTTTGAGGGGGCCAGTCCATCAGTTTCAATGTTCCAGCAGATTCCTTCCATCGCAGGAAGTTCTGAAAATAGTTGTTTCAGGTCAATGTCCTGTTGGAAAATAAATCCAGGCCAAATAAGATGCCTCCCAGATGCCATGTGTTCTAATAATTTTGGCCAGCACTGTATATATAGCAGGTACAGCTAAAATTTCTCAAATACAGTACATATGGCTGATTTATGATTTATTTCAAAAGATCAAATATTGACCAATTGTGCACACTATTTTTAGATTGATACTGATCATCTTGCTCCTGTTTACAAGGCGAACACAATTGTCACCCTCTGATTCTCTCTGCCGCGCATACACCTTTCCCTCTCCGCACGGCAGACCCACATGCACACACTTTTAGCACTATAGAGCAGCAGCTCGTAGGGTCAAGTGAAGGCCTTCTGTGCTGCTCGGTTTATGTGTGTGTGCTTGTGTGATCCAACATGTCCTTGACAGGAACGATCCTGTTTGTTTAATGTGTTTGTTGACTGGCAAACTGCGGGTCACAGCTGCTGGTCTGATGGGGTACTTGAACTACTGCGCCATCTTGAACACCATCTTGTACATTTGCTATGTTGGACAATGTGGCAGAATGGCATCTTTTGAGACATCGTGCTTTAAAGGACAGTATTTTTGAAGGTGGGATGAACACCAACCATTAAATGGGTGAAGAACAAGTAGTGTGTGTGTTTGTGTGTTACACAGCTGAGTGCTGTTGGCATGGTTGGTCGAGGGCCAGGTCACACTGCCAGCTGGACAGATCTAAGCAGCACCAGTGCCAGCAGTGGTCCAAAGAGCAGTAAGCAGCCTTCCCTGCTCACCACACACATGCTCCTGGTGCTACTGAGGGTCCCAGCCTGTAAGATGTCCTTATATTATGCTTTCTGTAGCTACATTTGAATTTTTGACATTTGAATCAAACCCTTTGCATATTTCATATTGAGGTGGAATGGTACTTATTTCATGTCTGTTAGTCCAGTAATTCAAGCATACAGGCATTGTTTTGAAATTCGCAGCACTTTCAAGGATGTTTTGTTGTGAGAGGTGGAATAATAGACTCTAGCCTATTTTTGATCTTCATATCTTCATATCCATTGTTACCAATTTTATGGGGTTCAAAACTGGCCATTACAGGTTGCTGGTTGTTTTTGCTTATTTAATGTTAGTTTTGCTCTATTTCAAAAGAGCAAGAACATCAGATTTGATGTTTTTAATTCCCTGTTATTTGTTAGATTTCCAGATAATCTGCGACAGAATTCCTGTTCCTTACATTTAGTTCTTGTCTATATATTGTCTATAGTTCATGTTTTTATTACAAAATAAACCCGGACATGTAGAGGTGGTAATCTAAATGAGATTAGTGTCCCATTTGTTGGCTTCTTACCAAATAATTAATTGTTCTCAACCAGGTGGCTGTAAAAGTCCTCAAGATGTCTTAAAATAGGACAAAAAACAAACAGTAAAATAAGCTAAAACAAGCTATTTCTTATTTTTTATGTTTCTTATGTTTTTTCTTTTTTTTCTTTGAAGAACCAGGGTTCCAAGGTTCTTGGAAAACCTGAATATATGAAGTAGCCACATTTTAAAAATTGTATTTCTAGATGTCATGTAAATTAACTTTTTCCCTACCATTGATGAGTTAACTCGTCATTTATGAGACTCTTCTTTGCCGGTGACGAGTTTATACGACTTTCCATGTTATCACTGTTACGGTACAGGGCGCTAGTATGCATCTCCTGAACGAGTACAGTATCTCCAGAACAAAACACAGGAAAAGAAAAAGCAGAAACAAACGATTGCATATGTAAGCAGATGCATATAAAAAATAATGTGATCATGACCATCAAACAGCAAAATGGCCTGATGTTACCAAATTAAATGTTGACCCAGGAAGTCCTATATGACTTTGGTGGTGTTGATGGTCTGTTTTGATCATCGTTCTGAATCCGACCTGGATGTAGTCTTTGACAAAAACGCAATTTTCTTAGCTTATGGATCAAAATGTTGCTTTTTTTATTACACGTCACTTACCCACATTCAAGTGTTGATTAAAAAAAGAATGCATGAAGCTAGAATATTCAGATTCAACAAAATATTCTGGGGGCCATTAAACTGTTGTGAAAATGACTATAAACGCTGGCATAGGCTGGCAACTTCTTTTTTTTTAAACCGCTGGTGGGGAAAGATTTAATAAAATCTGCATACACATTTTTATAAAGAATATTGATTTTCAATTCATTTTTTGTTTTAAATGTTGTGTGTAAATTTTAGCAGCATCTAGTGGTGAGGTTGTGAATTGCAACTGCCCACCGCTCACCCCTTCTTTTCAAAGCACACAGAGAAGCTACGGTGGCGACACATGACAAAGATGTCGTTGTCTGAGACAGCAGAGGGTAGTTAGAGCTCTGTAGAGAAGTTTGTCCATTTAGGGCTACTGTAGAAACATGGCAACTTCACTGTAAGGGGACCAGCGGTGAAGCTTTTAAAAGATAGTTCACTCAAATTTAAATTAGCCCATGATTTAATCACCCTCAAGTCATCCTAGGTGTATAAGGCATTCTTGTTTCAGACAAATAAAATCGGAGTTATATTAAAAAAGTCCTGGCTCTTCCGAGCTTTATAATGGCAGTGATTTTTTTGACTTTGGTTTTTGAAGTCCCTAAAAGTGCATCTATCCATCATATAACTGCTCCCCATGGCTCCCCAGGGGGGGCGGGGACTTTAGTCTTTATAGACTAAAGTAACTAAAGTAACTTCCGGCGGTTAGCGGTATGCAAGTCGACTTGCGGCGAAAAGAGTAAAAAGTGGGATCCTTGAAGAACATGCAGCTCTTAACTAAATACATATTCCAATTATTTTAATATGGACAATCCTAGTCTCTGCGATATTATAAATAAATAAATAAAAAGTTATGAAAACAAAGCTTTATCATTACAGCAGATGAACCAAAGGAAAGTATAGTAGCCTTCAGTAGGCTTTAATTTGTTTTTATTAAATGTGGGATATCAAAAAGATTGAGAACCAATTAAATAAACTGAATTAAGGAAATTATTGAACAAATGGCAATAATGTTATTTATTGCAGCTATGGCATTACCGCTATTTGGAGATTGTTTACCTTGGCCAACAGTCAATTATACAGTTAAGCGTTCATGATACAAAAATATTTGACTGTAGTTGAATGTTAGTTTAATAGAACTGTTTGTTATGTATGTTTCGTGCTCAGTGTAAGATGCATGTATGAGAGTGTTTTATATTTGACTGATGTAGTATGCTTGTGTGCATTGCAGCATTGTGCTGGGGCTGCCTGGCGTCTGGTACTAACTCATCCGCTGTTAATTGTGTTAGTGGTTACAGCTGTCCGTCTGTGGCAGGGCCATATTGGGCGCACCGCTACAGGCTCCTTCAGCCTTCTCTTCCAGTGGAATGAGCTTCCAGAACATTCTCGCTCTCTCTCTCTCTCCTCCCACCTCTCCTACTGGAGCCCATCTCACCCGTCAGCTTCCCTCCAGAACACATTCACTCTGTTCTGCTGCTTATGCTGAACTATACCAGCGTGATCGGTCTACTGTTTGGCAGATACAGATGTCTAGAGACTTCTTAAAATTGCTTCTGCATATTGTTTTTTAGACACTTAAGCAAAAATAATCTGTACCGGTATCAGTCAATAAGTAATATAAGTCAACATCTAATTGACATAAATGGTGGGGTTCAAAATTAAATTATATTATTACAAATGATTAGATGAGGGAAAAAAATGTCAATGTCATAAATATGGGGGGGAAAAAAGAAATTGCTTTATAAATATTTATATGAAGTCTCATGCGATGGCAAATTTGAATTCTCCGCAGCCATTACACTCCGGTCTTTAGGTTAATTTATCAAAGTAATATGTTAGAACAGTGGTGCTGAGAGAAAAGAAGCAGTGAGAAACACAGAATGATGAGGAAGGCTGTGTCTCCAGTCCTCCTGCTCATGACCTGTGTTAGAAGCAGGTGGCTGGATGTTCTTAAACACACTCCAGTCACACAGAGCCGGGTAGAACGTCAGACCTCATCAGCCCATGGTAGAGGCGTTCCAGACTGCCCAACCATCCGTCCTGCCCATGCATTCATTTCATCCTGCTTGCCCTCACAGAACACACACACACACACACACACACACACACACACACACACACACACACACACACACACACATAATGCTTGCAAGCTTAGCAGGTAATAGCAAAATCATTGAGCATCTGGACAGCTTCAGGCGTCCCAACCCGACCCAACACCTTGACTTGCCCCTTTACCCTTGGGTTCATCACCAGACCAAATGGCCTTCCCATCATCTTGACCAGCTATACAGCCTTCATTGCTCAACAGGTTAATGCAGGGCTGGCTCCAGCTGCCCATATGTCCTCCACAGCTGGGCCACATCTGGCCTGGGCTGCCCAACAGAGAGTCTAAAGAGTTGTTTTCTAAACGCCCAACACGTTTTTCCGTTCGATTTACCATAGGGTTAGCTGGGAGGAAGGACAAACATCCACATTACCACTATCCTCCAGTCTGGCATATTTAGGGTGGTCTTGTCTGGTTCTGTTCTGTAATTTCAGTTATTTTGAACATGTGGCATTAAATGTGTTTGAAGGACACCAAGATACGACAAGTGTTTAAAGATGCACTGAAAATTTAGGCCGCCATACATTTTTTGTCACAAATGCCTTAAGTTGTTGCTGTTGTCAGTTTTAGAAAACAGGCAAAAAACCTTGGCTGAAAATGATGTTAAACAACTGTAAATACTGGTCCATGAGGATGTTTTTCTAGAAAGAGCCTCTGTTAAAATGGTTTGTTTAAACTTTGTATCACATTGTTCAACATTTACAAATGCAGAATTACATGCTGAATGTTTTTATGCAAACAATATTTATTAATTCATTTTATTGCAGTCACTTTATTTTATATGAAATGATGGCCAAGTATGGCAATATAAAGTGAAATTATTTAAAATGATGGCCAAGTATATACCCAGAGCAGTGGGCAGCCATTCACTGCGTAGTATATACCCAGAGCAGTGGGCAGCCATTCACTGCGTAGTATATACCCAGAGCAGTGGGCAGCCATTCACTGCTTGTATATATACCCAGAGCAGTGGGCAGCCATTCACTGCGTAGTATATACCCAGAGCAGTGGGCAGCCATTCACTGCGTAGTATATACCCAGAGCAGTGGGCAGCCATTCACTGCGTAGTATATACCTGCTGCCATTGAGAATCGAACCCGTGCCCTTTGGGTTACAAGTCTGGGCCACAACTGCCCCCAGTGTCTCCCCTTTGCTATTCTTGGTTCAGTTTTGTATTGAGAATATTTTTGAGCCATCTGAAATATCAATTACAAAAGTAGACCTAAGCAACATAAACACGCCAGCCTAGAATAAACAAACAAAATTACACATCAAAAAGAGTGAGCAAATACATACTCACCCTAAAAATTTCTTTTCTGTATAAAGAGGTTTTTCCCATTTTAAAATGTTGGAATTTAATACTTTTTTTTTTTTTTTTTAAGAAATAAAATCTGAGAAATAAATTCCAATTTTGTGTTTGGAATTCAGTAGAATCAGAGAACTGGCTAAAGGGCTGAATACTTTTATAAATCTGTGTTGTGTATGAGAGTGAATGTGTGGCTGCATGTGTGTGTGTGACCAACCTCAGCTGGTTGAATGATGAAATGAAAAGTGAATGAAAGTTGTCAGGGAAAAATAACAGCTGCCCCTAAGATCCTAAAACCTGTCGAGAGACAGTAAGAAACCTCATGCAGCATCAGAGAAAAGGCCTTGAGAGAAGATTATGTCCATTCTTCTCTTGTCTTTACTCATCTATATGCTGCTGATTGCTTTTTGTGTGTGGCTAATTGGTGTTTGCGTGGCTTTGGCTCCTTTTGTCCCTTTGGATGTATTTACACTTGTGCGAATGTGTTTGTGTGACAGGAATTCTCATTCTGTGTCTCTCTCTCTCTCTCTCTTTGTGTGTGCGTGGTTGTGTGTGCACGCGTGTGTATGTATACGTGTGTGTGTGTGTGTGTGTGTGCGCGCAGGGCCCCTCGCTTTAAGGGTTACCAGCAACAGGACAGTCAGGAATTGCTGCACTACCTCCTGGACTCTATGAGAGTGGAGGAGACAAAGGTGAGTGTGAGTGATTGTTTTTCTTACACATGGTATAAAGATCAGTCTAATGGGATCCGATCACAAATATTCAGACCATTTAGACCTGGAGGAAATGTGCATCATCTTCTGTCACCACCAGTGATTTAATTTTGATGGGAAGGTAAAATAATCCTTTACTTGCTGCATATGTAGATTAATTATTTAAAACTTTTATAAGAATAAAATAATATAAATACAACAAAAAAATCATGCTAATTTTTTTTTTTAAGTTGGTATTTGACTGAGCTAAATAAAAAAAATAAAAAACAGTTGAGTAGGTGGTCCCTAGCTTTTGTTTAAAGATTGAGCGTTTATACTACAAGTGCATTGTGGTCAAGATCTAGAACAGGTCTATCTGTTTAGTGTTGTCCTGTTTCAATTGGAATGCTTAAACGGATGTTAATACCAGGTCTATAGGGGGTCTTGTTCTCAGTGTTATGCCCTCAGTCCTCCTCAGTGCATAAACTAGACCAGTCACTGCAAAGGACTGCTTTTGCTTACTGACATTGACCTCTCACAAGCAGATGCTTAGTGGTTTGCTAGGGTGCTTCTTGTAGAATGATACAGCTTGTGGGTCTCTTAATGCGGACATGCCAGGGGCCAAGACCCACACAACCCCACCAGTGGCCTTAACTGCCCTAAGAAAGCGGGTTGCAGCATTGGGCGATGAGCCCCAGGGCCAGCCAGGCCCTTTCAGACTTGTGAATGTGGACAGTTGTGCCACTTAGAACCTTGCAAGTGGCGCGACTGGCCTCATTGTGCATCCTGGGAAACAGTCAGCTGCTTGTTGAGGCTTTGTGATGGAGGTCCGTCCCTCCCTCCCTCCACACTTTGGGGCTGCGGAGGGGGAGAACCCAGGAAACAGTCTGGTTTAAATGTCTCTCATTAGGGATGGCAGTATATTGAGTTTGTATGATATAGTGATATATAAATGATATAGGATATGGCAATACTGTTTATATCAATATACAGAAGTTTGATATCACGTGCGCATCTGACAAATAGTGGAGGACTTGCAGTGAGCTGCTGCGCAGTAAGAGCATAATCCAGAGCATGCTTTATATTAAGGGCTTCAAAATAATTTGTAAGGTATAGTTAGCGCTAATAGTTCAGCGCGGCTTGCCCTGTCAGATGCTCTGACAGATACTTTTGCTGTTTAATGCATTTGAGATGTGGTGTTTTCCTCATGTGCATGTCTTACATTTCACAGTTATAGTCTCCATCTGTAAATTTTGGAGGTCATGCTAATATTTCCAATTTGCGTTTAGGAGTGGATTAGCCTTATGTAAGAGAGTGGTAATAAATGTAGGCTAATATAGTTAAGCTCAGATGAGTGAATGTGTTTTTCTCTTACCAATTAACATTTAGTCTATGCTTTTGTTTTTATTTATTTTATTTTTTAATATAGGATTTTAAATTGGTTTTAGATTGTAATGTTGTTTTTACAATGTTTGAATGTAATGTTATTTTACCTTTTTTATATATATTATATAGCACAGCCTTCATGTTTACGTTCACTATATTTGTTTTCATAGCCTTCAATATGAACATTGTTTATAGGACAACATTTGGCAGGATGTAAACAAACAAAAAAACTATATTAAAATACTGAGATATGATTTTTTTTTGGTCGATTTTGCCCAGCCCTATTCCTCCTCATTATCATCATTGAATTTACAGGCATTTTGTATTTTGATATATGTGCCTAGCTTTTAAGACATAACAAATAAAAAATATGTATACACTACTGTTCAATAGTTTAGGTTCAGGAAGATTTAATTTTAATGAAAGACATGAAAAATATGTCCTTGCTGAATAAAAGTAAGTTACAGTAAAGAATTGTATAATGTTACAAAATATTCATATTTCACATAAATGCTGTTATTTCTTTCTATTTCTCTTTCTATTTTTTTCTCTATAGAATCCTGAAAAATATGTCTCACAGTTTCCACAAAATATCAAGCAGCACAGCTGTCTTAATTTGTTTTACCATTGATAATAGTAAGAAATGTTACTTGAGCAGCAAACCAGCATATTAGTATGATTTCTGAAGTGACACTGAAAACTGGAGTAATGACTGCCGAAAATTCAGCTTGGCTATCACAGACATAAATATTGAAATATATTTAAATAGAAAATATTTCAATTGTAATGGTATTTCATAATATTCATGTTTTACTATATTTTTGATAATAATATACTTTCGTGACTTCTTTCAAAAACAAAAAAGAATTGGATGTACTGTGTATATATATTTACATTTATATATACAGTAGTTATGTACTGATTTACAGATCTAATGATGTAAAAGTGAAACAATCTCCAAAGCAAGTTTTTGCACACAAAAAAAATTCATGTTAACTTCAAAAATAGTCGGAGTTACGATCAAGATTGTGATTTTGATTGTTTTATAGAAGCCTGCTTGAAAATGCTTCAATTCATCTCTTAGCTACGGCGTAACAGAGCTGAGACCCCTTAAGCCAGTCACTAAACATGGACACCACAATATTTATGCCGATTAGCCAATAGGATCACTGCTCACAATATGCTAATTAACATCTATGAATTATCATCAATTAGCTGTTGAATAAAAATGCTAAGAAAGGGGCCGCTTAAGTGAGCTCAACTTCTCAAGAGTGTGGTGGCCTAGTTATTTTAGTGTATGTGTGTGTTTGTGTGATTTAATTAGTGTGTGTTGTAGTGGGGTCCGACACAGATGGGGGGTGGGGGGTTGACTATCTGAAGGAGAGGGATTAACCAGGCTTTTGACCTAAATAGGCCATCCTGAGCGTGAGGACGGGACAATGGGGGAGACTGGTCGAGCCCCACAGACATCGCCACCACGGCCAATTATCTATTGATTGGTGCTTTACTGTGACTGTGTCTTCTAACAGCTCTCTCACCAACACAGTCACTGACCATGTCACCTCTCATTAAAAGCACAGGGACACTCGCCTTCACAAGTCTTTATGCCCACACATACATGGGATATACAATGCATGTGCTGTGTGAAATATGTGAAGCACACATTTACTTTTCACCATGTGCATGGCCTTGCGTTTGCTTTAATTTACCAAAGCAAAAGCCTAAGGAAAAAAAGAACACGTCCAAGGGTGAACAGTTTAAAGTCTGAAATGGCTGTGTCTTTTTTGATTGTTTATAGATACAAGAACATTTTTCACACATAACTAAAATGTTGACATTTTTGTTTGTCTTTAATTGAAATGTCAACTTTTCTTTATTAAAAGATGCAAACTTCTTTACTGTGGCTCTATTATTTTGAACATGATAAAAGGAGCTTTTGTGACAGCAACTGTTTGAGCTTCATTATCTAACAAAGTGGCATCACATTGTGTTTACATTGACAGCGCATTAAAGCAGGCATCCTCAAAGCCTTTAACAACCCCACGGAGAAGACAGCTGATGAGGAGACAAAACGACAAGTGAAGGGTGCGCCACCTCTGCCTCCATCGCCTGCATTTCACATCGCTCGGAACAATATTGCCATCTAGTGACAGCTTGCATTCACAAGCTTGTAGAAATAATGGCACTGTTTAAATTATCGTTTAAAAAATGATCTATTCTTTGTGTTGTGCTTAATATACATATTTGAGTTGTTTGTTTGTGTGCGTGTGTGTGTAAATAATTGTTGCTTGTTTTTATGCTCTACAGCTTATGGAAAGGAAGGAGTGAAAATGAATTTTGTAGATCGTATTTTTGTTGGAGAGCTAACCAGCACCATAATGTGTGAAGAGTGTGAACACGTAAGAATTTCTCATTTGAAATGAACAATGTCCAAATACAAAGATTTTCAGATATGGGATACGGTAGTCTCTCTTAATACCAAAATGTAATATGTTTACATGCTTCACTCCTAGATTTCCACAGTAAAGGAAGCCTTCATTGACATTTCCCTTCCCATTATAGAGGAAAGGGTGAGAGCAGCCTTTATTTCTCATTCCACAATAAAAAAAAAAATCTTCTTCTTTGTTGTACTTCCATTTAATAATCTGTCCCTGCATTGCATGTCCTGAGCTTTCTTTTGAGGGTTTGTCTATTTTCTTTCCCAGATCTCTAAGCCCACAAACCCTGGTAGACTGGTGAAAAGTGGGCGGGAGCAAGGCGGTCTGGTCTCTCATGATGACTCATCAGCTGCCCACTCACAAGCCAATCGAAACAGCAGGAGGTTGAGTGGACAGGTAGGTGGAGCCATTATTATAAGAGAAGCATTCTTCTTCTTATACACTAGAACCGGTTTATCATTTAAACGTTTGTAGTGTGTAAGATTTTTTTTATTTTTTAAGAAATGTCTTATTTTCACCAAGGCTGTATTTTATTTGATCAAAAATACAATAAAAACAGTTCTATTGTAAAATATTATTGCAATTTAAAATTGTTTTCCATTTGAATGTATTTTAAAATGTAATTTTTAATTCAGAAAATCTGATCCTTCAGAAATCATTCTAATATGCTGATTTGGTGCTCAAGAATGGTTTCTTACTATTATTATCAATGTTGAAAACAGTTTTTTTTTGTTTTTGTGAAGACTGTGATATATGGAAGTAAAATAATGCCAGATGTTTTTGAAATAAAAAAGCCTGTTGAATTGCACTACTTGAAAAAAATATGCATTGCATTAACCATGATTGCATTTTAATGCATTGTATTTTTAGGGCTTGCATTTATATGGGCTGAAATTCAACATGGTTGTATATTTAAGCTGTGAATATTTCAATTCAAAACATTTCAAACACATTTTCATTAATACAAATTCAATAAATGGTAAATGGACTGCATTTATATAGCGCTTTTTAACAGACCAATGGCCATCCAAAGCGCTTTACATATTGCCTCACATTCACCCATTCACTCACTCATTCATACACTGGCGGTGTCAGCCATGTAAGGCGCCATCCAGCTCGTCAGGAGCAGCTGGGGTTAGGTGTCTTGCTCATGGACACCTCGACACTTGGTCAGGTGGAACCGGGATCGAACCACCAACCTTCGGTTTGCAGACAATCTACATGAACCACTGAGCCACTGCCGCCCCAATAATCCATATTCTCCTTTCATATTTCACTTCCAAAATATTCAAACTGTTTAAAAATACAACCTATAATATTCAACAGGCAATTTTCGGTCTGTTTTATTTCGCTTTACAAATTCGCTCCACAATTCAGTGGTTCAAATTCGACAGCAAATTCGATGGCAAATTCGACATTGAATCAGGGACTGGAGGAAAAGCAATAGACTACCGATGTATTATATCTATCTGCTGTTAGTCGCCCTCACCAGTAGGTGGTGCAAGCGCAACGTGTGTTGACAACATCAAAGCAACAGACAGAGACGAAACTTTCATAAAACATCATTTGCTGAAATGGACCGAGTGGTGAGTGCGAGTTATTATGAGTGTATATATAGTATATAACGTACATGTTGAAAAGGCTGATTAAGACACAAATTATCACACAGCGTTTACTCAAGTTTCTTATGATCGACTTTTTACAGCGTTCAAAAGGAAGGTGATTTTCTGATTAATCCAGAATTCCCTCGCCTTTAGCATTGATATAGGCCTAAATACTTTGCAGTCACGTCACTACCATGGATACCTGGCGGGCAAAAGGCAAACTGAGAGAATGAAGTACTTGCCAGCCAGTACTAGTGACATCGTGCAAAGTATGAATTAATAGGATCTTGCCAGGACGTCGCCAGTATTAATATACAAAAGTTGGTGTTTTGAGGTGTAAACGATCGTCGCCTGCATGCCAGATAGTTGTGCGATTGGATGCACAATAACCACATTTTGTCAGCGTTTGTTGCGCGCCAGGTATCCATGTTAGTGACATGACTGCAAAGTATTTAGGCCTATATCAATGCTAAAGGCGAGGGAATTCTGGATTAATCAGAAAAATCACCTTCCTTTTGAACGCTGTAAAAGTCGATCATAAGACACTTGAGTAAACGCCGTGTGATGATTTGTGTCTTAATCAGCCTTTCAACATGTAGTTATATACTATATATACACTCATAATAACTCGTACTCACCGCTCGGTCCATTTCAGCAAATGATGTTTTATGAAAGTTTCGTCTCTGTCTGTTGCTTTGATGTTGTCAACACGCGTTGCGCTTGCACCACCTACTGGTGAGGGCGACTAACAGCAGATAGATATAATACATCGGTAGTCTATTGCTTTTCCTCCAGTCCCTGATTCAATGTCGAATTTGCCATCGAATTTGCTGTCGAATTTGAACCACTGAATTGTGGAGCGAATTTGTAAAGCTAAATAAAACAGACCGAAAATTGCCTGTTGAATATTATAGGTTGTATTTTTAAACAGTTTGAATATTTTGGAAGTGAAATATGAAAGGAGAATATGGATTATTGAATTTGTATTAATGAAAATGTGTTTGAAATGTATTGAATTGAAATATTCACAGCTTAAATATACAACCATGTTGAATTTCAGCCCATATAAATGCAAGCCCTAAAAATACAATGCATTAAAATGCAATCATGGTTAATGCAATGCATATTTTTTTCAAGTAGTGCAATTCAACAGGCTTTTTTATTTCAAAAACATTTGGCATTATTTTACTTCCATAGTGATACATTCAGGGTTCTTTGGTGAATAGAAAGTTAAAAAAGAACAGCATTTATTTAAAATAGAAATCTTTACTGTCACTTTTGATCAGTTTAATCCATCCTTATTTTCTTTATTCATTTTGAATGGAAGTTTACGTGCTTCCTTGTTTTTAATATAACTTAATGTGTGTGTCGATATGATCAGAAGCTACAAGGTCGCCATTCATCCACTTCTCATGATGAGAGAGGTGCAGACTCGGTTTCTAGCCGACAAGAGGAGGAGCTCTGCGTGGCTGGTCGTGGCCTGGCCAGTTACCGGGTGGATACGATGGGCAGCCAATCAGACTGCAGTGAGAAAGACTCCAACCTCCAGGACAGCAGTAATGATGCAGACAGCGAGGCCTCTGAGAGCGAATGGTCTCCTCGAATCCCATCTGTGTCCAGTCATAGTATCACATCAGATAAAGACTTAACCACCACGACTGCAACCATAACGGCACACAATCCAAGTCTAAAACCTAACCTGAGCCCGAGTCCCACTCCCTTAGCCTCCGTTAGACCTCAGCAGGGCGGCGCTGTAGAGCAGCTTGTCAGTGCTGTGTCCAAGCTGGGACTTGTGCACACTTCCACCGACACTCTACCTGTCAACCACAGCCCAGAGGAACCAACCGAAATCCGGGAGAGAGATCGCCAGCACCACCAAGGGGCCTTCCAAGCACTCTGTCACAGCTACACCCCCAGCTCTAAAGAGTGCTCTGTACAGTCCTGTCTTCATCAGTTCACCTCTGTTGAGCTGCTCATGGGAAACAACAAACTGCTTTGTGAGAATTGCACTGAGAGGAGGCTGAGACAGATGAAGAGGAGTGGTATGTATTCTCACACCACATACCACTATTCTGTTTTCAACTTTGATAATAATTATAAAATGTTCCTTGAGGACCAAATCATTTAAAAAATATATTGAAATAGAAAACCACTTATAGAAAAGTTATTTTAAATTATAATAATATTTCACAATACTTCTGTTTTTACTGTATTTTTTTTATAAATGCAGCCTTGGTGGGCATAAGATACTTTTTTTTTAAACAATGAAATCTTTGAAATGTAGTGTATGACAAAAACAAATGGGCCACCCCTCCAAATCATTGAATGCAGGTGTTCCAATCACTTCCATGGCCACAGGTGTATAAAATCAAGCACCTAGGCATACAGACTGCTTCTACAAACATTTGTGATAGAATGGGTCACTCTCGGGAGCTCAGTGAATTCAAGGGTGGTAAGTTGCCACCTGTGTAATAAGATAGGTTGCCACCTGTGTAATAAGTCCATCCGTGAAATTTCCTCACTAGTAAATATTCCACAGTCAACTGTTAATGCAACTATAAGTGGAAGCAATTGGGAACAACGCCATGTTTTTCAGGGGTTGGGCTTGGCCCATTAGTTCCAATGAAAGGAACTCTTAATGCGTCAGCATACCAAGACATTTTGGACCATTTCATGCTCCCAACTTTGTGGGAACAGTTTGGGGATGACCCCATCCTGTTCCAACATGACTGCACACCAGTGCACAAAGCAATGTGTGGAGGAACTTGACTGGCCTTTACCTCAACCCTATAGAACACCTTTGGGATGAGTTAGAGCGGAGACTGCGAGCCAGGCTTTCTCGCCCAACATCAGTGCCTGACCTCACAAATGCGCTTCTAGAAGAATGGTCAAACATTCCCATAAACACGCTAATAAACCTTGTGGAAAGCTTTCCCAGAAGAGTTGAAGCTGTTATAGCTGCAAAGGGTGGGCCAACTCCATATTAAATTAAGAATGGGATGTCAGTAAAGTTCATGTGCATGGAAAGGCAGACGTCCCAAAACTTTTGGCAATATAGTGTATATGTGTGTGTATTTACAACTAGGGATGCACCGAATCCAGGATTCGGGTTCGGATTCGGCCGAATATTGGGCTTTTTGATGGGGTTCGGTTTCTGCGAATCTCAGAATTTTTTTCCACCGAACCCGAACCCTAGGATTGCACTATGTGCGCCCCACTGGTCGAACGTAATGACGCTGCCGTTGAAAGTGAAAATGGAACTCATGAACAGAAAACGTGGCAGTAGGCTACTTTAAGTTAAAAAAAAGCGATTCAAGTCGAGCTACATGTTCAATTTGCAATACCGATTTGTCTCGTGATGACAAGGACCCTAAACAATTAGCCGCTGTTAAATCATTTGCGTATGAAACATCCGAGTATACGAGTTGTGCAGCCTCGGAAGCGCCTTTAATTTGCTTTAAGTAGCTGTCAGGAGCTTGTACTACTTCTGCATTTTTCTGTCGAAATGGTCCCACACAGTAAGCTTTTCCATTGCTTCATTTTGCGATATATCTGGTTTGTGGTTGCACATGTCGGCGCTCCGTGAGTGAACAAATAACAGCTATACAGCATATTTTTCTTAACCAACGTGATATGCGAGGCCCGGGGTCAGTTGCTGTAGTGACGAAAAATATGTTGTTTATGTGAATATTAAAAATATAAAAAATAAATCTTATAGCCTATCCATTTTAACAGCAATGAGTTAAGTTAAACTGTAACTGAACTGCACAGTGCACCTATTTTGAAATAGCCTATATGTTCTAAATTATGAATTGGTAAAAAGCTTTTGTCAAAAAACCTGTATTCACTTGAGTTAGTTTGGACTACTCTCTCAGTAGCCACGTTTTCATTACATATTTGCTTTTGCGTTATTCTAGCCTACTGAATGTCGATAAAAACTAGGCTTCTGCGAAAACGGTGCACGCTTCCATTAACTGATGTTATGCGCAGTGCCGTCGCTGGCCGTTGTGATGCCCTAAGCGCGATCACTTGCTGATGGTGAATGACCATCACTTGGTGCTGGTCATTCTTGGTGCCCTACACGCAGCACGTGAAGCGCGTTATGGGAGCAGCGGGACTGGTAAGGCGACTAAAGCGTTTTTTTCCACTCGTGATAAGTCATTCCATATGCCATGCACGTAAGTTGGTAGATGTTATTCAATCATTAATTCAAATTAAAAGCGAAATGTTTGAATTTGCATGGTGGTAAGTTTTTTTAACCATTTCGTTATTTTGCCCTTGAATTTCGTTTGTTAGAATTATGAACCGAATTTAGAAATTATTTTGAAATTAAAAACTTTGCGTTTAATAACTAAAATGATTTTTACTCGTTCCGTTTTCAATGAGCACGGATTTCTAGTGTAGCCTTTTACTTGAATGTCTTAAGTAGTCTAATATCTATAGTTTCAGAGGCAGCTAAAATCAGAATTTAAATGGCCTGAATAAAGCTCTCTACGAGCCTGATGTGCGGTGCCGCACTAAGTGACATATATGCGCGTGAATCGCTGTCACATGCGCAATCTCGCGCAAAGAAAAATATAGTAAGTTAGCCTACTGCATAATACAAATCTAACCAGCAGAATAATACAGCATCGCGTGCACTTTTAGCTAGGCTATGTCTTTTAACTATTATAGTATTTTGAAGGACATAAACTTTAACTAGCTTTTTACATCAAGTCATTTGTCACTACCTTGCGTAAGGCCCCGTGCGGTCGCACACTTGGCACAGCCCTTGCGACGGTACTGACTTCGTTAATGTGTTTACTGTGATGATGGACTGAGGATGGGAGAAGGATTCGGTATTCGGTTTCAGATTCGGCCGAATCTTAGCCAGTGGATTCGGTATTCGGCCGAACCCCAAAAATCTGGATTCGGTGCATCCCTATTTACAACTACACTGACCACTAAAAGATGTTCAGTTAATGGGTATATACTGAAAAAAGGTTGTTCAATGATGCTTGGTGTAGTGAAATACACCAGTAAAATCAAACAAACATTTGGCCATATTCATGAAATATAGGTCAAACCAATTCTGTGGAAGTTGTTCATAAAATCCATTTCAGTCTGGCAATTTATGGACAAATGACTGCTTTTGATTTATGAAGGCTCAAGGTCTAAAATTTAGCTGTTTTAACAGAAATCAACATTAACAATTATAATGTTGTTAACAAAATTTTAATTTTGTTGAATATAAAACATCCTAAAAAAAAGTTTTGCCCAAGAACTATGCGTCTGCCATTTTGCTAAGCATTACAATTTCTTCTGTAAATATCTGACTATTTATTAGTCACCTTTATACTCTCTGTGGTGTAGTCAAGATTTAGAACTAACACTCACAATTAACACTTGGGTGGTAAGATATCAAAAGCCTGAGTGTGTAGTTCTCCTTACACCATTTGTTGCATTTCACTTGTTTTATATGTATATTTCAGATAAGAAGGCTGAGAAAGTGTACACCAGTGCCCGTAAACAGATGCTCATCTCGGCGCTTCCTCCAGTGGTCACTCTTCACCTTAAGCGCTTTCATCAGGTCAGAATCCTCAGTATAAGCACTTACAGAAGTTGCACTCATCATTTGTGTTGCATAAGTACTCTGTGTCGTTTCAGCCATGTTGTTAATCACTGTTAGACAAAGAATGTACATTTTAATTTGATTAAATGCTCATTGTCGTCTTCAGAGTCTATTAACAGAGCATACTTTCAAAAGAAAATAAACTCTAGGGTGAAAAAAAAATCTATAATTTTTTTCCGAGCAAGGTTATGTTGTGTGCTTCATTGTGTGGTGATGTACTGATTGAACTGTCTTCACTTTTGCAGGCTGGGATGAATCTGAGGAAAGTTAATAGACATGTGGACTTTCCTCTTATGTTGGACCTGGCTCCTTTCTGCTCTGCCACTTGTAAGGTACTGATCGGAGTTATACATATCAGTCAAGATTAGTGATTTATGAATCCGTTCTTCAATGTGTAAGTGTGCAGTATTAATTAAGTATTTATGTGTGTGGCAGAACCTGTGGTCGGGAGAGCGTGTGCTTTACAGCTTGTATGGCATTGTGGAACACAGTGGATCAATGCGAGGGGGGCATTATGCAGCCTATGTGAAGGTTCGCACAACTCAGCGTAAACCTGAGCAGCGCCGGAACCAGTCAGGTACAATGCCGCCCAGGCAGTATATAGTTTTCATGTGTGCGTCAATATGTTTCCTTATAGCTGTTTCTGAAAGGCCTGAATAACCTGTGGATAAACAAATGGTTGGTTGCATCCCAGCATTGGCCCCCCATTCACAGTAACCTTGAAGATGCAGCTCGTTCAGTAAAGGCCAAGCCCGATTTGTTTGTTGTTGATGATAAATAGATGCGTTCTTCTACACTCAAGGAAAGAGCCTGCCTTTCAGCACCATTTGGAACGGAGAGTGAAAAGCCCACGGAGAGCTGTGAGAAAAGATTGTGCACACATATCTAACTATTGTAGTGCACAAATTCAAGCTGAATTGTTGTGAGAGTTGAGAGTGCAAGACTCTTCGAATGGCAGCAGGGCTTGAAAATACAGTCTATTTTACAGTCGTCTTTCTTGTGTTTGCGTTTAAAGGACCAGAAAAGACAAAAGTGAAAAAAGAGCGTCAAATTGGTACGGATGTGTAAATAATTTGTGAAGTATCAAGAGGATCGATCCTCGGTTATTTCAGTTATTATGGAGTTATTTCATCCTAAATAAAGCCAAAGCCAAATGTGGCAGTTTTATTAGAATGGTTTTAGTTGATGATTGTTTAGGTCTACTGAAATGAAAAATTCTGTCATTCATTACTCACCCTCATGACATTTCAATACCGCAAGACCTTCGTTCATCTCCGTACACAAATGAAGATATTTTTGGTGAAATCCCAGAGCTCTCTGACCCCTCTATAGACAGCTATTTAATTAACACTTTCAAGGCCCAGAAAGCTAGGAAAGACATTGTTAAAATCTTCCATGTGACTCCAATGGTTCAATCTTAATTTTATGAAGCAACAAGAATACTTTTTGTGTGCCAAAAAACAAAATAATGACTTTATTCAACAATTTCTTCTAGTCTGTGTCAGACTCTTAAGCTGTTGACGCAGTGTAAACAGTGCAGTGTTTCCTAGTTCTACGGCAGAATGACTCGTGCGCATGCATCGTGGTTATCACGTGAACAGCGTCGGCCAATGGTAAGCCATCGTTCTGGAAACGCTGCGGTCTTTATGTTGCGTCAGCAATGTTAGAGTCTGACACAGGATAGAAGAAATTGTTGAATAAAGTTATTTTGTTTGTCGCTTCAAAAAATTAAGATTGAACCACTGTAGTCACATGGACGATTTTTACGATGTCTTTCCTACCTTTCTGGACCATGAAATTGTTAGTTAAATAGCTACGGAGGGGTCAGAGAGCCCTCGGATTTCATAAAAAATATCTTCATTTGTGTTCTGAAGATGATCGAAGATCTTACGGGTTTGGAACGACATGAGGATGAGTAATGAATGACAGAATTTTTGGGTGAACTAACCCTTTAAAGATTAAATGATTGCTTTAAAATATAGTGTTAAATGCCTATAAATCAAATATTACAATTATTTTAAATAGAAATTGATTCCACATCAAGTTGATTGTTACACATTTTAATTTCAATGTGTATAAATATTTATGATTACAAGTTTTAATATTAGATGTGATTTTAATGTGATCTTTACTTGGTTGTGTTTCAGTGTTTAATGCTAACACTGATAATAAGAAGCGCAATCTGGATTTTCCTTCAACCTCATCTCAGCCACTTCTCTGTATGTTTTTTAGGTTCCAGAGAGGCCAGTTCAGCCCCACAAGGCCAGTGGGTGTATGTTAGCGACACCAACGTACAGACTGTACCGGAGTCCAGAGTGCTGAACTCTCAAGCTTATTTACTTTTCTACGAAGAACTGCTGTAGAGCCATGCGGCCGCGTGAATGCGACACGATCCAGATGAATGCAACAGGCAATATCAGCTCAGACAACTGCGAGCGCTTGCATGCCTATATCCCTGTATTTTAATGTAGGAAGGATTCCATATACTAAAAGCTTGGACTTTTGACTCATCCATTACTCAAGGTGATTTGAATTCAAATTGGGAGCCAATACTATTGATGTAAAATATTATTCAGAAATTTAAGTTATTTATATTTTACAGCTAATATTTGAGCTTAACATTATTTTTTGTGTGTGTTCATTTTGCAGGAGAAATTGCCAAAGAGTAATTTAGGGTAATATGTATAGAATATATAATATGAGAGGGAGGATTGTGCCAAAAGAGTCTATAACCTTTGTTGTGAAAGGGAAACTCCGCACAATATGCAGCTGATGCTTTCAAAGCTCTTTAAACCTGTCATATTCTGCACTGCACAAACAACATGTCATGATTTGTTAGCAGGCAATATTACATTCACAAGGCTGACTGATAACAATATAATAAATTATAAATTGTTGATTTTCTTTCATTTATTTTTGTTAACACATTTAACTTTGATTTGCTAGATCAAGACTAATTTTTCATCTTTTTTAAATGTATCAATAGTTTGATTCAAAGGGCCCTCATGTAAGATTTTATGAATTTACAACTGAGATATAACATATTTCTCAATATCAATTGGTTAAGGAGCAGTATTCCTGGACTTTGCCTCATGCCTAACTAAATATGAATAGACATTTTTTTTATATTATTATTTTTCAGACATGACTACATCAGATCAGTGCCTACAGTTTATGAAGGCTGAGATTGTTTGTGCATGCCTTTAGCAAAATATTAAAGAGAACGATTTGTGTATATACCGATTAGAAATATTCATAATTGTATGTAAAACACCATAGATTTGTGTGGTGTGTAAGGCTTCAGGGTCCCTCAAGCTGTTCTTTTGCTTGAATTTTGTGAATATAATCTAGTATAAATCGTTTAAAATAATTTAAATACATTTAGTTGACAAAAACCTGAGTGGGCTGTCGGGTTATTTACGGGTGTCTCTCTCTCTCTCTCTCTCTCTCTCTCTCTCTCTCTCTATCTCTCTCTCTCTATCTCTCTCTCTCTCTCTCTCTCTCTCTCTCTCTCTCTCTCGATGTTGTCGACCATTAGTCTCCACTGTCACCACAAATCCCAGGATGCCATTTTCACTCTGTCCACGGCTGCGATGCGGCATGACGGGTGAAAAGGCGTGCTGTTTTAGACCATGTCACTGACTGGTGAAGAGGAGGTGGGTGTGGAATCCAGAAAAGGGCAACGTCCGAAACGATCCTGTCGTCCAGCCTTCCTCCTCTCCTCATTCTATGACATTCAAATCAAGATGTTAGACACTGATCAGTTACAACCGAGTGTAAAGACACCAACAAGAGTGCACATTCTTTGTGAAGCACGTGTCTATTTTTAAAGCTGGGCTCTGGTTTTGGGATGTTGTTGCGAGTGATTTAATGTGAGTTAATGATAGGATGTGTTCCCTCAGTCTGAACTGACAGAGAAACCTGATCTGGTAGACGGGTGGAGATGCTTTTGCTTTCAAAAGAACCCGCTGAATGTGAAGACATGTCAGGGTGGAAAAGGGTTTTTGCTTCTCTTCATAGCTTCAGGGCAGACATAACAAGTGGTTAGAGATGATGCTTGTTATCTTTTTTGACCCAGCTGTGTTTCTGGTTTACTCGACAACATGTAACCTCTTCTGTCATTCTTGCAAATGCAACTCTGTCTGTTTGGGGGGGGCAGCACAGTGTTATGCTTGTCTGAGGCTAGGTGAATAATATTCCGTCAGTAGACACTAGAAACTAGAAGTGTACGACATGAATCGATATGATGGATAGGATATCAGCTCTATTTAAGTGATGCCATCTCATTTCTTGCTATTGAACCAGTCCTAGTGTACGCATTTATCTGTTATTATGCACTGAAGATGCCAGAGAGGTTATCTGGAATGTTGGGTGTATTCAACTCTTGGGTGCTTTACATTATTCTTAGTTTGTTGAAGGTTTGTCCTTAAAATTCCTTCTTTGCACACAAGCTTCAGTAGCAGTGTGGTATTGAAGTGTCGATCAATACCACATGCCGCTTTTGTCTTTGAGAATAAATTCAGGAATCACAAATGTAACCAGAGAACCTAAAAGAAAGGACTTAAATTCTTAGAAAAATATATGTCTAGTACGTTTGTTGTCAGTATATGGGAACTGGACAATTTGAGATTATATAACCGGTCCAATTATTGGACCAATTTTTCCAACATTTTAATGGCATTTTCCCATTACTATTTAATACATTTAAATGGTACAGTAGTAAGACAAATTCCATGTAGTCTCTAAATTAGTATAAGGACCTAAAAACCACTTCCATAATAATAATCTTTAAAAACTATTTACATATATATATTTTATAAGGCCGCTGAAATCGCTCCAATGGCGGCAGCGAAGAGCGGGCGAAGGAATTTGCACGTTCGGTGTTCTCAGCAGGGCAAAATGGATCTAATTCCAATTCCTCTTTATCTGACTCCATTTTATTATAATTTAGAATTTAGATTAGAATGCCAATTTGGTTATTTGGTCATTTATGTTTAATAGTTAGACACACATTTAATTATTCCGTTTAACCCTTTGTGGAAAGTACCTATTCATGATCTCATAGAGATCGTTAATAATTCCAGAGTAAGTCAGAATAAATCAAAATGTAACAATTTATTAAACAGTCAGGTATAATTCCAATTACATAATCAATTCAAAGATCCTCAACACATCGAATACTCTTAAGTAAAGAGATGCGTTCCTGACTTTCCATAGGTTACATAACGTTGGCTGGACACAACGTTACGGGCGAATCTGATTACAATATTGCGCCCTGACTCTTCTGCTACTGCCTTAAGTATTCAGACCTGACAATAACTTCTTTCAAATGGTAACATATGTTAACAAAGGGAATTTACATTTAATCACTGTCTCAGACCTGTATTGACAAAAGACCAAATGGTTGAAAGTCACACCTACCATACTATGCAACATCTCTTTAAACTCTTAAAACCATTGTTATCTTCTTGAATATTTCTGTGGGGATGAGATATTTGTACCAGTCGCACTAAGACATTTTCAATGATATCAAACACATATATACTGTTGAGTATTTGTTCATTTTTAGATCATATAGATTTTGGGTATATTTCCAATAGTCACAGCCTGAGGGGAAGTAGGATGGGGGGAGAAATAGATACATGTAAATTAGAGCCATTATTAGCTGATTCACTCAGCGTGACGTCGTCTGCAAAAAGTGTCCTTTGTCCTCTTTTTAGGTGTTCCATGTGATCAATGCATGAGGGTCTAAAGGGTGGGGGAGTTTCAGGTGAAGGAAATACATGTAAATTAGACCCATTCATTGATACACTCAGCGTGATGTCATTTGCAAAAAGTGTCCCTTGTCCTCCCAGACAATCTGGCGTTACAGCCTTTCAATTTCTAATATGCAGAGGTGTCACAATGCTGGGGTCCGTTCTTCGTACATTGCTGACTCAGTTACCTGGATCAGTTTGTACGCCAGATTGTGTACATTGACCTCACTCACTGGAAGTGATCGCGTGCTTTAAGGCAATTGGACAATTATATAAATACCGCACAAACTGATCGTTTCGTGTCATGAGACATCAATGTGTCGTCATGAGCCGCAGTGTTTAATATGGATTTGTCTGTGCATGTTTTTTTTTTACCCTGATAGATTTTGCTACCATTCACATGCATTATACACGTGATAGACTGCAATGGTTGGAGTTAAAAATCTTAATTTGTGTTTTACTGAAGAAAAAAAACTAAGTCACCTATATCTGGGGTGCCCTGGGGGTAAGCAGATAAACATCACATTTTCATTTTAGGGTGAACTATTCCTTTAAACCTGCTTGGGAGCAGGCTTATTTCATGTAAACAGGATTAGATTGCTTTTTAAGGAGCATTGATACTTAAAATATGTCCCAGCCACTGCTACTTTATTACAAGAGTTTTATTTCGCCAGGTGTCTTTTTTAGCCAGAGATCAGTTATCATCACAATTAGAAGATCTGGGATCTATCAAATCATCTCTGATGTATTTAAGCAAGGCACGGAGAACGGACCCCTGGTCCTACTTTTTTATAGATTAATTGTCAGTTTTGTTGTTGTTGTTTTTTAAAAGGGTGCTTGATTGCCCCTTCTTACAAGATGTAAAATAAGTCTCTGATGTCCCTATAGCATGTATGTTAACTTTTAGATCAAACTACCCCACAAATAATTTTTTATAACCTGTTAAAATTGTCACTTTTTGAGAGTGAGCAAAAACATGCAGTTTTAGTGTGACCCTTTAAATGTAAATGAGCTGCTGTTCATGGGGCGGAGCTTGAAGAACTCCAGTTAGCAGTACTGAATCTGATAACTAACCTCATGCAGATGGGCAATGAAACTGTTCTTTTATGTTCAAACCAGACTCAAGAAGTGACAACGTATAGAATGCAACAAGATGTTCCTGAATGGTTAACGTTAGTTGATGAATTTATCTAGCTGATGTGGAGGTAACTATCTTCAAGTCATTGATTAGCATATTCTGTCATTATAATCTATAAATGCTCAACATGGCCTTTGTTGTGTGTTCTTGGGTGCGGGTAATGTTTATGTAAATTTAAGGGTTAGTGATGTCACTAACCCGGGAGGAAGCTTGTGTAACGTTAGTCCCTATATTGTCACTACTGGTTTTTTGTAAATACAAACGTTTGAAAACAAACAGCTTGTTATTACCAAAGTGCCAACATAACTTTATAAAACTGTACCAGTCCTTGATTCTGATTTGTCAATAGCTATGTTTTATTCACGATAAAACCATAGGCTGTAAAAAAAAAAAAGAAAATAGATATATACACATAATGTTACATCTCTATGGCTATGACCACTTCACCCACTGTTCGGTGTATCACTACACAACACAACTTTCGGGGGGTGGAACTTGGTACAAATTAGCCCTGTTTCCACCGAAATTACCCGGAACAATTTGTACCAGGAACTTTTTTTTACAGGAACTTTTTCCCCCCCAGACCTGCTACTGTCTGCGTTTCCACCGCGGTCTAAAGTACCGTGAAAATTAGGCAAATTATTAGTCCGGTGATGTAGGATTGCGCGCGACTGCTCCTCCAAGTCACCGACGGACAGTAATAATTTTTGCGTGACACTGTATGCAACAATAACAAGTATGGAGGATTTTCAAACAGCGCTGCTTTTGCTGGTTATACTGGTTTACTAAAGAGGTAGCCTAGTTAACAAAACGGCGGAAAAGAGAGCACTGATACTAAAGCGTATTCTGCTTAAAGTGTGTAAAGCTAGATTTAAAATAAGACAACGTATGTTATTATCAGCTATTATGGACATTGACCGTGAGATGGCGGAAGTGCCGCTTCGAGAAAACAGTGCCGCATTTTGCGCCAGGCCCTACTGTATTTCCCCCTCCGATAGTATCTTGCTCTTCAAAAGTATTGCTCTCTCTGTCCGGTGGCACGCGTTCGTATATATATATATATATATATATATATATATATATATATATATATATATATATATATATATATATATATATATATATATATATATGCTATTAAATAAAAATATATATCCAGCGGCATGTGCTGTCGAAGAAACTCGCTGTCCGCTGGAGATGCCTCAGAAAGCTGAAATTGAAATAGAAAGCTGAAATTGTTCTGTGTATGTGTAGGACATATATATCAAAAAAGTGTCAATATCACCTTCATGTTTCAGTGACGATAAAAGAATGCCTTCATAGAAAATACTGTTTATTAAATATTAGCCTACAATTATAACAATTATACACTGACGGCCGCTGGAGATGCTACTACACTGACATCTGGCGGTGAACGTCCACGGCCGCTGGAGATGCCACCGGAAGTGCCGCTTCGAGAAGCCAGTGCCGCATTTTGCGCTTGCTCTTTCTCGGGAAATATTTACCCGGAACTTCATTTAGACCCTGGTTCCTGCGGTCGAAACACACCGAGTAACGTTACCACCCCAAAGTTCCTAGTTCCTGGGGAAAGTTCCTGCGGTGGAAACGCGGCCTCTGTTGCTGACTCATTCATAAAGACAGTCTTTGTCACCATCTAATGGCGTAACAATGTAACTTACCTTGCTTTTCATGGCCAAGGACTATTTTTGCCAGCGGAAGGAAGGCTTTTAGTGATTTTACTTCACGAAAGTTGCACTGATACATATTTTTTTTTGCTTTAATATTTGTGTTGTGTGATAACCGTTTTATAAAGCAACAAGGCACTCGAATAAGCTCGTACCTTATTGCTTACTTGTTGGGGTGGTAGGCATTCAAATATTGAATTTGGCAGTGGGGGGAATCAAACAGATTGTCAAACAGAATCAAACAGATTGTCAGCTGCTAACTTTCATCCTACCATAGAGTTGATGATATGCAGAAATTTGTATATATAAAACAAACAAGCATCACATTTTACAATATTTTTAAAGTGGTAACGTTAATCATTAAGCATTTTTCCTTGCTGTGTTCAGATAATTTCAGTTAACGTTATTCTTTTTAGTTTAACACAGTATGTTATGTTTTTATATTATTACTGTTGCTATGTTAAAAAATATAATACCAATCATGAAAAAATATGTATAGGAATAGTTTTTATTATTTAATTTTTATATGATCTCCATGTATATCCACTAGAGGGCCGGTCGGGTGAGGTCACTGTGTTGCTTGCATTGTTTCCGGGTCATCATTCCATCGCCATTTTACTGGTGAGAAGTGGAGAGGTAAGAAATCGCAACGTGTCTGTAAATCTTAAGAGAACTCCTTTAGAGTCCTGTGCTTTTCATTGGGATCCATTGCGGCGATTAGTAATCTAGTCAGTTTTGTGCGTTTAAACGGCGTTGAATATTTTTTTTAATGAAAGTAAATGTTGTAGACGCGCGGCCTAACGCTTGCATAGCCATTTTTTTACGACGACGGTTGTGTTAATTTAATTCCTGTCATAATAATAATCATCAGTGAAATACAAAAAGGTAATGCACATAAAGACTGTAAAGCAAGCGGCATGCATTTTAGGGGTGCATATACCATCCTAGGTTTTGCTGTAACGTTAGTCTGTTTGCGCTTGTTTTTCTTTGCTGTTTTCGTAACTGCAGCTGTGCGGGTTACATTACACAAATAATGATCCGCAAGGAAAAAGGTTTTGTGTTTCATGTCCTTATATGTAACGCTATAAACGTTTCATTTGCCATCACCCTTTGTTCCCTGTTAATTATGTGCAAATAAAGTGTTTCATGCACATCTGATAATGCTTCAATATATCAGTGCTACATAATCTGACAAACAGGCTTTTGGCACAGGAATCACGAGGTGAGAGATGTGGGACCAGGGAGGACAACCCTGGCCTCAGTGGCCCCTGGGCTCGCAGCAGCAATGGATGCAGTCATTTCAGCATCAGCAGGATCCAGGTTAGACCGTATTTCTTATCTGACTGAGATAACATATGTAGATAGTGTGTTTGAGCTGCTGAGTTTTGTGTGTGTTTTGCAGGACAAGTGGACTGGGCTGCTCTAGCACAAGCATGGATAGCACAGAAAGAATCCACTGGAGGGGTTGCCGACCAGCCAGGGATTCAGCCCAATGGCCAGGAGCTGCAGAACATGGAACCTCCAGCCCATAATAACCATAGTGCCTTTCCAGGCGAACCCAATTTTAGCAGGGGTTGGCAACCAGGTGAGAGACATGTTTCGCTTTGACCATGGGATTTTTAAAGAGATTGTCAATAATAAATAAAGAGTAAGCCATGCATCCAGTTTAAAGCCCTATTTGGGCGGGACTAGTTTTACATGGGGAGGTGGGGGTAAAGTAATTTTACCTCAGGATGTCTACTTAATAATGCCCAATTCGCACTGGATAAGTCATCTCTGTAAAACTAGCAGAAGTGGGAGGGGTTACTCACTTTTCGCACCACAGTAACCTCCTTGTCATCATGTGCGGTTGTTTCCTGTTATCACGTGCATATATATATATATATATATATATATATATATATATATATATATATATATATATATATATATATATATATATATATATAATATAATATAATATAATATTTGTGTTAATTAAAACAGTTAGGTCCAGTCTAACGATTCTGACTCTAGACACTTATCTAGAGATAAAAGAAGTGTTGTGCCTCTAATAAGTGCTTTCGATCTTTTTGCTTTAAATGGTATGCGGAAAATACTGGAGGTTTGGCATAGAATTGTCCCACTACCTACAACTCAACCGAATGCTTCAAGCACCTCCATGCTTGCAAAACGTGCCAAAAACTACTTTTCAACAGGAAATGACGGCATTTTACCGTACATTTTTACAGCACTATTTTAACGGGATTAGTATTACCTGAGGTCATTTTTCTGGACCTTTTTACAGAAGGTAAAAATCTCTGTAGTCTTTACTGACATTGTCCGTAATGATCATCGAGATGGCTCATTCGGACTGTACTAAAATCACAGAGAACCTCTGGTAATAATTACTTTACCCCCACCTCCCCATGTAACACTAGTCCCGTCCGAATAGGGCTTAAGTCTCATTGCTGACTGCATTTTGTCATGCCATTAAATGTACATTTTCTAAATGCATCTTGTCTTGTGAACAGTTAATCTATGCATGTTTCATTTGTATGCATGTTTAATAAAATGTCATAACTCGATCTTCTGATGAAACGACAGACTTCTGTGGTGTTGTATGTCTGCTTAAACCCGACCCTTTCTTACAATCGACAATAAGCTCTCATTCAGATCTCCTTCCATCCAGTCAACAACCAGTGGCTAGAACTAAGTTATTGTCCTACTAAATTCTCTTTGATGATGTATCACTCAGATGCTCTGTAACTACTCAATTGGAAGCAGAAGTAGCCCTGCAGCTAACTTAAGTGTTTCCAAAGGATCAACTTTGGTGATGCACGAAACCTGAAAGAAAGAAATTTCAGTTTTGGCCAAAATAGTTTTGAAGGGTTGAAATCATTTACTGAAACCATAATGCTTACAGGTCCTTCTAAAAAAAAATTGCATATTGTGATAAAAGTTCATTATTTTCCATAATGTACTGATAAAAATTAAACTTTTCATATATTTTAGATTCATTGCACACCAACTGAAATATTTCAGGTCTTTTATTGTTTTAATACTGATAATTTTGGCATACAGCTAAATTTTTGCATATTTCATCCGACAAATAAAAGAAAAGTGTTTTTAATACAAAAAATGTCAACCTTCAAATAATTATGTTCAGTTATGCACTCAATACTTGGTCGGGAATCCTTTTGCAGAAATGACAATTTTTTTGCAATCAGCCTGTGGCACTGCTGAGGTGTTATGGAGGCCCAGGATGCTTCGATAGCAGCCTTAAGCTCATCCAGAGTGTTGGGTCTTGCGTCTCTCAACTTTCTCTTCACAATATCCCACAGATTCTCTATGGGGTTCAGGTCAGGAGAGTTGGCAGGCCAATTGAGCACAGTAATACCATGGTCAGTAAACCATTTACCAGTGGTTTTGGCGCTGTGAGCAGGTGCCAGGTCGTGCTGAAAAACGAAATCTTCATCTCCATAAAGCTTTTCAGCAGATGGAAGCATGAAGTGCTCCAAAATCTCCTGATAGCTAGCTGCATTGACCCTGCCCTTGATAAAACACAGTGGACCAACAGCAGCAGCTGACATGGCACCCCTGACCATCACTGACTGTGGGTACTTGACACTGGACTTCAGGCATTTTGGCATTTCCTTCTCCCCAGTCTTCCTCCAGACTCTGGCACCTTGATTTCCGAATGACATGCAAAATTTGAGCGACAGTCCAGTGCTGCTACTCTGTAGCCCAGGTCAGGCGCTTCTGCTGCTGTTTCTGGTTCAAAAGTGGCTTGACCTGGGGAATGCGGCACCTGTAGCCCATTTCCTGCACACGCCTGTGCACGGTGGCTCTGGATGTTTCTACTCCAGACTCAGTCCAGTGCTTACGCAGGTGCCCCAAGGTCTAGAATCGGTCCTTCTCCACAATCTTCCTCAGGGTCCAGTCACCTCTTCTCGTTGTGAAGCGTTTTTTTGCCACACTTATTACTTCCCAGAGACTTCCCACTAAGGTGCCTTGATACAGCACTCTGGGAACAGCCTATTCGTTCAGAAATTTCTTTCTGTGTCTTACCCTCTCGCTTGAGGGTGTCAGTGATGGCCTTCTGGACAGCAGTCAGGTCGGCAGTCTTACCCATGATTGCGGTTTTGAGTAATGAACCAGGCTGGGAGTTTTTAAAAGCCTCAGGAATCTTTTGCATGTGTTTAGAGTTAATTAGTTGATTCAGATGATTAGGTTAATAGCTCGTTTATAGAACCTTTTCATGATATGCTAATTTTGAGCTGTATGCCAAAATCATCAGTATTAAAACAATAAAATACCTGAAATATTTCAGTTGGTTTGCAATGAATCTAAAATATATGAAAGTTTAATTTTTATCATTACATTATGGAAAATAATGAACTTTTATCACATTATGCTAATTCTTTTAGAAGGACCTGTAGTGCTTTTCTGATGCCTTTTTGTGTCTATCCACCCAGCTTAGATAAGCTACAACAGATAAACATGTGAGGCAGTGTAGATGCATTCATCATCAAAAATGATGCAAGTCTATTGTCAAATTTTGAAAGGTGGTTTGTTGCTAAACTTGTTAAGTTCATCACCTGATAACACAACACCTTGAACAGTCTATTGTGTTCAAGTACCCACATTTAACCTGGAATAAAGTCACAGATTTTTGTATTCTGTTTGAAAATAAACAAAGCACAGCCTCCCCAAAAGTTTTTTTTGTTTGTTTTTTTTATACATGGAAAAGTAGGTAGGACCTATACATTTGAAAACTGAACTTGCCATTGTTTGTTTTTTACTTCAACACACCAGTGCTGATCATAGTGCACAGCTGATATGTTAAAAGTGTTTAAATGATGGTCTTATTTGCGGATTGTTTATAGAGTGGGGAATGCATAGCCAGCCGCCTCCTCCTCCCCCTCCAGAACAAGCATGGATTCCTCCTGGCCAAGGACCGATGGATGTGGTCAACCCGTCAGAAGACAGTAACAGTCAAGATAGTTTGGATTTTCCTGGAGACCCACACCATGGGGGCTTTCCTCAAAACAGTCATGGGTTTGGGGGCCAGCCTGAGCCTTACCCTATTGGCCCAGTTGGTGTCAATCAGTTTGATTATCAGGTATGCTTGCTTAGGTCTGGCTTATCAAACGTTATTTTCAAATCCCTTACTTCTGTTTTAATCATTTATTCCCATTTCATCTTAGCATGGAGCAGCTCCAACGGGGGCAGCATATGGACCACCGTCCACCGGGTTTCACGCACCTTATTGGCCTGAAGGTCCGCAGAACAGAAGGGAACGGCTTCCTGCCTTCAGACCAGAACGGCCCAGATCCCCAAACCAGATGGGAATAAAACCAGAGACGCCTACTCTTGGTGAATATAAATATTGATTTAAGGTAGACGCATAAGGGCTGTGACACACCAAGCTGATGTTCAGCCATTTAGGATTTACAGCAGCAATTGCTTAAGTGTGAATTAAATATTTTGTTTATTCAGGTGATTAAAGTTCATTCAGCTGTATGATTAAACAGCTGAAGTACAACCGCATCCCAACTAACCATATCGATAGTATCAAATATGGTGGGGTCCATAATGTTTTACCACGATTGACAGTGCGTTAGTAAATCAAATTGAGGCATGAGTTCATTCAATATTTTAAATCCCAACAATAGCGTTACGTGCTTTGTAACTGATTGCAGAGAGTACGTTTGTGTCGCGTGTCTCACAGCCTCGCATCCATGGTAGCTTGTAAAAAGCAGAATGCTGTATGAACGCAGCCATATTACACGCAAAATATGGGATTTACAACCGTATTGTAGTGCTGTGTAAAAATTCACTGTAATAGTCCAAATACTCGTTGTTATGTGGTAGGAGAGCCCCACCGGTATGTTTTCAGAAACTTCTGGATGGAATTTGTGCTCTTGTGGTAGCCCTATGCCTTGCATAGTACCTTTTTTATTAGGTCTCTGTTTTAAAAGAAATTCCACACTCAATTTTTGTAATAACAAAAGACCATTTTCAGCATGACCTGGAGTTGGAGCCGCAATTATTGGGGATAAACATAAACAGAGAGACGAACTGACGCATTCCACGCAAATTCGACTATTTTACGTAATTAATTATGCTGATGAGTCGGCTCTACTCGAAATCACATCAGTGGGAATTCACCCAATTCAGCATGTTGAATCTGCATTGGGGCCGATGGTGATGGAGATCTGATTTGTGTTAATAACGACGAAACTTGTGACCCATAGTTGGCTTTCGGAAACGCACTCCTCATCCGCTGTTCGGTTTAGCGAATGAGTCAGTGCATGAGAATAAAAGTGAAAGTGATAAAAGCGAACAAAGAGTTCAAGACAGCACAGACAGAAGGTTGTTAAAATTTACATCATCTTACCTGAGCATTCTAGTGTGCAGATATTTTCATTACACCATGAACCGCCTGGAGTGAAGATAGTGATCATTGATTGATATTCAAAATGGTAAACAAGCGCTGCGCTGTTCTAGCTTTGGTTTTCTTTTTTGAAAGGGTGAATATAGACTATTAATACCTGCTGATATAGACAATTATTTCCTTTGGCCAAGATGCAGCCAATGCGAGCCAACAGCAGTCACCTCTCTGTTTGTTCTTAGACATTGACTTGGTGTGTTGCGACTAGGGTTGGGAACCGAGAACCGGTTCTTATGCAGAACCGATACTTCTTTTTTAAAAATACCGGAATCGCGCAAAATTCCTGAGTTTCGGTTCCGAAAACGGTTCTGGTGCAATGTGTGTGCGAAGCGCTGGGAGCGTATCCTATAATAGCGGGCGACAGCTAACCTCATCATGAATATTAATTATGTTGCCTGCCCCTTCCAGAAGTGCAAACAATTAACTAGTGGTGGGCCGTTATCGGCGTTAACGTGCTGCGTTAACGTGAGACTCTTATCGGGCGATAAAAAAACATATCGCCGTTAATCTATTCTCAAAGTTGGGTTGGGAGCTGGGTCTATACTACGCAAGCTATGATGACTTTCACAGTGATATTTTAGCGCGGATGTATAGCTACCTAGCCGAATTGCACTGTAGGGAGCGAGAACGAGTCTTCGAACCTGCGTGTATGTTGTGAAATTACCACATCAAGCGTGAATGCTGTCTTCCGAACTCGGGCGCGCACCCGCGAACCGTTCGAGTCCTGATGAGCGTGACTGACATACTGCAAGCAGAGAGCTGTACATATAATTTCTGCTCGTCGTCAGCATTCTTTAGAGTATTTGCAGTACATCCGTGGCAGATAGACGCAAGTGCCATTACGTACTGAAGCTTTGGTAACAAAACTAACGGTTCAAAAACAAAAATATAAAAGTTAGGTGAACAACGCTATTCATTCTGCCACCTCCTCGCTCGGCGTCGTTGCAAGTAGCAGGGTAAACAGCTGCTGCTTTGATGACTCAAAGCACCTCGGTTTCGGACCCGAAAATATAATATGAACACGGTCCAGGGAGCAATCGAACTCGGGTTCGGTCCAGGCAATCGAACCAAGTGTGAAAGCACCAGTCATTATTTGGGTAGCACACATATTCTGAATGCCCTCGGCAGAATTCAAATGAGCCATTTTAATCTAGATTAATGCTGAATTACCATTTATTATTTACAAGTTCACTGAATAACTGAATTTCTATTAAATTAATATACAAGTAACTAATAAATATAACTAATATATAATATTTTGTATAATATCTAATATATAATAAATTAAAAGCAAGAATGCTTTTAATACTGTAATAAATGTACAGTACAGGGCTTTTTTGACATTGCCAACCTGTAAATGAATCAGAGATCATGTAATAAACACAAAAAGGATTGTTTGAGTTGCGTATTATGCCTTTTTCCTTTACCACTATTTGTTCAATAATTTTAATGGAACCGGAATCGGAACCGGAATCATTAGGCGGAATCGAACCAGAACCGGAACCGGAAAATTTCTCACGATTCCCAACCCTAGTTGCGACCTGTTATGGAGGGATATCATGGTTATAAATGGTGACATTGTTTTTGTTCTAGATGCTGTTAAACGGAGGACCTTACCGGCATGGATTCGTGAAGGCCTTGAAAAGATGGACCGTGAAAAGCAGAAAAAGTTGGAGAAGGAGAGGATGGAGAAAGAGCGTGCTGAAATGGCTATTAATGAAAGAGATAGCGATATGGTAGAGGAGGAAGGTGATGGGCCTCGGTTGCCACGCAAGAGCAAATTTGTAAGCATCTTCTTCAGAACCAGTTTACAGCGAAGGAACCTGCTGAGGTTACTTTGGCAACTGTTGTCCCAGGGTTCACTGACATGCACAAATGTTCATTGACATAATCGTTATTAAGTAATTTAATGAAATGGCTCGACAAGCACAAATTAATCTCTGTTGTTGATGTATTTTTCATAGAAACATTGTGTACACTACTGTTCAAAAGTTTGAGGTTAGTAAATATTTAAAGAAATTACTACTTTTCTTCAGCAAGAGCTGCATTAAATGAACTGGCAGTTAAGACTTGCATTGTTAATGGGGCTTACATAGGGATATTGTGACACTGAAAACTGGAGTAATGATGCTGAAAAAAATTTAAAAGTATAAATAACATTACAATAGAAAACTTATTAATTTGCAAATATATTTTGGAGTATTACTGTTTTTATTGTATCTTTGATCAAATAAATGCAGTCTTGGTGAGCATAAGAGATGACTCAAATGTACAGCCCCAATTTTTTTTGAACAGTAGAGTATATCTTTTAACTTATAGGAATCCGTCCTTTACTATCTGACAGGGACTGGGCAACAGAACTCTTAATTTATTTCATGGAGTCTTTTAAGTTGTTACATTGCTTGTTAGCTGTTGCACACTGACACTAAAAATACCTCTCGGCGCTAATGTCATCCGAAAGCATGTGGTCTCTGGTCCAATCATCGTCGTCTACTCTTTAATTCAGGACAGTGATGATGAGGATGGTGAAGATGGTGCCGGTGAGGATGGCGAATCGGGGAGGAGGCTTGAGTTTGGCGATAGAAATTCTCCTCCTGTTCAAGAAGACCAAAGTGAACCAGAAATGACAGAAGAGGAGAAAGAGTTTCAGCTGGTCTGTTCACGCAATCCTCTGTATTAGCATTCACCTGTCCACTCTCGGGACTTGTGCTTTTGACCCATTCCTCTTTGCTTTTCACAGATGGTGATGACAAAAACACTTCTCACCGAAGTCCTCCTTGAAGTCACAAATGAAGAGATATACCAAGTGGCTAAAGAGGCTCATCGCAAAGCCACTAAAGGTCTGCTCCTGTTCCCTTCTCTCCGAGCAACTGTGCCTTCACGTTTAATTCTGAGGAAGGGCCACATTTTCACAGAAATTAGACTTGCTTATGTTTTGACTGATATAAATATATGAAGCCTTTTTCTGACTGTTGCACCTTGGTAATACTTTATGATAAGCAAAAGTGTAATTCTTCATCGGCCATTCTCTGCTAATGCAACAGAAGATGAAAAACCGCAGAGGGAGGGTGGATATGGTCACAGATGCAGTTAAATGCAATCTTTCAAAGGGTTCAAAATCAAATCCATTCCTAGATTTACAACAAAAGTACTTCCTCACTTCTGTGTTTGCCAGATGGCTTCTCATTTCAAAAGTGAGACTGCATTAGTACAGACTGGTTTTCTCCTCCAATGTTTGCCTGTGTTTGACAGACTTTGTGTGATAACCTTTTTCTTCTCTCCATCTTTTTTTTTGTTTTTTTGTTTTGTTTTTTTGCTGATGGCAGCTCTTGTGAATAGTGCATATGTGTACCCTCATCTCTAGAGACTCTTGCCTATTCGAAAGTGGTGGCTGTATGTGTTTTAACATGTTGTTCCTGTTGTTGATGTGAATCAAAGCTCCTGCAAAACAGCTGGCACAGTCAAATGCACTGGCTTCTCTAACCGGCCTTGGTAAGTGTCTTTACATTTAAGACCACCGGGGGTGGGGGTGGGGGTAAATGGGGAATGGGGTTCTCAGCTCTCTAATGAACTTTGTTACAAGCTCGAGCTCAAGCAGCAGATCTTCTCAAAATGGTTAGCTTCCAGCAACACCTTTATAGAAGATTATAAAACGCATGCTTCTTTTATTAAGGTGGGCTTTATTGAAGTATTGTGTAGTTGAGTAGGTGAGAAAAGAGGGACTGTTAGCGTGCGACTATGAATGCAATGGTCCTGCTGTCCATTATAAGAGAGGGGCTTTGTTGCCGCAGGAGGGCTGGGTGAGTACGGCTCGGACGAGAGTGAGGATGAGGAGCGGAGCGCGAAAGGGTCTGATTCGTCAGACACAGACGATGAGGAGCTTCAGCACCGCATTCGCCAGAAACAGGATGCCTTCCGTCGCAAAGAGAGGGAGGAGCAGCAGCTGCAGGAGAGGCTGGCACTGGAGGTACAGACTATAAAAGGTAGGTTCATCCAGAGAACAGACTCTTCAACATTTTAATGATATTTCAATAAATTTTTTATATATATTTATGTAATACACATATTTTGCAAACTGTAATTACAATTTCAACTAAACATATGTATGTGTGTGTATATATATATGTGTGTGTATATATATATGTGTGTGTATATATATATGTGTGTGTGTGTATGTATGTATGTATGCATGTATGCATGTATATGTGTGTGTATAATGTGTACAGGTCCTTCTAAAAAAATTAGCATATTGTGATTAAAAGTTCATTATTTTCCATAATGTAATGATAAATTAAACTTTCATATATTTTAGATTCATTCCACACCAACTGAAATATTTCAGGTCTTTTTTTTTGTTTTAATACTGATGATTCTGGCATACAGCTCATGAAAACCCAAAATTCTCAAAAAATTAGCATATAATGAAAAGGTTCTTTAAACAAGCTATTAACCTAATCATCTGAATCAACTAATTAACTCTAAACACCTGTAAAAGATTCCTGAGGCTTTTAAAAACTCCCAGCCTGGTTCATTACTCAAAACTGCAATCATGGGTAAGACTGCCGACCTGACTGCTGTCCAGAAGGCCATCATTGACACCCTCAAGCGAGAGGGTAAGACACAGAAAGAAATTTCTGAACGAATAGGCTGTTCCCAGAGTGCTGTATCAAGGCACCTTAGTGGGAAGTCTGTGGGAAGGAATAAGTGTGGCAAAAAATTCCAGACCTTGGGGGACCTGCAGAAGCAGTGGACTGAGTCTGGAGTAGAAACATGCAGAGCCACCGTGCACAGGCGTGTGCAGGAAATGGGCTACAGGTGCCGCATTCCCCAGGTCAAGCCACTTTTGAACCAGAAACAGCGTCAGAAGCTCCTGACCTGGGCTACAGAGAAGCAGCACTGGACTGTTGCTCAAATTTTGCATGTCATTTGGAAATCAAGGTGCCAGAGTCTGGAGGAAGACTGGGGAGAAGGAAATGCCAAAATGCCTGAAGTCCAGTGTCAAGTACCCACAGTCAGTGATGGTCTGGGGTGCCATGTCAGCTGCTGCTGTTGGTCCACTGTGTTTTATCAAGGGCAGGGTCAATGCAGCTAGCTATCAGGAGATTTTGGAGCACTTCATGCTTCCATCTGCTGAAAAGCTTTATGGAGATGAAGATTTCGTTTTTCAGCACGACCTGGCACCTGCTCACAGTGCCAAAACCACTGGTAAATGGTTAACTGACCATGGTATTACTGTGCTCAATTGGCCTTCCAACTCTCCTGACCTGAACCCCATAGAGAATCTGTGGGATATTGTGAAGAGAAAGTTGAGAGGCGCAAGACCCAACACTCTGGATGAGCTTAAGGCCGCTATCGAAGCATCCTGGGCCTCCATAACACCTCAGCAGTGCCACAGGCTGATTGCCTCCATGCCACGCCGCATTGAAGCAGTCATTTCTGCAAAAGGATTCCCGACCAAGTATTGAGTGCATAACTGAACATAATTATTTGAAGGTTGACTTTTTTTGTATTAAAAACACTTTTCTTTTATTGGTCGGATGAAATATGCAATTTTTTTGAGATAGGAATTTTGGGTTTTCATGAGCTGTATGCCAAAATCATTAGTATTAAAACAATAAAAGACCTGGAATAGTTCAGTTGGTGTGCAATGAATCCAAAATATATGAAAGTTAAATTTTTATCATTACATTATGGAAAATAATGAACTTTTATCACAATATGCTAATTTTTTAGAAGGACCTGTATATAGGAATATATATATGTGTATTTATTTTTGTACAGTTAACTAATAATGTAAAAGTAAATATATAATACATATGCACTATATAATGGAATATTATAAAGTATGTTATGTAATACTATGTATTGTACTTTTGTTATAAAATAATGGCAAAGCTGAATTTTTAGCATCATTACTCCAGTCTTCATTGTTTGGTGTTTAAGAAAAAAAAAAAAGTTTACAACATTGTGAAGAATCTACTGACACACTTGGTAAATTGAATTCATCCTTGCTGAATTAAAACAAAATTGAAAGGCAGTGCTTGTTGCAAAAATGAATATAAACACAACCATTTTTTGAACCTTGTAAAATGTATAATCTTTTTTTTCCCTGTGTTTTCAGAAGATTTGGCATCGGACAGAGTGAGCAGAGAGAGGGCAGGTTATGAGGAGCAGACAGATTCCAAACACAAACAGGAAGTTAGGGAAAGGGAGGCGGAGCCTACAGTAGAGCGACGCAGGTCACGTAGTGAGGCTGAGGTCAGTGAGGTCAAGCGGACAAGCAAAGAGCACACAGGGCGTAACGGAGGAAGTGCCAGCCCCTCACCGAGTGAGCGACGTAGCCGTACCTCCAGCTCTAGCTCTTCCAGCAGCCGGTCATCTTCATCCTCCTCATCCTCCTCTCGCAGCTCCTCCCGCTCCTCCTCTCCTAGAAGGAAAAGGCGACGCAGCCGCTCCACGTCTCGTGGGACACGCAGGCGCAGCCGTAGTCGCAGCTCTCGCAGGCATCACTCAGAGCGTGACAAGGGCAGAGACAGGAGGCGGAACAGCCGCACGCACAGCACCGAACGCTCCTCTCGTCACAGGAAGCGTAGCCATTCGCGGCAGCGCAGATCCAGTAGGGGCTGCAGGAGTCGGTCCAAAGCCAGTCGCAGCCGCAGCAGAGAGAGGCGGCGCAGCAGGGACCGCAGGCGCAGCCGGAGTCGTAGTACGAGCCGCAATAGGCGGAAACAGAAAGCCTCCAGCAAGGACAGGGACAGAGACAGGAGGAAAGAGAGGAGCCGGAGCCATGAAAAGGAGAAGAAGAAAAAAGAGAAAGAATTAGATAAAAAGAAAGACAAACAGAAGGGAAAGGAGAAAGAGGTTGAGGGCAGTTCAGCAAGGGATGAGGAAGACAATGGCAAATCAAAGCGGAAAAAGGAGAGCGAGAGGACTGACTCTCACAGTGAGAGGTTTTCCCGGCAAGACAGCAAATCTAGCAGGAAAGGCTCCGCCAAAGCTAGCAAGAAGTATTCCGATTCAGAGTCCAGCAGGAGCAGGTCCCCTTCCCCTGAGGTTAGCAAAGAAAAAAAGTCTAAGAAATCAAAACGTAGTCGATCAAGGTCAACGGAAAGATCTCACAAGTCTGGTAAGAAGGCAAGCCGCAAACACAAGTCTAAGTCACGATCAAGGTAGTATCCATTTTCTTTCTACTTTTTTGTTGTTGAACTGTTTTAATTGTTTGTGTGTGAATGATCAATAGTATTTAGGATGTCACAACTCTTGCTATTCAAATTAGGCTCAAGTTCAATTTTAATTCACGTGTTACATTTAAATTTACAGTCACATAATGTTGAATGTGTAAATAGCTGAGTTGTCCACACATGGTTGGGCTGTGCTTCTCAAGTGCAACTGAGATTGATATCATTCCCCCCCTTTTCTCATTCAGTGTTGATCCAACAGCTGTTTAAGGTGTGTGTATGAAGTTCTGGATGTGATCTGTTCTAGTGATTGCACTAATAGTCTGTCTCCCGTTTCTCTTGCAGGTCTCCGTCTCCCAGCCGTCGCAAGCGTTGAGGGGTGTTCTGCCTCTGATCTGTGCACTTCTTTTAAAATTCCATGAGTTAACAGGCTTGTCTCATTATCGAGGCAACGTTGTAGGTGAACTCTCCACTCCAAACCCCCTCACTCCCCTCATTTTGTAAATATATGGTATTTTTAAGTGTTGTCTTCAAAACGGAGGATTTTGAATGATAGTTTCTTTTTGCCTTGTATTATGCAAGACTAAGCGTTCAAGTAGTCAATAGAACCTTGAAACTGTAACATTTTAAGGACCTAACACCAGAGGAAATAAATTCTCATTTAATGTAAATTGTTCAATAAAACAAGAATGATTCTTTCTGTCTGACATGGCCTTCCTTTCATTTTGTTTGCTGCTTGAAATGCCTTGTTCTGGGTGAAGACAAACTATCAACAATGTAACATTTTTATGAGCATATTTACAATAAAATCTACATTACATGATTTAGTATTGTCTATAAACCACATTCAGTGTTGTTTGCACAAAAATTAAAAGTTTGATCACTTACCCTTTGTAATTTAAACCTGTGACTATTCTATGGAACACAAAAAGTGAATATATCCTGACATTATTTTCAATAAAAAGAAAGTGGGGATTGGGATCAACCTCCAAATACACCATAAAGATGTCGCGTGGACTGACTATATAACTCTACTATAATAGTATTCCGGAACTATGATCTTCCTTGTTTTACAAAATTAAGTCATTCACTGATAGCCGTTGAGCGCTGCGAACGAACCGAAACTGTCTTGAACCAGAGAACTATCGGTCTGAACCGAATACATTCTTCAAAAATTATGTTTTACATATCAAGTCATACGGGTTTGAATTGAGATGAGTGTATGTGGATTTCTTATTTTTAGGTGAACTCATGAATTTCCTGAATCACATATGAGCCACAATTTGAAGTTTATTTTCATTGTTTTTATTTCGTGCGACGGTGCCAAGTAACTTACATTTGTGTTCAAGCAAACTTGTGTTTGCAGATTTATGCAGTATTGACTGATATAATTGAAAAAGTAGTATTAACTAAAAATTATTAAAACGTATTACCCTTTTCAAAGAAAGTGTGTTAAGAGTGTTATATGGGATAGGAACGTTTAATTCCATGTTGAGTTTCTGCTCGGTCAGAAGTTCTGCGAACACGCCACGGTCACATTGGATTTAATGACTGAAGTCAAGTTATAATTTAAGATACATGTGACGCAATTAGATGCAGTTATGTACTCCAAGAAATTTGCACGATTAGCTTCTGGGCTGTTAGCAGAATCGACGTTTATATGCCGGTTAACCCGAAACGTGTCCTCTAAAGTGAACCCATTGCGGTCTCTGTGCAGCTGGACGGTGTGTCAGCATCACCGACAGAAGAATCAGCTGTCAAACGGGTGAGACTGATTTAATCGAGTTAACAAGCGAGTATGCAGTTAATGTCTTCATTCTTTTTTTCTTAATAGGCCAGTTTTCCTGCTTACTCTTTCGTCGAGTTTTTGTTTACTAGCGGATCACGACGACCTATTATTTAAGGATTTTAACATTTAGTTTCTCCTGCAGATTGACCCGTCTAAATGTCCGCACGGTTTCCCAGACTACTCTCGACCCCGCCGAGGTGCGGAAGTTTCAGGCCATGGCGAGCAAGTGGTGGGATTTACAGGGAGATTTTGCAGCCCTGCACTCCATGAATGACCTGAGAGTGCCTTTCATACGGTGTGTACATCTACCCGCTATTCTACTTATAAAAGTGGAATGACAGCACTTTACCATCAGCAAGAGTTTAGGTAATTATTTATAATAGGCTACTTACATTATACATATAAGTTAACATTTTTACCTAAGATCTACCCTCCTTCAATTTTAAATATCACTAATAAATCAACGTCAAAATGTTGCATGCTTAATTAAAAATGTATGAACAAAATAGTGTTTTAAAAAGTAATGTAGAATGTATCGGTTCCATTCGAAATCAGTCGTGTATTAGATATTTAATTGTGCATTCTTCATCTGCTTTTGCATTCAGATGGCTGTTATTTTGGTTATAACATGGCTATAAATAATTGTAGTGACTGGATTGTTAATATACATCCCTGGCTTAAAATATATGGACTGTCACCTGCAACTTCCCAAAAGTGTTTCATGTTTTAGTCCCTTTTTAACTCTTATCAGTAAATCACTCGCATATGCGACTAAATCTTCACTCTGGGCGACTAAATAATGTCTATCATTAGCCATTGGCTAATAAATTCTTAGACGTGTGTGTGTGTCTGTGTCTGTGTGAGTGTGTGTGTGTGTGTTAGAGGTGAAGTATAAGGTTATATTTTAATTTTCTGAACACTGACTGAGCACTTGAGTTTCACTCTGCCAAGCGATATGTACTCTGTAAGTGATCTGTACTATTAAAATTCAGCTCAATGGATATGCAGCATACCTGTATTTGACGTACCGTAAACTCTAGTGTGAAGGCAAACGTCTCGCCGTCGCCTTGCTGAGAGAGTCTTAAATACCACGCAGAATGGACGCACTTCATGTAAACTATATTCTTTGTTGTATTTTGCTGTCAAAATAATGGAGTTAATTTGCAATTATTCAGCTTTTAAGAGCAAGCAGAATATATGGTGATTTATCCGGTAGTGAGATCCTTCAAAAATCTTTCTAATATGCTGATTTGGTGCTCAAAAAACATTTCTTATTAATATGTTCAATGTTCATAATGGCTGTGAAACATTTGTTTGTTCAGGATTATTTTAATGAACAGAGCACTCAATAGAACAACAGTTACTTGAATTAGGAATAATTTGTAATAATGTAAACGTCTTTACTGTCACTTTTGATTTTTATAGTGCAGAATAAAAAATATGAATTTCTTTAAAATATTTTCTTCAAAGGAATCATCTGAACTGAATCATTTCTATTAATCAGAGTCAGGCTGTGCTATCAATAGTACTAGCATCTATTCTAGTAGCATGTCCGCAGATAGAAAGCAGAAGCTTTCAGCTAGAGACAGCAGCTAGAGATTATGCAGCATGTCTTATTCTTCTCTCGGCAGCTGTTTCCGTGAGAGTCAGGATGTATATTGCGATTGTCATTGTAAGGTTTTCCCCTCGTCTCCTGGAATTTCTTCCCCTTCCCTGAACACGGCATCAGTTATATCGGGGATGAGCATACAGCGTATTTGCAGCGTGCATGGGTATGTCGGTGCCCTGGGGGCTTGTTTAAATGAGGGACTTCAGTGCTGTTGCTGGTTATTATGTTGTACTTGAGGTGTGTGTGTTTTCTAGAGATCTGGCAGGGAATTCCTTCAAAGACTTGTTTTTTTGCCAGTGATGGGCTGAGTTAACAGGATTGGCAGTGAGCACCTCAGGCTGCTTTGGTCTGCAAGGCCTGTCCAAGCGTTCGGGGAGAAACGTGTGGATGTTGCTTATGGGTTCAGCGAGACGAATAGCGAGGATGTACAAGTGCTTCAGGATGTCAAAGGCATGTGTCTAGCCAGAGGGACTAGCAGTAAGATATGTTTGTGACTCAAGAAGCACACTGAGGAATCGCATGCTGTGATTAGCTTCAGATTTTCTGTTTTGAGTCAGTCTGATGTACATCGCTTCAGAATTCTGCTTGACTGGAGCTGACAAGTCCTCTAGCCTAATGGCTTCTTAACCTCATTTTGTGACCTTTGACCTCATTTCCAGGGATAATTTGTTGAATGTGCACGGCATCCGGCAGTTGGGCAAACCTCTGACTGGGCTCAGAATACTGGACGTTGGCTGTGGTGGAGGCGTGCTAAGTGAGGTAACTAGTGTTAATTATCAAAATGATGTTATAATGACTAGCTAGACACAGATAAATATTGAGTCATTTGTTTACTGTATGATATTTTCTTATTTGATCAGATCTGGGGTAGATGGCAAAATAAAGCTGGTCTCGTGTTTGTTAGGTTTGATAACAAGAATGATTATTTTTAGCTGTCCGCAAATGATAACTGAAAACCTACCGACTGAACTACATGATTAAAACAGACAGCTTCATGCCCAGTGAAGATAAACACTTTCTCTAGGCCGTCTGGGCTCAGAATACTGATGTGTCGTTGTAGTGTTTTGGAGAGAGTAAGGTTTTTTGAGTGTCCTGTCATGTAAAAGCTTAAAGTCCCACTGAACCGGAAGTAGCAAGTGAGTTTTCTTCAGTGCTGTGACGTATTTCCATGTGAAACGGAATATTGAATAGTAGGCAGGGTTTTACTTCAGCGCTCCTCCTCTCCATCTCTCGCTCGTAGCAGACTAACTGTTGGAGGGGAGTGGTTACGCATTTTCAAACCCAGAGCCATATAGAGTGGCCTCTATATGGGTCTGTTCAAACCTAAGCCGTCAAACTGACATCATCTGAGAAGGAACGCCGTTTCCAGACCGGAAGTAACTTTTCAGACTTTGATTAAAGATTACAGCGTCAAACAATTTTTTCTGTGTATTAACTTGCACAGATTAATTGTTCACCCTAAGACGTGTAATATGTGCTAAGAAGGTAAATATGGTCAATTTTGATTTCATGAGGACTTTAAGTCGGAAGATCCCCTTTGAGGCACATCAGAGGTACAAACAGTTGACTGGTTACTTCAGCCCCATTTCAGGAGCACTGCACTGTCTGACCAGCAGAGGGAAATGTGCTATGTCTTTTTGTTTTATTATTATTTTTTTTTTTTTGCTGCTGGCCATTTTTATAAAGTACTTGTGTGTATTATGTTGGGAAGTAAGTAATATTTACAATATAACAGTAGTTTTTGCTTAAAGGTGCAGTATTTATGAGGATATTTTGGCAGAAATACAATATAATATACACAACCATGTTTTTAGTGGTGCATAAAGACCTTACATAATGAACCGTTATGTTTTTATTACCTTAGAATGAGCCATTTCTATCTACATACACCGCGGGTCCCCTTACATTGAAATCACCATTTTGCGCTGCCATGTTTCTATAGTAGCCCTAAACGGACAAACTACTCTACAGAGCGCTAGCTACCAGAGTATGTGAGCGGAGTGGAGTGAGGTGCGGATTTTTAAAAGTCGGAGCGTCGTGGTTTTCGGTGACCGCTCCATCACGAGTAAAATTCATACCAACAGCCTACAATATAACAGTATTTTTAGTCAAAACTCACACATTAAACACATTTAACTAGCTTGATTCAGATGGATCACTCAAATCAGGAAGAATGTACAGGTTTATGGTGACGGCAATGGACATGAGCGGGATGTTAAAAATTTTTTTTGTACCTTCTACATACTGAATATGATCGGGTGAAAGCACATTTTAAACAGGTAGCACTTATTCGCACACGCAAACGTTCTCTCTAATGCTAAAAACAAATGTAATCTTACAGTGCATCTGCTTACAGTTATCTGTGTCGCCAGTGTCGGATATTCTCAGAAATCTGTAATGTGACGCGTAGATAATATAACCGATGAAAATATACTATTTTCATCTTTCCAAACAAAATGCACTGCAAAAGCAGCAATCATGTTTAACTTTTAATGCTTGTAAAGCCTAATAATAATAATCTCCTATTATTTTTTGTTTTAATTTAATGTATGTTATAAACCGAACTTTTGTGATATTGCAGAGCTTACTTAAATACTTTAGCCGTGACGGAGCGGTGTTTCTGATATCAGTGAGCGAGGAGTGGAGCGGGGAGGGGGAAATGGTGAACCCGGAGCGGAGCTGGAGCGGAGCGATTATTGAATGCTTAGAGCGTGGAGGGGAAATCGCTGCCGCTCCTCCACTCACATACTCTGCTAGCAACTCTCTGCTGTCTCAGACAACAAAATCTTTGTCCTGTGTCGGCCACCTAAGCTTCTCTATGTGCTTCGAAAGGGAGGGGTGAGGGTAATATTTACAGAGTGCACCTTTAAACAGGGAACAGTCCCTGCTGTACATTAGTAAAATCCATTTTACATTGAAACTGAACAATACAATTTTTTGTTTTCTTTCATTTAAGTTATGCCTGCTAATCCAAATCAATATTGAAAATGTTATAGTTTCAGTCCTGTGGATGTTATTTCTATTATTATTTACTTACTATTATAGTAGTAGTATAGTATTTATTGATATTTTGAATTAGCTTTTATTTATTTATTTTTAACCCCGAGTAACATTAACCTTCCTCAGCCACTAGGGAGGCTAGGAGCAGATGTCCTGGGAATTGATCCAGTCGAGGACAGTGTGCGGACCGCAGAGCTGCACTCCTCCTACGATCCCGAATTGTGGGAGAGAGTTCGCTATCGGGCCTGCACCCTGGAAGACCTTGCTGAGGAGGAAGTAGAGGGATTTCATGCCATAGTGGCATCTGAAGTGGTGGAACATCTGGCTGACTTGGACGCCTTTGCCAGCTGCTGCCTGCAGGTGTTGAAGGTGTGTCACAGCATCACTGACGTCTAAAACGATGACAGTAGCACAGAGTAACAGTAAGATTCTCAGCAAGGAGAACTAAATGGATGGATTTAATCTTCTGGGTCAATGTGTCAGAGGTCTTCTTAAAGAGTTACTCCAAATCCCCATAATCTTTCCTAATGCTGTGACATCCATTTAAAATAAGATGCACTTTCGTCAGCCTGTTTCTGTTAGGTTTTTCCTTTTGTAAATAGATTAAAATATATAATATAATTACATTTATATGAGTATACACACACACACACACACACACACAAGTTTGTCAATATCCCTTTTACAGTGTATATTCCCTAAACTAACCTTATTTGTTTATAAGAAATTAAGTGCTAAAATTGTGTTTCTAATAAAACTTGAATGTGAGCTGGTGTTGTCTTTCAGCCTGGTGGCTCTCTCTTCATCACCACTATTAACAAAACCAACTTGTCCTACGTTTTTGGGATTGTGGCAGCGGAGCAGCTGTTAAGGATTGTACCGAGTGGCACTCATGACTGGGAGAAATTCATCAGCCCAGAGGATCTGGAACGACTGCTGGAGTCTTGTGAGTGCCATCTCTGACTCCCTTTTATCTCTCACTATCAATGATAACATTTTTAATAACAGCTTGGAAAAACCTGGTATGCATTACGTAACTTCTCAATATGAGCTAAATTTCCACTGCTAGGGTTTATTGTGCAGCTGCATTTGTTACTTGCTTTTACTGTTGTCTGTTTCACTGTATCCCAGTTGGTTTCTACGTGGAGGCTATCAGAGGCATGATGTACAATCCTCTCACAGGAGCGTGGAGCTGGCAGCAGAGCACTGCCATCAACTACGCTTTGCATGCTGTCAAACGCAAAGAAGAGCCCCAGCCGGACCGAGTCTGGGCTGAGACTGAGAATCTGGATGAGCCAGGCCGAGCCACAAGTTACAGTTGAGCTTCTTTTTTTTGAATGTTGGGTGGAACTGCTATCAAACAGACTTCACCTGCTCCAGAATAGAGATGTCATTTCAAAATGTTTCATAGTGCATTGCTGAACCAGTAATAATTATTTGCCTTGAGTTCCTTGAGAAAACATATTTTATCAGACTCTTGTTAAGATGAGAATGAGGTTGAGGCTTTTTTGAACCACACTATAGTCATTTAAAAGATTCTTCATTGTATATTAACCACAATATACTTGTATGTTTTATGGTGATGATCTCTGGTTGGTTCATGTCAGAGGTCAAATAAGATGGTGAGATTTTTTTTTTTTTGATGCCACTTAAAGTGTAAGTACTTAATAAAATGAAAACAAAGAATAGATCTGATAAGTTGCTTGATTGAGAGTGTTTTATTCAGCCTGAACAATTCTCTATTTTGAGTACATTTACTTTGTCACAACAATCATGGTAACGTTCATATATAAATAAATAAAGCCTTCTAGATCAGCTTCATGTTTAACCATAAGACTAGAAAGCACCATGAAGACGTCTCGTGCACTGATTATCGTTTTTTTAATGGGTGTTGTTTGTTGTTGTTGTTGTTATTAATTTTAATGGCAGTTATCAATTTTAGTTTTTCACCCAGATTTATCAGTGCATTTACAAAAATTATATATGACAATTTATCAGAGCATTACATACACACACATATATATATACATACATACAGTATACTGCATTTTATGAACGTATACTATATACGGAGAGCATTCACTCAGTATCGTTATCTGATTTTTGACCGAAGTGTGTGTGTGTGTGTGTGTGTGTGTGTGTGTGTGTGTGTGTGTGTGTGTGTGTGTGTGTGTGTGTGTGTGTGTGTGTGTGTGTGTGTGTGTGTGTGTGTGTGTGTGTGTGTGTGTGTGTGTGTGTATGAAGAGTTCAGATGCAAAAGCCTCTAAAAGCCACTTTGGTCAAAAATGAGATAACGATACTGAGTGAATGATCTCTGCATATAGTATACATTCATAAAATACTTTCACTTATACTTTCAAATCCCAGCCTCAGCCCATTCAGAAGTACTGGTACTTAGGTAGAAACCTATACACGGAAGCCTGACAAAAATGCTTATTTTAAAGAAAAACATCAAACGGATTTAGAGGCTTTTGCATCTGAACTCTTGCAAAAGCCTATATATTACTATAAAGTTACATATATATAGTAACTTTGTGTCCCTCACATTATGTTTAGGTCTGCGTATTTAATTTAGTAAAAAGCCTGAATGTGATTATTTGCTTAGTTCCCATGTGTGATGCGTCGTGACGTCACTCAGCTCCAGCACAGCAACAAAGGAGGATGTGGAGCTGCGAGCGGGAGCCAAATCCCGTTAAAATGCTTTTCTGTTGCTTTACGAGGCCGACATAGCACGCAACAATGTAACAGTTGTCCATATCTATATGGATAAATGAAGTGGCATAGGATTCGCTGGAGGAAGCGGGGGGAGAGAGATAATGTACTGGGTTGCTGGGTTCGCCTCCTCCCGGTCGTTCGTGGTTGATCTCGGCCGGAATCAGAGCCCGTGCTTTGGGTTGTGTGGCTCTGATGAGCGTCACTTATTCTATGGGTACATAGTTGCCGTCCCTGTGCAGGATTTCGGTAGGATCATGTCGGGATTGGTATCGGATTCCTGGTGGAGGAAGACGCTTTACATCACTGGAGGTGCCCTGCTGGCTGCGGCTGCGTATCTACTGCACGAGCTGCTCTCCATCAGGTCAGTGATTTGGCCTGTGTCACATGACATATGAAATTACTGTCTGTTATTGTTTGCACTATCTCATCATAAATACTTTATACATTTGAAGCTGTCTAGAGGAAAAAGTAAATATTATTACGCATAGCCTTAGCAGTGCCAGTTCCAGTGAGTTCCTCCGTGTTTTCTTTGAGCTCGCGTCCGCTGGGTTGCATCAAGTCACGTTTCTAAATTACATGATGCACAAGCGGGTTTTGGGCGCACTGGAGCATATGAAAACGCCCTGTCATAAGTATTCAGCTGGAATTACTCGTGTTTACATTGGCATAGAATAAAAGCACCATAATAAATTCGTGACTAGTGTAGCCTAAATGAAGCGTCATATTATGCGGCACGTGATCGTGACTGTTTACTTCACTGGATCGCGATGTCCTTGAGTTGTGTTGTACAAGCGACCTTTCTTATCTGCTGGCCATTTAGATAATAAATTCAGGTGGGCTGTTGGAAGTCTTAATTTACAGACTTACAGCTGTTTTAATGTTGAAACAGACGTTCGGTTCTCATCCTCATACATACCGGTACTTCACTGGGGTGTTTCAGCACCACAAGCAGTGGACAGCGTCATGTTTGAGTCCTCAGCTCTGCAGCATTCAATTCATACTGATGCTTTACGCTTTATCATCTGTTCAGTTTGTCATAGAATGGAAATTAGCCTTTAGTGTTGATGTAAAAAGACAAATGTGTGCAATAAACAAACATTAGGCTTAAATATACATTGTTAGTAGATAAGAATGTTAATTTTACAGTTCCAAGGAAGCTTGTAAAGCTGAGAGGGTGAGTGAGTGGAGTCCTTATAAAACTGAATTACCTTTTTATATTAATTGGGAAAATGAGTCCTGGAGTGTGTTGTTTTGGCCCGGTTAATGACCCACGTCAGTTTGTTAACTCTGAGAATTACATACCACAAAACAATGCAAAAGGCAAGCTTTCTGTGATCTTAATTTTGTCAAGCGTATCTTTCTGTTACCATCATGGTTAATTACAGATCCGCAGGTGTATGTTGTATAATTATTATGCAAATGAATCTCCATAACACACTGTTATTATTGTTATTAGTGTTATTATTTGGAAATATGCATTTGTTGTCTGCTTTTTGAGTGTAGAAATTAGAGATTTGTCCTGTATTAGATTATGTATTGAAGAATGTGTATTATGTGTATTTGTTGTTTCTAAAATTGTTTGTGATCAGAATAGGACTAGGTTGTGTTGTTTTGAAAGCTCAGACTTTTTGCTGCTTGCCTCTGTCCTCCCACACATATCCTGCTGTTTCCACATAATTATAGTATAAGGTGTTTTCCACTGCACTCTACAAGATTTTGGGGGGCTAAATAGCTGCTTTTAAGGCTAAATTGTGTTCCTGTAAAACCATTTTCTCTCAGTACTTATAGAACTAGTAAAGCATGATGCTTTGAAAAGCCAGGGTGATGGATTCTTCCAGGGAACAAATATGATAATAAAGTGTGTGTGTGTGTGTATGTATGTGTGTATATATATATAGCATGGCATGGCAAATTAATATGTGTAAAGTTCTGTTGCATGTCTGATTCTAATATTTAACCATCAGTATTTTGACTTCCTATATATTTGTTCTTATTGAAATTTCATTTAGATTGGTCTGATTTTACAATATGGTTGATTGTCTCCTTACAGGAAAGAGCAAGAGTTGGATTCTAAAGACGCCATCATCCTTCACCAGTTCTCCAGGCCAAAAAACGGGGTGCCAAGCCTGTCACCTTTCTGCCTCAAAATGGAGACATATCTGCGCATGGTTGATCTGCCCTATCAAGTATGCATGAAGGAGCAGTATGGATTATGGAGTCCATTTCCTTTGATCAGTGGTTACATGCAGTTATTGGAAGTTGCAACATCTGCTGTTGAAATGTCAATGAAAATCATGAAAGCCCTTAGAAAATAGGATTGTTTTCGTTTTTTTCATTCACATCCAGATGTTCCAGAATAAAGACAATGATTAGTATTATTGTTATTGTTGGGGACACTAAAATTTTTAACTAAATATTCAAATACATTTACCTGCCCGCATTGTCACTCACTATATGATAATTGAAATGAGCTGGATAACATCACCGTTTTCTCCAGAGCGGCTGTACAGCCAAATCATATTCTGTTGCATTATTTTCCTGTTTAACACTGTGAAGCTGCTTTGAAACAATCAGCATTGTAAAAAGCGCTATACAGTCCCTGACAAAAGTCGTGTCGCTTATCTATTTTGTAGAAACACCTGCTATTAACCTGACTTTTAATTCATCAATTGGTGTTAGAAATAGTTCATATGAAAAGCTAAAACCCTCCCAAATTACGTTTAATGCACTGAAATAAATTAGTTTCACTGAAAAAAGATTTATCATTTAATCAAGACAGAAAGGTCAAATTTTGGCAAGACAAAAGTTTTGTCGCCTATACAGAAATTAAACAAATTTACTGCAAATACAAAAATATGTCAGCAAATTAAGTAGTGGTGCTGTGAGATCCAAATGTAATATCTTGTATGACTTCCATGAGCTTGAAGGACTGCATCCATGCGGTTTGGCAAGGACTCATACAATTTATTGATGAAGTCATCAGGAATAGCAAAGAAAGCAGTCTTGCATGCCTCCCAGAGTTCATCAGTATTCTTTGGTTTCGTCTTCTATGCTTCCTCCTACCCCACATATGCTCAATGATGTTCATGTCTGGTGACTAGGCTGGCCAATCCTGGAGCATCTTGATCTTCTTTGCCTTGAGGAACTTTGATGTGGAGATGGAAGAATGCGATGGAGCACCATCCTGCTGCAGAAGCCTCTTTTATGGTTGGGAATATAAGAGGTAGCTAAGATGTCTTGGTATTTTAGACTATTGAAGTTGCCTTCCCCTGCAGATCTCTACACCCCCATACTGGATGTAACCCCAGACCATGATTTTCCCCCACCAAACTTCACTGTTTTCTGGGTGAATCTCGGATCCATGCGGGCTCCAGTAGGTCTCCTGCAATATTTGCGGCGACTGTGGTGTAATTCAACAGAAGATTCATCGGAAAAATCCACCTTCTGCCACTTTTCCAGCGTCCATCCTTTTAGCAGGCTGTGGGCTTTGGCAAATGCCACACGGTTTTTCAATTGTCTTCTGTTTAGTGCTGGCATCTGGGCACTGATTCGACCATGGAGGCCATTTTGAGACAGAATCCGAAAAACTGTTCTGGTTGACACAGGGACTTAAGGTGACCAGGTCTCGTGGAGCTCTGCTGCAGTGGAAAATGGGCTGGCCTTGGATTTTCGAGCCAACAAACGGTCCTCTCGAGCAGTTGTCTTGCAGGGTCTGCCTGACCTGGGTTTGTCATAAACGTCTCCAGTCTCTTCAAATCTCTTTTTTATCCTCTGTACTTGACGCTGAGACACTTTGAAGGTGTCTGCCACATCAGCAGTGGATCTGGTCTTCAGCCTCTTGATAATCAAGACTTTAGTCTCAGGGTGAATCTTCGGCATGTTTGCAGAGGTCTAGTTGCAGTTGATGTGAAGGTCTAGTGTACTGGGGTTCTTTTTATACACTCCTGAGATCTAATTATATACTCCTGAGATCTAATTGATCCATTTTTAGTCACAGGTGAAGCTCATATGACAAGGCGACAACACTTATGTCTTTGCAAAAATTTACTCAATGGGCTTTACCAAGCTGTGAATATTAGAATATTTTTACAGTTTCATTTTGCACTGAAACATTATTAAAAAAGCTGTTGGGATTAAAATGAGCCATTTCTTGTAAAAAAAAATATTGATAAGAAATATATTTCAGCGGCAGTTCAATTTGTACACAAGCGATAAGACTTTTGTCAGGGACTGTATAAGTAAAGGTGACTTATTATTATTGTTTACATCTTTTCACCATCATTATATTTTCTTTATTGCAGAATTACTTTGACGGAAGCCTCTCTTCCCAGGGTAAGATGCCTTGGGTTGAGTATAACTACCAGCAGGTATGTGGGACTGAATTTATAATTGACTTTCTGGAGGAGAAACTTGGTGTGAGCTTGAACAAGAGTCTGAGCACTCAGGAGCAGGCGGTAGCTCGGGCCATCACCACGATGGTGGAGGAACACTTGTACTGGTGAGTCATGTGCTGGCATTCAGAATGAGTCACACTCCTGCTACTGAGCCATTGCTGGAATATGAGGGACAAATATGCACTAACTTATTATTGACTAGAGCAGTGGTTTTCAAAGTCAAAGACAGTGGTCCTCTCTTCTAACGCAACATACAAACCACCCACCACCACCAAATGAAACTGCATAGAAATTACATGTACACCGATTCTTAATAAAGCTATGAAAGATGGATCCAATATAATGAGCATTTTGCCCAACTATTTACTATCGCTTCACAACTGCACTTTGATCTTTTAAACTTTGAAGATATTTTACATTCACAAACAGCTATATTACACACTACATGAAAGGTATTATCTAAAATTTTGAAATATATTTCTTAAATATACAAAAATTATTTTTTATTAATTTTTTTTATTTTATTAAGTATTAAGTTATTAAGTATTACCCAAGATTCATCATTTAGGTTAGTGAATATATTTAAATTTATAATAATAGATTGTTCATTAATTCAATTAAATACATATAATTCCAAAAATATGTATATATCATTGTATCGAATAGTAATGATTATTTTGACTTGGTACTTATTTGATTTAGTATGTGAATCATGACTGAATATAACTAGACCTTAGTTATTAGTAATCTTCATCATTGTAAGATTTCAATCCTTGAAAAATAGCCATTTCTGTTTGCATAATAAATTTCATAGTCCACAGAGTCCATAATAGTAACGCATTAAAATAGTAAAATATGCATGATAAGTGTACAGCTGGCAGGATTTGCAGTGCAGGCATCAGGTTTATAAAATAAATGACTCGTGCTGAAAAAATATCCTACACATTGGGTGTGTTAGAGTAAGCATTATACTGGAAAAAATATCAATATCTAGAATATCACACTCTCCTTTCTTACATCCTAATTTCTTCCTCTTCATTGCTTTTGCATTATTAGCTTCCTTCAGACTAAATCTGTTTTTGTCTTGTGCATTCTGTATTCACATTGTCAGAAACAATTTACATTGTGCTATATATAGGCTGCCACATGGCTATAGATTGAATAATTCAAGGGTTTGACATATCTGTCCACTTAGGAGTGGTGTTGTGTATGTCAGCTGAAAAGCTTGCTGAGCAAGGACATTTATTGAGCTATAAAGAGTTACAGATGTCATACTTGGGATATAGACAGAAAATGTGGGTTATTGCGCTGGTCAGGAAATGAACACACTTGACCGATTTAAATAAATAGACCTAGTAATTTCAGATTAAGATTAGAAATGTAAAGTGTGGCGTACAGTACTGTTTCATGGAATTTATGTATTATGTCATTACAGATTAAATTCCATGTTGGTCAATGCAACATGGTTAAATAAAGTCAATACTTTTGGCTCAGAATTTACACACTGAAGCTTTGAATCTGATTTAAACCCGATGAAAGGCTGATTGTAAATTCCAAGTGGTGAGTCCAAAGCCATGAACCCAAAGAGCGCTTGAAGCCATTTTGGATGAACAGCTTTTATTAATGCATTGCCTAGTGTGCAAAGAAGTTAATTAGAAGACAGCTTTAATTAATTTGATTCAGATAATCACAGAGCAGAGAATTAATTCAAAGTTTAATCTCAAAGGCCAAACTGAGTTTGTTTTTTGTGCGATACTAAGGCTGCACTCAGTTATAATAAACTCTGAATTATAAATAAGCCCATATTATGAAGAATCGCTTGTGCTCATGATCAATTATTTGTTGCAGATTTCCTTATTTTTAAGCTGTTTTAGATAAAAGCAGCTGCTAAATGTATTATGCATTTACATATACAGTGCATGCATACATATTAGAGCACAGTAAAGTTTTAAAATATGTTAGTCTAAACTGCCGTAAGATCTATTCTATGGTTATTAGCATGTTATAATGCACAAAAAACAGGTTGTCTTCATTATACTTCTCTCTCTTGTCCTCACAGGACCATTGCATACTGTCAGTGGGTGGATAATGTTCAGGAGACTCATAGGATGCTGGACCTTCCTGGACCCCTCAGTGACCTGCTCAAATGGATCCTGTGCCAACTGACTGGTGGGATTGTAAAGAGGGAGATGTACTGTCATGGCATTGGCTCCTACACTAAAGAGGAGGTTTATGCCCTCATGGAAAAGGACATGCGCACACTGGCCACACTGCTAGGTGAGGAGAACAAGAAATAGAGGTTTAAAGTTATACTTTGACAGCGGCATGTTTTTGTGATGTTATCACAATATTTAAAGGTACACCATGTGACTCTAAAAAACTAAACTGCATGCATTTTGCGGAAGAACATTGTTTTGGTTGTGCTTCGGCTCTGCGTGACTGTGCGGATGAATATGATTGTTTTTCGTAACCAAAAAAAAAAGAGATATTATCCTACTGCTCTTAAAACATTCACTACTAGGCTTAATAGATACAACCAGTTTAGATGGATAGGATGTCAAGCTGACTAGCTGAAGTTGTTACTGTAACTATACTCAATAATAAACACGGTACTTCCTTGAAAATAAATTCCAACACAGCACCACAATAACCATAATGAAATGACCCTTCACAATGAACTCTGTTGTGGCCTCGTTTCCACCGAGCGGTGCGTTACAGTTTAGTACAGTATGAGTCTGGACCGTAAATCCTGATCCGGATTGTGTTTCCACCACTAACTGTACCCTTATGATAGCGTGGTGTAGTGACACAATAAACAACAATGGACGACATACAGCAGATCTTGTTCTTGCTTCTCGGCATGTGGCTGTTTTCACAAGAAGACATGCTTTGTTTGAGCCAAGGCTGCGAGGAAAAACACAGCCGAAAAGCACGAACAAGTGACCGTTCTCTGTCAACCAATTAAAGTTCTGGAGTGAGTCTAGTACCGCACTACTTTGCTAGGTACCCCAACGGAAGGGTGCCAAAAAAGTGGTGCGGTTCGGAATTAGGGTGCCATTCACAACTTCTGACAATGGAAATTGCAAAAATCGCATACCGTACTAAACCATACCATTCGGTTGAAACGAGCCATTCGAGAGCTACATATGGCAATATACGCCATATCTGTCACATGTACTACATTTCAAACCTCTCAGTTCTCGCCATCTCCAAAAAGCCAAGCCAATGTTGATTCTCATTTTATTACAACCTCTGTCGCATTCTCTTTTTGCCAGCAGACTCTCCTCTGCTCACTGTGACTCTTACGTATGCCACTCCCAATGCATACACGCATCAAAGTAGCCAGAGCAACTTCTCTCTATTTACGAATATGGCAAAACACGCACGGACGAGTGACGCATGTACAAAATTTCGCACGAAAACCATCCCACTAGGAATAAAATAAAAACACTTACAATAGGTTTACTATAGTGAATCAGGGTAAGACAAAAACAGGTTTTGGAAGAAGGATTGATGATTCATTGACTTTTGAACAAGTAAAAGTCATGGTAACACTTTACAATAAGGTTTCATTAACATTAGTAAACTAATAATGAACTGCACTACAGCATTTATTAATCTGTTAATGTTAATTTCAACATTTACTAGTACATACAAAAGTTGTATTTGTTAACATTATGTAATGTTAACAAATGAAATAATGTTACAAATAACTAACGTTAACAAATACAGTAAAAAATGAATTTTTCATGTTAGTTTATACATGAATACATTAGTTAAAAAATGAAACGTTATTGTGAAGTGTTTCCAAAGTCACAAAACTATTTTAAATAAATGTTCTTTTGAACTTTATATTCATAAAATATTCACAAAATCAGTTTTAACAAAAATTTTGATTGCCACAAACATTTTCAACATTGCTAATAATAATGAGAAATGTTTCTAAATACCAAATCAGCATATTATTATTAATTTCTGAAGGATCATGTGACACTGACTAAATATATTTTAAAATAAATTCAAGAAAAGTTATTTTAACTTGTACGATTATAATATTTCCCAGTATTACTTGAGCATAGAACGGTAGTGTAACTGATTCTTCCAGACCATAAAACTGTAATTATATATTTTTATGAAATACATAAGCCAATATTTTTTGTTCCTGTATGTTAGTATTATATTGCTCAAGTGTCAGTGAAACTCACATCTGTTACAAAACATGAAAACACTTTTTTTCATACTTAGCTGTAGTTTCGTGTAATCCATATCCATCTGATAAACTGAAGGATAAATCTTTTCTTGTTTAAGGCAATGTGTTTCTAAAACAATCTTAAAGAAGTCAGTTATTTTCTTACATTATGGCTGGGGGTTGATATTTATTTTCTGGACTGCCAGGGGATAAGAAGTACATCATGGGTCCCAAGCTGTCCAGTGTGGATGCCACAGTGTTCGGTCACCTTGCACAAGCCATGTGGACGCTGCCTGGCACACGACCCGAGCAGCTCATTAAAGGTGAGCAAGAACTCACAACTGCAGTTTTGCATCCATAATAGAAACATAACTCTCGGCATCAGTCAATTATTGTCTAGCCAATTAAAACACAAGTAGTAATATTTGGAGAACAAATGGGAGATACGTGCACGTGGAGTTTTGATGTTGTGGTATTTAAAGGGACAGTTTGTCCAATAATACTCAACCTTGTGTTTTTTCCAACTAATTGCACAAGTTAAGGTCTGATTGTGATAATATTGCTTCAGAATATTTAACATATAGTGCACAAGCCATTTGGATTTTGTTTATGTTACTTTGGGGTACATGTGTTATTTTTGGAGCTCAACAGCACATTCACTTTAATTGTTTAAAAAAATCAGCATGAACATTCTGATTGACATCTTTTGTGTTCCACAGAAAAAGTGAGTAAGGTATTGGAATTAAACATTTTTTGGATAAAATATTTTACATTTTTGAGCCCTTGCATGGCAGTATGTTGAACGTTATTATTCAGTTTATCCACTAGATGGCATTACAGGAATTTATTTATGAAACATGTCTGCATGTTACAGTTCAGTCACATACACAGAATGCTAATCCGCCTCACCAGTATAGAAATATGTTGCTGTATTATTTATGAAATAATACCCTCAACAACAACAAAAAGTTCAATGAGCTTCTATATAGAACACTAGAGTTCCTGACTCAATTTTAAAGAATCCCTTATGCCCAATAGATTCTATATGAGGAGAAATGTCTTAAAAATTGCATAAAAATACATTTTCTTATTGTGATAAAGTATGTTTATGAGTTGTTTAATTAAGCTAACATTAAAAATGAATTAAAACTAAATCCTGTGAATCGCTAAAAGGAACCCCTATGTGAAGCACCCGAAAGTACCCTTTAAGATTCTATTTAGAACACTTTCTTCTACATTATTAACATTATATATTATATATGGAACAAAAAATCTCCCATTCAGCTACCCCTGTTTGACGTGTTTCACGAAAGCTACACAATGGACAATAACGTCTATCTGTCCACAGGAGAACTGATCAACCTCGCCATGTACTGTGAGCGCATACGGAGGAAGTTCTGGCCCGAGTGGTTTGTGGACTTAGAGGACTTCTGTTATGACACCGACAACGACAGCAGCGGGACGCCCACCTGCCTGCTGGACCTTGGTCTCTTTTCCAGGACAGACACTTTAGAGGAGAGCGATCTAAGCTTGCCCTCACTCAGTAACACAAACTCTCAAGACTCAGACCATTCCGGACACTCGCTCTCAGACTCTGACATTGAAGTAGATGGCTCAGATGTGGAGCAGGTCAAGGGTTAAATCTAATAGAGGTGGTTGCGAGTATCATCTGGTTGCACACAAAACTGATATTGATATTGATATTTCATGCCTTCATCACTTTGATGGACCTGAAGTAAAAACAAAATATGTGTATATAACCTGACATGAGTCATGGACATGTACGCCTCGGACGCTCGCTTTAGTTCCCTTTGTGAGATGTGTAAAAGATCATCCTTGGACAGTTACCTTTGTAAAAACATTATATCTCATCCATCTTTCTCAGATGTCTTAAATAACAACTGTTCATTTGTCTACAGATTCAGTATGGTTTTGAATTGGCTTTCATTTCAAGTGAAATTCCACTTATTGAATTTGTAACACCAGTCAAGGCATATCTATACATCTGTTTTCTCTCAAACGTTGAACAGAATCATGTAGTTAAACACTAGCTTGCATGATTCTAGGATGTTTGTGTGAGGTTGACGGCTTATTTTTTTGTGATAGGCTGATTTCCTTTGTGCCTACTGAAACTAAATCTGTGTGAACTCCTCGCTTCTGTTTAAATTCGGCATGAAACGGAAACTGCAATAGTCTTTTCTTCCCTATTATGATGTGTATCCGAGTGAAATGGCTTCTCGAACAAGTAAAAATGTAGGGCTGGACATTTTGTCCATTGATTGGATCATTGTGGTTTGCTATTGGTCGATCTCATGTGAGTGACAGGTTGTCCCGCCTCATTGCAGCAAACACTTCATCATTTGAAAGAGGAATAAATACTGCAATATTCCATTAAAAGTTTTGACTTTATAATTCCTGTTCCCAGATCAGCTAAAGTTCTTAAAAATATGATTGATGACGATTTATAAAACGTTTAATCCTGATTCTACCTGTTTAAACATAAAATAACACAATTTGAGAATCCAATCTTCACAAATATTTAGGCTAATACAATAGAACAGAATCCCTTTCTGTCCTTTTTATCATGTGTTATAGCTCCAGTGTGTGTCATCAGTGTCAGCTGACTCTTGGTCAGTCTGAATGGTGCTTAATACCTGTGTGCCTGACTGCAACCATTTGTACGTGTGTGACAGTCTTTTCTTTTCTTCCCCACGTGTCTCTCTTTCTGTTTGATCCTGTAGTACAGACCTGCTTGCATGTCACCACCAGAGGGCACTGTGACCATTCACATATTGAGGTGGTCCTATGCAGCCACTTATATGGCCGTTGCGGGCATCCTTCAAGCTTCTGCCTTAAAAGAACATTTCTAAAAATTAATAACAACAGTAAACCTCTAGTGAACACTAAGCAGTCAGCTTTGGTGGAGTATTCATTTTCTTTATCCATGTGTCTGATTTGTGTACCAAAGTGTAGTGCGTGCAGATAAGCAGATTTGCCTTAGTTGAGGGAAACATTGTTGTGATCAACAGCAGCATGATGAGATCACCCTCTTTCTGTTGAATTTACTTGAAACCCAAGCCTGTGCTAAATGAAATCATTCAAATCCCTGTATGGTTTGATCTGTTATGCAGAATTCTGTCGTTTACTTTCCATATTGTTGTTTTGCACATTTTAGATTTCTCAAAGACATTGGGCAATGTACAGTTATGGATGGAAAAATGAGAGGACTTAAAACAGGGTCCATACAATCAGTGAGATGTGTTATGCGTGTGTGTATGATATACAGTAGTTAAATGTAATACATCATTTACCTGCATGTGTTTGTGTGTGTGTCTGTGTGAGCTGGTGTAAAGTGCCCCAGTGGAAATCTATGAAATATTTATTCCCTGCATAGATTCTTAGTTTAATACATGTAAACCCAGTCTTATATGAATTTTGTGTTAATATTACTTAATTTTGCAGATTATTTTTGGGATATAAAGTAGCCTAATAAAAAAAGACATTATGGTTTTTCAGTGACTTAAGGGAATTTTGATTGTCATTTTGATTTATGTTAACAGTTGCAGCCAAATCAAAAATGTGCATTAACCAATGCATTTTAATTATGTGATATATGTAGATATTAATATACTTTTAGAGATGTGTCTGTGTGTTGAGAACATAGCTGGATTATGCTCTCATAAGTCATTTTTGCTATAGATCTTACTAGATCTTGAAGCCATATTACAGAGTTAATTTCCTGTCATAGAAGCAAAATGATGGTTATAAATATATATGTAGGCAAAGATTCTACTATGTAAAAATGTGCATAACTGAGACCCTCCCATGAGTGCTTAGTTATCCTGAACTGAGTGGTTGTTTGACAATGATTGCTCCAAAACATCAATTAAAATAGCTGTGGTGATTTCAAAGTGTGCGTGAGGCATGTTTTTCTCTTCCAAACCAGTCGAGCCAGTGAATGCAATTAACCCTGTTGTTTGGTGGTTTGTCATACATTTATTTAAAGTCTAACCCTTTACTTTTGTTTTCCACTTTTACCTTTATTAGGAATTATGCAACAACAGTTCTGCTCCTCAGATTTGACGGGTCAAGTGGCACTCACTTTTCACTGTTTGTGTCACTCCATTTGTGTCTGTCCTTTCTTCAGATCACAGTGTTTACTTCAACCAATTAGTTCAAAACACTGATTCATTCAGGAACGAAACAAGTGACTATTTTAAGATTGATTCATTGAATCATTCACTGAAATGGCTCATTCAAAACACTGATACATTTTTTTAAGATTGAGCTATTAAATCATTCTGTGTACCGATTCGTTTAAAACACTGATTCATTCTAGAATTAAACGACAAGTGGCTAGTGCATTCTCTAGGGGAGAGCAGGGCACAGAGTATTTATTTTTTATTTCAGAGTATTTATTTCACACATCTAGTACAAATATGTGGTTTTGTTTCATTAATACAGTATACTTTTGTCTTGATATACCCTGAAAGAATGGAAGTGAAATGTGACAACATGCCCCGTAGGTGGGTACATTGTAACATGACAGTATGGCAGCTTAAAATGTTATCTGATCCAATCAAAAATCTAAATATCAAAAAAATCTAAAATATTTTGTCAATAAAATACAATTATCAACTTTTTCATATAAAATAATGTATTTTTTTATAATTAAAAATAAATACATTTTTGAGTTTGACAATAAACACAGCATAATTCAAAACATAATAATAATTAATCATTTCTGAACATTGACTCTACATTGACCACTGTCTTTATTCACCTTTTTCTCACGGTTTCTCAATTGAATTTATAAAAGTATAGAATAGAATAGCATAGTTTAAACCCGGCTAGTGTTTTCTGCTGGTTAGATTAGCATTAAAGAACTATCTAAACTGTAAAATAACAGATTTGTCAAATTTTAAATAAACACAAAAAAAAACAGAGATGAAAATTAACTTCAGTAAGAAATCTACTTTTGATACATTTTCAGTACTATTTTCCGAAGATTTTTTAATTTTGACGCAATTCTTTCTCTATACAGTGTTGATTTGGCAACTAGTAAATACAATACGTTTCGTCAAGTTGGCATGTGTGGAAAGTTTTAAACCACGTGTGTTACAACTAGCCCCGCGTTAGGTTGTGCCCCACTCACATTTTAAATAAGTAATTACTTTGTGAACACGACTGTGTGTAGAATGAATGTAAACTGGACGTATAACATTTGACATGCTATTATCATGTGACCTACCAGTGTCAGTTATGTCACCAAATTTTCTCCTGTTGCCTCATGGGATATAAAGTGTCTATATCGTAGTATGCACACTTTAGAATCTCGCCAGAAGTCGGTCATCTGGGTACTTGATGCCTATCTTTTATGAGTACTGTGAATTTTAGCACTTCCTTTGTCACGTAGGGCCTACTCTTTTTCGCCTCTATAGGTATGCAATTTTGGATGTAGCCACTGTTTTTATAAGTGAGACTTTGAATCATTCACTGTTCTGATTCATTCAAAACACTGATTCATTCAGAAATGAAACAAGTGACTTGTTTTATGAGTGAGTCATTGATCCATTCATTGTATTGATTCATTCAAAACTCTGCTGCATTCTCAAAACAAAACACCACTACTGTGTTTTTGTTACGACTGCTCTGAGACAGAGGGTTGAAGATCCAAATGCAGCTTTATTAGAGGGTAATCCACAATCGTAGTCAGAAAACAGGCAGAAGGTCATACACAAGTAATCAGTCCGATCAAGCAAACAAAACAGAGGAGACAGGCAAAAGGGTAATCCACGGAGAAGGCAAGAAATCCAAGACCAAGAGATATGAAACCAGGGTAAACACTCAGAAATGCAGTGTAACACTAAACAAGACTTCGCAGTGACAGACAGAGTGAACATGGTTTTTATAGTGTGAGCTAACAAGGTAATGGGGTGCAGGTGGATGTAATCAATGAGTGATGATGAGTCCGGGCAAAGGATTATGGGAGATGTAGTCTATGGTAGAATGACAGTCTGGGTTGGAGTGCCCTCTGGTGAACGCGGGCACTCACACTGGTCCATTGTGACAGTTTTATTTGGATATTTGATTTTACTTAATACTAACAGTATTTTAATTTAAGAAGTAAAAAAAAAGCCAAGTACCTGACAATACTCTGTCTGAAACTGAAGTGCCTAATATTAATGTCTTGTTTGTTGAACTGTTAATAAGTTACTCAATATTAAACTTTTGTTTATGACCTGTCATGCTGATATTTGGAACAACAACACTCTAAACACATTAAATTGCTTAAATATAGGTTTTAGGCCTAATATTAAAAAAGTCAGAGTGTGAATGTTTTCTAACCTGTGTGTGCATGTGTGAATGCGTGTGTTTAGCATGAGCTACCATCTTTTCAATCAGGCTAATGAGTGGCAGCCATTCATGCGCAGAGGAGGGCTGATTAAGGCGTTTCCAGGCACTGGAGGCGTGCAGAGGAAACAGCAGGGGAGAGAGAGAGGGAGATAGAGAGAGAAGAGAAGAGAGACAGGAGAGGGAGAGGGGCCACGGATCAGGAACCAGGTTCCCGCGGGATGGAGCAGGTGCAGGCTGCGAGCAAGGCCTTTGGGCCCGACGGAGCAGCCAGAGCTTAAAACAATCTGCATAGTACCTTCTTTTAATTTAGGCTCTTCTACACCCCATCTCTCTCTCTCTTCCTCTCTCTTTCTTGCTCTTACTGCTGCTTAACAGATCAGTGCTCCACAAAGAGGGGTAAACAGAGAGAGGCAAATTAAAAAGGGAACTCCCCTGATACCCCAAAACAAATTAGTGCAAACAAATTACACAGAGTCAACACACAAACACTGCAGCATCTGTGGCTTTGGACTGAGGATGGCAGAGGCAGGCACAGCCTGCACACGCTCGGCACCAAGACAGGGAGACTTTAGGTCATTCCGCTTTCAGACCCTGGAGCAGATCCCTTTTAAAGCTCCTGTTTGTTTCTGCTAATAGTCAGAAGCGTCATGCTCATATAAATGTGCCACCTCCAATTTTTGAGCCAAAAAAAAAAAAAGTTTAACAGTTAAGTAAAAAATTAAATCCTGCAGCAAAAATCACCTAAAATAATTTCATGATATGATGCATTTAATTTTGAGATATATATCACAATATAGATATTTTTGTTATTTTATTTTCATTATTAAAAAGAACAAAGAAGCAAATTAAATAAACTTTCAGGTACAGTAGAAGTAGGCTACTACAGAAACTGAATAATCATGTATTTTATTTGTAATGAATTACATATAAATTGATTCTTATTAAAGACACTAAAGTTATTCAGTCAAGAGCAGTCTCTTTGTCTTTTGCTGATTGATGACAGACGGCAGTAGGTATATTAGGCTAATGTCACTTTAATAACAAATGCACGGACCTAGTGAATACTCCACAAAATGGGCATTTTGACATAATTGTGTGTGTGTGTGTGTGTGTGTGTGTGTGTGTGTGTGTGTGTGTGTGTGTGTGACCATTCAAGCGAAACAAGCCACTAAAGAGAAGTAAGTTGGGGATTGTAGGCTGTCTGAGAGAGGTGTGTGTCAGTCCAAGTGACGGTAACGCACTTTTTTCACATGCACCTCATGCACGCCCCACTTTTTATCTGCTACACGGATATATTTAATACTGTTATATATAACAAGTTTTCTAATGATAAAATATCTATGCTATAGCCTATAATCTGAGGTAACAAAAAAGCTCACCAAGGCTGCATTTATTTTTAAGTAAAAATAGTAATATTGTTACAATTCTAAATAACTAGGTTAATTGATATTTTAATATTTTGTGATGCTTTTATACTTTAAAATGTAGGCTAATTTATTCCTTTGATGACAAAGCTGAATGTCTTCAGCGTTACATGATCCTTCAGAAAATATTAAAAAAATGTATCAACATGGTTAGACACATACAAACAATAATATATACGCGTGTGTGTGTGTGTGTGTGTGTGTGTGTGTGTGTGTGTGTGTGTGTGTGTGTGTGTGTGTGTGTGTGTGTGTGTGTGTGTGTGTGTGTGTGTGTGTCTTTGTGTACATTACATTGTGGGGATCAAATGTCCCTGAGATCACCTACATTGAGAACACTTTTAAAAAGGCTTATAAATCACACAGGATGAGTTTTTCTTTTTGAGAAAGTAAAAATGCAGAATGTTTTCCTGTGATTAGGGGCAGGGGCAGTGTAGGGGGATAGAATGTACAGTTTGTACTGTATAAAAACCATTACGCCTATGGAGAGTCCCCACAAAGATAGTGAACTAGACGTGTGTGTGTGTGTGTGTGTGTGTGTGTGTGTGTGTGTGTGTGTGTGTGTGTGTGTGTGTGTGTGTGTGTGTGTGTGTGTGTGTGTGTGTGTGTGTGTGTGTGTGTGTGTGTGTTCATGTTTTTCTATCCTGGTGGGGACTTCAACCTGACTGCACACAGACTCATGGGGACTTGTGTCACCGTGGGGACCTAAATTGAGGTCCCCATGAGGAAACAAGCTTATAAATCATACAAAATGAGTTTTTTTGAAAATGTAAAAATACAGAATGTTTCCTGTGATGGGTAGGTTTAGGGGCAGGGGCAGTGTAGGGGGATAGAAAATACGGTTTGAAAACAGTATAAAACCCATTAAGTCTATGGAGAGTCCGCACAAAGATAGTAAACCAGACTTTGTGTGTGTGTGTGTGTGTGTGTGTGTGTGTGTGTGTGTGTGTGTGTGTGTGTGTGTGTGTGTGTGTGTGTGTGTGTGTGTGTGTGTGTGTGTGTGTGTGTGTGTGTGTGTTTAAATGGTTCAGAATAGAACCAGTCTTATGGGTAATAAGCATGCGGGAACATGGCAAAGATTCTCTCTGCTATACTTTCATTTATTCATTCAGTCATCTGCTCGCTTGTTTGCACACTGACTCTAGAAAAAAGTCACAAACACAGCTGAAAGTCAACACATATTCCACAATCCATATGGAACATACTTCCTTCACACCGTCTGGTATGAACAGGGAATTATAAGGCAGTGAATCAAGATATCTGGAATCCAGCCTGTGTTGTCTCAATCCCATTCTATTTCCCTGTATCTCCAATCTGTCCTATAAAATGAAATGCACAAAGACCATAACAATAAATTTGAGAAATGTCTACAATCTATGCCAATTTCTTTGAACTGTTATGTGTATAACTTTTCTGTTTCTCAGTCTGTGTGTGTGTTATTTACGAGAAACCCATATCTGGCTTCATCCTCAGGCCCCCTGGCCACCTGGCAGAGAGAGTGACCCTTCCATCTGCCCCCCGCTGTCTTCCTGTTTGTGTGTGTTTTGTGGATCCAGAGAGATGGGAATAAAACGGCCCACATGTACCCAGAGTGCAGCTCTGCATGTGCCAGGTGAATCCCTAGGCCCTCCCGAAGACCTCATCCCCTCAGCCTTGGCAGCCAGACTCAGGTGTGGTTCATAAAGACCGGTCTACAACGCCAACAGGTGGCGCTGTTTTCTTCACCAATTACGCCTTTGTTTGCTCGTTGGCACCCAGTTTGTTTTGGACGAGTCTCCTCGCCCGCTGGACAAGAGCCAGGGGGAGTTTGTATGTGTGTGGGCTGGTCTTTCCACCAACATCGCTTCTCAAAGCCTCCTCGGACAGAGCCAGAAACGATAAGCTCGCGGTAAGCTCCTGTTTTGAGTCGAATGCGAATGTGCTATGTTCTTGATCATATTCTTTGCAAAGACCCACATATGTCTGACCATTTGTCTCACAAATAGATGACGACAGGGAAGCCACTCTCACTTTTGATGCTTCCGAGGGTGCGTGTTCTCTGACCTACAGCTTTTCAAGATCTGCTCTGCAAGGACGTCTTCAAGCCCCGTCGTCTTGGTGGATTAGAGCAGGTACTTTTTCAAAAGAGAGAAAGAGAGAGGGCGAGTCACTTTGATACCCCCTGACTGAGAGGGGCATCGGAGCAACAGAGCGGGGCCCCATCCCAGAATCCCCTACTTTTCCCTCATTATCTCCTTCCCCAAGCTGCTGTTTCTCTTCTCCTGGATGTTATCTTCAGCTGCTTATGCCCTAATACCACAATTGTTGTTCTCTAAAAACAATCATTAGCAATCCCATTGAGGCTGAGGGGTTTTTAGCAGCTTTCTCTCTCTCTCCTGATGGTTTCTCCTGGCTCTTTATCTCTCCCTCCTCTTTTTTCCCCTCCTGAAAACAGAGGGATATTGGCAAAGCCTCTTTAAACTCTCTAGCATTACGGTGGATTATTTTGTGCTGAGACCCTTGGACATGTTTTTTTCCCTTTCTCTGTCTTTTATTATTTTCCTCACTTCATGGGTAAGGCAGACACGCTAGGTAAACATTTTGGCGTCACACTCGATTGCGTCCCAGAAATTAAAAAACGCAGAGACAATGGGCCCGGGACACTGACACGCTAAGACCTTGGCTCTGGGGGGATGGCTTGTACGCCGCATGACAGCACGGCCCTGGCGGGCGGAACAATGCCGGCCCGCGTTCTTTGGTGTGTGCGCTCGGAGCGCCGCGCTTTAGACTATCTGCTCTAGGCCATCTGTCTATCCTCCTCCTCTTCTCTCACCCCACTGCCACGGCGGATTTGAACTTGGCTCAATTATTCATCTGTTTACAAACACGAGCGCAAACAGAACAGTTGGATCAGTTAGGCGTGGGCCTTTTTTGGGGGCACTGATACTGAAAGTTTTCCCAAAGGCGGCGCAGTGTAAGAGATTTATTTAGCAGTTGCAGGTACTCAAGCGGCGACCTGCTGCAACGACAGCAGACGTGCCACAATATGTGTTGTGCTTATGAGCTTAAGTGGACAGCTGTTTCTGGATACAAGTCAATAGCTTCACTTGTAAACAGTGAAATAGCTTATCCCACAGTTTCATATCATATATCGGTGCCTGATTACTGATTTTTTTGCTCCTTTTTGCTATTGATGGTGACCTATCTGGGGCTAGGCCGCTATTGCTGACACTCCAGAGAAAGACCCACAGAACACATTCTCCCTATGGCCTATAGAGGGCACTATAACATTAGACATGCTGTCAGTCGGAATAATCAAAAGTCACACTTATTTTTAATTCCCAGCAGTGTGTCAGACAGTGTATACATTCCTGTTAATGCTAAGGTAAATGTCATTAAATAAAAACTTATGAGTTTTGCATAACATCATTGTGGCATTTTTGTGAAGAAAAAAAAACATACAAAGACTGCCAACGTTTTTTAAAAATGTTATTTTATGCTCAACAAGGCTGCATTTATTTGATAATATAAAGTACTGTAAATACAGTATAATTATGAAATATTACAATTAAAATATTTTATATTTAAATATATCTTAAATTGTAATTTATTTCTGTGAAAGCAACGCTGAATTTTCAGCAGTCTTTAAGTGTCACATTATCTTTAAGAAATTCAAAAGAACAGTATTTATTTGAAATAGAAATCTTTTAACATTATAATGTCTTTACTGTCAGTTTTGATCAATTTAGTGTGTCCTTGCTGAATAAAACTCATTTCATTTCTCTCAAAAATTCTTACTGACCCTAAACTTCTGATAATTCTGTAATTCAATTCTATAATTTAATAGTGTAAAGTGACACTTTACGAGGTCTTCTTCCTTTTTAAATACTCCTTTGTGCTTTAAGTCAGTATAAATTGCCATTTACAACCTATTTTACTTCCAGATTTTGAAGCATCACTGAGTGATAGGCTATATTATTCAAGTAAATAGGATCAGTTTTGATTCCATGAAAGTGATGATGTTTGGCATGAAGCAGAATCTCTGCCCTTGTTGCACTTCAAGTCAGAATTTTTTGTCATAAATTTCATAGTCCAATTTCTCGTTTCTCCTCGAGCACTAATAACGACTAATAAGCTCTTAAACAAACTTGCTAAACACCAGACTCCGATTTTATGAACTCTCTAGAAAAACCTGTTTTAATCAACCCTCTCAGCTCTCTCGGTCCACTTCTGCTCTGTTTCGCGTCTCGAGACTCCTAACTCTCTCCTGTAATTCCCAAACACGAGTTTGCAATAAACGGTTTGTACATCGCCCTTTATTCTTGGCGTAACGCAGAGACAGATTGCACAGTAGCTGTCAATTCTCTCACTTCCGTCCTGAGAGACCGAAAAGGTCTGCCCTGAAGCAGCAAGTGTTCCTCCCCACATATAAGCTGCTGCATTGTCACTGTGTACTAAGCCATTCCTCAGAGAGCTTATAACGTTCATTAATCTAATTAAATATGTCTTATTGCCCAAATGAAAGGCTGGAAGCTTTGCTGTAGGATAAGTGTAGAGTAAAACTGGGTCCCAGCAGAGAGGCACACAGTCAAGTCGCGCTAACGGTGCTGTGCTTCATTAGGCTCCTAATTACCTATTGTTTCTCAGTAGTTTGTGCTGTTTTAATGAGAATCTACAGGCACTTAGATCTAATCTGAATTTTCTAATCTACTGGTCCATTCCCGGAGAGTCAAAATGTTATTGGTTTATTTGTAATCATACTTTTAAATGATGGAGATTTGACTCCCCCTGGGGCTATCTTTGGGTTTTGAGTGACTAATTGAATTCTTGGCTCACAGACACTACTTGGGTGTGAGTCAGATATGAGTACTTGGTGAGTGCTCAGTCAGTCAGTTAAGTGAGAGAACGTGCAGGCGGCTTCAGTTACGCTCTTTCGCCCTGGATCAAACCCCCAGAACTCACCTTTAGGGTCTCCATGGCAACACCTCTCTGTCTCTCTCTCTCCCGGGGTGCTTGTAAAGTTTGGTATTTGTAAAGAACCCAGACTAAAGCAAATGTGGTGAACTTTAGCTAAAATGTGACACAAGTGTGGTCAGTAATAGCCATAATTGTTGAAAAAGTGATCTTCCAGAGGTCCCATTAACATACAAAGTGTGAAAATTACAATGCACATTAAGACAAAAATAAAGCAGAACAAAATGAACAAATAATAACAATAAAACGTTTTTGTAAACTAAAATGTCTTTATTTTGTGGATATTTTTAAGAGTAGTTTTTTGTTGTTGTTGTCCATAATGAAAGTCAATGGGGTCCAAAACAACATTGGACCCCAATGACTTTCATAGTATGAACTAAAAATAGGCCTACAGTTATTTGTAAACAAAACAAAACAAAACAAAAACACGTATTGTATTTGTTAGAACTATACATTCAATCATAGTTTGTAACTCAACATTTAAAGTCAAACGAAACGGAAGTTGTGACAGATCTTTTCCATGGCTCCTCTTTATGGGCAGGCGAGGCAGAACCCCACCAAAATATTCATCCAATATACACTGAATAAATAGTAAATTATAAATGCGTTCAGCCATTTTAAGTCGTAAAGTGAGCAGGATATATTAAAACGTAGCGCATGTATTCATGATACTAATTAGCCGATCTCGGCGCCCTCCCTAACTCTACAGCGCCCCACACATTTTCAATGTAAATTTGTGGTGAAAATTGGAACTGCATCCGCTTGTTTTTTTCACATTACTTTGCGTAAACCTCGCTGCAGAACAAGACGATATCCAGACCAATAACATTCCGCTTCAGCAAAATGTCTGCATCAGGTCAGTAAATAGTTGGCTTGTCACTTGTTGCCTATGTGGAGTAGCAGATCAAATGTATGAATCTGGGTTCTGGCCAAATTCCAAGCTCAGAACCCTCTCTTCGGACAGCATACCAAATACGCATATTTTGTACTATATCTGATAATGTAAGTGTGAACTTGTGAAAATAAGAGCGAGACCTTCTGAGACATCCCAAATATTTGCTATTATATACGCCAGATGGACGTAATATTCACACTTTGGAATTTTCTTCTTTTTATTAGTGTATGAGCTGTGTGTATGTTTATCTATTAGCCAGAGTTTGCATTGCCAAAGTGCTCATTTGATATGTGACCTGCCACTAAAGAGTCAGGATATTTATCATCTGCTGAATTGCCTTTGTGTGGTGCTGCAAAATGGCAGCAATACATTCTCAAATGAAACCGCTTGAAGGTTAATGAGTGGCAATTGCCCAGTGAGGACTAAATCTATTAGCGTTTCATAGAGGAAATCAATCAACATGACCAACTCTCACTGATTTGTCATTTTGAAACATTGCCCGTTTGAATTGAACAGCACATTCTGTTACACGGGATCATCTGTGATGGTTTGATTTGCTCTTCATTAAGGTGATTAATGCTCTTTATTCTGATTCTGGATCAGTAAACAAGCTCTTTCATCCTGTAGTGCTGCGCTGCATTAGGTCATCCCAGACAGTGATGATAATGACTCCAGAATATTACAGTCCAGAACTTCAGCGACTCACTTGACGTCGGTCAAAGGAAGAAGTCTATGAAGTCTACAACCAGATTAACCTCAGTGCTGGACCTTTTATCTCCTTCACTGGCAAGTATTCTTAGACTTTTTTCCATTCACTCTGGACGTAAAACATTAGTTAATGGAGCATTAACTCCACATCTAAGATGGCTCAACCTGGGTAAAACATACCATGCCTAATAAAAAAACAACTTTCAGTCGAAAACATTTAGTCTATCTGCTTCAGTTCAAACCACTGAGCCTTCACACACAAACACACCGAAAATATGGTGAGAGAGTTGAGGGATGGCAGAGGAGGGAGATTCTGCAGATTGTGTGATGATGAAGAGCTCTGTGCCGGGTTCTCATTTGCTGGAAATCTCCTGTTATCATATGCGCTCAGACTGCGCCTCCCTCTCAGTCTTATATGCTACGTGTATTATTGATTGATGCGCTGTGTAGCTGGGGTTTCGTTTGCCCCGTGGGCTCTTGAGAGTATGTACGTCCAGACATACACTCAATCAACGGCTCAAAGCACAGATGGATGCTGCCTTACAAGATTCCCTCTCAGTTTTTGCTTGTCTTATCTGTCTTTTTGAAAGGAAATTACTTCATAAATTATGATATATACAGTTCTTGTTTTTCAAATGGGACTGATTGCTAAGAATCTTTTTACAGTATACAAGAAAAAGTGTCTGTATTGAAAACTGATCCTGACTCTTGTCAGTGGCTGTAGAGTTTTAGAGCTGTTCCAAAACCTATTTATCTGTCTATACACTATCGTTCAAAAGTCTAACGGCAAGGGCACATTAAGTTGATCAAAATGACAAAAAAGAAATGTATAATGTTAGAACAGATTAATATTTGAAATAAATGCTGTTCTTTTGAACTTTCTCTTCATCAAAGAATACTTGAAGAAATCTCTCACAGTTTCCACAAAAATATTAAGCAGCACAACTGGTTTCAACATTGATAATAGTAATAATAATAGGCCTTTAATAATAATAATAAGTGTTAACTAAGCAACAAATCAGAATATTAGAATGATTTCTGAAGGATCATGTGACACTGGAGTAATGATGCTGAAAGCATCACAGGGATAAATTATATTATAAAATATATTATAATAGAAAACTTAATTTCAAAAGTAATAATATTTCACAATATTTAATTAATAACTGTTACATTACATATATTATTGTTTTGATTCACAATTGATTTTTGTACTTTTTAATACTTTTCAGTATGGTAACACTTTACAATAAGGCCCTTATTTAGTTAACATGAACTAACTTAGCAGTATACAGTATTTTTACAGCATTGATTAACCTTTGTTATTAACCTACTGTAGAAGAATCATTCATTGTTAGTTCATCTTAATGTAGTGAAACCTTATTATGAACTGTTGCCAAAAATATATAGGAGGTCTAATGACTCTTACCCCAGTTAGGGGGCCAACTAACCCCTCTTTTAATATTTGACATTTTGTGCTCTCTAACAACAACTTTGCAAATGTTTCTGTTTATTTATTATTATTATTTCCTATAATAACACATAGGCTGATGCATCATCCTCATCATCCTACACATGCTAACCTTATATCTAAATATGTTACAGTTTAAAAGTAAATCTACATTGTTGTTCTCCCATATTGTTTAATTGATCAATTAATTTTTTAATTGGTCATGAATTATCCGCCATTTTTCTCTGTGAATATGTACATTGCTGGCTTATAATTTGGCCAAAACAAGCCATCTTAGGAGGCACCCTTCATATCTATAATTCCTTAAAATGCTGTCTACATAGGCAGCTTACTAGGTTTTGGAACAGAGCCGTTATGATGTTTGTGCCTAAGAAACTAACACAGAGATTCATGCCTTTTCATAGCAGTAAACTGCATCCTCCTTTGATTGATGACAGCTTTCAGACGCGATGGGCTTGTTTTTTTATCACGCTGGCGCAAAATGACCGGGGACAGACACAGGCAGAAGTACCGCTTCAGTGGCTAATGAGAGGCATTATTCAAACTCCTGCTCTGGTGTCAACATTGCATGTCCTGCGTCTCTCACTGCCTCTGCATTAGTACAGACAAGCAGTCCAGTGACTGTGACAATTAAAGATATTCCTCCATGCTTTATTTTTACTAGTGGAAAAACACATCTAAATAACATGGCTAAATTAGGCACAAAACGGTGCCAACTGACTTGCAGACATGTTGATCAGTTTTCTTTACTGATAGTAATGGAACACTTAGTAAGACAGGTAACTCTACTGTGGAAACTGCTGTCGAACTTTACATCATTTAGCTTTGTGTTCAGGCTGCCTCCGTCACAAGCCATTGGCACTGGCTGTGTAAGTGTTCTCGGACCATCAGACCAGAACGGCTCGAGGAAACAGCAACATGTTCTTGTCTCAACTTTTTGATGGAGTCTCCCTTTTGTGTGTTTATCACTGAGGGAGGATGCACCTGGGGCAGCTGTGGAAAGAGACAGGCCACCACACATGACAGGAGAGACAGAGAAGGAACGAACGGAGGAGAGCACACCAAGGAGGAGAAAGGTGCCCGTGGTGTTGGAGGAGCTCATCAGACAGAGCCCTTCTCCATCTGTCACAAATCATTTCTGCTCTGGAAGTAAGGAAAGGCAAAATGTCAAAATATTTGAATACATTCCATGGGAGTGTGTCACACTCGCAGAGGGAGATGCTTGGCAGCAGTGGGGTGGAAAGGGAAAGGGTCGTCTACTGGATGAATTGGGATTTTGTACCGTTGTATAAATAATTAAAATGATGTGATTATTTTTATATATATATATATATATATATATATATATATATATATATATATATATATATATATATATATATATATATATATATATATATATATATATATATATATATATATATATATATATATATATATATATATATACATTAGTGGTGGGCATAGATTCATCTAGATGAATCCAAATCCAAAATCTGTGTATAATTAATTTGTATATATGAATACACACACATGCATGTATATATTGAAGACATATTTCCATATACATACTGTATATATATTTATATAATTTATCTTATATATAAATATAATTATTTTGTATGTAAATATAACATATTTTTCGTAAATATATACATGCATGTGTTTCCATATACATACTGTATATATATTTATATAATTTATCTTATATATAAATATAATTATTTTGTATGTAAATATAAACTATTTTGGATGAATATATATATATATATATATATATATATATATATATATATATATATATATATATATATATATATATATATATATATATATATATATATATACATACATACATACATACAGGTCCTTCTAAAAAAAATAGCATATTGTGATAAAAGTTCATTATTTTCCATAATGTAATGATACAAATTAAACTTTCATATATTTTAGATTCATTGCACACCAACTGAAATATTTCAGGTCTTTTATTGTTTTAATACTGATGATTTTGGCATACAGCTCATGAAAACCCCAAATTCCGATCTCAAAAATTTGCATATTTCATCCGACCAATAAAAGAAAAGTGTTTTTAATACAAAAAGTCAACCTTCAAATAATTATGTTCAGTTATGCACTCAATACTTGGTCATGAATCCTTTTGCAGAAATGACTGCTTCAATGTGGCGTGGCATGGAGGCAATCAGCCTGTGGCACTGCTGAGGTGTTATGGAGGCCCAGGATGCTTCGATAGTGGCCTTAAGCTCATCCAGAGTGTTGGGTCTTGCGTCTCTCAACTTTCTCTTTACAATATCCCACAGATTCTCTATGGGGTTCAGGTCAGGAGAGTTGGCAGGCCAATTGAGCACAGTAATACCATGGTCAGTAAACCATTTACCAGTGGTTTTGGCACTGTGAGCAGGTGCCAGGTCGTGCTGAAAAACAAAATCTTCATCTCCATAAAGCTTTTCAGCAGATGGAAGCATGAAGTGCTCCAAAATCTCCTGATAGCTAGCTGCACTGACCCTGCCCTTGATAAAACACATCACTGACTGTGGGTACGTGACACTGGACTTCAGGCATTTTGGCATTTCCTTCTCCCCAGTCTTCCTCCAGACTCTGGCACCTTGATTTCCGAATGACATGCAAAATTTGAGCGACAGTCCAGTGCTGCTTCTCTGTAGCCCAGGTCAGGCGCTTCTGCCGCTGTTTCTGGTTCAAAAGTGGCTTGACCTGGGGAATGCGGCACCTGTAGCCCATTTCCTGCACACGCCTGTGCACGGTGGCTCTGGATGTTTCTACTCCAGACTCAGTCCACTGCTTCCGCAGGTCCCCCAAGGTCTGGAATCGGTTCTTTCTTCACAATCTTCCTCAGGGTCCGGTCACCTCTTCTCGTTGTGCAGCGTTTTTTTGCCACACTTTTTCCTTCCCACAGACTTCCCACTGAGGTGCCTTGATACAGCACTCTGGGAACAGCCTATTCGTTCAGAATTTTTTTTCTGTGTCTTACCCTCTCGCTTGAGGGTGTCAATGATGGCCTTCTGGACAGCAGTCAGGTCGGCAGTCTTACCCATGATTGCGGTTTTGAGTAATGAACCAGGCTGGGAGTTTTTAAAAGCCTCATGAATCTTTTGCAGGTGTTTAGAGTTAATTAGTTGATTCAGATGATTAGGTTAATAGCTCGTTTAGAGAACCTTTTCATGATATGATATGATATGCTAATTCATGAGCTGTATGCCAAAATCATCAGTATTAAAACAATAAAAGACCTGAAATATTTCAGTTGGTGTGCAATGAATTTAAAATATATGAAAGTTAAATTTTTACCATTACATTATGGAAATTAATGAACTTTTATCACAATATGCAAAATTTTTTAGAAGGACTCAGAGATATTTTGTATATATATATATATATATATATATATGTATGACCTGTGTATATATATATATATATATATGTATATATACATGTATGTATGTATGTATGTATGTATGTATGTATGTATGTATGTATGTATGTATGTATGTATGTATGTATGTATGTATGTATGTATGTATGTATGTATGTATGTATATATATATATATATATATATATATATATATATATATATATATACAGGTCCTTCTAAAAAATATATATATATATATATATATATATATATATATATATATACAGGTCCTTCTAAAAAAATTTGCATATTGTGATAAAAGTATGTATGTATGTATATATATAAACATGTTTGTATGTGTGTATAATATGAATGGATAGATATCATCATAAATAGATAACAATGACTAAAATTGTTTGGGATGCAACACTGCAAGGGGCCGGTGGCAATTATTTTTTTGAACGCATTTGTTCATTTTAATACAGTTTTCACAGAAGTAACAATTTGGTCAGTATTAATTAATTGAAATATATCAGCTTGTATATTCATTTTAAAACGTGTTGATTCATACACTCAGAATAACATTCAATTTAATCAAAAACAGGTTTTTTGAACTTTATTCATTAAATCATCCTGAAATAAAATGTATCAATACAAATATTTTGCAATATTACTGTTGTGTTGTGTATTGTGTAATGTATTTTTGATCAAATGAATGCAGCGTTGGTGAGCATAAGAGACTTTAAAAAAATGTAAAAACCTACTTATCCCAAACATTTGAATGGTAGTATATTAATGTATGTGATTTTGACAACACTTTTACAGCAGTAAAAATCATTATTCATACTGTAGATTTGAAGGACCCATGCTTTTTAATACAGCATTAAAGCATTATTATATACAACAATAAAAGCATTCACAATTCATTATTTCTCTTTAGCTCTTTCGGAGGCATAACAAAAGTACAATTTATTGCCCTTTTTATTTCCATTGTCTTCTATTGATTTTTTTGTTTTTTTGTTAAAGATTGTTTTTCTCAGAGAAAGTGGAAAAATGAGTATGCGTTTCGCAAGTATCCATTATTTCTACCACTTTTATATTTGTCTTTCTCCTGGATTGCTCTTTTAGAAAATTGTAACTTTTAAAGGTTTTTCTCAAGAGTGAGTTCTAGTTTGTATTGACTAGAAAAGAAAAGAGAGGCAGGTGTGAAGGACGCAGGGATTTGATCTCTGTACCTTTGAGGAATAGTGAGATAAGTGCTCTCAGAAAAGGTTTTGCGTGCCAAGACTGCAGAATGAAATAGCTATTCAGTGTCTTGGTAACCTGTACACTGTTTATTCACTTACTCGGCACCTTATATTGAAAAAATATTTTAAAAAATATTGTTTTTTGGATCCCTAAAAATACTGAATAGGTTGTGACGTGTTAGTGGTGGTTGTATCCTGCACTGTGAAAAGAAAAAGATCATCATAATATAAAATGCTATATTAAAATCTGTAATTGGTTAACAGTAAGTTACTATAAACAGTGAAAAACTTTAAACGATCTAACCGGACATTTCATGTAATTTTACAGTAAAATACTGTTAAATGTACAGTTTTTGTTCCCAAAGTGATAAATAACAAGTTATCTTATAATTTACAATAAAAAAATGTATTATTATAATATATACACTCACCTAAAGGATTATTAGGAACACCATACTAATACTGTGTTTGACCCCCTTTCGCCTTCAGAACTGCCTTAATTCTATGTGGCATTGATTCAACAAGGTGCTGAAAGCATTTTTTAGAAATGTTGGCCCATATTGATAGGATAGCAGCTTGCAGTTTATGGAGATTTGTGGGATGCACATCCAGGGCACGAAGCTCCCGTTACACCACATCCCAAAGATGCTCTATTGGGTTGAGATCTGGTGACTGTGGGTGCCATTTTAGTACAGTGAACTCATTGTCATATTCAAGAAACCAATTTGAAATGATTCGAGCTTTGTGACAAGGTGCATTATCCTGCTGGAAGTAGCCATCAGAGGATGGGTACATGGTGGTCATAAAGGGATGGACATGGTCAGAAACAATGCTCAGGTAGGCCATGCCCATTAAACAATGCCCAATTGGCACTAAGAGGCCTAAAGTGTGCCAAGAAAACATCCCCCACACCATTACACCACCACCACCAGCCTGCACAGTGGTAACAAGGCATGATGGATCCATGTTCTCATTCTGTTTACACCAAATTCTGACTCGAGACTCATCAGACCAGAGAACATTTTTCCAGTCTTCAACTGTCCAATTTTGGTGAGCTCATGCAAATTGTAGCCTCTTTTTCCTATTTTTAGTTGAGATGAGTGGTACCCGGTGGGGTCTTCTGCTGTTGTAGCCCATCCGCCTCAAGGTTGTGCGTGTTCACAAATGCTTTGCTGCATACCTCGGTTGTAACGAGTGGTTATTTCAGTCAAAGTTGCTCTTCTATCAGCTTGAATCAGTTGGCCCATTCTCCTCTGACCTCTAGCATCAACAAGGCATTTTCGGCCACAGGACTGCCACATACTGGATGTTTTTCCCTTTTCACACCATTCTTTGTAAACCCTAGAAATGGTTGTGTATGGAATTCCCAGTAACTGAGCAGATGGTGAAATACTCAGACCGGCCCGTCTCGCACCAAACAACCATGCCACGCTCAAAATTGCTTAAATCACCTTTCTTTCCCATTCTGACATTCAGTTTGGAGTTCAGGAGATTGTCTTGACCAGGACCACACCCCTAAATGCATTGAAGCAACTGCCATGTGATTGGTTGATTAGATAATTGCATTAATGAGAAATAGAACAGGTGTTCCTTTGGTGAGTGTAGATGAATAATATAAAAACCAGGGTACATTCAACCCAGACATTTCATGTCATTTTACAGTAATAAAATGTTAAATGTACTGCTTTTTTTCCAGTTTTTGTTCCAGTTGCCCAAGTGATAAAGAACAAATTATTTTATAAATTACAATCAAAAAAATGTTATAATACGTAGAGGAACAATATAAAATCCAGCACATTTACACAACAACAATGTACTAATAAAAATGGAAACGTTTTTCCTTTGTGTTTTTGGAAAGTTCCGTCTACAGACAATAACGTTGTCAAAATAATCCCCGTTCACACGGATCCGCAAAAATGACTAAAAACGCTGTATTATGTATCTCAGGCCAGTAGTTGGATATCACTTTGTAAAGAAACACTCGCTTATAAACTGAACATGTAATATGAATGCGCACGAACTAAACAAGTTTTCAAAGTTTTGCATTTTCAGGGCCCCAAATGCCATGTAAATTTGTAAATGATCGGCCAAAAAGCATAAAAATTTTACGTTTTTAGTTGAACTGGTGTCATGTAAATGCCCCCCCAATCTCTCTTGAAACAGTATTTAATTCTTATTATATGTATATAAGACACATATATCTCTCTGTGTCTGTCTTGTAAGTTAAAGACACATTAGTGGGCTTTTCTGATCATAGTTATTCTTATAAATGGAGGAGCTACAGTAGCTTGTGTCAGTCTAGGCCATTAGATCAGTGTACCTCTTGTCTCTGGGCCACTAAAACACTGTGATTAATTATTTCTCTCTAATCAGAATCACAATGGAATAAAATAATGTTTGTCTGTTTACAATTCTCCCAGGCTGAGCCTAAAATTTGCATGCATTTGATGGCGAAAAAAGAGAAATCTCTTATCTGGGGGAAGATCAAGGTTATGACTTCCTCAAAGCAGAGTTCCTGAAACCAATTAAACTGTGTAGTGAAGTTCAGCTGGAGGACACAGCGCTGTAACAATAGGAGAACGTGATGACAGCCAACACCACTATCTCCTTGCATTTCCACCCGTGCTAATTATATTTGCAGATTCTGTCATTTAGAGAAAAAGCGAATAACTTTGGTAATCATCATGAAACATTTAATTCACTCCCTGGCCGGTGCAAATAGTCGACCTTTCTAAATGAAGTCAATTGCAAGATATGTGCAGGTAATCAAATATCATTTCGATAAGCGGAATATGGATATGAAATGTGAATAATTATGAGCCGTGTTTACAGTTACAATTAGCAGCAGGTATGATCTTCATGAAAAAGCAATGAGAAATTTTTTTTTTTTTTCAAATAGGCCTTTTGAATGCCACTAAGGATTAAAAAAACAAAACAAAACAGGTGTGTATCATTTTGCAAAAGAGGGATCAAAAAACAGAAAGTGTTAAAAATGAATAATTCATTGCTCTTATGTTCTGAAGTTAAAATGTTCGTATTCACACATGTGTGAGCGCTACATGTTAGTTTAACTCAAAGGAAAGCCATTGCGCTACGTTGAGTCATACCCAGTTTTGAGGCACTGGATTTACAAAAGCTCTTTATTTCAAGTGTTTCGGCGTCCATTGTTAGTGATCAAAGCCATTCTAATTCAGATAATGTTGTTATAGCCACAGGTTCCTCCCCCTACTCTTGCTCCTGTTCAAAAGACTATCATGCCAAAGAGAGCTGGAGTAACTGCTTTTGATTTGAATGTGAAGTGTCATTCAGTTGTGCGGCTGCTGAACGATTTGCCATGGTGATAGGCTTGCGTTTGAGAACACCTGGCAAGGTGGCAAATGTATTCAAATCTATGTGAACTGTAATGCTCTCACCTGGAGCCAGGGCTGGGGTGTGTGTGTGTGTGTCTTCAAATCTGTGGTGTCTATGGAAATAATCAAGCCTCATTACTAAAAACAACAGGGGGTTATATCAGAGCGAGATGCATAGAGAAGGCGCAATGTAGAAATTAAGCTGATATAAGGTCAGGATTTGCCTTTTGTGTAGCCTAGTAAATAAAAACAAGTTTCAAAAAATGAGAACGGGATCACATTGACTAAAACCTTTGAAACCCTTTAGTAATCCAAACAGATCAGTTACACAACCACACATGTTTAAAGACTTGTCATGAGTGGGAACAGGAATATTTTTAGTGGGTTTCAATTTTGATTGCTTCAATCCTGAAAATTGTTGCTGTTAAGTGAATGGGTCTCTAAAGGGAATGAGAGGATGAGATAAGAAAATCCACAGCATAAATGGCAGCATTAAATGGCTTGTCCTCCTAGCATGGAAATGCTGAGAGCGATTCATGTTTTAACCTTGTACATGCAGCCATTAAAGTCAGTGGCATTCAGCAACCATAAAGGTCTGTTATAGAAAAATACCTAGAGTTATTACACAGATGTCTGGAATACTTAATTCTGATTGTTCAGTAATGGCAGTCAGATATTTCCGAATAATGCTATTGTCTGGAAGTAGTGTTTCAGCAAGGAAGCTTATGAAAGTCTATTGCATGTGTATTTTATTTGTTAAGTAGCCATGTAATAAGAAGGATAATGTACAACCAGACACTGAATTTAATTATGTAGTCGTGTAATAAGCAGGAGTTTTCATTTATATATTTAGTTTTGTTTTATTTGAATCACCATACATTATCCCTTACTTATAGATTACTTCAAATAAGGATATCTATATTTTTGGCTCTTTGAAGTGCTCCAGAAATAACCTAATTTCTAAACACCTCTTCTCAAGGGGTATTGTTTTACAGCATCTTTGGAAAGTAAACTAGATATTTTTATTCAAAAATCAACTTTGTTGAACATAGTTTTACTGTAAATTGAGAAAATACCAATGCTGTACCACTATGGAAAAATAGGGATGTTGCCATTTGGCAACGATGTATCACAGTGGAATTGCAGTAATGTATTTCCCCATTGGGATTTTTTTTATAGATAGTAGCTTCAAGAATATGATTGCAGTTATTTATTTATTTAAAGCGTTCATTGTACTATAGTTGTATTTATGTCTTCTTTTCAGAAAATTAATACATTAATACATTTACGGAAATGCCAATGGGAAGAGTGCAGAGTTAGCTCTTCCATGTGATGAGTGAGAATGAGTTAACCATTATGAAGGTTAAATGATATGGATCTACATGGTTTGCATGAGTTTCAAGTATATAAATCTATACATTTCTAAAAGAAATGTGCATTTAAATAAAAGAGAAAATCATAATTTTATAGAAAAACAATTTTTTGACCATTTTCCATTGTTGTCCATATACCAATGTTTCCATAAGAACCCCAAATAAACTTTTTTTTTTTTTTATGTGTTTTAATTTGTGTGATTTTAAGCTATTTCATGTAATAACTTATAATAATAAAAAAAGGGTTTAGAACATAATACATACCATAAAGGGTTAAAATTTGACGTTAAATGCTGTTAAAAAAGACAGTTAGAGAGTCATTATTATTCAAGCTATATTGTTTATTATTTCCAACAATATATTTCTTGATTTTCCACAAAATACAAATCACAAATTAACAAAAACAAACATTCCATTTTTGCATTCTGTCATTTTACATAGTTGGTGAAGTTCTCATCAATGAAATCCAAACAACATAATGTTTGTGACCACAAGGTCCAGATCATTTACAAAAGCTTCCCATTGTGGAAAAAAAGGTCTGTCTAAGAGTGAGTAAGATTCCTATTAGCGCCCACTTTTTGCCAACCCTTCACAGAGGGAGCTTTATCAGTGGTCCACTTTAATAGAATGTTTTTCAAGAGCTGCAAAGGTTGTATTATTAAAGAGCCTTCTGTCATTATTCATGATTTAAAATGACTTTATTTTACTGAAGTACGTTGACAGAAATTTGCTGGCCAATGCTTGACCAACGTTGTATCTATAAAAGGGATCTATAAAAGGAGCTTGGTTTGTTTTCCTCCACCTTCCTTGTGTGTGTATGGTCTTTGATCCACAGAGAGAGGATAATGTCATAGCAAGTCTTATTTATGACAGCTGATGGAAGGATAGCTGAATTTTTGTTGATGCTGTTGTCTTGTTCCTCTGTGGCTGTGAAGAGAGGGATTAAATGGACTGAGGTTTGTTTTTGGTTTTCCCTGGAGGATCTTCAAACTCCTCTCTCTCCCCGCTTCCCCTCCCCTCTGCCTTTCCTTCAAGGAATATGGCCAGATTCATTATTTAGCTGTGCTCTTTTTGACAGCTGGGTCGGAGGGA